>JAVSCE010015891.1:0-627846 GCA_032199065.1 Smutsia gigantea | reverse complement strand
AAAAGGCACCTAGATCCTGACAGAGTGGGGTAGCAAGCAGACATTCAGACACAGAAATGCAGTGTGGGTATCCCTTCAGCTTTACATGGGAATGCGATGAAAAACAAATTCTGTCATAATGAGGAGATCCCACCCTAGCATCAAGTTCTGTAGGATGCTCCCAGGGCGATGTGAGGCAAAAGGCTGAGAATAGTGGCTGAAACGTACGATGTTGAAAATCAGCTTCAATGTGCACGTAAATGCCAGGATTCAAGGAGGAAGGGCTGGAAGAAGTAGTGGAACAAAATGGTTAAAGTGAAAGTCCTAGGATCAGATCACCACCTGGGCATTAATCCTGGCTTTCCACTTTCTGTGTGAAAGTGGAAAGTTACCTTGGGTAACTCATCTAACTTCCTAAATTTTAGTTTCCTCAACTGTAAAATGGGGACAACATGACCTACTGCATAAAGACTGAATGAGGATTCAATAAGATAATGCACTCAGATTGGGGAATGAGCCTTCAGATAATAAACGCAAGCTATCCATATCTTAGAATACCAGCAGATACAACGATGTAACTGGCCTTGGCCCGACCCCGGAACAGGACCTACAGGATGCAGAAGACACCAAACTCTGTGTCCAGAGAACTAGTTACTAAGCGAGCCTAATTTTTATTTTCAGGAAACCAAGGCCACCTCTTCGTGGTTTGTAAGAGTGCCCCAAAGTGGAAACACACACAGCTGCCTTGTTGCTTTGCCTCCTCTGACCAAGTGGATTTATGCTACAGGTCTTCCTAATTCAAGAGAAAACCAACCCCACATTAGTAATTTTAACACCAACAAAAACACAACACACATAAAAAAGATGCAGGTGAGGTGGGATCAGGGCAAGGATAGAGCGGGGAGTCACATTCATCATGAAACCACTACAAAGCCATCTAGACACTTACCTCTCCCTACATCACAAGGGGTTTCTGATGATCAAGCGATCAAAGCCAAAATCCAAAAATGCAGAAACAGATACACCTTAATATCACTTTCATTGTCTCTTATACACACACACACACACACACACACACACACACACACACACACACACACACACACACACACACACACACACACACACACACACACACACACACACACACACACACACACCCTTTTCAACAGCCCCACGGCCACTCCCAAAACTCTCCAGCTTTGGGTCCTTAGCCAACACAGGTTTGGATTTCTCAAACTGCAAACAGGAAATGGGGAGAGGGACCAAAAGGAAACTTAGTGAAAACAGAGAGAACAGTTGTTTGGGTTGAAACCATGCTTTGCAGGACAGAGAGAAAGTCTAACCTAGAGATCTTTTTCTGACCCAGAGTGAAGCGGATGATTTTGCTTTGAGATGAGTCCTTGGACGATGCACTGCATGACAGGAAAGAAAAGAGTGGGAGACGTGAGTGAGGGGAGAGAAGAGATATTAGAAGCACAAATAATAGGAGTCTTAGAACAATGGGAATGCACCTGATTTCCCCTCTGCCCACTTTTTCCACAATATACAGCGTTCTTCTAACTTTTCTGACTGGATAAAAAGTGAAGATACTGCTGTCAAAATTATCCAAGAACTTTTGTGGTTTCTTTCTGTCCCTTCTTTCTTTTTTAAACACCAAATATCTTCTCTGCTACCAATCACTGTAAGGCCTTCCCACACAATAAGACACAAAAGTGAGGGGTCCCCAACAAGTAAACAAACTTTGCACCTTTCCAAGGCGTTTACATGCTTCCAGTTGATGTGCTTGTTCTACCAGGTAATTTTCAGATGGCTGCCTCATAAAGGTGACCCCAAAACAACTTTCTGGATCTTTTCTAAACAGCTAAATATTGGTAACATGTAACGCAGTAACAGATGGAGAGGAAAGCAAGTCTTGGGGACTATGCTCCTCTTCTGGACACTAGACTGGTGAGGATTCGTGAGGAATTTTTTTTATAGTTTATTTTGGTATCAATCTACAATTACATGTGCAATATTATGGTTATTAAACTATCCCCTTAATCAGGTCCCCCCCCACCAACCCCATTACAGTCACTGTCCATCAGCGTAGTGAGAGAGAGAGATGCTTTAGAATCACTACTTGTCTTCTCTGAGTTGTACAGCCCTCCCCGTGCCCCCCAACACTATATCTGCTAATTGTAATGCCCCTTTTTCTCCCTTGTCCCTCCCTTGCCACCCATCTTCCTCAGTCTCTTTCCCTTTGGTAACTATTAGTCCATTCTTGGGTTCTGTGAGTCTGCTGCTGTTTTGTTCCTTCACTTTTTTTTTCTTTGTTCTTATACTCCACATATGAGTGAAATTATTTGATACTTGTCTCTTTCGGCTTGGCTTATTTCACTGAGCATAATACTCTCTAGCTCCATCCATGTTGTTGCAAATGGTAGGATTTGTTTTCTTCTTATGGCTGTATAATATTCCATTGTGTATATGTACCCACTCTTCTTTATCCATTCATCTACTGATGGACACTTAGGTTGCTTCCATTTCTTGGCTATTGTAAATAGTGCTGTGATAAACATAGGGGTGCATCTGTCTTTTTCAAACTGCGCTGCTGCATTCTTAGGGTGAATTCCTAGGAGTGGGATTCCTGGGTCAAATGGTACTTCTATATTGAGTTTTTTGAGGAACCTCCATACTGCTTTCCATAATGGTTGAACTAATTTGCATTCCCACCAGCAGTGTGGGAGGGTTCCCTTTGTCCACATCCTCGCCAACATTTGTTGTTGTTTGTGTTTTGGATGTTGGCCATCGTCACTTGTGTGAGGTGATATCTTGTTGTGGTTTTAATATGCATTTCTCTGCTGATTAGTGATGTGGAGCGTCTTTTCATGTGCCTGTTGGCCATCTGAATTTCTTCTTTGGAGAACTGTCTATTGATGTCCTCTGCCCATTTCTTAATTGGGTTTTTTATGTTTGTTGAGGTGCGTGAGTTCATTATATATGTTGGATGTCAATCGCTTATTGGATACGTCATTTATGAATATATTCTCCCATACTGTAGGATGTCTTTTGGTTCTACTGTTGGTGTCCTTTGCTGTACAGAAGCCTTTCAGCTTGATATAGTCCCATTTGTTCATTTTTGCTTTTGTTTCCCTTGCCCCGGGGAGATATGTTCATGAAGAAGTCACTCATGTTTATGTCCAAGAGATTTTTTCCCTATGTTTTTTTCTAAGAGTTTTATGGTTTCATGACTTACATTCAGGTCTTTGATCCATTTTGAGTTTACTTTTCTGTATGGGGTTAGATAGTAGTCCAGTTTCATTCTCTTACACGTAGCTGTCCAGTTTTCCCAACACCAGAGGCTGAGGAGGCTGTCATCTCCCCATTGTATATCCAAGGCTCCTTTATCAAATATTAATTGACTGTATATGTTTGGGTTAATGTTTGGATTTTCTATTCTGTTCCACTGGTCTGTGGGTCTGTTTTTGTGACAATACCATATTGACTTGATTACTGTGGCTTTGTAGTAGAGCTTGAAGTCAGGGAGTGTAATTCCCTGTTTTATTCCTCCTTATCAGGATTGCTTTGGCTATTCGGGGTCTTTTGTGGTTCCATATGAATTTTAGAATTATTTGTTCCAGTTCAGTGAAGAAAGCTGTTGGTAGTTTGATAGGGATTGCGTTGAATCTGTAGATTGCTTTAGGTAGTATAGCCATTTTGACAATATTTATTCTTCCTAGCCAAGAGCATGGGATGAATTTCCATTTGTTAGTGTCTTCTTTAATTTCTCCTAGGAGTGTCTTGTAGTTTTCAGAGTACAGGTCTTTCACTTCCTTCGTTAGGTTTATTCCTAGGTATTTTATTCTTTTTGATGCAATTGTGAATGAAATTGTTTTTGTGATTTCTCTTTCTGTTAGTTCATCATTAGTGTATAGGAAAGCAACAGATTTCTGTGTGTTAATTTTGTATCCTGCAACTTTGCTGAATTCATATATTAGTTCTAGTAGTTTTGGAGTAGAGTGTTTAGGGTTTTTTATGTACAATATCATGTCGTCTGCAAATAGTGACAATTTGACTTCTTCTTTACCAATCTGGATGCCTTGTATTTCTTTGTTTTGTCTGATTGCCGTGTCTAGGACCTCCAGTACTATGTTGAATAACAGTGGAGAGAGTGGGCATCCCTGTCTTGTTCCCGATCTTAGATGAAAAGTTTTCAGCTTCTCGCCATTAAGTATGATGTTAGCTGTGGGTTTGTCATATATGGCCTTTATGATGTTGAGGTATTTGCCGTCTATACCCATTTTGTTGAGAGTTTTAATCAGGAATGGATGCTGAATTTGTCAAATGCTTTTTCAGCATCTATGGAGATGATCATGTGGTTTTTGTTCTTCTTTTTGTTGATGTGGTGGATGATGTTGATGGATTTTCGAATGTTGTACCATCCTTGCATCCCTCGGATGAATCCCACTGATCATGGTGTATGATCCTCTTAATGTATTTTTTAATTCGGTTTGCTAATATTTTGTTGCATATTCTTGCATCTACGTTCATCAGGCATATTGGTCTGTAATTTTCTTTTTTGGTGATGTCTTTGCCCGGTTGTGGTATTAGAGTGATGCTGGCTTCATAGAATGGGTTTGGAAGTATTCCCTCC
Source organism: Smutsia gigantea (assembly GCA_032199065.1). Lineage (NCBI taxonomy): Eukaryota > Metazoa > Chordata > Mammalia > Pholidota > Manidae > Smutsia > Smutsia gigantea. Next base: position 623,231 of record JAVSCE010015891.1, on the reverse strand, counting down.
TCTTCTATTTTTTGGAAAACTTTAAGGAGAATCGGTGTTATTTCTTCTCTATATGTGTGGTAGAATTCAGAGGTGAATCCATCTGGTCCGGGGGTTTTGTTCTTTGGTAGTTTTTGGATTACCGCTTCAATTTCGTTGCTGGTGATTGGTCTGCTTAGTTTTTCTGTTTCTTGTTTGGTCAGTTTTGGAAGGTTGTATTTTTCTAAGAAGTTGTCCATTTCTTCTAGGTTTTCCAGCTTGTTAGCATATAGATTCTCATAATATTCTCTTATAATTCTTTGTATTTCTGTAGGGTCTGTAGTGATTTTTCCTTTCTCATTTCTGATTCTGTTTATGTGTGTAGTTTCTCTTTTTCTCTTAATAAGTCCGGCTAGGGGTTTATCTATTTTGTTTATTTTTTTGAAAGAACCAGCTCTAGGTTTCATTGATTTTTTCTATTGTTTTATTCTTCTCAATTTTATTTATTTCTTCTCTAATCTTTATTATGTCCCTCCTTCTGGTGACTTTGGGCCTCATTTGTTCTTCTTTTTCCAATTTCAGTAATTGTGTCTTTAGACTATTCATTTGAAATTGTTATTCCTTCTTTAAATAGTCCTGGATTGCAATATACTTTCCTCTTAGAACTGCCTTTGCTGCATCCCACAGAAGTTGAGGCTTTGTGTTGTTGTTGTCATTAGTCTACATGTATTCTTTGATTTCTGTTTTGATTTGGTCGTTAACCCATTGATTAATTAGGAGAATGTTGTTAAGTCTCCATGTATTTGTGAGCCTTTTTGTTTTCTTTCTTAAATTTATTTCTAGTTTTATACCTTTGTGATCTGAGATTGGTAGAATTTCAATATTTTTGAAATTACTGAGGTTCTTTTTGTGGCCTAGTATGTGGTCTATTCTGGAAAATGTTCCTTGTGCACTTGAGAAGAATGTGTATCCTGTTGCTTTTGGGTGTAGAGTTCTGTAGATGTCTGTTAGGTCCATCTGTTCTAGTGTGTTGTTCAGTGCCTGTGTGTCTTTACTTATTTTCTGTCTGGTTGATCTGTCCTTTGGAGTGAGTGGTGTTTTTCAGTCACGTAAAATGAATGCATTGCTGTCTATTTCTTCCTTAATTCTGTTAGTATTTGTTTCACATATGCCAGCACTCCCATATTGGGTGCATATATACTTATAATGGTTATATCCTCTTGTTGGATTGGCCCCTTTATCATTATGTAATATCCTTCTTTGTCTCTTGCTACTTTCTTCGTTTTGAAGTCTATTTTGTCTGATACAAGTACTGCAACACCTGCTTTTTTCTCCTTGTTGTTTGCATGAAATATCTTTTTCCATCCCTTCACTTTTAGTCTGTGTATATCTTTGGGTTTGAGGTGAGTTTCTTGTTTTTTTTATCCATTCTGTTACTCTGTGTCTTTGATTGGTGCATTCAGTCCATTTACATTTAGGGTGACTATAGATAGATATGTACTTACTGCCATTGTTGGCTTTAGATTCGTGGTTACCAAAGGTTCAAGGGTTGCTTCTTTACTATTTAACAATCTAACTTAACTTTCTTGTTAAGTTATTGTAAACACAGTCTGATGTTTCTTTATTTCTCTCCCTTCTTATTCTTCCTCCTCCATTCTTTATATACTAGGTGTTTTATTCTTTGCCTTTAGTTAGTATTTGGATGGTCAGCTTTCTTTGCTATGATTTTACTTTCTCTGGTGACATCTTTTTAGCCTTAAGAGTGCTTCCCTCTAGAGCAGTTCCTTTAAGATGTCCTGTAGAGGTGGTTTATGGGAGGCAAACTCTCTCAGCTTTCCCTTGTCTGGAAATTGTTTAATCCCTCCATATTTAAATGATAATCGTGGTGGATACAATATCCTTGGTTCAAGGCCCTTCTCTTTCATTACATTAAATATTTCATGCCATTCTCTTCTGGCCTGTAAGGTTTCTGTTGAGAAGTCTGATGATAATCTGATGGGTTTTCCTTTGTAGGTGATCTTTTTTCTCTCTCTAGCTGCCTTTAATATTCTGTCCTTATCTTTGATCTTTGCCATTTTAATTATTATGTGTCTTGGTGTTGTCTTCCTTGGGTCTCTAGTGTTGGGAGATCTGTGGGCTTCCGTGGACTGCGAGACCATTTCCTTTCCCAGCATGGGAAACTTTTCAGCAATTATTTCTTCAAAGACACATTCTATCCCTTTTTCTCTCTCTTCTTCCTCTGGTACTCCTATAATGCAAATATTGTTCCGTTTGGATTGGTAACACGGTTCTCTTAATATTCTTTCATTCCTAGAGATCCTTTTATCTCTCTCTGCCTCAGCTGCTCTGTATTCCTGTTCTCTGATTTCTATTCCATTAACAGCCTCTTGCACCCAATCCAATCTGCTGCTAAGCCTGTTGATGGCTTGTCTCATTTCTGCATTGTCTTTCCTGACTTCCCTCACTTCCTCCCTCAGCTCTTGCATATTTCTCTGTAGATCCATCAGCACGGTTATGACTTTTATTCTGAATTCTTTTTCAGGAAGATTGTGCATTTCCATCCCTTCAGCCTCCCTCTCTGGTGTTGTCTGGGTCTGGATGAGCTTCGTCTGTACCATATTCCTCTGTCTTTTCATGGCGATAGAAGTGGTCACTGGTAGGTGCCACGTATGTCAGCTGGGCTCTTTAAGACTTAAAAAAAAGAAAAGAACAAACAAAAAAAAAGAAGGAAGAGAAAGAAAAGAGAAAAGAAAGAAAGAAAAGAAAGGAACCCCCCCCAAAATGCCCACCGGGAGTAGATTCTGTAAGGATACTGTAGGTGGCGCTGTTACTCCACTATTCGCAGCTGCGGCCATGCCACTCTGCAGGGCCCTTTTTAATTCTGGCCCGGGTGGGAACGAATGGGAGGCTGTTGTTCTCTGGGTGACGTTTCAGTGTGGCTACTTTTTCCCAGTTGTCAGCCAAGGGTCCAAAATTTCTCAGGACTCCCAGCCTGCTGGGCCGAGTGTGCTGGGACGATCCTTGGCTCTTACCTCTTTAAGACCACCAAAAACACGCTCTTTTCTTTTGTCCCGGGGAGCCTGCTGCAAGGTCCCGGGCACATTCCGAGCTCAAAACCTGCACCTTCTGCCTCTCTAATATCCGATACACCCAGTGATGTGTGTCAGTGCTCCCGGCGCGGATCACCAGGGCTGGTTATTTTGCGGCCCTGTACTTCCACTCCCTCCCGGCTCTGAATCCTCTCCTCCCACCGGTGCACTGGGGTGGGGAAGCACTTGGGTCCCGCCGAGTCGCAGCTCCGTATCTTACCCGCCTCGCGGGGTGCCGAGTCCTCTCAGGTGCAGATGCAGGCTGTGTGCTGTCCTGTATATTCTGGTCTTTTAGAAAAATAATTGTATTTGCTGTATTTTCATAGATATATATGGTTTTGGGAGGAGATTTCCGCCGCCCTGCTCATGCTGCCATCTTCCCGGAACTCCTCTGGTGAGAAATTTTATGCGGTGAAATGTGAATCAAATTCTCGGCCACCATGTAGATTCAGGAGACGTCCTGAAGTGAAGGGGGTACAATGGAGTTGCCTTTGGCCATCAGAGAGGAGTTGCTCAGATTCCTTCATGGCAATGAGTTTTCTTTGTCATCTTCCACAACTCCTTTATTAACAAACTTCATGGAAAAGCTCCCAAATTTTAGTGTTTGTTATCCCAAGAGGTACAATATTCAGCCACGTTTGCATGCGGCACGGTGCTAACACAGGACCAAAACAAAGCTGGCATTTGGGGTTTGCATCAATATTTCACGCTGATGATCAAGGGTCCGAACCATTACCCTTGGTACTTGTGCTATTTCTGTCTGTAAGACAGAAGTCGAGGACAGAAATACAATGGAACTGAGCCAGTAAGGCAATTTTACTTAAGTTTACAGCCAGAGTGTTAGCACAGGATACCCTATCCCTAGAACTTGAGAATAAGTTTATCCTCTGGAAGTAAAATTAGAAAGTACCTGTACATAATGGATGAAACCAGTCATCTGTAGGGAATAACCCAGTCTGGGCCAGATGGAGGATGAGTGAGGACTAACAGCAAGTCTAAAGTCCAGTGCACACTGCCACACTGCCATGGTGTCAGGAACCACTCTGGAGTAAATGGATATAAAAACTTGGCCTGAGTTTGGCCCTTTTTTAGGTAAAGCACTTATTAACAGTAGGCTGTTTTTTTTTTCTTACTGAGAGATGAGTGTCGTGACTGGAACATCTGGTTCTTTTATGAAAACAAAACACCTGCGATGGAAATGGATGCCTCAGGCCAGCACAGCTCAGAGCCACAAGCTAATATTTCTTAGCACATGTTCCTCGGAGCCCTATGCAGTGAGATGACCTATAAAATAAGAAGAGTTCTGTGGCTAAGTTTCAGGAAGGCTTTCTACGCCCCCCTTCTGAAGATTCACAGTACACATGTACTTCTCCCCCAGGCTTCCTCATCTCAATGAACATCACCCCTTACCTCACCACGCCAGCCACAAATCCAGGCTTTATCTGCGATTCTTCTCTTCCTCATTCTAGAGAGTCAATCTATTTGTAATCCTGTTGGATCCACCTCCAAACTATCCTGAACTGGACGAGCTCTGTATCTGCTCTGCGACCTTGATCCCAGCCACTAGCATCTAGAGGACCACAAAACCTCTGAACTGGAGTCCTCCCTTCCATTCTTACTCTTTCATCGTCTTACTCTCTAGAGACAAGCTAACATTAAAAAAAAAAATTATAAATTGAATCAAATCTCTCCTCTTATTCAAGATCCACCCATGGTTTCCTCTCACCATTAGAATGGAATAAAGTCTCTATCCAATTTACCTCAGGGCCACCAATGACACCATCACCCTTGTAAAGGTGGCAGCCTTTTTTGTTTACAAGCTACCTTATCATTTCCCAACTCCCCTCACCCACTGAGCTCCAGCCACACTAGCCTTCTTCATGCTCCTCCAACCCGCCAAGCTTACTGTTACACCAGAGGGCCTCTGCACCAGCTGCTCACTATGGTTGATCTATTCCATACCTGAGCTCTGCAGGGCTAGCTCCTGTCATTCATATAACCACTCTTGTGTCATGTCCTTGGAACTTCCTATCAGCCCAACTTAAGTTATTTGACCCAATCCTTCTGAATCTTATCATCTTATTATAATAACACTATCTGACATTTCCCTTCGCTATTTGCCTGGTTCCTCCATGTGAATGTAGAGAGCACCCTTTGGCCAACTCATTCACCCCCGACTCCAAATGCAGAGAAATGTGCCTGGCACACAGGAGGCATTCACACTAACTAAATACATGTGTATTGGCAGATTCAAGCATCTGAGTAGACCTGCAATACCCACTTTAACAATTTAACCCAGATGATTTCTCAATCTCCCCCCCCTCCACCCCCAACACACACTGAACCCTCCCCCTAACAAGTTATCATCCAGGAAATAAGCACTGTGAAGAAGGCAGTGGGAGAAATGATATCCTGATCATTCAGCCTTCCAGGTCCATCAAGCACCTCTGATCAGAGAATGGTTTCCATTCAGTTGATTTTTCAGGGCAAGGGTGCAGAGGCCGAAAGACTGGCTATTTCTCCCTGTTAATCCAGGCACCTCTGCTAGCCCACACATCTCCATAATGTGAATTGGATATAATTACATAATTAATTATGGGAATCTGACAACCATCACTGCTGGTTTTAACACCATTTCAGTTGGGAAAGAGCACTTCTCGTGGGAAGAAAAAGGCTATAACCATCTATGAGGCATCTGCTCATCTTTTGGCCAGCTGCAATGGGCTACTATGGGTATGGAAGTGTGAGAGAGGCCCTATGGTTACTAATGCTGGTGCTTGGCAACTGGAAAGAAAGAGCCATTATTCTTTACCATGCATTAAATGAAACCAGGCAATCATTTTAGTCGGTGACATTTAGAATTGATAGGTTGAGGTTTATGCTCACAAAACAATCATTGTGGACTTTTCTCCAGAATTTTACCATGAGTCAAAAACTTTCTAGTTCCTAACCCTTATCTTTTTCTTCTGCCATTAAAACAAGTGTTTTTGAAGGTGATCTTTTTGCGGAGATGTTTAAGAATACAACTAACTTAGAAAATCTAGGACGCTGGTATGGTGGGAGCCGGGGCATGCTTGTGAGACTTCCAGCTGCTTAGCATGGTTGCTGACGGATTCCAGCTTCGTGAGGTGCAAAGCCCCATCCGTGCCCATGTCGAGCCGCTGAGGGAGGCCATCGTGTCCTCCCGATGCAGTGCGAGCAGCTCGGCATTCCTCGGCAAGGAGAGCCAGGCCCCACGAAGCCAATGTTCTCAGGGCCCGAGCTGCATAGTTTGGAGCAAATGACGCAACGTTCTCAAACAGTATCAACGCTTCGGGGGCATGAGGGAAATAGCGGGGTACTTACCTCAGTCTGCCGCTCACTGGGCAGATGACGTGGCCTGAGAAGCAGTCACATGGCTTTTTGTTGCGGGGCTACCCTGAGGCTGCCTGCTCTGTGTGCAGATACGGTCCGTCGCCTGGTCAGTACAGAACCTGATAGAGGGGACGCTGCTGACCTCTTGCTGAAACACAATGCATGTCTAGCCGCTTGGCCAGTCACTCTGCCTTTTCCACAAGATCCACAACCTTGCTTGACCTCATGGGTGCTCCCTGACTTCTTGCTCCTCTAAATCCACATAGCATTTGCTGTTTAAACCTACCGATTCTTTTACTGGGCATTTCCCCAGTGCTCACTGTGTTTCATGTAATGGAAACAGAGTCATCATGAAGGGCAATCAGCTCCTTGAAGGGGGATTTTCTATAAATGCTATCCTTAATTTCAGTTTGGTTGGAGAAACAAGATTAAAATGCATTGTTTGAAAAGACTCCTCAAAGGTGGAAAATTTATATTCAAATAGTTGGGAAAATGTCTAAGTAACTTGCTGTGTAATGTTTACAAATGCATTATGCATTTAGCATTTATAACCAAATGGATGGAGAAGTGAATAGGTTCTGGGCATGATAATGTTTCCTTTGAGCACAAACATATTTTAAGATTGTCAGAACCAGTGGGGAAAATGACTGAAGAACCTAAACACTGTTTCACTGGCACAAAATATTTTGATGTTTTCATCTTAAATCAAGGAACCCTATTCCCCCAAAGAGCCATAAAACTTAGAGCAGTTATCAGCAGAAAGATGGAATTTTGCTTCCTCTTTAGCTTTGTGCTAATTTTGAACCATGGGCATCTAGAAAGTTCCTTGTCCACTAATAGGAGGAATCGGTGACTGAGGCCCCTGGCAGGTAATGCACTCTGGATGCCAGCCCTGCCCAGGTCCCCATATGCTCTCACTCAGCTAGAAGGATGCCCTCCCACATGCACAGGGGCCTGGGACCTGGCCTTTGACTTTGCCCCAGGCAGGCTGAGTACCAAGGGTCCAGTCTCCTGTCAGAAGAGCCGAGTTACCTTGGGAAGTGATTCTGGCTTCAGTGTTTTCCTCTTTTGTATAAAGGATTTGGAATAAGAGAAGAAATATGAATTGTAGTTAACATTTTCTGAGCACTTACAATATGCACCTGTTACTCTTCTACACATTTTAATTCAGTCAGTGCACACAACTCTAAGACTGCCACTGACTCCCTCTCATTGATGGAACCTGAGGGACGTGTCCCAGGTCACGTGGCTGGGAGGCTGAGCTCTCTGGCCAGGGCCCCTGGCACCTAACCAACGCAACCATATCTCCTCCTGCTGTCTATGACCCTCAGGTGCAGACTCTCTGTCCCCAGGGGATATCATGGACAGGTTACGGGGAGGAATGGCTTTCTTGAAGGGTGCCTTCATTGGCCACCATCGTCTTCCCAGGATGCTGAGACCTTGGCCCTCTGCCTTCCAGCCCTGCCTTCCTCACTCACTAACACGCCCCTTGCAGACCAGCTCGGCCTTGAGGCCCAGCCTAGCATCGGATAACCTGCAAATGGTTGTGGAAGGCCTGACACAGTGCACTCTCCACGTTAGAGGCTCCTGTGGTCAGCATCTGGGGGCATGTGAGAACATCAGTGACCCTTCTGAGTGGTGTCTTTCAGAATCCCTGAAGGAAGGTATCAGTCTTAAATCCTGTGTAGGCATTCATCAGTCAGTCATCATAGCACCTTGCTATAATCCTGTGCGCCCAATAGGACTTGGGGGCTGCTGAACTCTAAAGCTCTTTCTTCAGACATAAGCTCCAAGGAAATCCAGGATATAAAACCATTCCGGGGAATTGGCTCTGGCCACAGAGGTTCACACACAGGCCTGGGGCCCCACTCTCACTCTGCCTCAACCCCACGCCATCTCTGTTACACCCCAGGGCTCCGCAGAGGGCAGAAAATCATAGTGTTTTGAGCTGGATGACCTCCAAGGCCTTTGCCCTTCCAAATGGTGCTGGGTCTTCTTTTCTACTGGTATTAAGGTACAGTTAGAAGTTCCTCCAGCTTGGCCTTTGCTTGAAAGGTTGTTATAGGCCATTAATAGGCAAAATGTTATGTTGGGAACTTTTAAGATGAAATAAGGGGAGAGAATCTGTATGATCTCCTTTTACCCTCCTGATGGAGTAAAAGCAGAGGGCTGATGACGTCCCGCTTCGCAGAAGCCACTGGGACAGCCTGGGGTGGTCCAAGCTCTGCGGGTGTGGGCCTGGGGCCCTCGGGCCTCCTGACCTCCCACAGGTTTGGTGGTCTGCCTTCTCTCGGCTAGTCATTGCTTACGCGTTTGTATTGCGTATCGTTTCGCACGTGGATGTTTTCAAAGTTGCTGCTCTCCCGATGTTTTATATCTCTCAACGTTGAGGAAGCACTTTAAGGAAAAGAAACACAGTTCCAGTGTTACAGTTAGCGGTCCTATGAAGCCCAACCAGGGAACCCGTCGGACAGTCTCACCACAGTACTGGCATCCGGCCTCCGCGTTTTGGTATTCTAGGAAAAACGAGCCTTGGCTGCCTTTCCAGCCCCTGACCAGCTTACTCCCAAGCGTAGCGAGTAGCTGCCTGGGAAATAGGATTTGTGATCGCAGAAAGCGAGACCTGCCTCCAGAGACCGCCTTTGGAGACCTGCAGCAGTGCCAGGAAGGTGTACGTTGCTCAGCCCCATGCCGCAAGACTCGAAGCTCCCTAGACACAGTGTTCCTGGAGGATCTGGCTACGTGTCATCTGTCCCTGGACACGCAGCCCCTGGCACACACCCTCGGGTCTAGTAGACATCCTGAAGCTGTAGGATGACCTCTGAGAGTGTGTGTCGTCTTCTCAGTGGGTGCAAATGGGAGATGGGGCATGATGGACCTACACGAAGAGAGCTGGCGCGTGAGAAGGTGCTGGGGATTCATCCAGTGGTGTCAGAGGAAGGGAATCCGAGGCCAGCCATCAGGGGTGGCCACAGATATGTGAGGGAGGAGTGACACCACATTGTCTCCAGTTGTTACCTCTGTGTTAGGGTTTGAGGGCGCAGCAGGCAGCAGATGGTGCCGACCCCACAGAACAGAGTATGAGAGTGTGGGATGGACAGAGGGACCTGGCAACAAACTTTCAGAGCAGAAGTATAGATGACCGAAAACCTCCATGCCCGCTCATGTCCCTGTCTGCCTAAGTCTGCCACTGTGTCTGTTCTGCAAATGTCAGGATAGTGTCCCTTATGCCATTTCAGAGCCTTGAGTTCAGATTAAAGAAGGACATTTAGAGGAAGGAAAACAGAAAAAAAAGGATGAGGTATTATTTTTCAGACAGGTTTTTAAGAAAGAAGAAAAGGGCTTTGGTTAAATGTTGAGCCCTCCAAAAGGTTAGGCTGTAATTGAAGAGAAAGGCGAGGTTGATGCCAATTTTACATAACTGCCTTGCTCAGCTCTAGTGTGCAGGCAGATGTCCTCGTCAGTGACGTGAGCCACAGACCCCTTACTGCGCAGTCTAACGGCCATGGAAGAGCATGCAGAATGCTCCACTTGCATCTCTCAAATCTTTACTATACGTGCATCCCAGATGACAAGATTGAAAGAAAAATATTAAACCTGTGTGGAAACTTTGGGGATATAACTTTTGAGCAATGAAGATGCTTTAAGAGAGAAATGAATATTCTATTAGTTTAGCCATGCCCCAAATCAGTAGTCATTCAATAAAAGCTGAGCTTCTCTGACACCCTCCTGACATGAAATCCTCTGGCTTTAGGGGAATGCCTTTGCTGGGTGTATCAGTTAGATATTGCTCCTTAAGCACCCCAGAACTCAGCGGGCCTAACATACCACACCATTTCGTTACTGAGTCCTGTTCAGGTGCGGCCGATCCTGGCTGCGCTTTGTCATATGTCGGCGACGTGGCTGGCTTCTGCTTCTGCTGCAGCCTCTGCCCCTGATGGAGCTTGCCAGGGGTGCCCTGGCTGGGGCAGCCCCCTGCACATGTGCTGGGGGTGCTGGGAGGCATGGTCTTTGCACAGCCCTGCCGGAAATGTGAGGAAGCAAGGGGGTCCATGCACCTAGGCTCAGATCAGGCACCGTGCCCCGTCTCACTATTGCTCCAAGCAAGTCGCATGGCCAAGGGCTGGGGCACGGTGCCCCAATGCGTTCGCAGAAGGAACTGCACCATCACATGGAGTCTAGGTGAAGGGAGGTGTGAAGAATCTGAGAGCATCAGTGCACTTTACCACACTTGGATTGGTCTAGAGCTCTCACTGATGCTTTTAACGGCTGGTCCAGACCCTAAATATGCCAGGAAGCCATTAGGATGGTGGCTGGTGTAAAGGCCTGGGTGGATTGTCGTGAGTGACTTTTAGCGTCATGTTCAGTATTGTTTCTTGCAGACTTGGGGATGTTTAGATTCCTGAATTGGTTTAGAAGTGTAGCTCTTGGAATTGTTTTATTCTGTTGTCAGTTAATCAACAAACACTTCTGGGGTACCTGTTAGATGAGAAGCTTTTGCTGCTTGGTTCATGGAGATGAAAAGGAGGAGGACCGACATATCCTGGATGGCCCCCTCAGGTCGGGAGCTGTGGTATGAACACCGTGATCTCTAGATTAAATGGGATACTTTTTTTAGTGGTGAGAAACTCCATGCATTCTCTTATTGTTAGTTCAGGCTTGTTTCCAAAGTGTAAGGATTTCTTGGATCCATCCGTGCTGCGGAACGGTAACTCCCCTTCCAGGGTCTGGGCTTGAAGGCAGAAATAAAAGTGTGCGACTGAAAGTTCCCTGTGGCTTTCATTATGGCTGTAGTTTTGATACGTACAAAACAACAGTAAGTGGTCTTCCTCCTAACTCTGAATTGATTTTTGAAGAGTGTCTGCATGCAGAACTTGAAGCCATGAAGACTGCCTTCAGGAAAGCAGGAGAAGGCATGTCCCACTTGTCTCTGTACAATGATCTGGGATTTTCTCCATCAGCTTTGGAGGGTTTAAGTGATTGTAGCTTCTATGGAAATGTTTTTACTTTTTATTGGTTCAAAATCTTACAATGTTGCTCTGTATTGGATATACATAGATAGCGAATGTGTTAATAAGATCCAGTTATCTTAATATATACTCTTTGCACATTTGTCTCCCACGGTAGTTGTTAATGGTTTAGTAGAAACTCATTATGATCTGTTATGTCAAAAGATATTTCCTTCTGCCTTTTTTGGTGTGTTCATGATTTCCAGAATGAGGGTGCAATCAGATCTGAAAAAATAGACCTTTACTGCATGACCTACGGAAGCAGTGTCAGACGGGACGCGGAGTGTCCTCCTCCAAGTGTGGGCTGGCGAGTGCGGGAGGAGTCAGGAGTATCTGAAAAGGCCTGTTTTTCAGATTCCATCTTGGAGGTGCTTCCTCGCAATTTTTACCCTAAGAAAACAGCCGATTTGATCAGAGTCTGGTGCAATTCTGCTCTGCCCCTGTGGAACAGTCCGAGGGGGCCGCCTGGGCCGTCTGAGTAGGAAACCAGCTCTGGGCGGGGGCTCCAGCACTTGGCCTGGGTTGGCCCGGGGGCCCCACGCCAGCTGGCGTTATGTGCTCTAATGCGGGCACAACAGAAGGAAGACAAATGATTTGATGGTTAGATGTGGCTAAACCCTGGGATCCAACTTTCAATTCTCTTTAAATGAAAATTGGATGCCTGGGAAGGGAGTATATGAAGTCATTAATATTGATTAATAGTTCATCAAGAACTGGTTTTGGGCTTGGAGACCCTGGAAAGAGGCCTGAGGAATGGGCCTCAGGACAGAAAGTGCAGGGAGCCTGGCAGGTGGGGGCCTAGGTGCCCGGGGGCCCTGGCGGGTTGCTGTCCTCCATGGCCTGTGCAGGCCTGGGGCGGGAGGAGAAAAGCAACTGGCCGTGACCCCACCGGGCCTTCAGGTTGGACGGACACGCTTTGCTCTCTGGAGAGCTGGCCTCTGTTGGAACAGGGTGGGCTGCCTCCTCTCAGTGAAGTGGGCAGGCCTGGGGCTCAGGGGCTTGGGTGGGCTGCCAGGGTGGGACAGGAGGACCTACAGGAGGGGAGCCCTCAGGGAGAACGTGACCAGGTCCTGTCGGAGGGGGTTGATGCCAGGGGGCCTGCTGGGCTCCTGTAATAACAGATGCATCGCTGGGGACAAGTAAATGGTGGCTAACAGTGAGCCTGTGCCTCAGGGCTTACAGCCTGGGTGGACCCCACGGTGCTGGTACCCACAGTCTTTATTATGTCGAGTCAGGGTTGGAATCGGCCCCTCCCTGCAGGCCTCAGCATGGCCTTTCTTGTAGCAAGAGACAAAATGAACAGGCTGGAGGCAGAAATAGGTTTTATTCCACGTTCTATAATCTGTGGTTCTTTCCTGGTTCTTGCCGAATGTCCACAGGTAGGTGCAAATGCTAAATTCAGCTACCTTTGAACCACAGAAAGGGCTCACCCAGTGACAGTCTCTTTGACCAGCAAAGCCAGTGATTATAGAATTCAGTCTCTGGGGCAGAGTTAAAATCTAGTTCCACCACTAGCAGCTGGTGGGATGTTGCCCGAGTTAACCAACCTCTCTGTGCTGAAGTCACTCAGTGGAAGACAGAGGCCGTGATCGCCCCCCAGCCTTGTCCATCCAGGCGCTGTAGAGCGGATGAGTCAGCCCATGGTGCGCGTCTGGATCGGGAGCCCCACCAGCTGTGCGCTGCTGCTTGTGACCATCACCTGGGGGATGGCCAGCTATCCCGGTCGGCTCTGTGGGGTGCATGGGGCACGTGGGGCACATGGGGCAGGGGCAGGGCAGCTTGGCTCTTTCGGGGCCCCTGAGCCCTACGCCTTCAGTCTCACCCCGCTGTTCACCTGACATGGTGCTCTGCCTTTCCTAGGGCCCTGGCGGTATAGGAGGCTGCCCTGGGAAGGTCCTGTCCTCCGGTGGGCCTCCAGCCTGGATGTGCTGGCCCGTGTGGACTCCTGGGGGATGTGAGTGGTGCCCTTGGATGGTGAGCGGTGGAGCCTTGGGGGAGTGGCCACTCCGGGGGCATGCTGCTCACCGTCCACTCAGATGGACATACCTTCAGTCCTCTTGTGACATAATCCCCATTCACATCTGAGCGTAAGACACAGTCGTCTGTTCCTCTCCATTTTTAGGCTGATTTCGTGTTTACAATAGTGGTTTTCAACACCTGCCCTGCTCCAGGTCCGCCCCTGAGCTGGGAGGGTGTGCACCCCGAGGCCCCGGCCTCCGGGGCCCGGGGGCTCTTCCAGGAGCGCTCAGATCTGTGTTCCGTGAACTTCCTCAGATGAGCAGCTGCAGATGACGACCTCGAGATGCTTGGTTTCCTCCCACAGCAAGCCCGTGCCGGGGAACCGGACGAGGGCGTCCTCCCTGTTTTATAGATGAAGGAACCAGTGCCAGAGGACGACCTGTGCCTGAGGTCACGTAATTAGTTAGAGCTGCTGAGCACCACCACCCCGTTCTGGAGCCCACACTCCCCGCCCCGCAGCGGCCTCACCCAGGAATGTGCGTTTCTTCCAGCGCAGTTAATGCCAGCGACACCCCCACACCCACCCTAGTTCTCTCGGAGGAGGGGCTCAGGGCCTTTCCATCCTTCCAGCCAAGCCCCTTCCTCCGTCTGTGGCTGCTCCTCTCTGGGCCCTTCACCTCCAGGTGGGGGGTCCCGCCCCGGGCCTGGGGCCTGTTGGCGGTGGCCGTCTCTGCACTCCACATGCACCGGCCCACCCGGATGCTTGGTAGCTGGGAAATGTTGGCTTCTCTGGGAAACAGCCTAATTTGGTGAACATGTGGAGTAGTTTCTACTATTAATGATCTTAAGGAAGTGACATCTCTGCCCTGAGAATGTGAATCTTCTCTGTGTTGAGTGTGTGTTACCTCTGGCATTTTATTTTATCATTGCCCCGTTCCAGTGAGTCATTATTTATCTCCCCATCTTTTCAGAATGTGAAACTGGATTTGGGAAACTTAAGCGATTTGCAAAAGGCCACACTCCTGTGCACGGAGGGCCGGATGACTCATGTTCACCTCCCAGCTCCAAGTCCAGGGCAGTTGGCCAGGTGGTGCCGACTGCTCACGGAAATCAGGGCCAGAACAATGCGGGGTTTAAACTCAGGTGTCGTGATGCCGTTTTAAGTAACTGTTTCCCCTACGTGCCTTGAGCATACCACGGTGCCAGATGAGCTGGGGACACAGGTTTAAGCAATTTTTTGATGACTGAACAGGGAGAAAACAACTTTAGCAAAAGGCACTGGAAGGTTTCCTCATTGCCAAGTGGAAATACAGATTTTTTTCTACCTCCTTAGGTCTGTTCATACCTTTCCTGAAGACCTTCTCTCTAAAAAACCATCTTTCCTAGCTTAGCAGCTACAGGAAGTGCAGTAGTTGGGGATATTATTTGTAGGCACAGAGGCCTCTCGCGTCGGCTCTTCCCGGGGAAAATACCACCCATGGTGTGTTCTCTTCAAAACCAAGTAGGTTTCCACGCAAGGTTCCCAGGGGCCTGAGAAGAGCTCATCTTACTGAGCTGCCTGCCCCTCACTGTAGCTGCCTCTCCCTGGTGGTAACATTTGTCCAAGTGGAGGCGAGGGACAGCCAGTACCTCTGGGAGCCAAGAGCCCCAGCGCAGGCAGGGCGCCACCACCTGTCAGTAGCATATGGTCTGCGGACCTCTCAGCAGCTCCAGCCTGACCAGCCCGCCCAGGGCTTCCAGCTGTGACCTCACCCTCCTCCGAAGACAACCAGGGTTTAGCCAGCACTCACCTTGGCCTGGTGCTCCTCCAACTTTGGGGCTGCAGGTGAGTTCCTGGACCTCCAGGCCCGCTATGAGTCCTCCCGACCGTCAGCCCTGGCTGCACAGGAGGGCCTGCCCCCTGCTGCTGAGATGGAAGGCAGGGCCCCAACTGCTCTGAGGACCCCAGTGTCCTCTCCTACCAGCCCTGGCTCACCTTCCGTGGTGACATGCCAGCTCATTAGCTCCTCCATCCTTCCGGATGGACAAGGACACTGTGCGTCTGTCTTCTCCGCTGGGCCTGAGTTCTCACTGCCTGGAGGAGCCGTCCTGCCTCTTCCCGGGGTGGCTGCCCCTCCTCCTTACCCCCCACTGGCCTCTCAACCCTGAGAAGATGGAAGGGTGCAGCCAAATTGTATAAATCGAGCATGAAAGCAGCTATAGTATGTGAAGCTGTGTTTTCAGATACTTGTAGAAAGTGAGAACCCTGTAATCAGGGTGTTTTATCCAACTTGCCAATCTTACATTAGGAAGGTAACCTCTCACGCGCCTGAGGTCACATGACTACTTAAAGGCAGACGTACCTGAGACATGCATTTCCCTGCTGTCAGGCCCAGGGGAGGTGTTGGAGGAAGAGGGAAGAGAGATCTTCTTTTCCTTCCAAGGTTTATTCAGTATTTGACTTTTCCTGCCCAGAGACATCCCTCTGAGAATGCCAGTCCAACTTAGCTTGAGCAACACTGGATTTTTGCCTTTAGTTAAAAGCTTCTAAATAAAGAATATAAATCAGCTTAACTTCTCCAAGGTCTGGTTTTGCATCACAGCCCTTTTCAGAGAGAGTGCCGCAAATCCGCCTCTGCAAACCTGTGCATGCTACTTTGATCTGGGCCATCAGGAGCAGAATTTATAGACAGGCTCAGCTGCCGTCCGAGGGCCCTGGCGTGTTGCAGTGTCTGAGTCCCGAAAACTCCCTGCATCAAAGCCATTCACTAATTCACGGGTCGGAAATAACGAAAGTCACAGCCGAAGTCATCAATTAAGCCAGAATCGTTTATTTATCATAATATCTACTGCCTGCTGCCTCAAATGACTTGTCATGAATCAATGAGCCTACCTACTTGCATATCAATATCTTGTTTTATTTTAAACCAGAAGGTGAAATGCAGGACTAGATTTTGTTCTCAATATCTATTTTTCTATTTTATCGATCTAGGTACCAACGAAAGATTGAACCACAGGATGGATTCTCTCTTAATTCACTTTTAAAATGGGTTTTTATTTTCATCAGTGATGAGTGAAGGGACCTCAGCTTGGAACGCTTTGGACTGAGGTCACTGAAGTCACCCAGAGTTCGGAATTACTATAAAATCCAGCTGTGCCATTGGACTGAAACTGTGCTAAGAACAAGCTTCCATGCCAGGCTTGTACCCAATTCCATTTGGTTTCTGGCACAAAATCCTTGAAGAATGGTATTTGATTTTGTTTATTTGGCATTTCGAATGCTGGCGTGGCCGGCTCGCATCCCGGCCAGGAACAGTCAGAAGAGGGTGTGGGAACGTCCGTGGCAGAGCAGGGCCATCTGAGCACGACGGCACCCCGGCTGGGCCCCCATGTGCCATCAAGAGTGCTGTTGAGTGTGGCATGGCTTTCCATGCAGTCCCTCTGTGACCCCTCACAGGCCACCCGCTTCTCCTTCCTTGGGTCATATAGCTCGACCCCCCAGAGAAGAGAGGCCTGATACATTAACTCCCTTGATCCAAGTCACTTCCCCAGGGCTTGCAAACCGCTCACAGAATTTCCACTTGGGAGGTGGAACAATGGTGGGGCGGACGGCTGTCCTCCTTCTGGCAGTGAGAAATGAATGTGTGGGGCCTCACATCCCGAGGCGGATGAGAGCTCATCTCTTTAGCTGGTGTTTTCATCAGGAGACCCCACTACTTCATTTGTAGTGTTTTGGACTCACACTCTGAGCTCTGTCTTTGCATCCTTCCACAGCACAGTAGGCAGCTAAAATCTACGCTTGTCTCAATTAGGGAGTGAAAAAAATGAGTTGTTTTTAAGTGGACTGTGTGACCTAAAAAATAAACCTCAGTTTGTGAACTTTAAAGACTCAGAAATGATAAAAATTGTATTTGTCTTCTCACTAAGAAAATGCTGTTCAAGGCAAGAGCTGTCGATTTCATATTATTCTACCCAAAGTATTCTCTCTCACTTCAAGGTTCCAAATATTTGTTTGGAAGCAGTGGTTGGTGCTGGTAGCCAAGCCCATCAAAGAAAAAGGCAGGTTTTTAAACAAAACGTTATTTCCTAAGGGTGAATGTAAACAATCTGCCTAATTGCATTCTTGAGATCATATAGCAAGTCCAGCGCTGGGACTGGGTGATGGCCTGGCTCTCGCTCTTTGTTTCACAGGTGAGAAAACTGAGGCTCGGAGAAGCAGACACTCCTGATGCCATAGGACTAGTGAGTCAGAAAGCTGGTCCTGATCGTCATGAACACTGATTCTCACATTAATGATCTTGGGACGAAACGTATAAAATGATTGAAAGAATTAAAATAATGACAACATAGCTTACAGACAAGGTAGATGTTACCTCCTGTTTATAGGTGGTCAAACTCAGGCTCAGAAACATTAAGTCACCTTCCTGGAATCACAGAGAAAAGGGTGTTTTTTGCCAGGTTTAGTACCTGGGCTGGTCTTACCAGAGAGCCAATTTATTAGTTTATTCTTTTCCCATTAAGAGAGTGCCTTTTTTTTTAAATAGAAACATTTCTTCCAATGAAGCCAACAATCAAAAACCTAAATGTAAGAGCTGAAACTATTAAACTATTAGAAGAAAACATAGGCATATATCAACTGTGAAATAGAACCAAATGGAAATTCCGGAACTGAAAAATAACATTTCTTGAAAAGAAAAACAAATCATTAACTATGGCTTGGATTAGAGTGATTGTCAGATGTGATACCAAAAGCTCAAACAGCAAAGGAAAACGTAGATAAATTGGACTTTATCAAAATTAAAAACTTTTGTGTATCAGTGAACACCAAAGGAAGTAGAAAGATGACCCGTAGAGTGGGAGAAAATGTTTGCACATCCTACCTCTGACAAGAACCTTGTATCTAGAACATATAAAGAAGGCAATAATTCAATAATGAAAAGGCATGTCACCCATTTAAAGAGGGGCACATGTCGTGGTCACCTCTTTGTGGAGATCACTGAACAGTTTGTCATTGCTCTTGAGAAGTTCCTGCCTTGTCATTCCATTATCTCCATCTCACCCCCTGCCCCCATTTCTTGGACTAGTCCCATGGAATTGTTTTTCTCCTGCTTATAGGTCTATTTCCTGGTCCTCTGTATGCCTGATGACTTCTAATCAAGTGAATTCTATGTTGTTGGGAGCCTGAATTCCTTTCACTCCCATGAAGTTTGAGTTTTGCTCTGGGAGGTGGTTAATTTGCTGGCTGGGCAGCTCCATCTGGCTGAGCTTGCTCCAGCTCGATCAGGGGGGTCCTGGTGAGAGGTGCAGCCGCTGCCCTCATACCCTCCCAACGCTTCAGCAGACTCAGTCTCTGATGCCTGCTTCTCCCACCAGTGAGGCCATGGCTCTCCCGGCCTCTGCTTCTCTGGGCTGCGGGTTGCAAAGTGACTCTCTGCTCGAGTGCTGGTGTGAATGGGGAGCTTGCCTTGTGTGTCTCCTTCTCTCAGGGTCCTGCCTGCCTGTGATCCGGTACCTGAAACTTTTTGGTGTGTGCATTTGTCCAGCTTTGTGATTCCTTATGGAGAGAAAGTAAGTCTGATTTCTCATTTGTGTATCATGACCAGAACAGGACAGGTCTCTTTCCCCTTATTTTTCTTTTATTTTTAGTTTTTTACTTTGAACCACGCACTATTTTTTAAAATTATTTTTAAAGCTGCAGAACATACAATAAAATGCACAAATCTTAGTGTATAGCTCGATGAATTTTGACACATGTGTACACTCATGGAACCATCACCCACATCAAGATATCATTCTCACTTTTTTTCTCCTTTAACTTTTTGCCCATCCCCCCACCTCCTCTCCTGTGGTAACCACCAGTCCATTCTCTGTGTTTATAAGTCTATTTCTGTTTTGTTTGTTCATTTGTTTTGTTTATTAGATTCCACATATAAGTGAAATCACATGGTATTTGTCTTTCTCGGACTTATTTCATGAAACATGATACATCTAGGTCTATCCATGTTGTCACAAATGGCATGATTTCTTCCATTTTTAAGGCTGAATAATATTCCATTCTGTGTATGTGCCACATCTTTATCCAGTCATCTACTGACAGACATTTAGGTTGCTTCCATATTTTGGCTATTATCTTTTTGCATTAGTGATCTTGGTTTTTTTGGGGTAAATTTCCAAGTGGAATTACTGGGTTGTGTGGGATTTCTATTTTTAATTTTTTTTTGAGAAAACTCCATACTGCTCTCCATAATGGCTGCGCTGGTTTACATTCCCACCAGCAGTGTAAGAGGGATCCCTTTCCTCCGTTCTCACCAGCACTTGGTATTTCTTGTCATGTTGACACTAGCCATTCTGACTGGTGTGAGGTGCTACCTCATTGTGGCTTTGATTTGCGTTTCCCTGATGATTAGTGATGTGGGGCCTCTTCTCGTGGGTGCTGGCCATCTATGTCTTCTTTTAGAGAAATGTCTATTCAAGTCCTCTCCCCATTTTTTAATCATATTATTTGTTTTTCTGGTATTGAGTTATGGGTTCTTTATATATTTTTCTCTTCCTCTATTTGTGATTTCGTTTTAGATATATTTAAGTGCTTTGCAATATTTAAATTCTTTTATGGGGAGAAGTTCAAGATAAATAATAAAATTAACCAAACAGAGTAGTGTGCATTCCTTAGAGAAAATCAGGTTTAAACAAATACAGATCTTTATTATTTTTTTTAGAAGTTAAAAATTAGGTAAAACCAAATATAGCTAAAACAATGGATATCTATTTAAATTAACACCATTGTGCTAAATTAGATGGCGGTGTTCAGAAAAATATTGTAAAATTCTTATTTTATAGGTGTAAACATTCAGAAGTCAGGCCCTGTGTGTAATGAGAGCTCACAGGGACGCAATTCCGAGTCCTTCCTGCGTCCTTACTGTCTCATTTCCTGGCCTGTCTCTACTCTCACCGCAGCTCTCTGTCCCGATTGGCATGTAACTGCCCTGCTTCTATTCTTTTGGAAAATTCACCAGGACTATCAAAGGGACAGTATACCAGCTCTTCCCCGGGCCCCTTTCAAATAGCTCCATTCTCTTTTGGCTTTAAACAAGGTGGTCTGAGCTTTCCTGTGATCTTAGTCAAAATGTGAGGGGACAGAGATGTAGGGCCTCCTACTCGCCTTTCTCAGCCCCCTTCACTGTCAAGACACCTTCCACTTTCCATCACTCATCATCATTTTTCTCAGGTTCAGTCTGGCCTGTGCATCCCAGCTTCAGGCTCTAGAACTTAAGGGACTCCAGGAAACTGTTAATGACTGACCCTGCTCAGTGCATTTCGGAAAGCATAGCTGAAATAGGGAGACCCTGATACAGTGGGGGCTTTGATCACTACTTGAAAGTGATGAGACGCTGGGAGTTTCTGAGCTAGCACAAGAGCTACGAGGTGGCGGCTCATCTTTTTCTGGTGAGTGTCCCCCATCCACCATTTACGTAACGTTTCCATCGTATGCGTAACGGCAGCTTTGTCTGGGGCTCTCCATGTGTGCTGTCTCATTACCTTGCTGTGCTGGTCAAGTGCATGGACGAGCTGTTCTGCTTCCATTTCCTGGTTCCCATGGCCTCGGAATATGCTTTTGGAGTGATCCAGTTTTCCATGCAGACCCTTGAACTTGATTAAGTGAAATTTTAGAAACTGTTTCCCCGTTGACACACTTGCCTTAATGGAGTGAGAAAGTAGGAAGCCTGGGTGCTGGTCATTCTCAAACCCAGCACAGTCCAGAGGCGTGTGGGGACGAGCAGTCTCCTCTGCCCCCACGCCCTCTGTCGTCATCTTGTGCTTTCCTGGGGAGTGTGACAGAGCAGCCCCCCTCCTGAAGCTCTCTCATGGTTTGTCCCTCCCACTGCCCTGGCCGCTCCTGTTCCATTTCCTTGATCGGTTCCCTCTCTTCTGCTTGGCCTGTTGATGTTGAAGAGCTCTAGGGCTCAAGTTCGGTCTGCCTCCTCTTTCTCATGCATCTTATTCTCAGATGCGCTCCCCCCAGCCCCTGGCCTTATATAGTTCCAATATGGTGATGGTTCCTGATTTTATATCACCAGCGTGGTCCTCGTCTTTTAACTCCCAACTCTATTTTCAAAGTGCCCACCTGAGCACTCCACTTGCAATCCTCAGTCAGAATAGAACTCATCCCCACGGCCTTCCAAAATGGTTCCCCTACCATGGTTTCCCAGCTCGGTAAGCAGTGCCCCCAGCCACCCAGTTGTTCAAAGCAAAAACCTTGGAGCTGTAATTCATTCCTCCTTTTCCTACCGCCCCACCTAATCCATTTGGCGAGTCCTCTCCATCCCATCTTCAGAGTAGATGCCCCACCGGCTCATTACACCCACCCCCACCGCCACTTCGCCAGCCCTCGGCACCATGGTCTCTAACCTGGATTGCTGGGGTCACTCCCAAAGGCCCCCTGCTTCATTCTTCACCCTAGTATTCCTTCTGTGAGGAAGCCACAGTTAGCCTTTAAAACGTAAACCAGATCCGATCCCTGCCCTGCTTTACTTGGCTTCCCTTTGCACACTACAGACTGGGACTCCTCACCAAGACCTGAAGGTGTACACACCCTGCTTCTCTGGCTCTTTAACACAGCTCAGCCCTACACTCTTCCTGCCCCAGCTGTACTGTTCACAGTCAGGTCCTCCAACACACCAAGTTCCTTTCGGCATCAGAGCCTTTATCTCTGCTGCTTCCTCTGCCTGAGATGCTCCGTCACAGATCCCTATGTGTCTCTCTCATTCCTACATATCGTTCAAGTCAACCCGAGTGTCACCTCCACGGGCTTTCCCCGACCCCTCCACCCGAAATCTTACCCCACCCTCAGTCACTATTTCCTCTTTCTGTTTTCTTTTCCTCTATGTATGAATCACTATTAAGACACTGAACAAGGAAATAATGATAGATGATAGATTATCACTTCAGTTTTCCCATTGGAGTTGCAAAGACCCTTGTCTATTGTTTTTGCTGTATCTCCAATGTGATCAATAAATATTTATGAAATCAAGACCTGTATAAATTATAAAAATTGAAACAGTGTTTAAAGTGGGTTTATTGTGTGAGGGAAGCCAAGTAACTGGTGTGCAGAGTAATAAAATCTCTGAATTAAGAATTAGAAGGCTGGAAACCTGGCCCAAACCTTGACATTAGCTAGAGTGACCCTGAGCTCCCATTTGGCCTTCTTTTAGACACTCATAATATCTTCCTGTCTTCTTTGCAGGGTCCGTGAGGAGGTCAGATGAGATAAGGTATTGGCAAATCAAAGCAAATCATAATGCACCACCTAATGTTAGGTTTTTGCTTATTTTACACTGAAATAGCCACTTAAAATTTTTTCCTTGGCAAAGGGTAGAACAAGGTGACAATCATGTGAATGAGACTGGCTAAGAAACAGCCACCCTTTCCGTGCCCACCCACAGAGCAGCTGGGCACCGACAGTGGTGGTGGCCAGAACAGGGCACTTGCAGCCACCGTGCCCACACCTACCATGGCGCTGCTCTGCCATGTTCCCTGCCCAGCTGTCCCCTGTCCCTTAGAGGCTGCTACCCTTTGGCATTCGTCACGCACATTGGTGTCATCCACAGCAATACCCACAGAGCCCGATAGTTCCTGGCACACGCCGGTGCTTGCAATCATGTGCTAAAGGGCAGGGAGTAAGGGGTGGGAGCCGGCCCCGGCAGTGAGCATCGCAGGCTTCTTGCCCCTTCGGTAGTACTGCGTCCACCCCACAGCTCATGTCAGAGTCCCAGCTTTATGTTTCATTGGCTGAATGGAGTCTACAAACTCTTCCTGGAGTCTAGGAACAGGCACTGGCCCTGCCCTTGGAAAAGAAAGCGCAGCTCAGGAGCCTTTAGACTCCGGAGCCGCCTGTCTGGGCTGCTCAGTGGAGTGGTTGCCATGACGTTACATAACTCATGCTGGAGGAGAACCTTCCGGGCTGCTCGTATTGAAGGGCACAGGGTGACTGTGATATTAAACGATTTCTTGCTCTTTATACTCAGAGGAAATCAAGGTGAACCTCAACTCACTAAAAGCAGGCGAAGCACATTTGCATGCTCAGGGTGGGAGTCTGGGTGGCTTCTTGCAAATCAGCTTCTCCTGCAGGAGAGGCAGAGAGCCCTTCCTGCACCTGTTACTCTTAATTAAGAGGATCCTTTGGAGGTGAGAAAGGGCTCCTCATGGCACCTCCGCCACATCTCCAAATTCTCCACCACAGCCTTCCCCCGAATCTTCAGCACTTCATGTACAGCCCCTTAAAGCAAGTCTGAAGGGAGAAATATGGCAAAATGTAAAATAAATAAACAGAAAACAATTTCAGAAGATTCTAACAGATGAATAATGCCAGCTTCCATGACGTTTACTATGTAGGGTGGAAACATTTAATAGTAATCATTTGCAAAGAAAAACGGCTGTCACCAAGTGTTAACACCTCTCATGGGCCCTAGCCACAAACCTCAGAGGGGCTGCTGGTGCCTAACAGGCCCCATCTTAGTAAGAGCTAGCTTCATTTTATATTTGATGTTGTGAATGATGTAATGTAAGAAGAGGAAAACAAATATCCTGCCTTTCCTTTTCCCTCCACCGCCATCAAAAATTTATCTGCCTCTGACATTTTCTTCTCTTTTGTTTTTTTTAACATAATTTTCAATACAAGGCTTCATATTTAACACGCAGTGGAACTAGCTTCAAGAGCCAATCATTTTTTTCTCCAAAGGTGTTTTATTGCCAGGCAGGGAGCTCAACAGAGCAGTTGCATTGTTTTTCAAATTCCCTCTTCAGTGAATGGCCATTAAAGAATTCTATCAAGAGGAAACACTTTTATAATGTGGCTGTCTCCAAATTATGAGGATGGCGTTTGTATTGATTTAGTAATAGCTTACAAATAATGATGCAAAATTAGGTCTTCTGAGCTTATGGTTCTCCCCTTCATAAAACCGCTATCGAGCGACCATTGCCGGTAGTAACAGACGATCCCCTCTTAAACTCAGTCTTCCTGCGGGTCCCACTGAGGAAGGAGCTGTTGCAGGAGCTCAAGCAGGAGTCAGGGAGCCCTCATTTGCTTTGGTTTCTGCAGGAGCCACTTTGATTGGAGTCTGGGGGCCGAGGGGAATCCCACAGCAGCCGGTCCACAGAACGCATGTGTCATTTATCTTTGTGTCTGTTGCTCATCACGCCCTGGGCACCCCACTGAAGGACACCCCCTGGTTTCAGGTGAAGCCCTGTGACGCTGTGCACTCACGCACCTGTTACACTCCCATGTGCCGGCTCTGCTCTCCAAGGTGTCAAGCTGCAGGGTTCGTTTTGTTCTCATTCTGAATTCTGTGCCCTTATGTTTTTAATTTTTGTCTTTAGATGGGAATACAGCTTCTCCACAGAGAATTAACCCAAAGACGGCCCCAGCAGAGTGTGGCTGGGGTAAAGGTGCACGTAAGGGGCAGGGCAGAAAGAAGAGAGAACCAGTAGATGGACACTGACCAGTCACTTTGAACCTATATAGATCTCCAAATCTAAACCCCCTATTTTTCATGTCATTTGCAACAACACTGACAGTTGTGCTGGAATTGTTCAGGTGGTTAGAGGCCATCAGGACCAGGTCTTTTCTGCTCCGTGGCCTTTGCTCCCATGCTGCTCATTTTGTTTTAAGCATTTTGGCAAGTATTCACTCAGGGTGCAGACTTTTCTCCAGCGTGGCGGCCAAGCCTCTGAAAACTTCAGGGCATCTCCGCAGTCCCCGAGCTCCCTGGATCAAAGCCTCCCGGGGGCGCTAACTTCCAGACCACGAACGGCCCAGAGAACGGCCCCGTGGTCCATGGGGCAGGTGCAGTGCGGGAGGCTCGTGGGGGCCAGGGCAAGGCCGGGTCACAGCGGCGGGGGCACAGGCAAGAGCAAGGTGGACAGGAGAGGCGCAAAGGAGCCCGGGGACCAGCAGGGACGTCCGGCCTGCAGCGGGACGGCTGGGCGCCAGGCCGGAGGAGGGCCCACCGTTGGGTTGCCACAGGAGGCCTGAGGCCCCAGGCCCCAGCTCCACCTGTGCCCAAGCCGGGGGGTCGGGGCCCCTGCCCGGGGCTGCACCCTGCTGGCCACAGCCTGCAGCAGGTGCCCTGTGGCCTCCTTCTGCTTATAACCGGAGGTGGGAAGCCACAGAAGGAGCCTCCGTCTCATCTTAGAGTTGGAGGAGTCCTGTAGCCACAAGGAAGTTTCCCATAGTTCCTTTGGCCTCGGTGGCTCTCTCTGCCGAGGGAACTCGGCACTTGGGGGCTGTCCCCGGGGAAGCGGCTTCTGCACCCTGCTCACCAGCAGCTCCAGCTCTGCTGCCTGCTTCCCCTTCCCTTCTGCCCGCCAGGGGCAGTCAGGAGAGGCCCGGAGGGGCCTGCAGCTACGAGAGTGGGGCCCCAGATTCCCCTGCAGCCTCATTGGTCTTCTCGTGCAAATGGGGCCGTGGAGCCGGGAAACCAGCATTCTAGAGCCAGGGCCAGCCAGCCCGTTTACGGCGGGTGTGGGGCTGAGGCCAGGGACATCATGAGGGACCACCACTTCCTCCCTGCGGGGGGCTGAAAGGAGGCGGGTGTGCCAGTAGGTCGCTCATTGGTTAACACAGGCAACTGAGCCTTGCACATTCATCTGTAAGGTGCTGTGCACCTTCCTCTTCAGTCTTCCGACTGACCTGGGTCAGGACCTCAGCCTCCCAACTCCATTTATCCCTGGCTGCATAACAACTGTCCCTCCACACAGCGCTTTTGAAGCACAGTTGTATTATTTGTTGTAACAGCGTAGGTATTTCAGGCAGGGCTTGGCTGGCCAGTTCTGCTCCATGTGGGTCATCTGAGGTCCCTTGGTAATGCTGGTCTGGAGGATCCCAGAAGATCCCGAGCCACACGTCTGGTGCTCGGGAGGGCTGGCTGGAGGTGCGGTCCACATGGTGGTGGCCCGGTTCTCCCGGGCGCAGTCTCGAGAGGCTTGGGTCGAAGCTGCAGGACTGCTCCTGGTCCAGCCTTGAGCGTTCCAGAATGGCCTCGACTGTCCTCGTACTGCTGGTCTAGGAAATTGTTAAGGCCGGCTCAGATTCAGGGGGAGGACTTTGACTCCACCTCTTAGTGGGAGGAATCTTGGAGCCCCCAAACTTTCCCACCAATATTCTTACCAAATGAGTAAAAAGAGAATGAACTTGAAACATAGTACTAAAAGGTGATGGAGAAAGTGGAGCAGGGACTCCCCAGGATCATTCTATATGTATGTTTTGTATGGAAACAAAAATAATAAATCATTATCACATTGGCCATTAGACCTTTCCTTAGGGGTGATGCTGTCTGTTTAGAAAGATATTGTGAAGCACTGGTTGGACATGGAAAGTGAGGCTCTGAAGCCAAGCGATGCAGGTGCGGGGCGGGCGGACTTGCTGTGCAGAGCGGAAAGCACCGGCATGTGCCTTCCAGACGGAAGGAGAGGGCAGTCGGTGGGGTAGAAAGGGCGGTGGGGACCCCAGTGTGAAAGTGGGGCTGGAAACAAGGCACCAGTGACGAGGCGGGAGGGAAGAGCCTGCGTGGCTTGACACATGACAGAAACGTGTCCGTCACTCCTCCTGCCATGAGCCCTCCGTCCTCAGACTGTCAGCAAGTCCCGTGGACTGGTGGTTGCTTCGTCCGCATCTTGTCTTGTTTGTACCGGAGGCAGCTGGACATCACACCTGATTCAATATGAGTTTTGCCACATTGAACGTGATGGGCAGAGAGACAGGAGGGAGGGGTGAGCATGTCCTCTGGGGACTCCAGGATCCCTGGGTGCTCTGTGCCAGTCCTGCCTCTGAGGTGGCAAAGGCACACACCTTTTTGGGCCTTTGGCATCTTTTGAACGTTTATTCACAGACTTCACATGGAAGTGTGGCCCCAGCTCTGGTGCTGGCTAGTGTGTGACCTGACGCGGGCAGAGCCATACGTCCCAGAGCAGGCTCAGGAGGTAGTTCTGCACACACAGATGCACACAGACACACAGGCACACCCTTCAGTCTACCATTCCCAAATAATAACGAAGAGGCATGTTTCCTCATGACCATCTGCACCACAAAATAGGGCTTTCCATTTGGTTCAGCAGACTGATGCATTTGAAGCACTGCTTTGTACTTTATTTAAACAACAGATTGTGAAGACCTGCATTCCCCCAACGATATTTTAGATTTTTAATTACTAAAACTGGGGAAAATGGTTATAAAAGATTGTCTCTGTCAAAAAATACATCAAAGCATTATTAAAAATTAGAGCTGTTGAAACATCTTACCTGTGGTGATGTTAGGCTGAGTTCTGCTTTTAAATGCTTACCTGTGAGCTTTGGTGTGCTGATTATTCTCGGAGCTTCTGTCTCTTGCACTCGCTCCAGCTGCCAAGGGGGGATGTTATCCAGGACGCGGAATTTCTTTCTCAGCTGTGAAATATTTCTTTTAAAAAAGCATGGATGAGAAGGAATTATGGGGGCAAATATGGTGTGCTTATCATTTGAACTAAAAGACTAAACCTGGCAAATGGTCCAGCTATCAATCCACAAACAGTGTCTGCTGTTCCGTGACCAGTGCAGAGAATTTGATGAGTTGATACATTTATATGTGAGCCTCATAAGCATCAAAACCACTTTCATGTGCATTATTTTTCTTGTCACCCACAAATCGTGCTACAGAAAGATTGATGGTAATTGAATAAATTGCCATGTGTACTTAAAGACTGGGCTTGTTGGAGAGAGACCAGATTTATTAGATGATCAGTTTCATTTTTTCTTTGATGCCAACGCTCATTGGAATACTTTTTCCCAAACATAGGAAACCAGAAAAAATAGGCCAAGGTTTCAGGAGACGGCTTTGAAAGGTGATGTGATAGTAGGGGAGACATCAAGCTGGAAATCAGACTTAAGAGGATGGACTCCCTTGATGGCACACTGCGGTTTAGATAATTGCTAAAACCCCTTTTAGCCCACACATTTGATGATTTCACCATGCACTTCCTGTTTAGAGGTTCGGCGGCTGACTCTTCCCTGAAGAACAGCACAGTCTTACAATAAAGACCAACAGGCGGGCTTCTCTCCCCGGGGACATGAGATCTGTATGTGCCTCCCTCCTCTCCTCCTTTCCCTCCCAGGCACCAAAGTCTGTATGAGATGCTGCAGGCGGATACTTTGTGATATCAAGATTTCCAATTTTTAGCTTGTGGGCATGATCTGGAGTCCTCCAGGGTCAGACCGTCAACCAAAGCCCTTTAGAGGTTAAACTGCATGGCTTGAGGGCCCTTCCTTTCCTGTGTCTCCTGGCCTGGGGAGAGCAGACGGGTTGGCACGGATAATCAGGAGGTGCCGTGGAGAGCTCGGGAGGAAGGCTTGGGCAGGTGCTAGAGGGAAGTGTTGTCTGTCACTAAAATCTGACAGGCGTGGCCAGGTCCACACAGTTCAGCTAGAGTACCCTTTCACTCTGTTGGGCTGTTTTGTTTATCGACGCTGTACTTGCCCTGTCAGCTGTCATAATTAATGAGGCAACGTCCTGTACATTAGGACGTGGCTTCCATTTCTCAAAATAATGGCTTCGAGCTCCCTGGCACTTTAAGCTTTCCACTTTTCTTGCATATTCACTTTTTCAAATGCAACTTATTACGCATTAGAAGATCATGAAATTAACTTAATGGGTCAAGATCAGCTAAAGAAAACAAAATGCGATAAAAAACCATATTCAGTGCGTAGTAGCCAGTAGACTTATCTATTATATTGTGGAACTTTGTCCATTATATATGGATTTAGTATATGTGTGCTGTGTTGCTATTTAAATATGTTTCTTATAGTAGATTGCAGACAAAAAAGTTTGAAAAGTTCTGAACCCTGTTCTGCAACCATGGAAAGGAAGAAGCTGGTGAACAGGAAGGGTCTGGCTCAGCAGACCTGAGTCGCTCAAGCCCCACACGTTCCCGAGAAAGGCCTTCGACAGGACAGGCCCTTGGCGGCTCTTGGGAGATTAGCTACCAGCTCTTGGAACCTTCTGCCCCTTGAGAGTGTTTTTGGATGGCTGATGCCTTGGGCCACATGGTACCATTTTTTGATCAGTTTATCCTAACAGTGTGATCTGTGGTGAAAGCCTGATTCTGCTCTGGAGGAGTCCGAGTAGCTGAGGTCAGTCCTGCAGGAGCTACCTGCCTGTAGCACTGGCCACCAGTAAAACCTGGGATACCAAAGTAGGCACACCTTCTTGACTGGTCATGCAGGGAGAATTGAGTGTATCCCTGAGGACACCTGGAAACTTATACCTGTTTATTCTGGACTCTGCTTCATGGACGTTTTCCTATGCCTGATTTTAATCTATATCCTTTTGCAGTAATAAATCATAAGCAAACAGCTTCTCTGAGTCCTGTGAATCCTAATGAATCCTCGAGCCTCCCCTGACCCAGATGCGGAGGTAGGCACCGAGGCCCGGGGAAGTTCCAGAGTGTGCTGGCATACACATATGCTGAGCCTGGACTAAGGCTAGACCCTGGAGGCCTGGGCTGCAGCGGAGGGCCCACACTAATGACTCTTTGTGGTGAGGCGGTAGGGAAGGCATGATCTTTCCTCCACTGTGACAGCAGTTCACTGTCACTGGGTGGGCTTCAATAGGTGAGAGTGTAGAAATGAAATATTTTAACCCTATCTCAGTCTGCATTAAGGGAATTGATGGCATGAACCTGGTATAAATAATAGGGCTTATTATGACCTTTATCTCCAAAGGTACTTCTAGCTTTTCTGAGAGCTTTTAGCTGGCCTGTTTTGCCTATTAAGTAATGACCTCAGTGATATTTGATTAAAAAAATTTTATATTATGGTATATTTAAACCAGCGAGATGTCTCTTCAGAATCCACATGAATTAAAACCAATGTAAAATTTGAATTCAAGGCATAAAAAGATGGTTTGGCAACTGCTCGGCCTCCTCCTGCACATCCTGGGACAGGCTCTCTCTTGTCTTCCCTTGTTTTGTTTGGGAAAATAATACCCAGAGATTAGCAGTAAAAGCTTTGAAATTTAATTATGGTGAGAGAGTTCTAAAGGAAATTAAACATAGCATGATTCTTTTTTAAAAATAAAGATGTTGTATAGCATCTTAGCAAAAATAATCCTTCCCTTCCTGCTAGCTCATGCCCATCGGGAGGTAGAAAAGAAGTCTTGAGAACTCCTGCTCACTAACAATAGTATTTAAAGTTTTGTGACACACTTGCTTTTTCTAAACATGTTCATGTATCATTCTTGGTCGATTCCCCAGGTTTCACTTGTCACCACAATAATTTTCCAATGGTGCACAGTTTGAGAACTACCGCACAACCCCATCATCTGTATTCAGAAAGCCCTGGGTCTTCAGTGCAAGGACCCGGCTGAGATGGACTCAGGAGAGGAAAAGCAGGAGGCGGTGAATGGTCAA
The DNA here is from genome assembly GCA_032199065.1 of Smutsia gigantea. Classification (NCBI taxonomy): domain Eukaryota; kingdom Metazoa; phylum Chordata; class Mammalia; order Pholidota; family Manidae; genus Smutsia; species Smutsia gigantea. The sequence continues at coordinate 592,451 of JAVSCE010015891.1, read as the reverse complement.
GACTGTGTTCCCCTCCCTCCTGCAAGGACTGAGTAGCCAGAAGATCCCATAATAAGGACGGGGGGAGCTCACTGGGGTGGGGAGGGGGTCCTGAGGTGGGCGTCCTGGGACACGCTGCTCCCAGAGAACCTGGCCTGATTTTGCACGGCTTGGATTTCCTCCTGTTCACTGGACTGTGTACCATTTTCTACGTCATCAGGAATCTGCTCGGGCTCTATGTGCCATGCTAAACTCCTTTGGTTTTGATCAGCTAATGCGGCTGTAGCCATAGCATGATCAGCAGAGGCAGCGCCTCCCTCCAAACGTTCATGTGCCTGTTCCTCTGTGACCATAAATCTTGCCAACTCTGCCTACCCTTTATTCCTCTGAATCTACATTCAGCACATTTTCCTTTTGAATCTAAATAAGGATCTCTTCATCCCGCATTCTTACAGGCCTAAATCCAACAGCTGCTCTCATAGGTCTCTTTTCATCCATTCTCAACCCTGCAACCTTTTCTGAAACCCAATTAAATTTCTTTCCCTAGACCAATCTTCTTGGAAAGACTGTCCTGTCAAACAGTCCTGTCCCCTCATCATTTATTCAGAGTACAAATGATTTTATATAAATCCTCTTTCACCCCCCCCCCCACCATACACCTTTTGACTGGAAGACAAATAACTTCTGTATTTCACTTATTACTACACACAAATCCCATCCATTCTGACAGTCTTTTCCTCTCTTAAGTTCAGGACCTCAGGCTCCCGACTTGGTTCCCAGCACACTTGGAGTCCTCTGGCCAACCGGCTCTGCTTCTTGTTCAGAGCTCAGATTGGGTCTGTTTGCGCAGGGCTCTGCGTGCAAGGCTGGGCACCTGTGTTGATGCTGCGGACCCTGGGGTCTTATGGAGTTGTGCTCCCACCTTCCACAGTCTCTCCGCTCCCCTTTCCCTTCCTGTTCTCTCCTGTTCTCTCAAGGGCAGATAGTTTTCCCTTTTTTATCTCATTGATAAATTGCTGGCCCCCCATCCAGAAGCCCCCTCTCAGCCTCCTTCTTGCACAAGCTCTAGGAAAGGTGTCTGCATCTCCTGAACCCCCCACACCACACACATGCACACACACACCGCATGCCACATGCATGCACACACACCCCAAGCCACATGCATGCATACACCCACACACACACCACACACATACACACACCCTCCCTCCACACCACACATATGCACACACCTTCCCCCCACACCACACACATGCACACACCCTCCCCCCACATTACACATATGCACACACTCTCCCCACACACAGACCACACACATGCACACACCCTCCCCACACACCATGTACATGCATACACAACCGCATGCATGCAGATACATGCCACCACACATGCGTGTGCACATGGGCATCTCCACACATTTGCAAACATGCATTCATGCAGCCCCCACCCGTGCGCCCCTGTCCCCTCATGCACTCACTTCACTAGATGCCCTGGTAGGCTAGATCGGGGACCTCCTTTGGGGTGGCCAACACATCCAGCCCATCGGGGACCTGAGCCTGAGCCTGGCTCTTAAGGTTGTGATGCTGATGTGAGGGTCCCTCGGGACACTGCAGGCTTCCACAGCCCAGGGACATGCCTGAGCAAGGCTGGGCCGGCGCCAACACATCGAACAATGCCCCTGTGCTCAGAGGTGCCCTGCACCATGCCACCGGGTGCATGGGGGAGGGGAGACTCTTGGCCACTCTGCTGCCTTGAAGACCTTGGCCCCAGTTCCCAGAGGTCCAGGCCCCTTCCTCAGGCCCCCTCTGGGTCTGACCTGCTCCTTCCAGGACACTGCACCACCTGAGTGCCTGGGGATTCGCTCTGCCTTAGTGTCAGCGTGTCCCCTCCCCAGCCACAGCCATCGCTCCCTGGAAAGTCCCTTCTGCAAGCCCTGGGGACCTGCTGCTCCCAGCCTGACCTGATACTAACGGTTCCCTCACTCCCCATAAACCCCACCCCAGAAATTGTATGTGTTTCCAGCTTGCCTGCTCTGAAATATTTCCAAGTAGCTTAATGTCTCTGAGCCACTTCTATGCTTAGCTCAAGCCACCCCTGACGTCCCGGGTGGTCTGAGGCTGCCTGCTGGGCCCGCCCACCACCACCTCAGTGCCCTCCCGGCACTGGTGGGCTCCATACCTCTCCCTCTGTCCTTTCTGCCCCCAGAAGGGATGCAGCCCTTCTGTTCACACCACAAAGCACTCCCGGCACCACAGCATGGCGCGTCCTAAGGTTCACCACCTAAAGCATTGAGACAGTTTTCCCGGTCTTACTGAGAGATAATTGACATACTGCCCTGCATAAACTCACGTAGGCAGCATGGTGGTTTGGCTTCTGTGTATCATGAAATGCTTACCACAATAAGCATGGTTAATATCTCATATAGATTAAAAAAAAAAAAAGAAAGAAGTTGTTTTTTCTCCGTGTGATGAGAACTCCCGGGATCTACTGTCTTGCGTACTTTCCCAAACACCACGCGGCCACGGTAACCGTGGTCACCACGCTGTAGGATGCGCCCTGTGCTGGTCTGCCTTCCAGCTGGGGGCCCGTGCCTGCTGCTCACTTTCACCCTGTTCATCCAGTTCCCCGAGCTGAAGTTTTAAAGGGTTTGTTTAGCAGGAGAATCCTGAACTTCTGTGTCCCTGAGCTCTCTGGGTCCTCCTCGGCCCTGGGAACCCTGCTCATCTCAGAATCCAAAGCAGGATTGCTTCACAGGGCATCCAGGGACCATGAACTTGCAGGAAAGGGAAAAAGGGCGTAACTAATTTTACCACTGTCTGCCTAAAATACAGCTTCCCTTCCATGGCTCTAGGCAAAAGCCACTGTAATCTTGTCAGTTCCAGTAACCAGTAGAAATTACAGGGGTTTTCATGTCACAGTGACAATTGACGATATCTCAAACTATAGTTTACTTTCACCAATACTTCAAAATCCCGCTTTTAGTCCTGCACCAGCTTCCCAGGGGTTGGGACTGTCCGCAGATGCGAAGCAGCAGAGCTGGTCAGTCTCAGGTAATTCCACGCTCTGCATCTTTCAGCAACAGAACTTCAAGTAGCAAGCTCCCAGTATTGGCGTTCAACTCAAAAGCCTTTTTGAATTAAAAGACAATCTAGTGTTTCTGGAGACCAGGATATCTTCGCCTGATGAAGTAAGTTATGAAAACTTCCATTCCGTGTGTAACCATGGTCTATGCCAGTCGGCTATTATGTTATTACATTCACTGACGTGCAGGGCAAAACTGGATATCCAATATGACAGGCATGTTTCCCTGCCAAAGAGGGCCCCACATTACCTCTTATTTATCTAAGCCAAAACAGCCATTACACTAATATGTCTTCAAAAAAACAAAAATTTACTTTAACCTGACTACATTTTAAATGTATCATATTGTAAATCATTGATTAACCAGTATACATATATTTTATTTTTTATGTGTTTATAACTGGGTTTCAAAATAATGAGTTTTCTTTGTAATCTGATGTAGTTTATTTTCTTTAGTTAAATGTGAGATTCTGAGAAAAGAAACACAGGCTTCACCTGATTGTCCTATGAGTTCAGCTTCTATCTCATTAGTGTTTAAGGACACAAAAATGGTCTAGAATCTGTGTGCTTAAGAGATGTTTCTGTTACCCTGTATCTCTGAGGCTGCCCTAAGTAACCAATAATATTTCTCATTGCAGCTAACTTGATAGAATTCCCTTGTAGGGAAAGCAGTTTACTTGTATTATCTCAGGAAGTTGTTAAATCATTTGCCCAAGACCTTGTAAGTGAGGGAGACAGGATCTGAATCCAGGATTCTGGCTGTAGGACTCCGCAGTGTGTGAAGTTTAACTACTATATGTAGGCTCTAGACTTATTCAAACACCTTTTTTAAATTAAGTTATCATTGATATAGACTCTTAAGAAGGTTTCACGTGCAAAACCTTGTGGTTACTACATTCACCCATATTATCAAGTCCCTCTCATACCTGATTGAAGTCACTGTCCATCAGTGTAGTAAAATGCCAGAGTCACTACTTGTCTTCCCTGAGCCACACTGTCTTCCCCATGACCCCCCACACACCATGTGTGCCAATCATGATACCCCTCAATCCCCTCTTCCCTCCCCCACTCCTCCCCTTTGGTAACCCCTGGTCCCTTCTTGGAGTCTGTCAGTCTGCTGCTGTTTTGTTCATTCAGTTTTCCTTCATTGTTATACTCCACAAATGAGGGAAATCATTTGATACTTGTCTTTCTCCGCCTGGCTTATTTCACTGAGCATAATACCCTCTGGCTCCATTCACATTGTTGCAAATGGTAGGATTTGTTTTCTTCTCATGGCTGAATAGTATTTCATTGTGCATATGTATCACACCTTCTTTATTCATTCATCTACTGTTGGACACTTAGGATGCTTCCATATCTTGGCTATTGTAAATAGTGCTGCAATAAACATAGGGGTGCATATATCTTTTTGAATCAGGGATCTTGTTTTCTTTGGGTAAATTCCTAGGAGTGGGATTTCTGGATCAAATGGTATTTCTATTTTTAGTTTTTTTGAGGAGCCTCCATATTGCTTTCCACAATGGTTGAACTAATTTACATTCCCACCAGCAGTGTAGGAGGGTTCCCCTTTCTCCACATCCTCGCCAGCATTTGTTGTTCCTAGACTTTTCAATGTTAGCCATCCAATTGGTGTGAGGAGATATCTCATTGTGGTTTTAATTTGCATTTCCCTGATAATTAGCAATTTGGAACATCTTTTCATGTGCCCATTGGCCATCTGAATTTCTTCTTTGGAGAATTGTCTGTTCATATACTCTGCCCATTTTTTAATCGGGTTATTTGTTTTTTGGGTGTTGCGGTGTGTGAGTTCTTTATATATTTTGGATGTTAATCCCTTGTTGGATATGTTGTTTGCAAATACATTCTCCCACACTGTAGGATACCTTTTAGTTCTGCTGAAGGTGTCCACTGCTGTACAGAAGCTTTTTAGTTTGACACAGTCCCATGAGTTCATTTTTGCTTTTGTGTCCCTTGCCCAAGGAGATGTGTTCAGGGAAAGTTGCTCATGTTCATTTTTAAAAGATTTTTACCTATGTTTTCTTCTAAGAGTTTTATGGTTTCATGAATTACATTCAGGTCTTTGATCCATTTTGAATTTACTTTTGTGTATGGGGTTAAACAATAATCCAGTTTCATTCTCTTGCATGTAACTGTCCAGTTTTGCCAACACCAGTTGTTGAAGAGGCTGTCATTTCCTGATTGTATACCCATGGCTCCTTTATCATATATTAATTGACCATATATGCTTGGGTTTATATCTGGGCTCTCTATTCTGTCCATTGATCTATGGATCTTTTCTTGTGCCAGTACCAAATTGTCTTGATTACTATGGCTTTGTAGTAGAGCTTGAAGTTGGAGAGTGTAATCCCCCCAGCTTTATTCTTCCTTCTCAGGATTACTTTGGCTATTCGGGGTCTTTTGTGGTTCCATATGAATTTTAGAACTATTTGCTCAAGTTCGTTGAAGAATGTTGTTGGTATTTTGATAGGGATTGCATTGAATCTGTAGATTGCTTTAGGCAGGATGGCCATTTTGACAATATTAATTCTTCCTAGCTAAGAGCATGGGATGAATTTTCATTTGTTAGTGTCCTCTTTAATTTCTCTTAGGAGTATCTTGTAGTTTTCAGGGTATAGGTCTTCCACTTCCTTGGTTAGGTTTATTCCTAGGTATTTTATTCCTCTTGATACAATTGTGAATGGAATTATTGTCCTGATTTCTCTTTCTGCTAGTTCATCGTTAGTATATAGGAATGCACCATATTTCTGTGTATTAATTTTATATCCTGCACATTTGCTGAATTCAGTTATTAGCTCTAGTAGTTTTGGGGTGGATTCTTTAGGTTTTTTTTATGTACAATATAATGTCATCTGCACAGAGTGACACTTTAATTTCTTCTTTACCAATCTAGATGCCTTTTATTTCTTTGTGCTGTCTGATTGCCATGGCAAGGACCTCTAGAACAATGTTGAATAAAAGTGGGGAGAGTGGGCATCCTTTTCCTGTTAGTGATCTTAGATGAAAAGCTTTCAGCTTCTCACTGTTAAGTATAATGTTGGCTGTGGATTTGTCATATATGGCCTTTATTATGTGGCGGTACTTGCCCTTTATACCTATTTTGTTGAGAGTTTTTATCATGAATGGATGTTGAATTTTGTTGAATGCTTTTTCAGCATCTATGGAGATAATCATGTGGTTTTTGTCCTTGTTGTTGATGTCATACATAATGTTGATGGATTTTCAAATAGTGTACCATCCTTGCATCCCTGGAATCAATCCTACTTGATCATGATGGATGATCTTTTTGATGTATTTTTGAATTTGATTTGCAATATTTTGTTGAGTATTTTTGCATCCATGTTCATCAGGGATATTGGTCTGTAATTTTCTTTTTCTGTGGTGTCTTTGCCTGGTTTTGGTATTCGAGTGACGCTGGCCTCATAGAATGAGTTTGGAAGTATTCCCTCCTCTTCTACTTTTTGGAAAACTTTAAGGAGGATGGGTATTAGATCTTCACTAAATGTGAAGCAATCTGGTCTAGGTATTTTGTTCTTAGGTAGTTTTTTGATTACCAATTCAATTTCATGCTGGTAATTGGTCTGTTCAGATTTTCTGTTTCTTCCTGGGTCAGCCTTGGAAGTTTGTGTTTTTCTAGAAAGTTGTCCATTTCTTCTAGGTTATCCAGTTTGTTACCATATAATTTTTCATAGAATTCTTTGTATTTCTGTGGTGTCTGTAGTTATTTTTCCTTTCTCATTTCTGATTCTGTTTATGTGTCTAGATTCTCTTTTTTTCTTGATAAGTCTGGCTAGGGTTTTATCTATTTTGTTTATGTTCTTGAAGAACCAGCTCCTGCTTTCATTGATTCTTTCTATTGTTCTATTCTTCTTGATTTTATTTATTTCTGCTCTGATCTTTATTATGTCCCTCCTTCTACTGACTTTGGGCCTCATTTGTTCTTCTTTTTCTAGTTTCATTAATTGTGAGTTTAGACTGCTCATATGGGATTGTTCTTCTTTCCTGAGGTAGGCCTGCATTGCAGTATACTTTCCTCTTAACATGGCCTTTGCTGTGTCCCACAGATTTTGCGATGTTGAGTTATTGTTGTCATTTGTCTCCATATATTGCTTGATCTCCGCTTTCATTTGGTCATTGATCCATTGATTATTTAGGAGCATGTTGTAAAGCCTCCATGTGTTTGTCGGTTTTTCCATTTTCTTTGTGTAATTTATTTCTAGTTTCATACCTTTGTGGTCTGAAAAGCTGGTTGGTACAATTTCAATATTTTTTAATTTACTGAAGCTCTTTTTGTGGCCTAGTATGTGATCTATTATGGAAAATGTTCCATGTACACTTAAGAAGAATTTGTATTCTGCTGCTTTTGGGTGTAGAGTTCTTTAGATTCTGTTAGGTCCATCTGTTCTATTGTGTTGTTCAGTGCCTCTGTCTCCTTACTTATTTCCTGTATGGTTGATCTGTCCTTCAGAGTGAGTGGAGTGTTGAAGTCTCCTACAATGAATACATTGCATTCTATTTCCCCTTTTAATTCTGTTAGTATTTGTTCCACATATGCTGGTGCTCCTGTGTTGGGTGCATAGATATTTATAATGGTTATATCCTCTTGTTGGACTGATCCCTTTATCATTATGTAATGCCCTTCTTTGTCTCTTGGGACTTTCTTTGTTTTGAAGTCCATTTTGTCTGATATAAGTACTGCAACTCCTGCTTTTTTCTCCCTATTAGTTGCATGAAATATCTTTTTCCATCCCTTCACTTTTAGTCTTTATATGTCTTTGGGTTTGAAGTGAGTCTCTTGTAGGCAGCATATAGATGGATCTTGTTTTTCTTATCCATTCTGTAACTCTATGTCTTTTGGTTGGTGCATTCAGACCATTTACATTTAGGGTGATTATCAAGTAGTATGTACTTATTGCCATTGCAGGCTTTAGATTCATGGTTACCAAAGGTTCAAGGTTAACTTCCTTACTATCTAAGAGTCTAACTTAACTCACTTAGTATGCTATTACAAACACAATCTAAAGGTTCTTTTTTCTTTTTCCTCCTTTTTCTTCCTCCTCCATTCTTTATATATCTTTTGTCATATTCCATACTCTTTGTTCCTTGACTGACTTTAGGAGTAGTTGATTTGACTTTGCATCTGCTTAGTAATTAATTGTTCTACTTTCTTTGCTGTGGTTGTATTTCCTCTGGTGACAGCTATTAAACCTTAGGAACACTTCCATCTATAGCAGTCCTTCCAAAATACATTGTAGAGGTGGTTTGTGGGAGGTAAATTCTCTCAGCTTTTGCTTATCTGGAAATTGTTTAATCCCTCCTTCAAATTTAAATGATAATTTTTCTGAGTAGAGTATTCTTGGTTGAAGGCCCTTCTGCTTCATTGCATTTAAATACCACTCCCTTCTGTCCTGTAAGGTTTCTGTTGAGAAGTCTGCTGATAGCCTGATGGGTTTTCCTTTGTATGTGATCTTTTTTCTCTCTCTGCTGCTTTTAGTACTCTGTCCTTACCCTTGATCTTTGCCATTTTAATTACTATATGTCTTGATGTTGTCTTCCTTGGGTCCCTTGTGTTGGGAGATCTGTGCACCTCCATGGCCTGAGAGACTATATCCTTTCCCAGACTGGGGAAGTTTTCAGCAATTACCTCCTCAAAGACAGTTTCTATCCCTTTTCCTCTCTCTTCTTCTTCTGGTACTCCTGTAATGCATTGTTCCATTTTGATTGGTCACACAGTTCTCTCAATATTCATTCATTCCTAGAGATCCTTTTTTCTCTCTGTGTCTCAGCTTCTTTGTATTCCTCTTCTCTAACTTCTATTTCATTTACCATCTCCTCTACTTTGTCTAATCTGCTTTTAAATCCCTCCATTGTATGTTTCATTTCAGATACTGTACTCTTCAACATTTGTATCTCATTCTTAAATTCCTCCCTTCATTCTTGAATATTTTTCTGTAGCTCCATGAGCATGTTTATGATTTTTATTTTGAAATCTCTTTCAGGAAGATTGATGAATTCAGTTTCACTTCGCCCTCTTTCTGGTGTTTGTGGGATTTTGGTTTGAACCAGGTTCCTTTGACTTTCATGTTTGTAGGTGGCGCCCTCTAGTTCCCAGACACTGTACTCTCTGAAGATGCTCAGCCCCTGGAGCGATGTTGGGGGTTGCAGGCGAGCAGCACTGGTGCCTGTTGGGAGGAAAGGGCTCTTTGATGCTTTCCGGTTGCAGTGCCTGCGTCCACTCCCAGGGCCAGTGGGCCAAGTGCACGGTGAGAATCCTCTATGCTTTGCACTTGTAGCTGCCATAGGCGGGGCCACCCTCTAGCTGGTCTGGCACAATGGCAGGGGCAGCTGGTTTGCAAGCTGGTGCTGGATAGGAAGAAGGCGCAGAAGGCTGCATATCATGGTGGCGGGCCTTGTAGCTGCATAGCCAGCCAGGGGGATGGAGCACCTGAAGCTCCTGAAAGTTCCCAATGTGTTGGACAGAGTGTGCCCAGATAACTTTGTCCACCTGTCCTTTCTCCTGAATAGCAAACTCTGTGCAATCCTTGCCCCTTTAGCAGCCCTCTCACTGTTAGGAAACCTGCCTTTCTTTTGTCCCATAGTGGCCGGTTGTGGATACCTGTTCTCCACAAGCTGCTAGAATCCGAGTCTCTCCATGTATTCTACCTGTCTTAGCTTTCCAACGTCACTAATCTCCAGAGCACCGTATAATGTAGGTTCATGCTCCCAGAGCAGATCTCCAGGGCTGGGTGTTCAGTCCTAGGCCTCCACCCCCTCCCTGCTCTGTTTCTCTTCCTCCCACCGGTGAGCTGGGGTGAGGGAAGGACTTGGGTCCCCCTGGATCATGGCTTTGGTACTTTACCCTTTTCCTTGAGTTCTGCTGTTTTCCCGAGGTGTAGACAGTATGCCACAGCCTTCTTTCCTATTGCTCTTTCAGGATTAGATGTATTTGCTATATTTTCATATTATATGTGGTTTGGGAAGAGATTTCTGTCTCACCTCTCACACCGCCATCTTTTCCACACGTTATCAGTTTTAAGACCTCTCATTCAAACACCTTTCCAAACAATACATGTATACTTGTCTTCCTTCTGCTTTATCCCTAGAATGTACATATTTAAGGGGGGAAATGCAGTTAAGAAGGAAAGAAAATGTTTTTTCTCTCTGTCTTTGTCTCTGTGTCTCTCTCATTCTTTTTGGTTCCCTCTGCACTGGGATTGGACTCTACTGAGAAGCCTCTTGTGTCCAGAGGCTGCCTCCTTGTATTCAAATGAAGAGGGCTGACCTGAGTCACCTCCAGCCTCTTCTAGTGCCCTCATCCCTATTCACATTCAACATGAGATAGGACTCCTGGCTGGTGGCCTTCCAACCTGGGGAGGAGTGATCATTCTTTATACTGGCAGCTGCATGACACTGCTTCTCATGGGCTCTAAATCTTCCCCATGAAGGGGTGACCCTGCACCTAGGGTCCCCTTGTCTCTGTGTGCCTTTGGTGAAGGTGTACTGTCACCTTGAACGATTCTGTAGGCTAAACCAGCAGTTGCCCATATTTCTAGGTTGATTAACTTTCTAGAAAACAAAGAGCCTATTCATGATCACAGGTCTTTTTGGAAACCAACAGGATCTTAACATATACCCTACATACTGGTACAAAATGCCTCTTTTTACTTGGCACCCATTCCTGTGCAAACAGGAACAATCAATATTTATTACAAATGGAAACTTCTTCCATTAATTCTAATTAAGTGTGGCCTGGTTTCTAGACCCCTCTGAAATTTGAATATAATTCATTAATTAGAGTTCATTTACAGGCATCAAACAGTACATGTTTATTTAGACACGTGATAGAATATTTCTGCCATGGCAATGTTGGTAGAAAGTTCACTGAGATGATTACTATAAACAATGTGAACCTTGTAATTCTAGTGTGTTTATAGCTGTATCAAATTATGACTTATTAAGTATGGGACCAAACAACCCCGCTTTTTCTGTATAACTGTTGACAAGCTACATTTGTTACTCCCCAGAAACTGTACAGTCTTTATTTTTATCTAGAGACAGAAACATATCTGGAGAGATCCTTTCAAAGCAAGGAAGATATTTCTGTTGCTAATAGTGTATTTCATAAAGCTCACAGCATGAAAGAATCTCAAGTGTCCCATTGTTCTAGCCCTTTAAATATGTAGCTGAGGAAGCTGAATTGCCTGGAAGGTGTGAGACTTAGTGTAAGGTCATTCGGATGAGAAAGTGGAGTGTGTGCCCCATTCACTGCTCCGGACTGTGCCTTTATGCCACCTCTGTGCACCTCCTAGTGTCATGGTCCCCTTCCTGAAAACCATGGCTCCCTGAAGCAAATTGGTGTGATTTCTTTCCTCCCTTCCTGGTGTGTGTGTGTGTGTGTGTGTGTGTGTGTGTGTGTGTGTGTGTGTGCGCACATACCTGGGTGTGCATGTGTGCTTATAGCTGCTGAGATCAGCGGTTCCTCTTTAGCCTGCTGTTAGCTTCAGTCAAGATAGAATTTGTTTTGGAGCTTAATATGTGTACCTCAGCTATGCAACACTTCTTTTACCTTTTTTTTGAGGACAAATGATTAATCCATTCTTACACCAGTCATCAGTATGCACAATGCCATCTTCAAATGGTCCAAAGTCCTGCAACTAGCCAAGGACAGAGAAGTCATCCTTGCAGATGTGGGGGCATGGTTTGGGTCCCTTCCCTGGTCTTGGTGCTTGAGATTCATTTGCATTTCACTTTTGTTTCCATTCCTTTCTATCACCAATGGACTTGAAGGTTGCTTTTGTTTCATCAAGACTCAAGCACTAGAAAATGGGGAAGGTTAATCCGTCAGTTTATTTGGTCAGTCCTAATCACTGGTTGAATTTAAGGTCCCACAGCCATCCCATCCACATTGAACGAACTGACCTTTTCTGAAGCTGGAAGATGTACAAAGTGACCACAGTCCCCAGCTTCGGCCTGGCCTGCCCCTGGACCTTGGCTTCCTGCCAGAGCATCCTGCCCACCCTGTCCTGAGCTCCTTGGATCCAGCATCCTCTTTGTGCCCTCAGATTTCCGACCTCATGAGTTTTTCCTGGGGTCTACTTTCTGGGGGCAAAGTCTTCAGCCATCCTTTGCAGAGAAATCACTCACTAGCTAATCGTTAGGCATTAGTGGACTGTGTATTCTTGTACGCCATCCCTGCATGAGAGAGTGAAAAGGCTCTATTAGAAAAGAATTATGGTGTGGTCAAGTAATGGATTCACCCTGAGACTTGAAAAGAATTAGGTGAAGTGAGTAAGTTGCACCTAGAATTCAATCACCTTTCGTTGTTTAACAAGGACACAGTCGTGAAGTAACTACTTTGGCTTTCATTGTTAAATTATGTGGATCATTTCATTCATTACGGATAATGAACAAGCCTGAGTGATGTCTACCTTACACTACTAACTCACTTTATTTCCTCTCTGCCCCACGTGAGAGCAAACAGTCCCTTTCGTTTGCCTTGCAGGCATTACTTCGGATGATGGCAGTAACACCAGCTCACGATGTACAAATCACGTCTGTACGTGCTGATCACCTAGTGCGATGCTCTTATCCAGGGAAGCACATATCAATTTCAGCACACCTAGAAAGGCTATCCAGAAGCTATAAAAGCATCAGGAAGCTCAGAATTATAGAAGAGACACAGAATGAATGTTTTTTGATCTTGTCTCATCCATAGATATTCAGAGATGATTTCCATAGATCATTATGGTACCACTTACCCTTTTTATGTCTTTAGTGCAATATATTTATTAGCTACATTGATGGAAATGGAGACCTTGGGAAACCTAAAGTATTTAAAAATGGATAGACTGTCTTATAAATGTGAACCTGCTGGCTGAAACACTGTGAAAGGACAGGGATGGTGTGGTGGCAGGGAAACTGATGCCAAGCCGACAGGGGTGTGTGTATGTGTGTTAGAATGAGCGTCATGTCGTAAGTTTATTTAATCTTTTGAACGATCCTCTGCAATAGGTGTTAATCTCTCCTCTCTCCAAGGAGAAACATACAGGAACTGACCTTCAGTTGTCTCACCTACAGCAGTTTTGAAGGCCTGAGTTAGGGTTTTTATTCTGCCATTTATGAAGTCACCCAGTTGTGGGGCTCCATTATTCATGGGTGGGCTGGTGAGATGTAGAAAGAACCCCAGCTTGGAGGGTGCCCATGCAGATCACACCCTGGGCACTGCTTGTACTCTTCATCTCCGGAAGGAGGACTAGAAACAGCAAGCGGCTTATCAATGTTGTTAAGTATTCTACTCACTCACGCAAGAGGTACTTTTCCACTGGGAAACGGGGCTTCTGAACTGTAGTCACTTGCTGTACTTCAGTGTCCACGCCGACCGGCTGCATGCGGTGAGGTGGCCTGGTGACAGAAAGGGGTCTGCACTGTTTAACCGTGATGTTCCAATGAGGAAGTGATATTCGTTGGTGTCCAGAGACCCACAGGCACATGTTTGGTGTGTGTCCATGGACACCAGCAATTTCAAGGAAATCAAGAAGCAATTTGAGAATAATATTCAAAACTGTAATATTGCTTGTTGCCTCTTATTCCTTCCAGCGAAAGGTGGATTTCGACCCATGACTAATGGCGCTGACATTCGGAAATTCCTAAGCGCAATGAAAAGTCATGTCAGTTGTAAAATCATTGAGTAAACTGTATGTGAGCAGCTTTGGGCTTGGTAGGAAGACAGTCTTGCCAGGAGAGCAGAGAGGTAGGTGACTGTGGCCAGTCTCACCCTGGCAGGTACCTGGGAGGAAAGATTTCAGTCTGTTTACTTTCTGTGAATTTGGTCTCCCTGCCTGTATTGAATCATTGTTTGAAACCAAAATGGTAAATGTCTCCCAGGACCACATGCAGACTGACCCAAAGGCTCTGGCCTGGAGCCACGTGTGTTTTTCCAAGGTTCATAGGTAGCCCTTCAAGCAAATATTTATAGCATTGTTTTTAAAGAATCACTGAGAATGTAATTAAAAACAGCACAATTTTTTTAAATGACTTAGGAGATGAAGGAATAAGTGAATAACCAACCGGTTTAGCTCACCTCCAATATCGAGGAGCTGGGATAGCCCTGGGTCACGGTGGTGAGGGCTATGAAAGCAGGCCTCCTCTCACAGAGCCCGTGCCCTGTGGGAGGCGCCCATCAGGCGGCTGTCCGGCAGGAGGGGCCCAGCGTGCAGGCAGGAGGAAAACGCATACAGTGGGGCAGATCGTTCATGTTTTTGTTTAAAATCCTCATCTAATTTAAAAACTAATGTGACCTACCAGTGGATTATGGCCCATAGTTTCTGAAAGGCCTTGTGTGATCAATATGACATCTTCATTACCACTGATATCTCGGCAGTCACCAATCAGAGCGCCCATTGAAGACTCCATACATGGAATCTTCCAGTAGCCTGGCTCTCTGACTGGTAAGTGTGGCTTAAATGAACTTTCTTCTCACTTGAACACCTGTTCTGTGTCCACAGAGCTCCTCGTGTGGACCTTAATCAGACACATATCCTCTTAGGGAGGAGCTTATAGTGGGGAAGAAAGACCTGACCAGCCATGGTAGATGCTCATAATGTATGCCGCATGAATAAATGAATGAACAGCACAAGTTTCATAGAGCAAGTACTTAAAAGCTGTTTTGAGGATTCAGCAAGATTAGTAGTACCTTCTAAAACTTGGAAGGGTTCTTAAAGGAAGCGGCTTATGAGTTGGGCTTTGAAGTAAGGCTATGATTGTGTCGTCTGGAAATTCAGACTCTCAACTTCCTGGTATATGCTTGCTGTGCATGACTCGTCAGAGTGACAGCAGTGAGTGTGTAGAAGACAAGTGCGGATAATGAACACACAGATCTGGGTTGGAGTCCCAACTCTGTAATACCTATACCATAGGATGTCTAAAATTATTAAATAAGGTGAGGTATGTAAGACATAGGATTGGAAAGCCTCCCCCAAACTGAATCTATTCTCACTCATCAACAAAACCCTTCATGGATCAAAAGTTTACAAATAAATTCAGAGTTCATTTGGAGGTGTCCAGGGGACCTCCTGATATCCTAGATTCCTGGATCCATGGCCTGTTTAAACAAACATATACACATTTTAAAATATGAAAAGACATTGTAAAGCTTCTTTTCCTAAATTAATGAATAACTTTTCAAAGAGCATAAAATTTATATTCTCCAAGAGGGCTTGTACAGACATGACCATCGTGGGCTACCCTGCAGGCCCTTGGTTTATTTCCTACTTCCTGGGAAAGAGTGTTAGCTATCAAAGCATAGCCTCTTCCCTCTGGATTTCTTATTATCCTGGAAAGAAAAGAAGGAGGAGGCCGTGGAGGGGGCAGTGGTAGGGGAGCTGGTCTGGGCCCGTGGAGCCCACTGCAGTGCAGCCCTCTCTGCCTCTCCATGGCTCTCTCACTCTCTCCCCACTCCACCCAGGCCGTTTTGTGTCCCACCCACCGGGGCCCAGGGCGTAAATAAGGCCAAAGGTGATGTAAGATCCCTTCTGAACCACAAAATCCTTGGCACACAAACCTGTCTGTATATGGTCTGTCTTCCATGATGAATAGAAATGTGGCTCCCCCGACCCCCAGGAACGTCTGGCTCTTAAATAAATGAGAAGACAGAGTTACTGTTCGTTTACTGACTTGACTCTAATATTTCTGAGGGCACTGAAAACATTTATGGCCAGCAGTCTTCCTTTCCATGGGAAACAAGGGTCTTCTCAAAAGCTGCCTCGTTCGTGTGCGATCAGTTGAATGCAGAAAGGGTGTGATGAGAGCGGAGGGTGGCCAGCAGCCAGAGCCGAGCCCTCGCGTTTCCGAGCTCCCACAGCTCCCTCAGGTGGTAATGTCAAGCCCAGAGCTCCTCTCTGCTCAGAACCAGCACCTTCAGAAGCCTGTGTAGCTTGGTTTTGTCTTTTCCATTGTTTTCTTGTTTTTATTTTTGTTGTTGACTGAATTCATCAAAGGGTTATCAAAATAAAAAGCTGGAAGTGAATAAATAGCATTTGCCAAGTCGTTCTGAAAGGATAGGGTGTCTTCAGGGTGCTGTTCGTGTGGCCGGGGGAGGAGAACCAGCCACAAGAGGGAAAAGCCGGGGCCTCGTGAGACCGGGAGGAGCGTGCCTGCCTGTCTCTCTCGGGTTGTCCTCTTCCCCTGGATCAAAGCAAAGAGACAGCCACACATGGGGTCCAAACAGTCCAGATAAAGGGAAGAACACTTTCTGAGCCTGTTTTAATGCTTGCTTTTCCCCGCTCCAAGTTCTATATAAGTCAGCTGAGACC
Source organism: Smutsia gigantea (assembly GCA_032199065.1). Taxonomy (NCBI): domain Eukaryota; kingdom Metazoa; phylum Chordata; class Mammalia; order Pholidota; family Manidae; genus Smutsia; species Smutsia gigantea. Next base: position 576,060 of record JAVSCE010015891.1, on the reverse strand, counting down.
TCGCTCTGGCCTCTGATAAACCAGCCAGAAAACATGGAACGAAATTCACATTCAACAGACTCCTAGACAGTTTGGCCTTTGTGGGCCCAGTTAACGTTGCCCCCTCCATGTACAATTCCAAAATGAAAGTTTATTACATGAGATGATAAAAACATATATGGTACGTGTGCTCACAATAATTTCTTCCCAGCTATTCTGAGTGCAAAGTTCTCTGTGTTCCTCCGAGCCGGTGCCTCTCTGCGTGTGTGACGCTGACTCTGAAAACAGGCATGCAGGGCACCCGTGTGGCCCGGCAGCCTCCCAGCCTTGCAGACTGCCAGCTCAGGGCTCACCGCCCCTCTGCCCAGGGATTCCAACCAGCTCTTCTGACTCCAAGTCAAGGTCTGCTTCTTAGGAGCCTATTTAGGGCAATGAGGTTGCATATTTGAAAGCATTTTGAGTATGAACGGCTGCTAAGCATGAGGGTTTGGTGGGGGGATTGGTAAAGCAATGGGATTCGCTCCCCTCTACCCTCCGTTTTGGACCCCACACGTCCCTGGATAGAGACTATCCCACAGACCATGTTTCTTCACTTCATGTGACAGAAGCCTGCGAGAGCTGAAACACTTCCCTTCCAAATACTCTAGTTGGAGGAATGTGTAAAAGTCTTATAAAACAAGAAGTCCCCATACAGGGGTATTTTCCCTCAGAATCATAAACAATAAGAAACAAGAATCAGGTGGAAAGTGTAATGGTGTGCTTTGTAAATTATTCATGCTAGGCAGCCATGAGTTTTCCAAAGGTGGGGGACGTGCAGGATGTTTGGGTTCCCCCTTGTGGTAAGAGATTATTGGAGCCTCTTGAGAGCCCTGTACTGTGGGGGAAGCTGGCAGGGTGAGCCTCTCCCAACATCCTCGTGTCGGAGATGAGAAAATGACGCTTAGAGAATTTGCCTCCCACCAGGAACCGCTCGGTGGAAGAGCCAGGGTCTGGCAGAACTGTACCTGGCAGATGGGGCTAAAACAGAGGGGTGTCCACCTGGGGGTGGTTCTGGTTCTATTCAGCAGCTCCCTCCATCGGGGCTCCTGGTTCGGGCCACTGCAGGCATGTGCCGGTTCTTCCTGTGGCCACAGAAGCTGGAGGGCCACGGGGGTCACTCAGGGGGTCGGCCCCATTAGCAGCTCCCAGGGAGTGAAGAATGGGGGTTAGTATATGCTCATGGGAAATACTCACATCATTTCCTCGGGAAAACACAAAATGCTCTGGGTTTTTCTGAAGCACTGCTCACTGAATACTATCCAGCCTTTTCCCAGCGTGCATGTTGCCGAATCCAGGTGGTTTAATGCGCCAGTGAACAGGGAGGCGATGCCACTGCAGACCGCTTCCGTCTTGCCGGCAGTGGTTTGACCTGGCCTGTACCATGGAGGGAAACCACGGGAGGACAAAGGCCACAAGAACCTGGGGACACAGGTGAGGACTATCACCGCACAGGCCTCTTAGCCTCCTTCCCTCACAAGACCCAGACCCGAGTCCATCGTAGCGATGAGGAGTCTCCTTTGCCTCAGACGTCAGTGGCCTCAATGGGAGATAAAGAGTCTGTGGACCACTTGCTTTGATTCTCTTCCTGTAGCTGAGCCCAGTGGTTCAGGAAATGCCACCATCCGCCTTAATCAGGAGCAGACACCCAGGGCCAGGCACGGTCAGCCACTGAGAAGCACTCATTCCACGTGGTGGCTTTTCTTCTTGTGGGGAAACCCAAGCCAGCTGCCTTCCCTTCCCGGGAATCAGCAGCTCCTTAACTAGTCTGTCAAGTCCAAGGCCTGAAGCACACTGGGTTTGACAAGGAGACTTACTGACACGCAGAGTGGTCAGCGGTAAACCTTGAGCCTGGCACTTGCTCCACGTTTCCCACTCTGGTGGCCGTCACAGCACACGTACCATCTGAGAGCCTGTGGTGTGAGTGGGTAGCTTACTTGAGGTCTTAGGTTTTATCTTAGCACACTCATGAATTCTGTATTCTATCGATAGTATATTTGAATCTAAGAATTTTATGTCATTTTTCTTTGAGTAAATTAAGTACTCAAGAAAAGTATTTATCTGATGGATTTGAATATCTCAATTTGGAAACTTAGAATTCATTTAGATCACAGTCATTCACATCTCATTAGAGTTGAATTTGAGGTCGTGAACATCAGAGGTCCGGAACAGAGACGGTGGGCTTGTTGCTGCTGAATCTTGCACCATAAGATGGCTGAGAAATCCTTGGAAAACATGAATATACCCATCCTTTCTCATGAAGACTGAAAAGGTTCTGAATAAATGATGTGATTTGGGTATTGTTGGGGTGTAAGGAAATGAAATGGGGTGATTATGGGTGCCATGCTGAGGATGGCGGTACCAGGGACTCAAAGTGCCGTCTAGGGACAAAGGGAAGCCCCTCAGCCTCCTGCAGCAGAGAGTCAATTTGGTTTTTGCTGTGAGGAAAAAATACCTTCCAATTGCAGGCTTATGTGACGAATGGATTTATTTAGCCAACAGGCAATTTCTGCTTACCTGTCAAGCAAAATGTAAATATAAGTAATTGTTATGGGAATTACTTTTCTGAGTTCCAAATTACAATGATTTGAAATGCAATTAGTCATATAGACAAACCTGATTTTCCCCTTTATGAGAAGGAAACTGTTCGGACACGGGTGCAGTGGAGTGGATGGGGTTACCATGCACAATGAATCGAGTTACCCACGTGAAGCAAATGAGAGGCCTCATTTCAGCTTTATTGCTCCTAATATCTGTTTTCATGAATGAGAACCCACTGCTTCTCATAAGGGAACCTGCACATATGTGTGAATCAGGGCTTTACATTGAAAGCTCTTGTATTTTGCTTAAGACGATGTACGACACAGAGCATCAGGTTTGAAATTTGTTTTCTTTCCGAGGACTGGGTCTCATACTTCATATTTGGGATCTATTGTGTGTATATTGATATCTGTACATATTACATGTGTGCATGTGGCCCAGAGAATGTGTTAAAATTTAAGAAAAACTATTGAGCCACTTAAAGTAACAGCAGGCCATTTAAAAATTTGTTAGGTATGTCCGATGGAAATTTGGAGGAAATATTAAGTGACGGTGAAAAAAATAAAATTGATTTTATAATGAAGATTTTAACTCAAAATAGTAGATTCAGGAAAATTAAGTTCATAAAAGTCAGTTTCCGACTTAAATATGTTCACTAATGTCATTGATTTTTAATTCATGATAAGGTTTTTTTTAATTGCATTAAAAGAGTAATGAGTCTAAACCAGAAGCACTGAGAAATTTTTAGTAAGATCAGTTTTTGAAAGTGAGCCTTTTTTTCTCCTTGCAGTTCTTCAGAGCTTATCTGCCAAACCACATATATTCTGACAAGCTCGGGGAGGGTCCCTGCTAAGGTGCAGAATCAGAGTAGCTCTGAGGTAAGCTCCAGCAGGTTGGGGCGGCTTGGATCCTGTCCTGGGTGTCTGCTGTGCCGATTCCCTTTCGGCCACTACCTTCCTCCTGAAATGCGCCTCAGACAACTCAGTTCAGGGCTGAAGCAGCACCTGAGAAGGAGCTGAGCAGACCAGCCGCACTCCTTGCTGTGCTGACTGGGAGTGAACTGCTCAGATAACTTCTGTCTAAATAAGGAAGATGGGCTGTCGTACATTCTCGAAAAATTCTTTCCCTCTGGAGAATCCTTGTGAGGTATTTTAAGTTGGTAAGCCGCTTCCTGAGAAGCAGCAAACCGATGGGGGGGGTCTTTCCAGGCCACCGTGGGGCCACTGAGAAGGATCCATAGTGCCCGGCTCCTTGCACGTGAGTGTGCATCCGAGTCGCCTGGCAGGCTTGTTAGAATAAAGATTATCAGGCTCTGACTCAGCAGGGTTAGGATGGGGCCCAGAATTTTCATTTCTGACAAATTTGTAGATGATGCTTAGATCATCATTTCTGCTGGCCCAGAAACCACTTGGAGAGCCACTGTGTTAGTGGGTTGAAAATGCTACTTTGTGCATCAGCAGTAAAAAACGAGGACATTATTATGAACACATGTGTGATCTAGTAGTGGTTTCTAACAGTCTTTTTCTCATAAAACTGGCAGGGCTGAAAGTGAACCAACATGAGCAAGAAACGGGGAAACCGCATCTGTTCCCAACGGGAAGGCCTTGTTAATCCGGCCATGTCTTTACAGCACGGTTCTGCTTCACGGTGAGGACTGTGGACAGTCACCTGGGTGAGAGCAAGGACGGTGTTTATTTCAGTTGATCATTTCACCCCTAGAACATAGCACAGTGGCTGGCACATCGTAGGCATTCAAATAGTGACTGAAGAAGCAAAATGCCTATGATCAAGCACTTCCATTAGCTGTACCACTTTTAATGCGTGAATTTGTTTTTTGTTTCGTGAACTAATGACACAAGCACACTATACAACAGATTACCCCAAACTTGATGGCTTACGCAACAAATATTTATTCTGAGGGCCACACTTCTGCTGGCCAAGTGTGATTCAGCTGGTCTGCACTGAGCTCAGCTGGCTGGCTCTGCTTGGCACTTTCTCATGGATGGGCTTCACTCTGGACTCTGGTTTGGGCTCAGGTCTTTCCATGTGTGTTTGTTCTGGAGCTGAAGGCAGAGTGGCAGCAGTGACCAGACACATCGTAACTCCTGGGGGGAAATCCCAGGGCAAAACACCTTTGAAACCAAAATCAGTCAAAGGGAGAAATTAAGTGGGAGAAATCCGTTTATTGCTTACAAGCAGTCATCAGCTTCTGTTTGCCTGTGTCTCTTGTGACCTGGCTGCAAAGAAGGGACCCCACCCGTTCGAGATATGCCCTCACTTGCTCTTGTAATTACCTATTGATATGGAGATGGACTACTTCTCTCCACTGCTTAGAAACACCAATTTATATGGAGATTAACTAGGGCCAGGTGAGAGATTCTGGAAATACTGCAATTTTACCCACAGGGAAACCTTCCAGAAATCTCACCTCATAATCTACTCGCTCCCCCATCTTCCACAATGGCCCCTGGGTGAGAAAACTGGAGCATTGTAACCAGACTAATAACATACAATAGTAACAGCAATAATATCATGATAATCCTCAAGCCAGAGGGTTCAGCTAAGTTCAAAGTCCTATGCAGATTAAGTCCATAGCTCACCCATTCCACAGGCAGACAGTAGCTGAACATGTAGGGAGTTCAGAGCAGTCATCACAGGGCAGCTGCAGCCAGAGAGCAGTCCAGGCCACAGGGACTGTAGAGGAAAATAACCTTAAGGGTGATAAGATGCATGTTTTGGTGACACCAGCATAGGCAAATCTTGTCATCAGGTAGGACACATGCAAGAGAGTGGTCCTGTGATAGGACAGTGTCGGGAATGGGATCTCATCCTGGTCTAGTATACCAGACTTTCAGCCCCCTCCCTGTGGAGTTACAAATAGGTCAATATAAAGGGCTACGGGAGGTACATGCACTGGCCATAAAGATAAAACAAAACTTCCCCATAAGATGCTCTTACCTCCTGGATGTTTTTGGTACACTACCATGACCTTTGGGGGCCACTCTGCTGTTACTCCAGGAATACACAGGAGGCCAGCTTCCAGGTCTTTTCCCCAAGGTGCCAAAAGGGCCAGCCATCACTGGTCCATGTGTCAAAATGTCAAGGGCCATGTTCACTCAACAGAGTCTTTGGGGTTTAATGCAGTGGGGCTGGCAGCAGGATGTTGCCCTGCTGGCCATATACTCGCTTCAATAACTCCTCTTTGGTTTGCACATACAGCTGTTTAGGAGAGGCAGCAATGTGTGTTAGCATGTCCACAGGGCTCAAGGCTCCTTTTCGGTGCTTCTCATTCAAACGCCGTAGCACCGTCCATAAACAAATTGACCAGCCCCGTAGACTGCTGGGATCCAAATTCAGGCTAGATTTCAACAAACCATTGTACTTTTCTGTCATGCCTACCCCAGTAGGGAAATATGGTACGTGAAACTTCTACTTTATTCCTAATTGCAGCACCCATTCTTGTAATGCGTGTCCAGTGAAGTGGGTGCCTTTATCGCCCTCAATCACCTGCGGCCAGCCATAGGCTGCAAAGAGACACTTCAGGCCCCTCTTGGTGATTTGCTGTTCTGTATGATGTGCAGGAAAAGCAACCAATAGTCCAGTGGTCGTGTCCACACAAGTTATGCCATACCGATATCCTTCTGATATGGGCAGAGGCCCAGTATAGTCTATCTGCCACCTGACAAGGGGTATTGGCCCCCTTAGTATTGTCCCATGTTGCTGTGGGACTTGGTGTAAGTCCCTCTTAGAGCACACAGGCACTCCTTCCGGGCTCTGCTGACTTCTTCAAAGGTCAGTGGCAACCCCACCAATGGGCTACAGCCCACATTGTCTTTTGCCCCACGTGCAGCAAACACTGATGTAACCACTGGACCACATCAGAGGCAGGCTTTCCTTCTAGCCAATGCACCTCAGCCAGTATGTCTGCTTCATCATTCCCTGGGGATGCCAAAGGCAGATGGCCAGTCACATGATATATGGTAACTGTCTTAGTCTGACCAGAGACCCATTGGTCTTGCCACAATTCTTGCCCCCAGAGGGACTGGTGACCAACCATCCAGTTGGCATGGTACCATATCAGTAGCCACAGGGTCAAGCCCCGATAGATGGCCCAGTGCAGACAACTCTGGGGGAGGCTCCTGGGTGGTCATGAGCCACACTGCCCACATCTCAGCCCACTGACTGCTCTTCCCCTCTCCATCTTCCATCCATATTGTCTCGGTCTTAGGAAGAAAAGCCACAGCCCTCCACTTCAGGGGCTGCCTACGACTGGAGCTGTCTGTATACCAAGCATCTTCCGGTATAGGGGCTTTTCCCTCCTGATAAGGAGTCTCGGCTACCAAGGGCTGAAAAGCAAATTCTTCCTGCTTTCCACTGGTATAGGTCACTGGCCTCAATAGGCATTGGAGTTCTCCACTTAAGGAGTTAGTAGAGAAGGTGTTATGCTGCTGTAAATATGCACCCCATTTGGCCAGTGTAGGCATCTGTGCCATGCCATTCCATGGCCTTTGGGTCCAGTCTAGCACCCACCCCACAATGGGATAGGTGGTTATTACCTTGGTTGGGGCTGTTCTGGTGATGGGCTCCACAGCCAGCAAGGTGTGGTACACAGCAGCCAGTTGCTTCTCTATCAAGGTGTACTGGACCTCTGCTCCTTTCCATAGTGGTGACCAGAATCCAATAGGCTGGTGTGTCTGTTCAAGCCTCTGCCAAAGACCCATCCATAACCATCTTCGGTTACATGAACACCTAGCTCACAGGACCTATACGGCCTAGACTGCCTGCTTGGCAGCAGTAAAAGCAGCTGCACGTGTCTCATCCCAGTCCCACCTGATGCCCTTTCATACCAACCGGTATAAGGTCTTTAGAATTTGTGCTAAGTGCGGGATAAATACTCTCTAGTAGCCCAAAAGACCCCAAAACTCTTGTAATACTGCCACAGTGGTAGGCATAGGGAAAGCATGGACCTTGTCTATGACTGCTTCAGAAATAATTTCAGTTTTACCTAACCAGACAACCCCCAAGAATTTCACAGACAAACCAGGTCCCTGAACCTTGGTGCTGTTCACAGCCCATCCTTTCTCCTGTAGATGTTGCAGCAGTCTAGGGACTGCCCTTCTAAATCTGCAAGAGAGTCAGATGTGAGCACAATGTCATCAATGTAGTGATACAGCTGCACCGTTTGGGGTTTCTTCCTGGGCTACAAATCCATGACAGATGGTGGGACTGTGGAGGTATCCCTGTGGAAGGACAGTGAATGTCCACTGCCAGCCTTCCCATGTGACGGCAAACTGTTCCTGACTTTCCTGTGCTATGTCAATAGAGAAGAAAGCATTTGCAAGGTCCACAACATAATGATACGTCCCTAGTTCATGACTGTGTCCATAAGGGCTCTATAGAGGGGACAGCAGCATGCAGAGGGGGTGTGACTTTATTTAGTTCCCTGAAGTCCACCATCATATACAAGGAGCCATCTGGATTTCTCACTGGCCACACTGGGAAATTAAAAGGACTATGAGTGGGCTTTATGATGCCCACCTTCTCCAACTCCTGTAGAGTTTCTCCAATTTCCTTGTGTCCCCCAGGCAATTTACATGCTTAGTATTTGTCACCCGCCGAGGTACAGGCAGAGCTACAAGTGGGTGCTTAGCATGTCCCCTCAGAACTGCCTTTACCACACATACCCTCAGTCTGAACTCACCTGCAGTGGTGTGTAACCACAGGCACTGCAGGATATCTACCCCCAAAATATATGTAAGGGATGGGAGAAATGTACACAGTATACTCCTTTGGGGGTAAACATCCTATCCCTAATGGGATTTGGGCTTTCTTCACTCTAATTGCCTTACCCCCATAGCCATCAATCACAGCAGGGGTCCTGGGAAAACGCTCAGGGTTGCCATAAATCAGAGAGCATTCCACTCCTGTGTCCACCAGCACCAGGACACATTGTACATTCATGGGGGACCAATGAATTGCTAATTCTACATGTGGCCTCTGGTCCCCACCATGTCCCCCAGGTGGGGAGCTTGTCCCCTGCCCCCCAGTTGAACCATGATGTCCAGTCGTCATCCTGTGGGGGTGAGGGCCCAGGCAGAGCCTGAGTACTGTCCCCCAGGAAGTCTTGCAGGGACACAGACTGGACATGGGGCTTTGCCTCTGGCTTGCATGTCCTGGACCTCAGCAGCTGGAACTGCTGCTCTGGCTTTAATTGGTGGCACAGTTCTCACACGATTCTATTGGGCTGCCCATCAAGTTTTTCTCTCACTACCCCAGCCTTTATCAAATCAACCCACATCTGGGTCCTCGAGACCTTCACAGGATCCTTTGCACCTCTCCTTTCCGTCATAGCCTGTACTTCCTTCCACGCTCTTATTGCTTCAACTTCCCCCAGATCTGCTAAAGTACGAGTCGCCTCACTTATGGGCTGCCCTATGTGGGGGGCAAGAATATTTACTAGGGACCCAAAGAGAGATGGGGGAGCTGTATGGAGCACTGGATTTCTCATCCCTACAGTGACCAACTCCTCATCAGGACCCTTGGGGTCCATATTATAGTTAATATTTTTCATGCCAAGCTCCCATAACACTGGCTGGAGCTCTGCATATGTTTTCCAGCTAGTGAGTGAGTTCAGTAAATCACCCTCATTAGGCCAAACTGCCCTGATGGCTGCTGTCAGCCAATCCAGAAGCACCTGATTCCCTGAGGTGTGTCGGGCACTTTGCAACCGCTGCCGGAGGGAAGGGTGAGTTGCCAGGGAAGCCAGTCTACTCATCTCAGTACCCGACATAACAATGTTTTCCACCGCCATACCCCAGAGACGCAAAAGCCATGTAGGCAGAGGTTCCAACGGCTTCTGCCAATACCAGACGTTCGTGTCCACCAGCTCTTCCTGGGTACAGGGGTGGAGCATGGAGGGCTCCACAACCTGGGGAAGGGGCAGCTCCTCCCGCTGAGGAGCCCGCGGTTGTTGTGTTTTTATTTTCTTAATTACAACAGGGCAGGCCTTTAATGTGGGAGAGACTGGTGCCTCAGGCGGTGACCTCGGCCACAGACTGGCGCTCGGCCCCGCCCCTCCATCCTCTCCCGACACCTCCTCCACCCTCTCTGGGGCTGAAGGCACCACTCTTTCCTCCCCCTTCCCCACGACCTCCTGCAACATGGATTCTCCAGCTGTGTCCGCCCTTGCTGCTGCTAGCATATCTTCCAGGAGCATGACCCATCTTCTCGATAACTGTCTCCCTTTCTCAAGGGCATCCCATAGGTCCTTGCCCAGCTCCTCCAAACAATGCTGAAGTGTGTCTCTCTCCTGCCGAAGTCTCTCTCTCTCCTTGATAACCCTCTCTTTCTTCTTGATAACCCTTTCCACTATCTCAAGTGAAAAGACATCCCACAATCCCGTGCTATACAGCCACTCAGGGCCTCTAAGCAGTCTTCTGTCTCACAGAAGGCTAATTCCACAGCTTCCGGTGTCTCTGCCCTTCTAAGAGGTGCTTTACCCTAGACCAGTTCACCACTAGGGGCTCCCCAATTGGAAGCCCCACAGATAGGGGCTCCTGGGTGAAGCTGCACCCTCTACCACTACAGCCACTGCCCCCCCCCATTATCCATGGTAGGGGGGTTCTGGGCATCTCCCCATCATCTCTACGGGCAGCCTGCCCAAGGGTCACATCCATGTAGACAGATTTCGTGTTCAGAGGTCTTGCTGACTACCACCAGGTGTAACTCTGGGGAGAAAAATCCCAGGGCAAAATACCTTTGAAAAAAAAATCAGTCAAAGGGAGTAATAAAGTGGGAGAGACCCATTTATTGCTTACAAGCAGTCTTCCACTTATGCTCTGCTGTGTCTCTTGTGACTAGGCTACAGAAGAAGGGACCCCACCCAACCTCTCTGGTCCAGACATGCCCTCACTTGCCCTTGTAATTACCAATTGATATGGAGATGGACTACTTCTCTCCACCCCTTGGAAACACCTATTGTTAGGGAGATGCACGAAGGCCAGGGGAGAGATTCTGGAAATATTGCAATTTTACTCACACACATGTTCTTATATGATGGATCACCTGAGTGCAAGAGCTCAACCATGCTGTGCATAACCTTGAAAACCCCTGCCTGAATCACATCCACTCCCATTCCATTGGCCAGAGCCGGTGACAACATTTCAGTGGATCACAGTTTTGCACGTGGAAATAATGGCTTATCTCAGAGATGAGTCATCAGGACCTAGAAACTCAGGCTTGGAGATGGAGTCATGCGTTCAGCTGAGTCACGCTCTTGGAGGAGGAGGCTACCATGCCTTCCAAGGGCTCCCCGCTACACACAGGGGTTCGTCCTCTGGCGCTTGTACTGTTCGTCCCAGCCGTGGCTGGTGATGGCGTGCTTCACGCAGGCCTTGGTATTGTTTGTATTGGTGCTAATCCATACGGTGTCTTACCTCAAAGGAATCGTCTCCGTTCTGGAAATTTCTGACGTGGGTCAGATGATGAAGGAAATGAGTTTTCAAGAGTTTTCAAATTTATACAAGCAGATGTTCAGGAAGGAGGGGGCTCTGCTCCCACTCTGGCCTTCCTCCCAGCTGGCCCCTGGCCCTGATTCTCTGAGGCCTTTGATCGTAGCTGTTTGCCATTTAGAAGGAGCCTCCGCCATCTCCCTGGAAAGGCAGTGTTTGGACCTGGAGGCCTGTTCACGGATCTGGCCTTGCTTTGCGATCTCCGGCTGGCCAGCCCTGTCTTTCTGGGTGGGTGGGCTAAATCAGCCTCCCACTCAGCCTCCCTCAAGTTCAGTCCTGCCATACATTCATGGAATATACCCAGCCCCTTCCAGTCTTTATAATTGGGCTCATCTTTAGTGGAGTCTGACTTTTTAAAATTTTTCTGTAAGGATTTCTGTTGGCCTGCAAGTGAGTATAGCTTACAGGGCAAGATTACTTGACTGGGCCTTAGGGCCTACGTGTGAATGGTTCTGCTCTTTTCTATCCTTTTCTAATCTATTGTTGCTTTCCATTGAAAGCCCAGAATCCCTTTGGGTAACAGGTAGCAAAGGGAAAAACCAAACCAAATGAAAAAATCCAGGTGAGGGTTTGAGCCCTGTACTGCCTAGCCTGCAACATTTAGCTGTAGTGCTGGCCCAGCCCTGGTCCTTCAAAATGCTGCCATCCATGGGTCACAGAGGCCGTCCATCAGTCAGAGAGAGTGGATAAAAGCTTTCTCTGCTTCTAGAGCATAGCCGTCACCTCCTAGGTTAAAAAAATGGAAGCACTGAGTTGCAGAGGCTCATTAACATCACTTTCACATTAAAGGGAAGCGGAGTTAACTTAATTCGCTGGATGCAGGGAAGTGCATGCTTTGAAAGGGCAGGGAGCTCACGGGCCATTTCGGAGCAGAAGTCACTTCCCTTTTGATATAATAACGCTTGATATATGAGTTAGGACAGTTCAGATAATGACATGATTATGTTCAAATGATTGCCAGGGACAAGCAGAAACAACAGACTCCTTTCCATCTCATGCTCCAAAAATCTTACGAGCCTTGGAAAGCATTGCGGAAGCTATGGAATGAGAGACCGTGAAAACACAAGTCGCTGCCTCCTCTAGGAGGTAAAGGGATTATTTGGATAATTTCTGAGGCAACACTGGTAATAAAATATGAGGTTTTGTAAGTATTCAGAGAGCACCCAAAAATTTTTAGAAAAAAAAATATGGTCTATGGATATTGAGAGTAATGCAAGAATAAAAGACAAGGGAGAGAGAGGGAAGAAAGGAATAGGAGGGCCTGTGGGCTCCTGTGAAGAGGGAGGCAATGAACAGACACCAGGGAGAGCCCCTAGGGGGAGCACTGCCGGGGTGATGGCTGCCCACCATGCTAGGAGTGAAATATTTGCTCTCATTTGACACCAGCTGTTTAGTTGAATCAGTGGTCGTTTTACTTACTTGGCAATTGACTTTACCACTTGTGTAGATCAATGACGTGTGCTTGTGTGCGTGTTCTGGGGCAGACAGTGGGGGGCTCCCAGGGAAGTTAGTTGAACCCATGCTTGAACAATGTATACATACCACATGGTTGCATATTGGCTGTACTAAAATGCGGAGGAATGTACTATTGGGAAATTAACATTTAACTTTATTAATTTTAGAACCTTTTGGTTGGGTTAAAAAAAATGATTTTCCTTAAAACATGTGAATCTTTAAGTATCAGTTTGAAAAACTCAAAATCAACTCAATTGGTATTTTAATTTTGTGTTTCTTTAAAAGCCAGGAACAGCAATTCCTTTTTCTCATGCTGGACATTTCTTATTTGTAAAGTTTGGAAAGCAATCATTTGACCCAGAGTCTTATTAGTAGCCATCTTGCAAAAATAAAAATTTTTTAAAGAAAGAAATAGATGGAGATAGATTGTTGAGAATATTCCTTGTATTTATGTATTGAACACTGTATTTTCTTAACCCAAATATTTGCCTTATTTTTCCCCATTTGTATGAATACAAGGTGATAATATTTAAAGGATGCTGATTATTTTAGGGAACTCCTTCCAACAGAATGTGCTAAGTTGGCCATTTAATTTCTCCAAATATCAGTGTTTAAAAAAGAATGCAGATCTTAAATAGAGTTCTGCCCTCCTCTTTTTCCTCACAGAGAAAGGAGAAGTAAACTATAGGATACAATTCTTGCCTAGACAAAAGAAAACCTCTTAGCTAATAAAAACCTTGCTGAAGACTGCTGAACTCAGTATACTTTTGGTATTTCTACAATGCTTAGCTTGCATGTAGACCAAAAAGTTCCCTTCATTGTCATTTTTAAAATGGCTAGCTACCATATTTTGCAGCATCTGCCTAATTCCAATGATTTATCATATTTGTTTTGTAAATTGACTCCAGGGAAAATTAACACACACTCACACCTGTACTTAATAACTAGGGAAGAAAAAGCATATGAAACCAGATGGAAAAATGGGCCAGTGGACATGGTTTTAAGCAGTACTGAGGAATTAAAATCTTAATATGAAATAACCCATATCATATTTTCAAAAATAGTTTCTCATACTTACCCAATAAGCAGGAATGGAAATCTGCAACACAGCATATTCCAGATAGTCAATGACATGGGAGCAGAGGGAGTTACTGACATGTTTCCTTTTGAAATGCTACACCTATATTAAATGCCCATTGAGAAGGGTTGCTACTCTTCAGAAGATCTTTTTCCTTTTTCAGGGGATGGGGTTCTAAAAAGGTTATTGAAAGCAATAAGAAATGTAATTGTATATCATAAACCTAAAATGCTGTAGGCTGCAATTCTCTGCAATCGTGTCACTTCACTCATCCTAAAGATATTAACCAGTCTGCTCTTTTGTATTTAGGGCTTCAGAATCCTGACAGTTTATCTAAAATACGCTGCAGTTTCTGGATTGATGTTTAAGACAGATTTATACGCTGCAGTTTCTGTATCGATGTTTAAGACAAATTCAGATGTGCGAGCGCACACATGCTCATGCAGTCATGCCCACACTCACACTCAAAGTCTAAGACATTCTTTAAAATGTGTTCAACGTGCAAGGTGGAAGAAATTAGCCAGATTTGTTTCAGGCTAGTTAATGCGCCCTCAGTCTAGATTGCACCTGAGAAACCTGGTCCCTTCACACTGTGCTTTCTGCTGTCTGTCTGCTTTCACACTTGGTCTTCCTGACCAGCACCTCAACTGAACCTCAATTCTTCCTCCAGCTGTGTACGAGTTTTATAGTTCTTCATTTTATAAATAATTTTAAATAAGAATTGCTTACTGTATTGTCTGAAAAATTTAGGCTTTTTAACTTGGACCAAGTTGTAATTTGCATACCTACAAGCTTACTTGAGAATATCATTTTTTAAAAGTGAGGGACAGATATGCCTGCTTTAGCTCACTTTCGATCCAGCATTGTTGCTACGCATACATCTATGTTTGACATTTATATGATATATTGCATATGATATATACACTGTCCATGTAAAGTGTAAGGTGTATTAGTACAAGAAATACATTTATAGTGCTTCTCCTGACAGTTTGTCTCAGTATATACATGTGTATTCATGTGTGTCTATATATTAGGTAAGTAAGACTCTAGCTGTGTCTATATTTAGTGAAATGTCAGGCTCTCCATGCTGCAGCGGAACCCAAGAGCATTGCTTTCAAGTCGCTGTTCAGAAAGGCAGCTTCCCTCCTTCAAAGGCACAGCTGGGGTGGGGGCGGGGGATGACAGCAAGGGTGCCTATTTATCTAAATGTGATGACTTTTAAAGTTTAGTTTCATGGCTCTGGTATGGCTGCCTCTGTCTTCAAAGTGCAGCCGGGCTGCTGAAGCTCTGGGCGACCCCAGACCTGCGGTGGGACACCTGCCCATGCCGTAGGCCTTTTGCTGGGCTGGAGCCTCTCAGCTATTGGGATAATGGCTTTGCCTGTTTTTATTGTTGCTGTAAAGGAAACGTGCCTTTAAACACTCTAATGATTACACTTTTTCTCATGATGGAGGGAAACCACAGTGGATTAAACAGAGGATGGATGTAGTATTAGTTTTAATTGAGAGAAGACTACCCACCAGGTTGAGAGCTTGGGAAGAATGTGGAAAGGAGCAGAAGGTTCTGGCTCAGGGGATTTGTTCACCAGCACACAGTTCCTCCCTCCAGGTTAAGGACACAGAGGCAGGAGGCAATTTCAGGACCTGGCCGCGGGTCTCCCAGGGATTTCTGGGCTTGGACTGTGGTGCCAGGAGATGGCCTTGGATTCAGACCCAAGCAAGGCCGGGGAGCCCACCGTGGGGCCTACTGAGTGGCCTGGGCGCGCCTGTTGTTTTGAGAACCTGTTTCCTAAGTTAGTCATGGAAACCTACGTGGCCCGGGGAGCACCGCTGAGTCCTGGGAGAAGGTGCAGATGACGATGCCCATCCTGACCTGGCGTGGAAGGGGCAGCACAGTGTCTGCGAGCCCTCCACCTGTCCCCTCCCTCCGGAGTTTCAGGTCCCAGGCTGGGCTGGCGCTCAGGCTGGCACAGATCGTCCCGGCCGGAAAGGCGGCACACAGGAGGGAAGAGGCCGCGCCAGGAGGCCGTGGGGACGAGATGGAGGGGCGCCCAGGCCCCCGGGAAGGACGGAGGCGCGGATTCCCGGAGGGAGGGCACTCCCCCAGGAAAGGCCGGGGAGAGCGCAGCCTGCGGGCGGGAGTGGAGCGGCGCCGGGGCTTCCACACAGGGGCGCTGGAGCACGTTTTAATGCAGCAGGCCGAGTCGGTGCAGCAGACCGCGCGCGCCGTTCGGCGGGTCCCCGCTCGGCTCCTCTCGGCGGGGGGCGCGGGTGGGGCACGACCGGGAAAGTTGCGGGCGTCCCGAACACCGCAGCCCTGCCCGCGTTCACTGAAACGAAGACAGAGGTCGCGAGCCCCCATCCGCTGGGATATGTGGGGAGGCGCCCTGGGCTGCGTGACTCTGGTCTCCCCAGGCCTCCCCTCGCTGGCCTTGCACGACCTCGCCTTCCCTTCTTCGCGGGCCGCGGAGGGAAGACGAGCCTGTGTTCAGAGGGTGTCTCGGCTGGGAAGGAAGGAGGCCCCTCGGGAGCCGGCGAGCCTCGCGCCCCTCCTCCCGGCCCGCCACCCTTGCATCCCTGCCCGGCCCGAGGGGGCTTGGAGCAGCCGGGGAACCGCGCGGGGGCCGCGGGGGGCCCGGGGAGGAGCGCCGGCCCGGGAGGGGAGGAGCCGCGCGGCCCGGGCGGGGGAGCGCGGAGCTCCGCTCGGCGTGCTCGCCGGTCTCTAGGTGGTGCCACCTCCCCGGCCTAGGCAGTTTCCCTCCTTTCTGGTATTTTGCTTCTGCTGCCGTCAGTCTGGTTAGGCCGCGCGTGGCCGTGGCACGGAGTTGGAAAACCCGAAAAGCGCCGAGAGAACGCCCGCGCCCCGCCGAGCCGCCGGGGGGAGCGGGAGGCTGGCAGGCGGTCGCCCGGTGGCCCCTCGAGCGGCGCGGGGGACGCGGCGGCGGCTGCCTCCCCTTCGCGGAGCGGCGGGCGCGGAGCCGACAGCGAGGACGCGGGGGCCGCGAGCGCCCGCAGACCGCCGGCGAGCGCGCGGGCACCGATGGCTGCGCTGTACCAGCGCTTCACGGGCAAGATCAACACCTCGCGGTCCTTCCCGGCGCCCCCGGAGGCGAGCCACTCTCCTGGGCGGCCAGGGGCCGGAGGAGGACGGCGCGGGCCCAAGCCCCCCGGAGCCCAGGCGCCCGCGGCGGTGTCCGGGAGCGCGGCGGCGGCGGCGGCGGCGCGGGCGGCCGGCCCCGGTTCCAGTACCAGGCGCGGAGCGACGGGGACGACGAGGACGTAAGAGCACCTTGGTGGGTGGGGGGCGGCGCGGGGCTCGGCGCTCGGCGGGGCCGCGCCTTCCGCAGCTCGAGGGCCTGGGGCGGCCCTCCCGCCGCCCCTCCCCGCCCCGGGGGCGCCCGAGCGGCTCTCTGCCTGCAGCGGCGGCGGCCAGGAGTCGGTGGCTCAGGAGAGCCGCGCCGGCGGCGCTGCGCCGCGGGGTGTGGATTGGCCAGGGCTCGCGGGGTGTGCGGATGCCGCTGGCCACAGGGCGCTATGGTGCCTAAGGAGAGAATTCGTTCCGCCTATGCTTCCAAGTGGATTTTAATTTTCTTTTCTGCGTTAAGACTGCGGAAGATGAAGTCCCAGGCTCTCCACCTGCCCCTGGAATCCAGCCACCGTATCCCCCTCACCTCCTCCATGCTGCCCCTTCACTCGCATGCCTCCGCCTCTCCTCTTTTCTCACCACCCTTGCTGGTGAAGGTGGTGGCGGTGACGTCCTCTGGTGTGGGAGGGGGGGCACTCGTATCCGAGGCCCAACCTCCTGTCCCAGGGCCCAGCACAATTTTTGCCGATGGGAGTCAGGTGGTGCCTGTCTCCCACGCCAGCCTTGGGCTAGCAGCCCTACCTAAGACGGGGTCAGCTCTAAACTTCTCTGGGAGCATGTTTACTACTCCTCTCTGGGCTAGAACCCTGGGTTTCAAAGGTTGGATTTGCATATCACCTTAGTGACTGGCGTCTCAGTTAGGACACCAGCAGGCTGTGTAGATGGATAAGTTCAACCACCCCTATTGATCCTTTCCAGCTTCCAGGGGGCCAGTGAGAGCCATGAAGAGAGGAAACTGCTGTTTTCCAGCCCTTCTCATCCCAGGGCAAAGAGGAAAATCCCAGAGAAGCTCTCAGGCAGAAAGGCTGGGCTGGGTTGGCAGGTATATCCCGTGGAGATAGGCAGGGTGTGCCGGGCTGTAGAAGCCACTGTGTGTGCCTTTCAGGAGTTTCCCACCTGGACACAGCGGGCACAGGTACTCCGAGAGAGCCTACCCTGACATACCTGGGCAGCTCCCATCCCTGCACAGGAGCTGCGGTCATTAAACCTTCCTGCCTTGGGTCACCCCACTTGGTATTTCTTCTGTGGTGGGGAGGGGGGTTGGCTGCTTTCACAGAGACAATTCCAGAAAAGTCACTGAGGTTTTGTTCTTACTGGTTGTTTTGTCTTATGAATGGAGGAGGTTGTGAAGACTGTAATAGGGCAAAAGTTTGTGGGAGATGGGGCTTGTCAAGTGTGAGCATACAAACACACAGTCCCCCACACATCCGTATCAGATCTTTTGTGAGATTTTCTTATTTTCATCTGGACCATTTCCAGACTCCCCTGGTTACATAGAGAGATGTCCCTCACTTCAGTGGGTCAGGTCCTCAGGGAAATGCACGAATTCTTAAGGCATCTGGTTCCAGGAACGCCAATTCTTTGAGGAGGGGATTCATTGGGGACGGTGAAAAATTCTGGAGGATCAAACTACTGAAATCTTGAGGGAGACAACTGAGCTGCAATGCGGATGGAAACAGTGCACTTTTTGCCTTAAATCTGACTTTAAACTAGAATTGTGTTATGCTTGCAATGAAAACAATGTGCAGTCTCTTCCTAACAGGCTCTAGGTGTCGCTAGGAGAAAGGAAAGGCCAAGTTTCTGGATTCTGTTTCACAGGCTCTCCATGCATCCTTTTTTTTTCTTTTTTTTTTAAATCTTAGTTTCGAGCTAAGATGTATTTATGCATTTCCTTCTTTTCAGTTTGAGTCTTGAACTGTTTCTCACACTAGCAAAAGGACTGAACTGAAGAACAAATTAGGCAAGTGATTTCTGATGTGGCTCTAAGCAGCGTATCTAAAAAATTCAAGTCCTGATCAAAATGTTTTTTCCTAGAAAATACAGAGGTGTGTGTGTGGTGTGTGGTGCCTATGTGTATTTATAGTGTATGTGTATATAATATCTTTATGAAACATATAAACACATATATGTTAAAATGTATAATTAAACCAATAACACAGGGCTAAATGTAGCATCCATTTCTTGAAAACACACATGCTTTTCTCAGAAAAGTTTTCTCAGACATAACAGTTATGTCTAACAATGTACCAAAACACAGGTGTACATACTAAGCGACTCTCTCCAGGAACAGCGCCTGCATATTGCTTAAGATAAGAGGTTCTAAAGGAAGATGTCGATATAAATCTGCCTTTCTGATACCATCTCTTGTCAAGACTATAAAGAATCTCAAATAATTATTTTGCTACCCAAATTTAAACCTGGACATATACAACTAAGTAGGAATGCATTGCATATTCTATTTTGATTTTGTATTGGCTCAGACATTTAAAACCCATACTTCAGCCATTGGGGAGCTCCCCAGTGCTCCGGTGGGAGCTGTCTGGGGTGCTGAATCCGTCTCTGCGCTAGCACACAAGAAATCCAGCACTTAGGTACCAACACGAAGGCTGGTGGCTCTGTTGGTCTTCCGGGGCTTGTCCGTCAGGGGAGTCTGTTCCATCGCCCAGAAACAGCTTTCCCGTCTTGGTCACTGAGATGATGGTGACATCGCTTTAACATCCAATGGGCTTTGTGCCTCTTGTCCTTCCATCCAGGAAGAGGGACATAAAATGTAGTTCCTGACATTTGTATGTCAGTACACACACATACCTTAATGCCGAGAACAGGTAACTCCCTGAAATAAAACCTAAGGTAGTCACAAGGTGTAGCCCAGATAAATCAAATGCCGGATTACATGGCAGATAACCTACGAGCTAATGCACCACCTCCCTGCACACACTACACCAATAAGGGGCTTCTTCCCCATGTAGCACCACAGAAAAGCCTGTTTGGGGTGGGTCAGTTCTAGGATGTGAAGTTCAACTTTGAAATAGAACTAAAGCCAGAGTGTGTTTCCTGTTGGAGTTTCCTCATCAATCTTAAATTTATTTCAATATAAAGCTAATTACTAGGGCAACCAATAGCTCTTCTGATTTAAAATTCATTTTGTAGGTTTACAAATAAGTTGCCTCTTAAAGGAAATGTTGCTGCTAGTGACTTTTAATGGAATTTAGTAACTTCCAATAGGTATTAACTGTAACTAATGTTCAGATCCTGAACTTTGTCACACCCCTGCTGGAACGTTGCATTTTGATTTTGTAAAGGACCCTGGAGGCCTGGGGCACTCTCAGGTCAGTAGTCTTGCTGAGGTCACATCAGCATGTTCCCGTATACTTCATTTCTGGAGACACATGGTTTCCTAACAATACAAATGCAATGACAACAGGATTTTAAAACAGCAAATTGGCCCAAACCAGAACCGAGCAAGAATTACCGCTCATGGTATCTATCATCCTGACAGGACCAATTTCATTACCCTGCATTCCTTCAGCCACCAGCCCATCTTCTTTCTCTGGATCTTGAGTTTTCATTCATGTGATGCTACCATCCTGTTCATTCCTCCTTGGGATACGGCACCTTTAATTTTTTAAGTAGCTTGACTCCACAAACATGTTTAACGTACCCTGTTTCTTCTGCCCCAATTTTAAATGTTCTTAAGATATTTAATTTCACGTTTTTCCTAGAATATGAGAAAAACCCTAAAACTTTCAACTCTTTCTTTGATCGCATTATTCTTATGACCCATTTGACAGTGCTTTAGTGTACTCGCCTACATAACAGCTATGGGATGTCACAGGCGGGATGTCACAGGGCCGTGGGAGCTTAAACTGAGAGGGATGTAGAGTTGCAGTCTCTCTCTTCAGAACAATCATCCCTAAAAGCAGGTGCTGTTCTGAGCTAGGCACTGGGCACTGGAAGAGCTTAGTGAGCATACGTTGCTGCTGTGACGACGGATTGTAGGGCCGCTTCGTGCTCCCCAGCATGTTCTTCTCTGCCTACACCCAGAAATGAAGATTGTCTTCATCGGTCTGTCCTGCCAGCTTGGGCTACTGTCCTGTTTTCCTTCTTCTTATACTATCCAGCTTGTCAATCACGCAGTCTATGTCTGATTATCCACTTGCTTGTTATCAACAACCCTCTTTTCCTTATCTAGCATGGTGCAGACTGGCTGTCTTCCTGCGTCCATGACAGACACTGCCCTCAGTGCCATCAGTGTCCTCTGCATTGCTTAGTATGATGGCCTGTCTCATTCCTGTTCAGTCTTTGCTGTATTTTCGCCCTTGGTGACCACCGCCCTGTACTTCTGCCTCACGTGTGTCTCCTGATATTGCCTGGATTCGTGTCCTGTCTCTCTCTCTGTGAGCTTGGCCTTTGGGTTCTTTGGCAAACTTTCCCCCTCCAACCCTTAACATAGGAGGGTGGGGGGCCTGCACTCCAAGGCTTTGTTTTGGTCTCCACCTCTCTATCCTCTCTCTTTCATGCTTTCTTCATAAGGTAAATGGGATAACAGATAAATTAGAATGGAGATAAAGGGAGCCGAGTATATGCCACATTAGAAGGTGGCTAAGGTGGCTATACTGCTCTGATGTACATCTCCTAGCATTTCTTCTGAAGATAGTTTGCTTTTCTATTTTACAGAATCAGAGAATTGTAGAATCGGAAGGGCCTTGGCATCCCCATCTTTCTCTCCAAAGCTTTTATTCCACATGTCAAGCAGCTGGACACTAGGTCCTCTCTGCAGTGGTGACAGGATACCTGCCTGTGATGTGTCCCTAACCTTGTCATTGCCCTTTGGACACATCTGCTTATTCGAAACAATTTTCAGCTGATGCTAGTACTGCACAGCACACAGTAGGTGTCAGCGTGTACACACTATGTTTTCTCAACGTGTTGATTTCTTTCTTGTAACATTAAGTATTTCGCTAGATAAGCCTTGAGGTCCCTTTAGGGGTTTCGTGCCCTATAACACCATATCATGGTGCCCTGCTGGATATAATAGTTTTCCTAAAATGTTTAGTTCTTGAACTTCAGAACATATATCAAACACAGAGGAAGTGTTTACCACCTAAAACAGTCCCACTGTGAATGTTTGGTAAAGTGCATGATCCCTTCCCTTTTTAAAAAATGTAATCTCTATATATAAGGAATTTGCCAAAATTTCTCCCTGTAACAAAATCATACAAAATTTTGCTTATGATCTCAGCACAGAGAATGTAGTCATAATGAGGAAGTTGTCTAGGGTACAAAGAAGTAAGATGAGTGACACAAAGAGTTAATGCCAGCTGAGTAATGGGTGAAGCCAAATAGAGCATAAAAGATACCTTGCCCCTGCCTTGCGCCCTGTGTCCTTTACCGCCCGGCTGCAGGGACCTCATTCCGCCTTCCTAGTTAACCTTGGCTAGGGAGGAAAGCCATAACAAAGAGCTATGAAAAATTCCTAAAGGTAACCCCAATTTCTCTTCCTTTGGATGAGTCAGTTGTCAGCTGTGAATTACAGCAAAACACTTCCATGTGCTAACAAGTCTTCGTTCTCGAAGCCAGCCAAAATAGTATGTGTTTGCTTAAAGCCAAATTTATTTATGAGAAATGAACATTAGGCCTTCCCAGTGGATTTGAGTTTTGTGTAGCAGTAAGACATTCTGAGGTGCACATGGGTGCCTTCTTTATATGAATTGCTTTTTTTATTGTTGCCAGTGCATATTTTTAAGTAATTTAGTTGTATAAGTTACCTGTAGATTTAAGGAGGTCTGAGGCATTAGAATACCATGATATTCATTTACATTTTCGGTAATGGAGTCAACTGATTTTCCCACATGAGATTAATATTCTAGTATCTGTGTAGACAGGAATTTCTCAAGATGTTGACTCCAGACATTTTTTCTTCATAAAATAGAGCTTTTTATTTTTACCCGAAGCTTTTTCTCCTTTAGAGTCAGCATGATTAATGAGTTTAATTTTTGCAATCAACTGGCAGGAGTTGCTGAGTAAGGTGTACATGCTGATTGTATGTAACCCTGTTCCTGTTAATGACCCTGGTGATGACGATGCCTTCTCCAAGTGCATGTGGAATGCTTCTCTGCAGTGTACAATACTGACCCTTTCCTAGAACATTGCCTATAAAAATAATATGTACAGTAATCCTTTTAAAATTAAATTCTGCCTCATAAATTTAGTGTTAAGGGCATTGAGTGCCCATTTGCCATGTTATGATTTGTTTCCATTGTAGGCACATTGGTTTGATTTTATGTATATGTGTAGAAAAAAAACCCTCAGCCTTCTGGTCAATGACTTTGAAACATTTATCTTTAGAATGATCTAGAGTTGTGAAATTATCTGAAATGGAACATTTTTAAAATTTGATAACACCTAATTTTACAAATGAGAAGACTACAAGTAATTGTGTGAATACTATTCAGCACATCACTGGTGTTCTCTGGACCTCCGAGGAACTCAGCTTTCCATTCTCCCCTGTTTTCTTCTTAATGTACTCTGTCCGTAATTGCATGGACGAATCCCTTGAATTATATCACTGAGCTTAGAAAGTGTGGGCATTGTGAAATCTAATAGTCTAATCATTTGGGTTCTGAGTGGATGAGCTAAGGAGAAGAACAAGGAATTTGCCACAAACAGTGTAAGATTTTGCCCTGACTCAATCTCCCTAGTAGTCTTACTTCTTTCCTCCCTGTATTTCTTCCCGTGTTTTCCAGCAGCATCCAAATCCAGCCGAAGCATAGGAAATGGGAGGAATATATACAGATAATTGTATAGGGAGACTAGAAGCCAGTAAGGCCTGGCAGGTCCAGAAGGTAGAATTCCAGGTGGTGAATACTCTGCTTCCCAGAGTCAGAACATCTTGTTGCTGGTAGAATGTGCAGCAGGTGCTGGGGGATGGATGTCATAGATGAGCACAAGGCAGGGATGGGAGCTTAGGAGAGATTCCAGAGATGGGGAACCCCTGTTGCTACAAATAGAATGGCTCTCAGGTCCTGAAATAGTCCTCACCTTTGGAAAAGACAAGCAGACTTGCGTTTAGCCTCCTCTGCTTGTGTGTGTAGATCAACAGCTTGATACATTTAGAATGCATTAAAATCATTCTAGCGATTTGCACAGTGGAAGTGAAAAAGATATACACACACACACACACACACAAACCTTTTTTTAATTCAAAAAGAACTTAAGGATCTTCCAGGACATGACAGTAACTGTAAAACTCAGTTTTCAGCCTTCTATAATGCTCAGATGTCATTTGGTATCAGCTTTTACCTTAGCTCATTTTGGGTCAGTCTTAACATGCTTTTATTTATTTTTTTGTAAGTGGAACAGGGGATGAGACAAATCTTCCCCAATTTGGGGTTGGAAGGGCCAATTGATTCTCTCTCCTTCTGTTTACTATTTTGGACGATTTAAAGACAGAACTACTGGAATTAACACAGCAGCTTTCATATGGCAGTGGGGCGCTTTGTTATAGTACCCGTGGTGTATTTATATAATTGTATACACCCATCATATTTTATACATTATACATATAACCTGTGCTGAGGGGCCAGAAGGGGAGCAGGAATGCAACACTAGATGGAAAGGACACCCCATATGGGGCAGGGGAGGGTAAGGCGGAAATTACAGGGAGAGAAACACAAGAGGTACTTGCCGGCCTCCAAGTCTGACTGTCATTTTCTCCAAACACACCACCTTCTAAACTGTATTCAAAATGCAAAATCCCATCCAATAATTTTCTTAGAACTTAAAAGTAAATACAGATGAGAAGCCCTGATGAAAGTCTGGAGAGGTGGCATTACCTTGTCTCTCTGTGAAAACTTCCAGAGTGGTGGGTTGCCCCATGGCATGGCTCTGCTCACTGGAGATGCATTTCCTGTCCCCTGATGCTCTGTAGAGTCCCGCGTGACCCAGAGCTGCCTCCCCGTTCCTGAAGTGCACAAGGGCCTGCGGTCCCGTGTCCGCCCCCCTCACTGTTGTCCTGCTGCCTGCAGGACTAGCGTGTCCTCATGCCCAGCTTCACAGGTCTCCTCAGGAGCATTCACAGAGGGAATTGGAGTGGTTTTCTAGGACACTTGGGCTTTGGTGCAGAGTACCTGGCTGCCCTCCCAGGTGAGCTTTCAGGTCCTCTTCATCCTGTTCATTGCATCTTTTCCAGCTGCAAATGCAGCGTCTCCATTGCTGCATTTGATGGAGACTTGCTGCAGACAACTCGCTGAATCGAGAGTAAGCACACACGCAGGTAGCCAGGCGGCCCCTCAGAAGGAATGCAGGTGCAGCTAAAGCATCTACAAAGACAACGGCTAGAGGGAGGGATGAGGGCGATGCCAATGGTGGCCAGGGAGGAAAGAGCAGAGAAGTCAAGTTTGGTCCAGATTTCGGAAGCTGGAACTCAAGGAGAGTGTTGGAAGAGGGCTGGCTCCTCACGGTGTAGAGGCCTTTGCGGGGCTCTGCAAACATTCCCAGGTTGTGTGGACACCCAGGAGGACCGTGCTTCTCTGCCCCTTCGCGTGCGGGGCGGCCTGCGCTCTGCTTTGGCTGGCGAAATGGCCGTGGAAGCCCCGAGAGCCTACACCTGAGTGTCTCTGCTCCCTCATTCCTTTCACCATGGAAACCAGCGGTATTTCAGACGGTGGCTGCTCACCGAGAAAGACAGGAGCTTTGGTTTGTTGGTCGCGGAGATCACGTTGGTCCAGTGGAACCTCGCTGGAGCTGGTGATGCTGAGGGACCCTTGTGGGGATCCGTGCCCGGCCTGCATGCCGTCTGTGGGGGCTCTGCCTTCTGGGTCTCACTTCAGCTTTACTTCTCAGAGGCGGAAACACGTTCCCTGGAGAAGGCACCGCGTTGGAGTGCCTGAGTCTTCCCGGTGCCTCAGTTCCTTTCTCCTGGGGAGCAGGAAGGGGCAGGAAGGGACCGGCCCCAGGTGGCGCTGCTGAGAGCAAGCGGGCCGCCTTCGGAGTGCTGCCAAGGGGCAGCCCACCGCCAGGGCTCCGGGCCTGTGGACTGGAGGCCTTTCAGGTCAAAGAAGGGGAGGCTGTCCGGAGGGAGAGGTTTTGAAGGTTCTTGACTCGGAGAGAGCCCCAGCCTGAGTCCAGCCTTGGCCTGTGCTGCGCTCTTCCATTTTCCCAGATTCAGGACAAGGTTATTTACAAGGTAGAAAGTGAAGGGCACCTGTCTTCATCTCAATAATGGGAAATGTCACAGAAACATCTAGCTTTAACCCCGTACTCCTTCTCCGCCAGTTAGCGTCCTGTCCAGGACCGTTGAATCCCCACTGTGTGTGGGAATCTGTTATGGGTTTCTCTTCCTTTCTCCAGATTTTTAGTTTCTCTGAATGTACAGGAAATCTAGCTCCTAAATGACTGGTTCTCTGTTACAGGGAAAGGGGGATGCCGTACAAGGCAGGGCCTTGTTTCCGTAGAAACGGGAGCTGACTGCGCCGCGCAGGGGCCTGCTTTCCCTGTTGGGTGCCGGCCGGCCTGGATCCTCAGCCTCGGGTTCACTTCCTCATGCTGCCCTGGGGCCCTGGCGAGGCCAAGCCCACCAGCCGGGCCTTTGTGTCCGTGGGTGCAGGGAGAACACCCGAGCAGGATGTCCATGTTGCCAACCGGCCTCCCTGGTCCCCTAGCCCAGCTGCCTCTGCCCCCGCTGGGCCTGCGGTTCCCTGCAGCGGTCCTGCTACCACAGGCACTTGCTGCTTCTGGGGTTCATTGCCAGGACGCTGAAGCAGGAGAGGAAATTGGTCATTTCTGTTCTGGGGATCCACCACTCCCCCTGCAGACGCCTGAGCATCATTTTCCTTCTTCAGCAGACGCCCGGGAAAGGGGTTCCCATCATTGTCCAAGACAGGCTCCCTCTTGCTCCGTGCAGTCCGTCCTGCCGCAGCAAGTCCATTTCTTTGTGTTCTGCCCCCAGTCAGAGCTGCCCGCCCCACTCCTGTGCTGGGAGCTGAGCAGGAGGCCTCCCCTTCGCTCAGGAAGAGCCAGCATTAGCTGCCGGGATGCCCTGCACCATCTGCCTCCCGTCCCTCCCCTTTGCCTGGCCGTTCACCTGCCAGAACCTCCTCCCCAGGAACCTGCTTGTCTGGCTCCTTCACGCCTTCAGGTCTTTGCTCTCATGTGACTTTCTCCTTGAAGTCCACACGCCCATCCTGATAAAAAAGGCAGTTCAGCCCACCTGGGACTCCTGACCGCCCCACCCTGATCCACTCTGTTTTTCTTTTACTGTGACATTTATCGCCTTCCAATATATGATATAACCTTCTTATTGTGCCTGTTTTATTTTTGTCTCTGCCACTAGAATATCACCTGGACTAGGGTAAGGCTCTTCGGCTTATTTGTTCTCTGACACGTGCAGGTGTCTCGGGCACTGCCTGACACTAACAAGGTGCTCAGTGAATATCCGTGGAACAAGTGAGTGAATGAATGAATGGTCTCCAGTTAGAAACACCCGTTTGTTTTATCTGAATAATCATGGTTCCCTTAACACGGCTCTCCAAACTGTTTTTTGAAACTGGAAGCATTCTGAAATTAGAACTCTGGTCTCACATGTGGCTGCTTATGAGTCTGCAAATAGATTCTCTTCTCAGCAGGATTCATTATTGTCTGATTCTGAACGGGCCCTTCCTGATGGCCCAATTTAGGGTGACTGTTAAGACAAAGTTATTATTAGGGATACAGTGCACTTACTTTTGGAGGACCTGCTTAGAATGTGTAATATTTAGCATTTTAATATTTTGCCTAAATTTAAAAGTATGTGTTAAGTATAAATATCCTATGTACGACTATTTTGGCTATTTTTTGTATGGTTATCAGAGAAAGTAGTAGAAAAGAAGATCTCGTTAGGGGAAATGCGAGTCTTTGAGAAGAGATGCCTATAAATACAGCAATGTATAAGTAGTTTTTGATTAGAACTTTGTGCTGCCTGATTCTCAGTTTAAGGGAAAGAAAAAGATCACAGATTCTAGCTCCGTGACACTGTGATCATGTCTATATGGCAGGTAAAAGTCGAATCAGAGTATTTTGAACTGTGTATCATTAGAGGAGAACTAAAGTCCCCAGACGAACATGCACAGTTTCTGCCAAAAAAAAAAAAGTGTTCCTGGGTTCTGTTAAGCATCTGAAACTGCCCGAGGCCTTAGGCTGCATACAGGGCAGTGTGCATCCCAGCCATAATTCCGGAGCCGTGGGGTGTAGGAGGAGCGAGGGCAGGAGACTGAAAGCTTCGTTTTCGTCCTGACGCACCTTTGCTCTGTCCATCTACAAAATGACCTGGCGACTCCCTCCTGGAACTGTCTCAAGGCTGCAGTAACTCACTTAGATTCAAGTCTCTGCAGATGAATTATGCAAAATAAAGATCTGCAATTTTTGTTTTCTGTTTCTAGATGGGATTGGAAGGCAGATATATGTTGGGGGCTCTTATATCCACAGCAAAACGAGCTGAGCTACTTATCAATGCTAGAGAAAGCACACCAAACCCTCGCGCCTTGTGCCGTCTATGCCAAGGGCAGGCTGTGAGCGGGTAATAAGAGATCTGCAGGAAGGCTACATCCTTCATCTACAGACATGCTAATAAGCACATGCGGTTCTGGGGTTGTCAAATGGTGCCAAAGTGCAGGCAGTTAGATAAAAATAATGCAATAGATAATAAGGAGATCTATAGCCATGGTGCTCAGCCCTCAGAACACTGGGTTTAAGTGGCCAAAGTGACTCAGGACACTTAGGGCTGAGAGGCTTACAAAAGCACATTTTGTGCTGTGATTACAGAATGAATAGGAATGTGAATGCATGGGCCAAAGTTTCAAAGTTCAGCATCCATTTCACGTTGAGGGACAGAGAGGAGTCTATGGTGCACACTCACCCCTCCTGGCTCTCTGCACCTAAGAGGACCCAGTGAGCCCCAGACACCCAAAACAGCCCAGGGAGGGTCCCCCTCGAGCGTTCTCTGCCATCCCCCGCTTCATGTCTATGAGCAATCAAGGCATGTGATTTCTGATGCCACCACCCTCAGCGGCTCGCTGTCCGAGAGCACCGTCACCTGCCAGTCGTTGGGGGCGCACAAATGGCCCCTAAGTATGAGGAATGAGGCCACTGGGTGTTTGGGCAGGGGTCTAGAGAACAAAACGTCAGAATGACAGCCAAGCTCAGCCTGGCAAGCAGGAGCCGGCTACTGGTGAGCCTGGGGATAGGTGGGATTCAGCCAGGAAGGTCAGACATGTCCACTCTGCTGTCAGCCAGGGAACACCCGCCTAACTGCATAGAAGCCAGACCCTAGGCTTGGGTATGGAGATGTGCTTTTCAAACTGCTTCCCTGAGCCATGGGGTTCCTGATAGAAGCCACCAAGGGCAGGAGGGAGGTGTGACAGAGTCAACCGAACATGGTCCCTTCCTTAAAGCAGCTGCACTTTTTAAATACTTCACTAGTCTGTACAATTTTACATGAAAAATGAGTGTTGGTATGAAACGAGTTCTTGAGTGACAGTGATTACCCAGTATACGCACAAATGCCAGCAGGATTGTGTAATGAGCTGGTCTTGTTATGGTTTATAAAAACATTGCACACAGAATTCAATCAAGTGCACACCTAACACCATTACTCCAGTAAGTGGGGCTGTATTGTTTGATGACTGACTCAGAGGCCCTTCAGAGAGGTCCATGTTGCAGTGGGTGGGGTGCAGCCAGAACTCAGCCTGAACCTGAATACTGATTCTCCCTACTATCTACTCATCATTCAGCCTTGAAAAGTCACTTAACTGTTTTTGAACTTCAGTTCCCTCATTTTTTAAATTAGATAAAATAATTATGGTACCTTTTCATCAGTTTATTGTAAAGACTGAGTTAA
Organism: Smutsia gigantea; assembly: GCA_032199065.1. Taxonomy (NCBI): domain Eukaryota; kingdom Metazoa; phylum Chordata; class Mammalia; order Pholidota; family Manidae; genus Smutsia; species Smutsia gigantea. The sequence goes on along the minus strand of JAVSCE010015891.1, from coordinate 546,443 downwards.
TATGTGTAAGACACTTAGAATAGCTCCTGGCATGCCATGAATTGATGCGGTGTTATAAAGTCCTATTACAAGATGAAATTGTCCTAGGAGGGATGGATGAAGGACACTGGTGATCCTTTAGGGCAAAGTGGCCCAGAGCTGGAGGCATAGAAGGGAAGGCAGTACACCCCAGAGGTCACGTGTGCACTGATACTTAACCGCAGTCCCATGCATTCATAATGAAGCCGTGATCCCCATATGGCTGCGGGGTTTGATTAGGAGAGCTGGACCAATGGATGGCATGGTTTTCCCAGGAGCTGATCCAGTTAATCAAGCTTTCCTTGGTGTGGCTTTGTGCTCTATCAATCCACTGCTCCGACATCCCCGGGGGGACACGTGGAGATGTGAAGCTCTAGGTTCTAAGTCAGGCCCCCTCCCAAGAGGAGGACAAACGAGGAGTGCAGTATGACCTCTGCATGATACCTAGGACCCTGTCCCTCAGCAGAGAACACAGGCACACTAGCAAGGTGTTCATGGAGGTCCTCCGGGGCCTGACACCTTAAATGACAAAATAGTCGTTGAAAAACATTACTTCTCTTGGAGTCCATTTTATGACGGAGAATTTGAAGCATTACACATGGTAAGTGCTCAGTCACTGAGGTCTCCCTGGCAGTGGTCAGGATAGGTCCCACTAGACATGGAAACACTGCCCGGCTGGCTGCTGGGTGCAGGGCGACCTAAACACAGGTGGTTCCGCCGGGGAATCTTTTATAAAAGGACTCACTGGCAAGCACGGCCTCCTGAAACAGTGAAAAGGAAGGGTGCAATCGGTGCGGCTATTTAGGAAAACAGAATGGAAAATTGTCCAGATACAGATATGACTATGGTAGTTAAAAAAAAAATAGCATTCCACCTGTAAACAAAAATCTTGACCCAAACTCATTATGTTTCTCACAAATTTTTGCTTTAACATATCCTCAACTTTTAATTAATTATCTGTTAGCAATGATGTCAGCAACTTTTCATTTCAAACATTCCAGAAGTCTCTTCATTCAGGGTCCAAAAACGGGTAAGACGGAGACCTGAGTGTATCCCCTGAATTCTGAGAACACGAATGTGTATTTGCAGTGGCTTCTGAAGCTTCCTGAGGTTGGGGCGGTCTCTTCCCTCAGCCCCAGCAAGGGTGAGGGTCGCAGCCACCAGTAGCCGGGAGCAGGTCAGAGCGGTGCAGGGGGCATTTTGAGAGCAAACGGCATCGTGGTAACATGTCTTCTCACACAACGAATCCAAGAAGCTTATAAATTTATTCCCCTCCCATTGGGTTGTCTAGTCAGCTTCGGGCTTCCCGATCACACACACACACACACATCCACACGACAAGCACACAGGTAAGTGTGTCCCACAGTGACAATCCCGAAGTCACATGGTGTGCCCTCCTTAAAGCGGAGGCTGGCAAGGCGTTCCTCCCCCGCGTTCCCCTCCGGGCTGAAGAAGGCAGCTCGCACAGCCAGGCTCCAGTCTGGGCCCCAAGGTGGCCCAGAGCGTACGCTTCCTACGTGATTTCCTGGGACTCCACTCATGCTCTGAAGATGGGGCACAAACCAAATGTCAAGTGTTAAATCTCTCATTTGCTGTGGGCAGGTCAGTCTCCTGAGCTCACTGGTTGGTATCACAGCAGCTCTTCAGGGAATATACCAGAGAATACAATGCCACTGGAGATAGCAAAAAAAAGGAACAATTTCAGGCACTCCCAAAATGGAACAAATGGAGCTAGCATTGTTTAAGGAGTCTTTGGAGAGTTCTTCACAAACTCAAAAATCTTCAGGATCAAAATACTGTGAAATAGACTCACTGTCAGTGAAAGTCCTGGAACGGTATCATGTGTTGTGGAAGACCTGATGGTCTGCTCTGTTGTTTAAAACATCTTGGGGTTGGTGTGTGTGCATCAGTGGGTCTCGTTTGCCTCTCACTATTTGCCTCACAGGAGGTGATGTGCATGGGTGGACTTAGGAGCTCAAGAGCTCCAGGAAGACAGTGACATCTCTGGGCACCTGACTCCCCGTCTGGGTCAGTGTTACTCAGAGCTCACTGCCTTCCAAGTGCTACATTTACAAAGAAGGGCATCCCAAGGGGGCGTGCATCAAAACACTTCTAGAGCAGAGACACACCTAGGGAAATACTGAAGGAAAATCTCTAATGGAAGCTCAACTAAGGGACAAGATGCAAATTTCAGTGAAGCCAGGCCAGAATGAGAAGGGGGAACTTGGTGTCCCTTTTTGGAAAACTCCCAGTGGCTCTGACAGCCTTGCTTTTAGGGATAGGCACATCCCATATTCCCTTTTATGACATGATTCTAGTCCAACATTGAAAAGTCAGAGCACATCTGATTGTTCTGAATAATCAGCAGCTCCTGGCATTTTTCCTAGTCTTTATGGCTCAGGGACTGGCCTGTTCTCACATTCATAGAGTTCAAATAAAGTCTGTTGACTAGTAGAATATACAGTTTCACTTAAAAATACAATTATGAAGAAGCTAATTTAATCTAATTCTTTTAATATCAGTAATGTGTGTATATATATTTAACTGTCAGTTTTACAGTTCCTTTGAAATAAGGTTGGATCCTTGTTAACATAAAGTTTAGGGGAGATGATACAGGGACATCTAAGCTGTCCTTTAAAATCTCTACTTGCGCAGAAAAGAGTTCATGGTCAAAGAGTTTGGGAAACACTCAATTCTTAAAAGTCATTGGCCTTGGATAAGAGTTTCACAGTGAATATTAGCATATAAAGTGGATGTATTTACAGCAGAACTTTTCATTGTGTCAGACTATAGCCATGACCATATTTTGGGGGCCAAAAGAGGGCCTCCCTCCTAATACAGCAGGCAGAGGACATCTTCTGGCTCCCATGGACTCTTCTAGGTACTTCACATCACACCCAGGTGAAGAAGTCAGCCTACCTCTGGCTGTAGTCGCTTTGTATGGATGCAAAATAGCACAAACCGAGTGGCTTGGAACAACAGAGTTGTACCGCCTTACAGTCTGGAGGCCAGAAGCGCAGCGTCAGGGTGTGGGCAGGGCCAGGCCCCCTCTGAAGCCTGCAGGGGACGGTCCTTCCCTGGCTCTTCCCGTGCTTGGGGGCCACACCTGCCGAGGCTGTGACAGCACCACCCGGTCCCTGCCTCTGTTGTCACATGACTGTCTTCTCCCTCTGGCTTCCCTACCTCCTGTAGAGACATCAGTCATGCAGGGTGTAAGGCCCACCCTACCCCCGCATGGCTTTGTAGTAACTGATTACATCTGCAAGGACCCTATCTCCAAACACGGTCACATTCTGAGATATGGAGGGTTAGGATGGCCCATCTTTTTTTGTGGGAGGGACACCGTTCAACCTGTAACACTGACTTGGTGCCATTTGCCTCAAAGCTTCTAGCTTCTAGGTGATTTAGAACTGCTGGAAGGATTGATTACTGCCTGTCTTGTTGGAACTTTAAGGAATAATATGTTTGCCACTAAATTTGAGGGATGTGCTCTGTGCAGTGGATCAGATAGTCAATCATCACCTTGTTACTGGTATTTTCTGGTTTTGGCAGTTTTCCCGTGGGGTGAGCAACTTGGGGAAGAAGAGAGGAAACTGAGTTTGATATAAGTGCTTAGGATGGCCAAATGGTAAGATGTCATGCATTGTGCTTTGGGGGATACACGGCCAACCAGGCACACGTCGCAGCTGGGTGTGTTAGGGATGGGGTCATCACAGGTTCGCTGGTGCCTCCAGAGCCCGAGAACAGCAGCAAGACGTGCGGAACCCAGTGGTGTCTGAGCCGCGCTCTTACCATAGACGGCGCCTTGCACACTGCAGTATTCTGACTGATCCTGTTCTAAGATGCTGCCTGCTGGGCAGGGCTGGGCCCCAGGGCACAGCTCAGTGTGGACAGAGGAGCCTTAGGGCACACACCTGTTCCTAGCTGCCTGCCGTCCTGAGCACAGGCAAGTGTGGCCCTGGTAGGTCATTGCTGGCAGAGAAGGTGTGGCCTTATTTTAATTTCTTATTATTTCCTTCCTTTCCAAAATAGACTACAGGCATGAGTAGTGGGGAAATTCAAAGATAAAATGAAAGCAGAGAGTTGCCAGACTGCAAACAGAAAGCCTATGTGTCTTCCTAGTTATCACACATGGGAACATCTAGAATCTCATGCTTGCAGATACCCAGACAGCACCCTGTCAATGCCGAGACGCAGACCTGAGTTGTTGGCCAGCGGGCCGGCGTGTTGGCCTCAGTATCTCTCCCCCTGCCCCGGAGCTGTGGGCATGAACCCCCAGCAGCTGAGGCGGGTAAGAGAAAGGTGCAAACTGATGGGTCATTTTCCAGGATCCGTCCCTGTGCTTGTTGGGTGGCCACGACACAGAACTGGTGTCATCTGCCTCTGCTCGCTTGTTTATTCACTACTTCACCCACCTCCAGGATGGATCGCACACACGTGATAAATCCCCAAGGCCGAACATGAAGAAGAAGGAGCAGAGACTCGGCAGCGGCCTCCTCAGAGGGCACCCCAGAGCCACTGACATTTCTCCATTATTCATTATTTCCTTCCCGGAGTCCTCATTCCATGCTGTGTCCAATTTAAAAGAAAGAGGCTATTTTTAAGATGTGTCCTTTCAAAAAGCAACAGCCACATCTCTCTTGGGATTTCTAGCTCCTTCCAGGCAGCGGGTGAAATCCGTGTTTGGGGACGAACAATGACAGGGAAGGGTGTAGCTGGCAATGAGAGAAATGTAAAATGTCACAAGCCATTAAAAGCAGAATTGCCTTTCTTGCTTTCTGTCCAGTCTGTCGAGTGACTAAGTGTACACCTCAACGGATGTTTGCCACCACGTGCTGGCTTTCCCAGGCCACCGTTTCTGCCCTCAGCGGGGAGTCAAGGCTCACTCTGTGGCCGGCTGTCCGCACCGTGACCTTGGGGTGCAGCCCTCCATCTGAAGCCTCCTCCCGTGGGTGTTGCACCTTGCCCGCCTGCCCTCTGGCCTTGCCTCCAGCTTCCCATGCTCTGTCTTGCTGCCCTGCCTTGCTGCATAGGGTTACCCGTGGCCTCTCTGCTCCTTTCCATTTCTGGAAACCGCCTACACATCTTTCAAGACCAGCCCAAGGGCTGCATGCTCTGTGAGGTAGATTTGGAGCTGGGGATAGGACAAGGCAGTGATTACCTTCTCCTTGCACTAGTGCCATGCAGTGGGTAGTGTGCTCACTGAGGTGACTTCTGAACACACCCAGCATTGTCTCCAGAGGTCTTCAAAGGCAAGGGTGTGTCTTATTCATTTCAGAAGCCTTTGTGTTTGAAGTAGAGCTTACAGCAAATACATGTTTGGAGTATAGGCAGAACAATGTGAATTGATGAAAGATACACATTCCCTTGGATTCTACCTAAAATCTGCACCTCTCTGCTGTCTGAAATCGGAAATCACCCATAAAGCTAGTAGATGTAGATAGAACTGACTTCCGGGTCAGTCGTCTGGCCTGGAAGGAGTCAGGTCGTGAATGCATTTGGCTTGGCAGGTGATACAGTCTCTGTCACACCTACTCTGTGGTTCTAGGTGAAAACAACTATGGACAATGAATAGGTTTGGCTGTGTTCCAAGAAAACTTTATTTACAAAAACAGGCAGGGGCAGGACTAGCCCGTGGGGCACTATTTGCAGACCCCCAAGCTGGGGCAATTAGACGTGTGAATCAAGAGTGGTGTCGGTTGTGTACAGACCCAGGAGGAGCTAAAGCACCCAGGGATTGGAAAATAAAGCCAAAAGCTTCGACTGCTCCTTGGATCCAAGCTGGTGAGCCAGGAGGTGAAGTGTCTTGCAGTGGGCGTGTCCCAGCCGGCTGCCGGCTGCTGCGGATGCTGGTTTGCTGGGGCGACAGCGGTGGCAGGCTGCTGCCTGGCGGCGGAGTCACGCGAAAAGGAAGTCGGTGTGAAACCGAACACTGAAGGCAGCGGGGCCATCCTGTCAGGACGGGAAAAGCAAAAAGGAACGATCCGGGGAGGATTCCGGGCTCACACGACAGATCTGAGGCGCCCAAGAGGCTCAGAACCTGCCAGCAGCGGAAGGGCCCAGAGGATGTGCCGGAGCCCAGGGGCCATCGGGACCCCGCCGGCCGGCCTGGCATGGGCTGCCTGGCTGAGGGAGGGACCGAAAGTGGGGCTACAACTGCAATAAGCACAACTAGTAGACTGTACGCATGAGTTCAGGTTGGGGGAATGAGATTTTTATTTCATTTCTGTCACTAACATAAGGCATCAACTTGAAGGGATGGGGAACACTTGCTATTTGGGATGTTATTTTTATAAGGCTCATTGCTGCAGAGCGAATAAGGAAATTTTAAAGCGTCTTCAAATAGTGAACCAGCAATGCTCACATGTGGCTTCATGAGAATGCTCTGTGAAGACAAGTAACCAGCGTGCTGTGTGTTCCCGCTGCTGGTGGGCCACCCCCTCGTCCAGAGCAGGGCCAGCGTCCACCTCCACTGCCTAGAAAACCCACTGACCTTCGAGGGTGGGAATGCCTCCCTCCACAGCATCCTGCCCCCCACCTCCACCCCCAGCGCTTCGTTCGGCACTCTTGTGGCAGGGACACGGCAGGGTGATCGGGGCTCAGCGTCTGCGGGATGGACTCCTCCCTCTCTCCTTGCGCAGGGTTAGCACCGCGTCTCTGGTTCCCTTGGCTTCTCTGGGGGCCTCGCCCAAGGGGGAGCTGTTAGCCGTCCAGCATGCTCACCAGGTTGTGGTATTGTGGGTAACCCGGCTCTAGCCCCTGCTGCCGCCCCTCTCCCGGCCGGGGTCACAGTGTCCCCATCACATGGTTTCCTCCTAGTCGCGCCAAATCCCGCAGACCCCCCACGCATTGCCCGCCCCGAGCTCCCCTGCCCACATCTCCTGCAGCTCTCAAGTTGACCTTCCTGTGAGCATGGTGCATGACACAGGTCTCCTTGAATGCACCCCATTTCTTCTGCCTGTGGACGGCCCCTCTTTTGCTTGCCCTTGTGCTGACACATTCTTTCAGCTGTGAGTGACAGACACATGCCACACTGATTTATCAAGAGGACAGACTAACAAGCCCCCAGGGCCACTTCAAAAGGCACCTGCTGTTTTTCGAATTTCAGACAAGGATTATCGTGACTTCCGGCTTATCTGGAATCAGATTTTCCCAGAACTCTGTCCCCCAGCTCTCCGCTTGCCTTCCTCTGTGTTAGTGTTCATCTCAGGTGGTGGCAAGGCTGGGACTGGTCCATCTCCATGTGTACCACCCTTACAGCTTCTACCAGAGGCAGACAGGGCCTGCTCATCGCTAATGGCTGCTAGTGACATCTCCATCGGCGCCTGATGGATCCAGCATTCGTCCCGAACCCCAGCCCTGGGAATCAGGCTGAGGCCTGCACCATGAGCCCAACCCGTGGGCAGCGTGAGACTGGCTGGGATGGAGCCCCATCGGACATATCACCTTCCTGAATGCCATGTTATCACAGCGTCCTCCGCTCAGAACCTACCCGTCCTCTCAGGTCCTGGTCCCATGCTACCTGTGCCCATGTGTGGGTGTCACTGGGGAGACAGCAAACACCCGGAAGGCAGAGTGGAATTAGAATAAAAAGAAGGGAGAAAGGCCATGGGGCATGGGTACGGGCTGCTCCGTGGTCGGTCACTGTGCACAATGAAAGAAGTACACAGCCTGAGAACCTGGAGCAGGAAAACTGGGAAATGGGAACCTTTGGGATTGGGGTGGGGCTCCTCCTGCGCTTTCCACCTCCCCACACCTTGGACGCACAGGGAAACTTCTTAAAAATAGCTTACCCTTGCCCCCTTCTTTCCAGTACTATTATTTGCTACTTGGAAAATACTGAAATGGAAACAGAGAAACAGAAGTCCACGCCCTGCCGCAGCCAGAGGCGACCCTGCTTGTGGCTGTGTGATTCCGGCCTGTCACGGCACTACTTCCTCACTTTTATCTGGAATCACCTTGGGGACAGCTTGTGGCCTCCTCTTCCAGGATTCCTCTCTCCCTCTGCGAAACACACTGGTCCGTCCTCAGGCTGAACTCAGAGTGACTTTTTGAACCCTAAAGGAGACTTTGCCATGTGTCTGCTTCAGGTTCCAATGGCCGCCTGTCACCTTGAAGATCATCTAAGGTCTGAACCCCACGCAGAGCTCCGTGACACCCTGCCTGTCCTTAGGGCCCATTTCCCAGCACTCTGCCCCATAGATTCCATCCCTCCAGCCTCCCTAAGGGCTTGAAGCTCTTTCACATCACTGCACTTTTGAAGGGGCTGCTGCCCCAGCCTGGGCCTTCTCTCCTTCCTCACATAGCCATCTCGTCAATATGCTGAGACCCATAAGCCCCCCTATCTGCCAGAAGGCTCTCCCTAACCCCCTTGAGATGGACTTAAGTGTCTCTGTTCTCACTCCCTTAGGGCCCTCTGCATTCACCAACAGAGAGTGATAAGGTAAGGTCATGTGTTTAGGACTGTTCATGTATGGAGTGCTGCCCACTGAATCCCTTGCACCTAGAGAAAGATTAATATTGGGGTTTTCAAATGAATGAAGTAACATATCTTCCTATCACTGGCATGTGGATTGCTCATCCTCATCCTGTAACCCTGTACTGTCCCATATGGGAGCCACCAGCCACTTGTGGCTATTTCAATGTATAAAGATTAAGATTAAATAAAATTTAAAATTCAGCAGCCCAAGCCACACCAAGTGCCCACCAGCCACACGTGGGATGGACATTTCCAACATCACAGAAGGTCCTGCAGGTGGCGCTGCTCTGGGCTCTACCTGGATGTCTCCAGCACCCTTCCTGACAGCATGCCTGTCTCTCCCACCAGACTGAGACTCCTGAGCGTTTCTGTCTCTCCCACATCAGCCTGCATTGGGCTGTAGTGGTATTTGTTAAAGTTGGTGAGATGTCTGAATGAAATCTCTCCTGCACAATGCCTGCTACACATTATCTGTTCCGGCCGGGCAGATGTCTGCACACCCGGCCAGATGCTCCTTTGCTTTGCTTCTACAGAGCCAAACCCCACCAGCCTCCCAGGGCACTCCAGGACCGCTCTGTTGAGCTCAGCACCTCTTCCTTCTGAAAGGTGGTTTCCATCCAAAACCCAGTAGGTTTTTGCATCTGGCATCTCCCCAGCCTGGTCAGCGCACTTTGCAGCATTGAGCACAAATGGGGAACCTTGCCTGGGAGCAGGCCCAGAGGCAGGTGAGAGGAGATCCCTGCCCCTGGGCTGGTGCCACACCCCAGCAGGACTGGTCCTTGGCCTGGCTCAGCCCCATCTGACGTGCAGCCTCTCAGAGTCCACCTGGGCACTGAGTGGAGACATGCATGTGTATGCATCCCCCCAGCCTGGCCCCACTCTGTGCTTTCTCATCATGCCCAGGTGCTACTATGCTCACACATATCAGCTTGGAGAGGGTAACAGTCCCATGACAAGCGCTGAGCCAGGGTGAATCTATGGGGCAGAGTGCTGGGAAATGGGCCCTAAGGACAGGCAGGGTGTCACGGAGCTCTGTGTGGGGTTCAGACCTTAGATGATCTTCAAGGTGACAGGCGGCCATTGGAACCTGAAGCAGACACATGGCAAAGTCTCCTTTAGGGTTCAAAATGTCACTCTGAGTTCAGCCTGAGGACGGACCAGTGTGTTTCGCAGAGGGAGAGAGGAATCCTGGAAGAGGAGGCCACAAGCTGTCCCCAAGGTGACCCCAGATAAAGGTGAGGAAGTAGTGCGGTGACAGGCCGGAATCACACAGCCACAAGCAGGGGTCGCCTCTGGCTGCGGCAGGGCATGGATTTCTGTCTCTCTGTTTCCATTTCAGTATTTTCCAAGTAGCAAATAATAGTACTGGAAAGAAGGGGGCAAGGGGAAGCTATTTTTAAGAGGTTGAGTGGAACTGACAGAATTTGGTGGTAGATCAGGTGTGAAAGGTGAGGCCAGCTAGTGCTGTGGACATGTGGCAATATGAACTGCACCCCCCAAACTCATATGCTGACCCTCTAACCCCCAGTGTAGTGGTTGAGTAGATGGGTCCACAAGGGTGGGGCTCTCATGGTGAGATTAGCGCCCTGATGGGAAGAGACCCCAGAGGTCCCTCTCTCCCTGTCTCTCACTCCCATCCTCCCTATCCCTGTGAGGATGCAGCAAGAGGGCGTCCAGCCATCTGTAAGCCAGGTAGGGGGTCCTCCCCAGAGCCTGCCCCATCTTGCACTTCTAGCCTCCTGAGCTGAGAAGATAAATTTCTGTAGTTTACGCCACCTGGTCTGTGGTATCTGGTTATAGCAGCCGAGGTGACGAATACAGTCAGAGAAAGGAGACTCCAGGATGCCTTCAGGGTGCTGGCGTGTGTGTGCTGAACCCACTGATTGGGGCAGGGCAGCTGGGGGAGATGAGTGAGACCTGTTTGGCGCGTAGAGAGCCTGGTGTGGTGGAGCACCTGGGATGGAGGCTGCATTTGGACGCCGTTACTCCGTTGGTCATACTTGAAGCTGTGGGAGTTGAAGTTGCCTAGGGAAACCAGGTTGTGCATGAGGAGGAGATGACTGGCTGAAAAAAACGCTGGGTGTCTAAGGTGTCCAAAGGCATCAGGCAGAGTGGAGGAAGCCTGAAGAGGAAGCGAAGGAGGCTGCTGTTGTGGAATTCAAGGGAGGATAGCTTGTGAACGAGAAGGCAAGCACCATGAAGGCGGCCATGTGCCCAGTGGACTTAGCCTCCGAGCACAGTGGGTGTCTGCAGCCAGAGCGGGCCTAGCGGCACAGGCACCAGCTCCCCCGTGACTCGAACAAGGGGGAGACCTCGCCAACTGGGAAATGAAGGGGATTCATAAAGACCCGAGGGATCCAAGCTGGGAAATGCAGCGCATACAAGGAATGTCTCTTGATGTCCTGGAGGACCTCCTGGGGCAGAGGCAGCTGCTGCTGGTTAGAGCCCATAGCGTGAGGTGTGCCGAGGCCAGGAGGGGAGGATGCCATCAAATAAGGGAGAGAATTGGCAGGTTCACCCATGAGGGGCAGAGGAGCTCCCTGGTCCACTAGGGACGCCAGGACTATACGGTTGACTGTCAGGACGTTAGTAAATTAGGCCATCAGGGACTCAGGTCACAGCTTTACAGTCTCTTAATTGGAAATTAACCAGTGAGAATTGGCAAATTACAAACATTTTTGTTCTCCCCTGCACTTACACAAATGTGCATGCACACACACACCCTCTTTTAAAAGAAAAAGAAGCCATGACAAATATGCCAACCCCAAGCATCTGAGAGCCTGCCCTATAAACATGGCTCTGTGCACCGCACCACGGGCCTGGGTCAAAAATTAGATTGCAGAACCATAAAGGGCAAGGGCTGGATCTAAGAGACAGCTCCCTAAACTCTAATTCTAGGTGATTCCATAGTCTGCACTGACACCATGGAACATCAGTGTTTCTGGATATGTCTTGAATTAGAAAATTATATAAAATAGGAGACTCAATGAAGAGGACTAGCTTACTTGAGTTTTCCTGGACTCTGGCACTTTTTAAGGGTTAATATCTGGACCCTGGAATTTGAAAAAACACAGCTTTTGAAAAGTTGAAATGATATTTAAGAAAGTATTTGACCCATTATTTATGTTTCGATACTGATTAGGAATTCAAGGTTGTCACAGACACTGGTTATTATTTTCTTTTAATAATACTTAATAATGTATGAATATTTATATTTTGACAGAGGCTAGGTGGATTAGTCAAGTCAATGTTTCCTCTATTCCCCCTTAAAGAGGCATTTTCCTTTTTATGGAAACATGGCTTTGCAAATGCCCAATTATTTGGAGGACTTAAAAAATATCCAGTTTTCTCAAATGCATGTATCTGTAGATTCCGACGGTACTTCAGCTAAGCAGGTACCAGGAATTTAGGTGAAGCAGCCACAAAGGGGAAAAACCATTCCCCCAGAATCGCATCCTGAGGGGACAGGCAGTCGCTGGCACGCTGTCGTCTGTCACGGACTGTGCTTTACACCTGCACAGGCTGGTATGGGTGCAGTGAGGCCAGAGAGGCCCATAGGCAGATCAAATCCTGGCTCTGCCACCAATTACTCACAAGTAGAAAGAGCTTGAAGCCTAGGTTCACTTTTTTCTCTATAAAACAAGACACATTAATACATTTATTCCTCAGAGGACAGTTGTGATATATCTATTAATTTATGAAATTTGCTACTTTTTGAAGAGGTCTTGGAAAACGTTTAGGTGTTTTATGCGATCAGTCACATGGCATGCTAGCGAGCGAATGTCTCAGACCTAATACACATGCTTTCGATTTTCCTCCAGTTCCTGCATTTGCTTCTCTAGGATGTTTTTTTCCTGAATGACAAGAGTGTGGTCGTTAAAAATTCTTAATGAAAATAACCATGTCAGTTTTCTTCATTAAAATTGTTTGTGCACCGGATTGGCCTTGTGCTACTGGCAAACGGAAATTAGGGGCATAGAGCATTCTTCAGGTACTTTGGTTAGTTGAGGGCATGGGACTCTGTGTTTGTAGTATTCACACCAACCATTTCTGATGAAGGGGAGGGACTGGCCTCTGCAAGTTGGTGAAAGCTGAGGTGTGCAAGGATAATGTGGTATTAGTGGCAGTTATTCTGTCATAATGCCTTTAAACTGTCCTCTCTGATAGAGTGACGGCTTGAGACAGGACATGATGTCGAATAGGAATGCTGTGATGTAAAACCACGAGAAAAGCAGAGGGTGGAAAGTAGTAGCTTATCATATTGTGCACACATGCTTTTTGTTTTCTGGTTTTTTTTTTTCTGCTGGTATAGGTCCAAGGATCTTATGATATATTTCAGTTTGAGAGGCTGAAATACAGCAAACCAGTTGTTGGGAGTCAGGGTTTACAGGATGGTCCGTAACACATGAGTTATTTGTACTGGTTGTTTTTACTGACTATTGAAGTTGATCTGAGGGTTGCTAGACAAAGGAGAAAAGACGGGTCTGCCATTTGCCCACCATGTGCCAGGCTTGTTATATATTCTTACTTTATCCCCCAAATAACCCTGTGTGGCAGGTCTTATTATTCTCATTTCACAAATATGGAAACCGAGTCACACTGCAGGCCTGGCATCCGTTGTGTCCCTGTTGGATGCTAAGCCTTCTGGCAAACTCCGTTCTAGGATGTCCTCAGAGGGCAGTGCACATCTGTCCCTCCTGTTCCTGGGGAGAGGGGAAGGGGGTTTCTTTCTCCAGTTTCCCTAGGTATTGCAAAGAAAAGCCCAGCTAGTGAAATTAGTCTAAAATCCCAATCTCCTGAAAACAGAAAACTCAGTTTCAAGCCAACAGATACAGTCCCCTGGGGCCTCCGTCTCCGCGCACACCCCCGCCAGTCCGAGGCGCGGACGGCAGAGGGCAGAGTTGGCCGATCCGAGCGTGTTCCTGGCTCCGCGGCGGCAGGGGGGCTGCGGAGGAACAGCCCCGCCCCGGGACGCCTGCCTTCGGCCACACAGGTGGACGGTTACGCAAGGGAAACCGACAGGTGGAAGGGCTTGTGTCCGCCTGCGGTTTGTCAGCTGCCTTTAAATTATGTACATCGTTCCAGGATTTCCAGGAGAGGGGCCCTTCTGGGAAGAATCCCACGCTTCTCAGAGTTGTTTATGTCGTGATGAAGGCCCCGTGGGTGGCCTGGCCCTCCTGACCTGCGGACACCTGCCCCGGGCGCTCAGCTAGGCTGAGCCAGGCATTTGCAGAACCGTCACGGCGCCCCTCGGGAGGGTTCCGAAGGGCTGGCAGGACCTGGTGCTCGCGGGCGACCAAGCTCCCAGGCCGTGTGCGTTGTTAGCGCCCGAATCCCACCTGCCCCGGGGCAGGCGGGCCCGCGCCCCTGTCTCCCCTTATCCATAGGCTGCTGCTGGGGGCCTTCCGTGCCTCATCGCCCACCGTGCGGCCGGGCTGGGCGAGCCCCGCGCCAGGAGGACCGGCCGTGCTGCGCCCTCCCGCGGGCCTTCGCGCGTGGGCCTCCTGCTCTGTGCGCTGCCCTGTGCGCGCCAGGGCCCAGGCCAGCGCTGACTCTGCTCCCGGGGCCCTGGCTGCGGGAGACAGCCCAGGGAGGGCCCATTGCCCCTCCCGGCGGTCCCCCTGCCCCAACTTGGTGAAGAAGAGACCTTCCTGTGCTTCCTGCCCCGCCATCCCCCAGCTCTTGGAGGCGTCGGGCGTGGCCCTGCCTAGCCAGAGAGCAGGTTCTCCCGCCTGGCCCGCTCGGCCCCAGGGACCTTCCATGTCCTCAAGCCCTTCTGCCTGCCTCCGCCCTCTTCCCTCTGGACTGTCCTTTCCCTGGTGACCCTACTGGCTTGCCTCCTTTTCCCCAGACCTGCATCCCCAGAAAGTACTCTCAGAGCCCCCATTTCCTCTGTGTCCCAGTCGCTGGGCTGTTCTAACTTACCATTTTGTGTGGACGCCTAATTGCTTAAATACGGGCCTTGCTTGCCAGCCCATGAGAACCTCAAAGATGAGAACTATTTCATATTAATCTTTTCATATAGTAGGTGCTCAGAACACATTGTGATGCATAAACGGGCTTTGGTGAAAATCCCAGTATGTAAAGGCCGGTATGAGGAACAAGACCTTTGGTTCTTGGCTGCAAGCATCCCTACATCTGTTAGATCTGAGTTTCTGGTATTAGATAAGAATCCTAGGGAGAAAGTGGCATTCATGGATGGAAAAACTTGTTACTATTTACTAAAACTATGTTAACATTTTAAAACATACGAGTTCTATATCAATTATTTGATAAAGCCAATTTTCTCTAGACAAATTTCAACTGATTTTTTCCCCTAGAACAGAACAGGCCGATCCTATGTCACAGTAGCATATGGATTATTCTTATACCCTTGAGATAAGGATATAAAAAAAGGAATATATGTACCTTCAATTTGATGATAAAAATGCATATAGAAAAACCTGCAGGATATATATACCCAACTGCTGCCAGGGTGGGTAGCCTTTGGGGAAATAGGGCAGGAAGGTGAAGGTGATAATTTTGTGATCTGTGTACCAGGTGAGTTGTGAATGTTTGCATATAGCCCAGACAATTTACAAAGCACATTTCTAACCAGATGCCGGGACTAATTCAAGGCCCTGGTAGTTTTGATGTCTACACCCACAGTGGTGCAGGTTGACACCCCCAAGGGGCAGGACACAAATGGTTGTAGCAACTAAATCACATCTCACTGTGTGCCAGGCACTGTTTTAAACCATTTTCACGTAATCCTTACAACCATACACATGGAATTTACAATTCCCATTTAATACTTTAGGGAAATTTGGAAGGGAGAGGTTGAAAGGCCAACTGCAGTGTGAGTTACTGGCATAAGAGAAGTATTGTCACAAATTAGTGAGAAAAACTATTTGTAATAAGTATAAATTGTCATATGGAAAAATATAAAATTAGTTTCCTTCTTCATTCTATCCTGAGAAACAGTCATAGGGATTAAAGAGTAAAACTTTTTAAACTTTAGGGGAAAACATAGAACATCTTTATGGATGGAAAGGTTTCTTAGCACACAAAAAGTACAAATCATAAAGGAAATAAAAAGCGAATATTTTTGTGCGTTATAGAGGATAGAAGAGTAAGAGAACCACAGACCAGATGAAAATATAGCTGAACATTACTGTTAGAGAATTTGTATCCAGAATATATAAAATCTCTAGAAATCACCAAGTAATAGACAAACAGCCTAACAGGAAAAGAGAAAAGGCTATAAGGGGGCCTCTTCAGATGTGTAAACCAGAATGGCCGATAAACTTAACAAAAGAACCCCAATGCCATTGCTAGTCAGAAAAATGGAAACAAAAATAATAGGGCATAGATTAAATTTCAAGCATCTAACATTTGGATAATATGGAGAAAGAAGAATTCACAAATACTGTTGGTGGTAGGAGAAGATGGTACATCTACTCTTGAAGGTACTTTAGAAGTTGCATATTAGAAGAGCTGATAGAATTGAAGCTGTTTATATAGTATACCCAGTAAGTGTCCCTCCAGAGATATTCCCTAGACGAAACTGACATGTACAAGTAAGAATGCGCTAGAAATATTTATGTGCAATAACAGAAAATAAAACAACTTAATGCTTGTAAGTAGAGGAATGCATAAGTCATAGTAATACATGCACAAAATGGGACAGAATACAGCAATCACATGAGTGGACTAGATATTTTGACTGACTGTGGATAAATGTCAGACCATTTCCTTGCATTACAACTGACATTAGTTATATGGTCATGCTACCATGTAGGTCATATTTGAGTCCCGCGGAACAGTCATTGTTGATCAATGCTGACCCGTGAAGGTAGGCATGAGCCCTAGGATGAGAAAACCACACCCACCCGAGGCTGCAGGTTATTTGTAGAGTGAGAGGGGGTGGGACAGCGGCAGACAGTAGGCTTTGATGCTTTCACCAGGTTTTATTTAAAGGTATGTGTGATTACAAACACAACCCGGCGTTAACATGTTAAACCATGAGTGTTCTATGATGTTCTGCATATGAAATATAATTTTCTATTTCTTGATTTTAGACAAGTGGCAGGGAGGTCTGAAGAAATATATTCATGTCAAATACTATTGGTTTCAATGGGGACAGAGAAACGTTGAGCAGCCAGGGAGGGGTGTGTGTGCAGAGGTCCAGGCGTGTCGTGGGGGGTGCTGTTGACCATCGGGGGCTCTGGAGAAGCAGCCTTTGCACTTGGGACACTGCAAGCACCTCCCGACTTCCATCAGCCCCATTGCCCCTCTGTATTGTCCTTCTGCAGAGTCATGGTTCATAGCAAGCCTCAGACAGTGGCTCCTCCATGGGCCTATTGCTGAAAAAAAAACAGCCCAGGCAGGGACAGGAGGGTGAGGAGCCAGAAACTGGGTGCCTGCTACAAGTCCCAGCTTGTCCTGTAAGAGCATGGCCCTGAGCAAGTCGCCCTGTTTTCTTGAAGAGAAATGCACACCAAGAGATGCATGTGCTGGAATGACCAGACCTGTCTGAGCCCATGCTCCCCTTACTATGAAAAATGATTTTAATGCCTCTTTCCTAACGTATATTAAACCCATAGGCAATAAAAATATGTGCATACACCATTTAAAAAATTTAGTATGCAGGTGAAACAAAATAATTTATAATAAAGTATTACGCGCTTCAACACGGACGTGTTCAGGCTCTGTGTGCCAGAGGCGCCCTGCTGTAGTGCTCAGAGGTGTAATGAAGAGGTCGAAGCCTACCTTACATACAGAGGGCCAGGCTGCTCTATAGGAATGAGAGGAGCAGAAGTTGTAAGAGATGCAGGAAAGGAAAGAGCTGATAATAGTACAGATGAAACTTACAGGAAAGAAGTGTCAGGATAAGTACTGATAGACTTGTTTTATTCATGTGTGAAAGGAAAGAGGGACACGGTCTGTTGAAGCAAGGGGTGGGTCCCACAACGGACGGCAGGTTGTCGGAGGGGAGGAAGTGGGGTGCGCGGCAGCCATGAGCCAGGCCTTCTTGCCCAGCGGTGTGTCAAGCCGGTGTCTTCTGTGGTTCTGACACGGACGGGTGGGGAGGCATCTCCCTGGGACCCCCGCCTGTCGAGGCGTATATTCCATCTTCAGTGTTGAACGAGGGCTTGGAGACTGCATCCTGTGATCCTGGTGGGGAAGGCAGCGCGGGTGGAGAAGAACCAAGTGGGGAAGCGGTGGGAGAGGGCCCAGGGGGCCTCATCAGAGGCAGGCAGGGAAGCAACAGACCACCCGCCTGCTCCAGAAATAACTCCAGGAGTTAATTTTACAATGGACACTGATCACTGTGCTATAATGTTTAAACATAGGCAAACACTATAAAAGATTTTTCATCAACCTTTTTAATAAGACTTAACTGAGACCTCTGCATTTCATGTGCAGTGAAATTGAAGATATCGTTTGGTGCTAAGGATGTTATCGTGGAACTAAGGTGATTTCAAGCCCCTCTGGACTGTTAGGCTGTTCGTGTGGCCACTGGCCTCTGTGCTGAGACCCCCCACCATTGCAGTTGGCCACGCCACATGGTGCTAGGCAGATGGACCGTGCAGAGCCAGGAAACCGGCTTCTGCTCCATACTAGCTTGTTCCGGCCCCAGGCCCTCTATTTATTTTCTTGTATGAACTTCCTGTAACACCGTGTGGCAAGGCGCCACCCACTTGTGATTCTGTGGGGTTACCCAGTGAGCCTGTTGGAAGCTGGCAACGATACCAGGCAGGACCTCAGACCTTTGACTCTAAATGCCAGTAGAGCCTTGTGCCCCTGTGATGACTGAAAAATACTCCTCAGTGAAAAATGCCTCTTCACTTGCTGAGTATTTAGTTTTCCTCCAAGAGTTCTTTTTATTTAGGCAACTGGACAGTCAGCATTTGAGATCAAAGGCCATGATGTATCTCCTTTAAAAGCACCTGCTGAACACATAGCAGACACTCAATAAAACTTTGCCTTGAGATAGGATGCTGTCACTGTGAACCCAAATAGACCACAGGTCTAATTCTTCTGCTATTCTTTTATAAGACTCAGGCAGTGATCACTTCCTCCCTTCATTCTCTCTACTCTTTCTGTAATTTACATCTGGATGAGTTCCCCACATTATCGCATATCTCATCTCTCTGTTCCTAACCTTATATTCTAATTTACTTTGCCAATTGCCAACCAGATATGAAGTGTGCTGAAGATAGAAGGCAATGTCACCTGCTTCTCTCAAATCCTTTAGAAATTTCTAGCACCGTGCTGAGAACATGATAAATGTGCTGAGAAAAAGCATGTAGGTAGAATGATTGAAGAATAAATCCTTTCCTCCTTAATGTATATTGCAACTCTCTTGAACTTCAGTGTCCATGTATTTTATGTGCACACACACACACACACACACACACACACACACACACACACACACCACATTTTAGGCTTCGTTAAACCTCCATACATCCTGTACCTTGAAGACAGAGCAAGACTCCAAAATGTCAGAACATTTAAAAATTCTCTTAGGTTAGAAGGAATGGGGCAGAAAGTGAAGCCACTGAACTCTTCCCAAGAGTACATTTAGTGACAAAGTTGTAGGTCAGTTAGCTTGTTAAAGCTGCAGCATACTGCTTAGTTAAGGGATTGTAAAAATTAGAAAACAGGGCAGGCTATAAATTAGGACTGTCTGGAGGCTAGGAAGATTTGGGGATTTTTTTGTTGTTACAATATCTAGCCAGCTCCTGAAAAATAACGAGTGGTTGCCATAGCAACTGCGGTTTCGCATGGCACACGGAAGAGCAGGAAAAAGGACTGGAATAAAAGAAAGTCGGGTTTTAGACTTTAATTTTGGAGAACGAAATTGGCCCAAAATGGCTTATAAAACGAACTCTATTTCAGTTGTTCCCAAAATTATTATAGAGAAAAAAAAAAAGGGTTAAACAAAAATTAAACACACTGATGGGAATTACAAAGGAAATGAAAACAGATTCTTTTCACGTCAAAGCGCCCTGCCCTTTGTCCTTGGCACCCATGAACTGCCACTGGAGCTGTTTGGGGATGTGGGTGTCCTTAAATGCCAACTAATGCATTTTCACGGAGCACTTGTTTTCTGCGCAGCAACCACTTTCAGAAGAGACACATCACAAGGCCGTGCTCTCAGGTGGTTAGGGTCCAGGTGAATAAATGAAAACCACTCTCAGGAACCCTTGGAGAAAAGCTAACTGCTTAGTAAATAAAAGGTAGGAGCTACTAAGGGCGGGAAGAACTGGGCTCACAGTGAGGGGCAGGGTGAGCTGCGTTCTTCCCTGACGGTGTTTGGAGAAGGTAGGAGGGTGTGGGCTTGAGTGAAAAGCACAGCCTGGCCTGGGGCTGGGCAGGTGGCCTTCAGGGTCTGGAGATTGAGAGGCAGAGAGGTGCCGTGAGCAGGCTCTCTTGTCAATGGGTCAGGAGTACCCTGGCACCTGCATGGACCTTGCTGCCCAGCCTGGGTCCTGCCTGGTCTAGGCACTGTGCTCCTGCATGGCTACCTCGGGCATCTTCGTGACACCTGGTCGCAGGGAGTTAGTGACGGTGTTGCCAGCCTAAGACCTGGAGAAAGTACCTGGCAAGGAGAGTAATGAGATGCAGGTCACCAGGCAGGGGCGGCGGGCACAGGCAGGGCACCCACATTAGGAGGGTTCAAGGAGAGTTTTGAAAAGGCACCAAATCCAAAACCACGAGGAGCTTGCAGGGGAGCCCTGAGGGATGGTGTGGGCCCCTGCATCTGTCGCCACCCTGGGACATGGGACACGCGAAAGAGCTGCCATCAGAAGCCAGAGGGGAAGGTGGTGTGGAAAGGGTCCCAGGCAGTGGGGCGACCCCATGCAGAGGAGCTGGGGTGTGGACACCCTGACTGCACTGCTGGTCTCTTGCCAGTGCCCCCCAGGCTTAAGGCACCTAGGAGCTGGGGAGAAAGGTCGGGTGTGGTTATGGTCCCAGTGGACCAGCCTGTGGGCAGGAAGTAGGATGGAGCTGTGACTGTCCTCTGGGAGGTCCACATGTGAGGACAGACGGAGCCTGGAGCAATTTGAAGGACTTGTGACTCTACCTCCCTATGCGCTGCAGCCAACACACAAGAATCTACAAAGGTCTGGGCCTTACAGACCCCTAGACTGGTGCCCACAGGGAGAGGTGGGCCTTGCAGACCCTAGACCCGTGCCCGCAGGGAGAGGTGGGCCTTGCAGACCCTAGACCAGTGCCCGTGGGGAGTGGTCCAATCTGCCCAGGATAATAAAGAGCTTATTGTCCTGCTTGGGACACGTTGAAGGGTGGATGTGCTGTTAACAATTATGTCAAATAACAGGCAAGAGCTAGACTGTTCCCAGCAAAACAGGGACATATAGTCGGGTGCCTTATTTTCCCCTTGCTGCCTGTGCCACCAGAAGCCGGCGGGGGGAGCAGTCGCTGCAGCCTGGGGTCGGCTGGCCAGCAAAGGCTTCTAGGAAAGGTACACCTTGGGCACAATCAGCAAGCAAGAGTGAAAATCAAGGTACGTCAGGAACACATAACAACTTCCTGCCATCAAAAGATAAGAAACACACCGATCGGCTAAATGTGCCATTCAGACCAGCACCTTCCAAAAGTGCCTTTCGATGCCACATGCCAGTCCTAAGACGGAACGAGTCTTTCTGTGGTTCTGGTTTATTGTAGAAAGTGATGGTTCTTGATGTAGCATCTAAGGTTGCATGTTACATATTCTGCAGTGATTTGGTGTATATGATGGAAAATGGATGTTTGCTTTTAGGATCATCACTGAAGGCTTCCTGGGGTCACCCTTTTCCTGGAAAGTTCTCCCTGTTGGCTCCTGTTAGAAATCGACCTGAGGCCTGACCTGTCCTTTGGGACATGCTGGAGACACCCCCAGATTATAGGGTTGCTTGGGCAGCTCTGGCCCTCTGGGAGCCTGTCCACATAACACAAACTTTCCTCTGAGCAGCACAAAAGCAGCTGTAATTGTCTTGGGGAGACGGTGCCAGAAGAGCTCCATGGCCTTGGGCCCTCCCACACCACTGAACACACACTGACACACACCTTATTAAATGCACACTTAGCTGCTGTTTGGACCAGAGAGCTCCGAGCAAGCCCACTATGGCTCTTCCCCATTTTGCTTCCCTGGAGGGATAATTTGAGACTCTCAATACTTCTGAATTTCTAGAAAACTGAATCCCAGCAAGCTTGGAAAATTGAGCCAGTGTTGAATACTGACTTCCTGTGATGGGGAAAAAAGCATGGCTTTCAGAGGAATACAGCTGGCCTTCAAATCCCACTGAGTCCAGTGAGCAGTGGTGGAAGAGCATGTGATCTCACCAGCAGCCACCGGGGAAAGAATTTGGAAAGAATGACACCCAGGTGGTCACTCGGTTGGCCCTCCTTCTGCCCTGGACTGCCACCTGCTGATGCCCATGCACACTCCGCTTGCAGACGCCGGGGCTGTCCCCACGTCACGGGGTCAGTAGTCAGCACACACTCAGGTTGTCGACCATGCCTGGCCCTGCTGCCCTCCGGAGTCCTCCATGAGGAGTGCTAGCCCCACGAACCACGGGAAGAAGAGTATGAAGGCAAAGATCTCACACTGGTTTAGGATTGTGCCATATGCGTTCGTTGCAGCTGACTAGTGTGGACAGCTAGGGGTCAGTTAGCTGGTGTGCACTTCTCCAGCATACCTGGCTGCTGGCTGCCCTGCTCAGAGGGGTGCGACTGTGGGTCCTTGCTTGCAGAAGAAATAGCCCAGCCACTCAGGGACGGGCTCCTAAAAAATTGTTGTCCTCCCTCTACCACCTCTCTTGGGGAGCCAGTAAGTGGAAAGACACGGGGCAAGACCTGTACACCCAGGACTTCCCGGAGAGAAGCCACATCCATGTCCCCATTCTTGGCCTGGGACTCCTTGTCACCCAAGCCTCCATGGCACCCTTCCTTTCCCTTCCCATGGTTTCTCTAACACCCTGAGCCACAGCTCAAAATTCTGACCCCTGCTTCTCTTCCAGGCGTCTACAAGGCTATAGAACATCTCGGGGCATATAGCTTTGGCAGTTGTAACTAAAAGCAGAAGAAGGAACAGAGTCCTCACCTTTCTCACCAGCAGTGCAAGCGCCACGCATCCATAAGAAATGATCCAGGCTCCGTGCAGCCCCTCCGCCCCTCTCCTGGGCCTGGCCATTAGCCTCCTCGGTCAGGACTGGCATGGGTTTTCTGTGGTGGTCCTCAAGGGCTTAGGGGATGTCAGGAAAGGGGGGCGGTTCAGCCTCACCCATCGGGTGGTCTCCCTAGACTTTGGGAGTCAGGATTGAGAAAGAGCTGTGTTCTGAGACGCTCCACATTAATATGGTGCTTCAGAGTGCATGATGTTTGAATCAGGTGCTTTCTGCACCTACTATTATATGCCTCACCTGGCTCTGACATTGGGGAAGGTGGCTTTTATCATGTGGCTAGGCAACAATCCTGGAGCTGAGACTAGCCTGCTGGTGAGTCGCCATATGACTTAGAACAGCAGGAAAATTCAGTGGCTGCTTACCGCGGGCTCAGCTGGCTGGGAGGCTGGTCCCGGCACACCTGGTCCTTCGGGGCGCAGGGGTGGAGCCGGAACCACGTGTTCTCGGTTGGGCTCCGCCCTCTCGCCAGTAGGTGGCCGCACGTGGGGAGGGTGGGAAGCCGCCCGGGGCTCCAAGCTCGCACCGGCCCTCCCAGCGCAGTGTCCGCGGCCCGCGGCCATGCGGCACACGTCCTGGACACGGCAGCGGTGCCTGCAGGCCTGGGACACAGACCTTCCTCAGCGAAGTCGTCAAACAAGTCACGGGCTCCGCCAAGCCGCGCCAGCTCCGGGCCCAACTCCTCCATCCCGCGGGCCCTGCTACCTGGGCCAGGCCCCATCCTCAGGGGCAATTAATTCGGGTGCCCTCGCTAAGACTCCACCCCTTCGGGAAATCAGGTCGAAATGCCAGGAAATGAGGGATGCTGTTACACAGGTAACCCGTAATGCTCTCTGATTTTATTTTTAAATACATTATTTACAGAGTGAGACTTCAGTCATTATAAGTAGCAGATTGCGTACAGGGCGCCGCATGTTATCAGGCGCTGTGACCCGCCGAGTTAGGTGGGTGCTGGGTCCCATCTGGACCTATTGCATGACTTCCAGTCAGGTTCATGGCCCAGCTTCTCACTCCTGGAGAAATAGACCAGAATGTGTCCTTGTCGGGCTTACCAGCGAGGCAGCTTCCTTTTGCTCCCCTCAACTCCGACTCCCATGAAGACACAAAAGAAAGCTTTTGAGGTCTTCCTTCTGCAGACCCCTCCGGGCCTGGGGCCATGAACTTGGACAAAGCAGGTGCTATGTGTGAGCTGCTCCTGGAGAAAGCCACTCAGTGCGCAGGGAGGTAGCCTGGACCTGCCTCGGTCTCCAGGCTGCCGGCCCCTCATCGCTGGTGGGGAGGAGGGTGGCTGCCCCGGGTGCTGCTAACGGAGAGCTGCGAATCAAAGGCCCCGACCAGCAAAGACGAGCACCCTTGGTCTAGGAGCAGAGGTCAAGGGACCCAGCCAACTTTCAGGATCTAGTTGCTCACTGGCTTGAAACATTTAAATCCTCTTACATTCAATTAAATGTGCCTATTGAGAAGTCTGTCATGAAACCTAAGGCCTGTATTCTGTTTTGTATTGCATAGTATAGGAATAAAGCTTGAAAAATGTTTCTTTTTAAATGTAGAGTCCTAGTGTATCAAAGAGTACAGTTTTCCAGTAACTTGAAAAAAAACACACCCAACTGTTTGTATCATCTCTCACTGAGGCTGCTCTAGAAGTGAGGAGTGAAGGTGAAATGGGCAGGCAGTGTCGCTGGCCACCCCAGGTAGAAGCCGACAGGAAGAGCTAAATGCAGCCCTTGGCTTTTATTCATCTTCCCTTCAATTACAATGTCTCCTTACGCTTTTCCCATATTAGTTTAGAGCCTTAAATAAGTGAAACAGTATGAGTGGGTTCTTTAACTTCAGCTCTTGCAGCCTGATAGTATTTACTGGGCAGCAGCTGACATCCAGGAAGAGCTCAGCCCACGCGGACGGAATATGGCCGAAGTGGAGCATGTGACTTTTGGGGGTCACAGAGAGGGCAAGGGTCTTGCTTCCCTGCCGAGAACCCACCAGAAGGCCCTCATGGCATAGTAGGTAGCACTTCTGTGTGGCCATCGAGGCCTCACGGATTGTGACCCCAGTCTGACGCTTGCTGTGGGCGTCTTTCCCACAACATCAGCTGCCTGGTTAGCTGAAGGTGCTGGCCGCTATTCCAGAAGGGTTTCCCTTCATCCTCCCTGCAGACGACAGGGTGTCCCTGATTTGTGGGAGCAAAGAGCCTACCGTATGAATGTGTCTATCAGAAACATGTCTGAAGGCCCCTGCTGGATTATGACTGGATTTTTGCTTAAAGGAATGAGATTGGTTCTTAAAGGAACTGTGTGTGCCCTGTGGGGAGGAGGGGGTCCCACAGAGGGTCCCCAAGAGAAAGGTGGGGTGCCCCAGAGTGCCACCTGCCCACTTTGCTAGCTGTCCCCTCTTCCTTCCTCACCCCGTGGCCTCTGGAAATAGGACAGTGGTACTGCGCCGCTCCTGCTTAGGTCAAGTGTGATCACCCGATGCAGCTCACGGAGAGGAGAGGAGACCAGATGCCTGCCTCTGAGCATTTGGAGCCTGGGGCAGTTTTATAAATGGCCTGAAGCAATGGTCAGGCAAGGTGGGGTTTTACAGACACCTCAAGTCAAGGTTCCTGTAGGACTGGGGACGCCGTGGCGCTCGGGCTGGGGGCTCCCCTTGGTGGTCGGCGATGATTCTCCAGGCACTGTACTTGCTTGTCCGGGACACAACGCGACAGGTGGGATTTGTGCTTGGGCGCGGTGTCCCCCTCACAGCCGTCTTTCCTCCACACTCCCTCCTTGGTCCTGTGCCCTTTTATTGTGAGAGAATTTCAAGTTTACCGAACAGTGGCAAAACAGTCCAAAGAGCTTCCCGTACCCTTTACCTACATTTCCAATTGTTTGTATTTTGCTCCATTTACTTTATTATTGTCTCCGTGTGTGTGGAATCTTTTTGCTGAGTAATTCAAGAATTAGGTGTAGAAGTCATGCCCTTTTACCGTACATACTTTAGTGTGTATTTTCTGATAAAAAGGACATTCTCTTTCAGAGGCACAGTACAGCAGTCCACCCCAGGATGTCAAAAATTGATGTGCCATTATTATCTATCCAGAATCATGGTTCTAACTTCAGTCGCTCCACCTGTACTTGTGAGCCCTCGTTTGTTACCCCTGCCTCAGGATCCGATCGGGGATTAATTACCACTGTGCCGAGCTGTCATGGGTAGTTTATCTCCTCCCAGCTGGAACATTCCCTGCATCTTCTGTGACCTTTACATTTTTGAGGAGCACAGAACAGGTTTTCTGTCCATGCCCATCAGTACAATTTGTCTGATGTTTCCTCATCATTAGAATTTTGGCCAGAATCCCACAGAAATGATATTCTATCCTCTTGACACATCTTATCAGGGGGCACATGACGCCAGTTTGTCCCACAGGAGGTGCTACTTCAGTATACCGTTTAAAGCTTTTCTATTGTAAAGTTGCTATTTGTTCTTTAAAATTAACGAGTAATTTGTGTAGAAATTCATCAAGACTATATTAATACCTTTTGTTTCATTAAATTTTCACCCACTGGTTTTAGCATTTATTGACGATTCTTGCCTGAGTCATAAGATTATTATAATGGTGGCCAAATGGCGATTAACTTCATTTATCCTTCTACATCTATTAGATGGCATTCTACAAAAATCGAGGCCAGTTGTGAATGTGGAGGCTTACCAGTAAGCCTCACCCTGTGCAGAAGCTAATTAGCTATGCTGATTTTCTCTGTATTTTTCCAGTTTTAGTATGTGTGCCATTGCAGCAAGTACCACTCTCACCTTTCGATGCTGTACACACATGCACACACACACAGAAACATACACATACACAAAGACGCACATGCACAGATACACACACACACATACAGAAACATGTTGCTACTGTGGTACATCACCGTCAGCCAGCCTACCTCCTCATCCCAACTCATTCTTTCAATCTCTGCCCTGTGATGTTCTCTTCTAAAGTTAGTATATGTAAAATTGAGGTGGACAGGGTATTCAGACATATCAGTGGATATTTTGGGACAAGTCAGAGTGTGGAACGGACCGCAGCATGGAACCAGCCAGGCAGACATACTCTGGGAAGTGCATGGTGGCCCAAGCAGAAGACGGAGCTCACCACCCGTCTCCTCATCTCCCCAGAGCACCCCTCGGGATTGCAGCCAGCTCTGTATGACAGGCCCTAAGGTGCTGAGAGGCACCCAGAGTCGTCCGCAGGCCAGATAGCGCAGGGTGTGGAGGGGGTGTGACTGTGGGACCCGGGTCCTCATTGGGACCTATTTGTTCTGCACAGGTTGCTCCGTGTCCTTGCCCCTCCTCACTTTATAACGCCTGAGTTCCCGCTGAAACCAGGCACTCGTCAGGCTGGCTGGCCGCTCTGTACCCAGCAGCAGCTGGTTCTCTCTGGATGCAGACGTGGATCCTGTTTCCCAGCCTCCTCAGGAGCTGGCCTTGACCGCTGCTCCTGATGGGCTGTCCTGAGAATACACTGGGCTCCTCTCCGGACTTCAGAGGAATGATCCTTCTCTTTCTGACCCTTCCGAACATATGCAGTCTCTTCAAACCCCACATCCAGGCCTCTAAGGGGGTGGTGAGTCCTCCAGGACGTGAGCACGCAGACAGATCTTCCTCTTAATGCACTGGTTAGCCACTCATTTCCTTTCACAGCAGCCGAGGCATGCTGCTGTCATTGCCACTTCTTCTTCACGGTCACAGCTGTGTCAGGGCTCGTCTGAGGTGTCCTGTCTAGATCGCCTCCACGAGACGCTCACGATAGCTCCGTGGGGAAGATGCCCACGTCCCTGCTCTCAGGCAGAGAAGCTGCAGCACAGACCGAAGTCCCAGCCCTTATGGTAGAGCTGAGGGCTGGTGGCCCAGGCTACAATGAGTTTTTCCTGTGTAATTTCTAAGTCTGGCAAGGGACATTCCAATGATGAGAATGTTTGAAGAGACAGAATGATTATAAATTACATATCCATAAAATGTCATGTATTAGTGTGTGTGGTGTGTGTGTGTGTGTGTGTGTGTGTGTGTGAGAGAGAGAGACACACTTGGAGGATTCCTCCTTGAGAAGTGGGCCATTTGCATCATAATAGAGGCAAAATCATTCTCTGGGTCTCTTAGTGTACAAAGTTTCCTGGGGTTCTTTAGAGCACAAACCCTTACACATGGATTTAAGGGGTGTGGGCATTCCCACCCATATGCTGCTCAGCCAGATGGTTACCATGCCATCAGGTTATGGAGACGTCAGCCCTGGCCACGTTTCCGCTCATGTGGCTTCTGATCTGGCGTGATGTGCACTTAGTGGGGCTCACTTCAGTTCTTACAAAAGCTGCATGTTTGGTCGTGTTCTCCGGAAATAAGGATGTGGGCTCTACATTGTGGATCATGTGTGTGACGTCTCAGGAAAGGGGAGAAGAGGGCTGGCTCACAGGCAGAGCTGGAGGGCTGCAGACTTCTGGCTGCTCCCCTTCCCCCAGGAAGCCAGCTCTTTGTGGGTCTTGTCTCAAGGTCATCTCCTGGGGACAGCAGTGTCCCAGTGTGGCCTGCCAGGGGATGGGAGGCTGCCTCTGACATGCACACACATGCGTCATTAGGGAGGGAGGTGCCACACGGGCCATAGTTCTGGCCGCCTGTGGCCTCCTTGTCCAGCCACCTAGTTGAGGTGGAGTTGCTGGTGGGACCCAGGACTGATGTCCTCACTACAGCACGCAGAGGGGCCTTTCCTGTTTCCGTGGGGCGCCCTCGCTTCCCCTTGCCTGCCTCTTCTCTCTCCACTGCTCTCGCCTGGTCGCAGTCTTCCTTGGTCTTCAAAGTCAGGGCCTTACTGAGCCCATTCTGGAGGATGCTGACGGCCAACGAGGGTGGGCTGGCCGGGGCCTCGCTGCCTGGGGTCTGTGTCTCTCATCTTGTCCCACGTGGGAAGAGAAGTGGCTTTCCGTGTGTCAGGAGTGGCACTACATGACTTTCTCAGTCCCCACAGTCTGGGGCATGACTCCTGTGATCCAAATCTGTGGGCCGGGAGACCCAGGCCCAGAGGCTCAACCGCACACCCAAGACCAGAACTAGGAATGGCATGGCCTGTCTGGCTCCAAGCGGCACTCCGGCAAGCTCCTCCGGGTAGGGGCTGAGCCTTAAGTGCCTGAGCACGTGGCAGGAATTTGGGGGTGTATCATCCATGAAGAAGCTTTTCCATGCACCCAGCAGGAGAGATGGCCGAGGGTACCCTGGAGGGACGTGTCCTGAGGGAGAACTCTCAGCAGCCTGTCAGGTCGGGTCTCTCCAGGTGGAAGTATCTACGCCTGAGGAGAACTGGCTCAGAGCATCGTTTGGTCCTTAGGTAGTATTTCCCCCTAATTCTGAGTCAGCCCTAAGTAAATAATGGCTTAGCAGAGGGCAAGGGAGCCCTCAGTTCCTGGCGCGCCCCCCTCTCCCAGGGATCCCTGACTCCATGAGGAACAAAGCAACAGACACCATTCAGTGGGGAAACAGGGGGCTCTTCACGGGTTCTTCTCTGGTTTTCTGCCTTTTCCTGGAGGGCAGCCTGCACGTGTCCCTAGGCCTCTCTGGTGATGCACGACTGCCCTCTGAGGCCACCCTAGCGGCAGGTGGGTCCAGCAGCAGGGAAGGGGGGTAAGAGGAGAGGAAGGTTTGGAGGTGTCGCCTGTGATCCACCCGAGCCGCTCAATGCCCTGGACTCCGGGGTCTGATGCCCAGAGGAGCACAGGTGGGTGGTGCCCCCAGGGGTCACTGTGAGAGGGAGAGCCCACTGGGGGGGTTGCTTGTAGCTGCCCTGGGGCTGTGCCCAGGGCTGTACGGACACCAGGGGTCATGGTGAAGCCTCTTGAAAGCCCTTGAGTGACACGTGTTAATCAGACAAGGCAGGGGAGTCGTGGAAAGAGCCCTTGAGTCAGTTCCTCCCTGTGCCATCTTATGTGCACGAAGATTTATATACCAGGAGACCAATTCGGTGCACGTATTTTGGTGAAAGTTGTAAATAATTCCGTATTCCCTTTTACAGATAAAGAAATTCCTCAGAGACTTGCGTGAGTTGGTAAAGTTCTCCAGTTACTGACCCAATAATTCTAGGTCTAGAAAATGGGAAGAATTGAATACCCTCATGGCTATTTAGATAAGAATGATTGTGCATCAATTAGGCAAGTTGGAAAATGAAGTCATTAGTGTAGGTGAGATGCCACATGGCAAGCCTGTTGGATCATAAAGTCAAATACTGTTACTCTTGGCATTTGTACTGCCCATATAATAAGATATTATGTCATCATTAAAATCATAAGTTGGAAGAATTTTTTATTACATAAGAAAAGCCCTTTATTCCAACATTAAGTGAAAATAGTGGGAAAATAAAATCTAAAACTAGATACAGAGTCCAAGTATTATAAATAATGAATAAAGACTACTAGAAAAAATTAATATAGTAACTGTGCTATTTTGGCTATCTGAGGGTAAAAGTACAATTAAATAATGATTTCTATTTTATTGTTTCTATATTCTTCCAGATATTCTACAGTTAGCATCAGTTATATTTACAGCCAAAAAAAAAAAAACAACTAGCGTGCTTTCCTTTAGAAACAGAACAAAACAAGTGTCATCAGTAGATACAGCAAAACCAGCTTGGGACACAGGTGCCCCCCGAGAGCAGGGAGCAGTGGCTCGTTGGGTAGGTCAGTGCGCTGCCCTCCTTGGGGTGCATGATGGGGTGGGCCCCGAGTCCGTGGTTCTGCCGAGCCCGCAGGCCTCCGTTCAAACTCCAGGTTAGTCTGCTGGCTTCTTAGCAGTATTGCTGGTTTCCCATGTGGTGTGATCCACTCCCCTCGGGGGCCCCAGGCCTACGACTCACTTCCCCGCTTCACTTTAGCCTGGGACCCCTGGAACCAGCCCACCCCTCCCCACCGCCAGCCAGCTGCTCGGTCTCCTGCCCTTCAGCACCCCACAGGGGTGGGCTTATTGTGTCTCCCACGTGAGAAGAAAGGCTGTGTTGGACACTAGCAAAAGTTCAGTGAAACTACAGACCCTTATTCAGAAATCCCAGTATGCAGGGCATATCCCTTCTGCTGCATCATAAGCACACTGAAGACAGGTGTCTAATCCACTTCTGATTCAGCACTGTGGCTCCAGAGCACACAGCCTGACACCCAGACACAGGGCATGCTCCGTGAACATGAGATACAAACCTTTGGGTAATGGATCAATCAGATTCTGGTGATCAGTAACAGAATCATTATATGTCTAAAACACACCATTATCCCTGTTGGAAGTTTGAATCTATATATTGCTGGGTAATGAATTACCCCAAAACTTAGTGGCTTAAAACAACAAACATGTGTTATGTCACAGTGCCTGGGAACAGGAGTTGGGACATGGCTTAGCTTAGAGGTCCAGCTGGGATGGCAGGTCCCCTGGGGACTCGGCCACGTGGCTGTGGGCAGCAGGCCTCAGCTGGGGACCTCGTGGGCCCTTCCTCTTGACGTGGCATCCGGCTTCTCCCAGAAAAGAGGTGGGGGACGGGGAGAGAGGATAAGTCAGGTGTGCAGGCCTTTGTACAACCTGGTTTCCAAAGTCGCACTCGGCCACTTCTCTTTGCTCATAAGAAGCAAATCGCAAAGTCCAGCCTCACAAAGGGAGGGTTTCAGAGGATTTGTGGTCATACTTTCACAATCACCGCATGTGTCCGGGGTTCACTTCTGCAGGACTGATGTTTTGGCAGGTGAGGGGAGGCTCCGCGTCTGGTGGGCTCCAAGGAGTGCACACCAACGAGGGCCAGGCTAAATCCTGGAGACGGACCCAAGGGGATCCTCTCTGCCTTCTGCTCAGGGCGCTGAGCTCCACGGGGTGGCTGAGCTCCCCGCGTGTGCGCTGCTCTCTCTGTCTGATGCTGAGGTCAGGGGTCGGGTCTTTGGGCTTCACCCGCCTTCCACGCCGTAGCTCGGGGAGGAGGAGGGGGCGCCCAGCTGTGGGGGCCCCAGTATTGCCATGTGACTGGGGAGTAGTGCATGTCTCCTCAGATTCCCCTGCAGGGAGTCAGTCACCAGCACACGTCCACTTGTAAAGATCTGTGCGAACAAGCAGGCATCGACCTTGTCCTACCGCACGGAGGTCTGTGCTCCCAAATGCACAGTGCTGAGCTGGTCACGGGTCAGAGTGTAAGTGCCTTTCGACTCACTGTGCATTCCCGTCAGCACACGTGGCACTGACACAGTAGGAAGATTCATGACTTTAGGGAGAATGGTAAAACATAAGCACATATTTTGCACAGAATAAAAATGTGAGTCTAGCGAAATAGAATGAAGTTTGATCCACTCACAGGAACAGTTTGTATGACTCAGAGGAGAAGGGGAGACTGTCTACCCCACTCCCCTGCCTTTCCACGGGTTACGGCAGAATCATCTCCCATCAGAAATTAAGCTGAAGATGTTCTTTGTAAGCCGTTCCTCCATCGGAAATGCTGAGTCCCAAATACGTGCCGGGCCCCAGAGGCTCTTGTAGCCACTGTGGATGCAGCAGCGAATGACAGAACTCCGTGCCTTCCTTAGGCTTATGTTCTGATGTGCAGGAGCCAAGGAACAAAACAGAAAAATAAGTTATTGCACGTTACCTGATGGCGAATTCTGAGGGAAAACAGGGAAAGAATATAGGGGGTTGGGGGAATGGCTGAAATGGTAAAAAGTGTGGCTCAGGAAGCCCCACTGAGGTGTTGCCATTTGCCTGAACAGCTGGTGAAGCAAGGAGGGAACCATGGGCTCTCTGAGAGCATTCCAAGAACAGAAGAAAACACGAGCAAAGGCCCTGAGGCAGGTGGGGCCTGGTGTGTACAAGCCCATCAAGGAGGCCACTGGGGTTCGAGGGAGGCCAGGGCGTGGGGGGGGGGCACTGATCAGGCCCTACCCTGGTGACCGTCATTCAAAGAATTTGGCTTTGACCAGTGATCTGGCAGCTGCTGGAGCGGGTGAGGGGGACTGTTTACCGGGGCCCCTCAGGCACTCTGAGAAGGGAGACTGGTTCCGACTTCGCCAGGGAGCCCCGGGGTTCCGGCAGTGGGTGTCATGAGGGTTCATCTGCAAGTAGACATGCCAAGATGTGCTGACAGACAGGTGTGGGGTGTAAGGGAAGGGAAGGGCCCCCAGAAGTAGGGCATTGCATTTGGGGGAATGGGGATCCTGTGAGGGACTGGGGTGAGGGTTAGGTTTTAGATTGTGAAGTTTGAGATACTGTTGAATGTTGGAGTGAAAGGATGGGTCTAGATTTCAGGGCAAAGCTTGAACTCAGCTGGACTCAGCGTCCAGCGGCCCCTCCTTGGTGACGATATCAACCTCACATTCCCTGGAGTGGCTTTGTGATCGCTCTCTACCCGGTCCCAGTGTCCTCGCAGCCTCGCCGCTCACCGCATCCCGCAGCTAACCCAAGAGCCCCCGGCTAACTCAGTGGAACCGCTGATCCGGCTAACTCAGTGAACCCCAGCGCAGAGGAGACCAGCCAGTACCTTTGACTTTGCTCATGATTACCTGCCTTCTCTGAGGCGGACTTGCCTCCCGTCCCCACTCACTCACTGACGTGAAGCCTGGCTGGTCTTCCAGACAAACCCCTGCTGACATCCGTGAAGCCCACCGTGGCCCTCACCACCCTTCCTCCTTGCACCCTGCCTGCTGCCAGGACCACGCAAGGGTCTCCTGTGCTTCTGCAGCCCGCTCGCTGCCTTCGGCAACAGGCCGCACCGTGTTACGTGTTTGCCTCTCCTGCTGTGCATGCCTCCAGCCAGCCCTGGTCCCTGCGCGTTTGCACCCTCTGACTGCCGAACTGGACACCTGTCCCTGTCGCAGGTCTCAGCTGGGATGTCCTTCTCTGGAAAGCTTCCTCTGGCCCTTGAAGTCAGGCAAATTGTCCACCCTCTGCTCAGTGGCACCTGTTCTTTCTCTGCCATAACACGTAGCCCCGTGTTTACAATTTTCTGCGTGCTCCGGAAAGAGCCCACAGAGAATGGGCTGCCTTATTGCTGTGTTAGGAACGAGCCAGAGCTCAGTAAGTGTTAGTGATTTCATTCTCTTCTCTTCTTCTCTCTTCCTTCTCTTGATCCTTCCCTCCCTGCCTTCTTTGGTTTTACTTTCTTTTAACTTCCACATGTATAATCCCAAGCAACAGGAGAAGTGAGCAAAGCAAGACGTTTAGAAGGGGAATGAATGCAAGAGCAGAAAGGAGAACAGGTCAGAGAAGAGAGTGACCGACACCAGCCCATGTTTCCAGGTTGTAAGAGACAAGATGCATGGTCATGAGGTTTCATTAGCTCTGCAGCAAGGACACTGCTGGGAGCCGTGTATAAAGAATTTAAACATTTTTGTTCCCACCCTTCCATGAACCCAGCATTCATTTCTTTACTCATTTACTCAGTAGGCATTTGTGCGAGGACCTGATTAGCTGAGGGCAGGTGAGGAGGGCGGGGTTTATAACCAAGGAGGAAGCATTTGACAGCCCTCTCCCAGGCTCCCGCTGCTCCCCCAGCCCACTCTCCTTCTACTCTGCATGTCACCTTGTCGCCCGTCCAGCACATTGATGCTCATGTCCTCCCTCCCCCACACTGGCTTCTGCACGTGTCCGTGTGGCCTTTGGTGTTACATTACAGCCCTGCCTCCCTGCGTCCCTTCCCCTTGTGGTGCCTGGAGATGTGTCCCTCGTGGCCGATGGACAAACATTAGGAAATGCATCCGGCTGGAAGGGGAAGGTGTTGTGCTTTGTTGATACCGTTTTGGCTAGACCTCGAGAAAGTTTGCTTCCTGGACAATCTAGTCATGTTTTATGAAGGTCATTTGTCAGTGGGTAGAAAAGTGGACCCGTGTGGTCTGTGGCCGGGAGGGCTAGTGAGCCTTCCTCCCCACTCTGTCAGGATAGGGTGTGACACCCAGAGCAGAACTCGCTTTAGCAGCACGGGGGAATGTGTGCTGATGATTAAGAAGGCACAATATTTATATTCCAGAGCTCCTATGCCTTCCCCGAACAGTCTGCTACCATGAATTTATTTGGTGGCACGGATGTGGAGCGTGCTTGGGACTTTGCTCAGGGACCCTCTGGTGCACCCCGACATCTCCAGATCTGCACCATACGTTTATCTGCTTCCGTGCTATGGCTCTCAACCTGTGAATGAATGATTCACTCTAAGCAGGACACCAGAAGAGGGATGAACATTCAAAGTCCAAATTCTATTCCACCCTCCTTCCCTCTGACAGATATTCTAAGATGGCAGCAGTACTCATATGAAAAAAGGCAGGGGAAAGCGCCAGGCTCAGGCGATGGTTTGTGGCCCCTGGTCTTTCAGTGGCAGCCACTCCAAATCTGAAGTGAAAAGTGATCTAGACCAAGAGCTAATCACAGGAGCATCTGCCTCCGTGGTTCCCAGTCCTGGCCAGTCTGCTTGCTGCAGAGCCTAACCGGATTCTGTGTGGCGGGAGCCCAGCTACGAGCTGTGCTCGGCCCTCCTTTGCAACTTCCAGCAAACAGGTCACTGTGTCCCAGCCTGAGGTCCTCTGGGCCATAGTTCCCAGTAGCCAAATCTCTGGGCAAGTCCGCAGTGCTCATCCCAGGTCCACAAGCCCCTGAGCATGTGGCCGACTCCAGTTCTCCCTCTGCGCCCCCACCCTGAGACGTGCACCTTGCCATCAGGCCAGAACCGTGCACTTGTGCGAATACCCCAGACGTACCAAGCTGCCTCAGAGTCTGTGTCTTTGCACCACCCTGTGACAGAGAGAAGAACGGGTTTCTCACTTTGTGCCTACCCATCCTGGAGACTCACGGAGAGACTTAGCGCCCAGGCTCAGTCACTCCATCTTTGCTCCCAGAGACCACCCCACAGGGACTGTTTCTGTTGTAAAAACCAAGTGCTTCTGCCTGGGTGTCCTCCCGTTAGGGGCTGGGTGCCTTCAGGGTGGGCACAGGAAGGCCTCCTCTAATCCCCAATTCCAGACCCTCTTTCTGGCCCTAGAGGGCATTGTTTCCTGGGCAGATGTGCTGGCTGACAGCGACTTCTCAGGGCCGAGCATTTATAGTCCCATGAAAGGTCAAAGAAACACAATTATGCAATGTTTAATATTTTTATATAGTCCAAAGGGAAACACCCAGCATCACAGATCCGTGCTCTGGTCACATCTGATCCATGTTGGTGGATAGGATGGATCGAAGCCCGAATGAGGGAGGGCCCAGAGCCCTTCACATTTTGTAGAGTCCTTTCCTGTGAATTTGTTCCTGAACAGAGCCTCACAGCTGGGTCCTGCTGGGTCCTCCGTCCTGGGCTGGGTGCTGGCAGCTCAGCACCATTCACTCCGGGTATGTTCCAGAGGAGGTAAGAGAGAAGTGAGGAACATGACAATGAATGAATACATGAGGAACAAATGGTCATGACTCTTAGATGTGTGGGGAGCTCTTGGTTAGGGGGTCAGGGAGGGTCTCTACTCTGAGAGGGTGGCCAGAGGGTGGAGTGGAGCCAGCCTGTCCCCAGGGAGAGGTGGACGCTTTCCCTGCTGGGGAAGGGCCCTGGGCTAGTGTGGCTGGGGGGTGAGGTGGGGAGGGTGTGAAGGAAGGCTCGGGTCAGGCCTTGAGAGGACACCATGCCCAGAAGCAGGGAACCTTGGGCCTGGGTGCACCTTAGGATGGAGGTGTGGTCAGAGGCGCTCACCCCGACAGCACGTCTCCGTGGCATTCGGGCCTGGAGAAGGGAAGCCTGACAGAGTGCCAGGCCTGCGAGGACACACTCCTGGCTCTGGGGCTCTGTGACTGCTCTGCATAGCGATGCTAGAGGGGACCTCCCATGCCTGGGCACATCTCAGACTGAGGCCTGGAAAACCCACCCCACACCTCGCAAAGCGCCCGAGCATCTGTGCCTCCGGGGCTCATGGCGGTGGTTTGATTTCATTTGAACCTCAGCAGTTTTCATGGTCTTTGAAATCTCATTCACTTGAATTTAATAACAAGTAAATAATTTATGAGGGCTTGGAAATGAAAGACAAAGGGGAGTAAGCCATGTACGCACCCAAACGTGTGCAAGGGCTCCTGTAGCCCGGCCTCATCTGCGCTCAGCAGGCAGCCTCCTGAGACCGAAGGGAGGCACGCTGCCTCGCCGGGACACTCGGGATCTCACTGCCCAGGACCTCTGGGGGCCAGAACTGAGCGGGAGCCGGACAGGGCCTCCGCGGCCAGCCCGCCCTCTGCACGTCCTCCCCCAGCAGCCGGCTGGCTCAGTGGCCCAGCAGGTCCTCTCTTTGCCCGTGGTCTTGCACATAAATGCAGGGACCTTTATTAAAATGGCCGAGTCAGCAAATGCCCTGAATGGATATAGAAACAGTTTAGATCGAGGTGTTTACAGGACGCTGACGCATCGCGCCGGCTGGTTGCAAGGGGAGAGAAGTGACTTCATACTGGAGAGAGCTGACTGTCACCACCTGGGCCCAGGTATCAGCCTCCACATCCCCATGATGGGACAAGCAGACATTCTGTGTCACGGCATGAAGTGTCCAGCGTTCCCTGTGAACAAGTGCATGGAAGGTATAAGCTAAATTTAATCTGGGTCCAACGTTCAGTTCATAGAAATACAGGACAGAGTATTTAGTTAATAGACGCCAGGAGGAAACTACGAGAAAAATGCAGAGGTGAGAAATTGCATGGACACCCGGCCCACTCTCCAACAGGCCCGTGGGGGGGGGGTAGGTCGGGGAGCCATGAGGGGTGCATTCTAAAATAAACCATGCAGGGCAATGTGTGAGCCTCAGTTTAAGTCCTTACTGATACAAACAGTCCACAAGCCATTTTTGAATAATTAAAGGATTATTCCATAATCTGAGTATTATCAGATGGGTGTTAGATGACATTAAGAAATTATATTCATTTTCCTAAAAGTGTGAAATGTTTTCAATTACTTACATAAGAAAATATCTTGGGCTTGGGGGTCTCTCCATTCTTAAGAATTGCCCAACACTGATTTTTTTAAAGATGCATCCATACTAAATTGTTTATAGGCAGAATGTCTTAATGTCTGTTATTTACTTGAAATGATTTTTAAAATAGATAATAGAGTTAACATGAGTTAACATGGAAAATGTGTACAATTATCACCATGTGGATGAAGGGAATATGGAAGTTTATATGCCACTTTTCTAAATGTTTTTAAATAACATATGTTTTCAAAAGCAAAGATTTTTCTTGGTGATATGTGCATTTTTTTCTCTAGTAGGGGGGACATTATTCTTTCTCAGAAGGAGAAAGATGGTTAGAATTAGTTGATCTGATTAGTAATCCACTAACTCCCCATGTCACTCATCAGAGGACACGAAGCGCCTGAAGGAGTAAGGTCCTGATGGCGTGTCTTGATGCAGAACAAGGAGTGGCCCTTTCAGAGCTCAGTGTCCTCATGGGGGTGGGAGGCCTACGAGTCAGTAGTCCCAGGTTCCCGGGGGGCCCTCACCAGGGGAGGTGAGAGGGCACTGGGGCCACAGAATGCGAACCACAGCTCCTGATGCCCTGGCTAGGTGTCCGTTGCCCACAGGCGTCCCCTGGCTCTGGGGAGAAGTGTGGGTGAGCACACAGGGCCGAGCAGGAGGAACGCATGCGGTGTTCTGCTCAGGCTTTGTTGTGCGGTATGCCTGTCAGCTGTGGTTTGCCGGCTGCCGATGGTGGGGAGGGTGTGTGGGAGGAGGGACCAGTTTGCGCCCTGTTGCTCTCCAAATGCAGAAGTATTCAGTGCGTTTGCTCAATTCAATCCCTCTCAAGGATTTGTGCTATTGAGGGTCTGCTCAGCTCAGATGTGTTCCAGCTGCAGGAGACATGGAAACGTGGTACCTGCCCCGACCTTGATGGAGGGGTTAAGTTACAGAAGACAGTAAACTTCGTGGTGGACTCTCTCCACTCTGCTGGGGCCGTCAGGGAAAGACCTGTTTCCCTGGGACCTGGTCTCCATAAAGTGGATGAACAATAATAGCCAGAGATTGGCAAGCAGACAAGGACAGCTCAGGGCAAGAAAATCAGCAAGGGAGATCAGGCCCTTGTCATAAAAGCTCATACAACCTTATAGGAGAGACCTCACACCTCTGTGATGTAAGGGCTGGAACCCAGAGCCATGGGGTGTTGGCAGTGTTGAGCCAGTTTTCCACAGGAATGCCATCCTTGGCTTGTACTGTGGGATTTCTTAGTAGGGTCCACTTTTAAACCTCATCCCAACAAGAGGAAAAGGGTAGGGAGAGCTCCATAGTCTGGAAGCCACAGAGCAGACCAACTGTGGTCTGGATCTCAGAACAGGATCTAGAAGCTGCTGGTTTTCAGAGTTAGAAAACCTACCAGAGTCTGGAGAGAGAAAATGCAACCAGAGAAAGTGAGAGATCCTGTGAGCAGGAGGGCTTAGCCTGAGAGCAATTTTAGGTTAATGGATGGATGCAAAGGAGAGGGGAGGGATGGGGAGGAGGGAGCATTTGAGGTCAGACAAACTGAAGAAAAAGTTCACATGGATCAACTGCCATGTCTGTGGGACAGGAGGCGACCGCAGCCTGCTCAGAATGCAGGCTCTGAGTACAAGTATAAAAACAGGTGATTTGGGATGGTCACAGAAAGGTTTGGACAAATGTTATGCACTAGGCTTGATTGGAGGGACAGACACCTTCATTTGTCGTGATTTTTGATTATTACCAACTCCATCACTGGTAGAGTTGAGCATAACTGTTTTGAGCTGGGCTCTGCCATCAGATGCCAGGGATCCGACTGCCACAGAGAGGAGGTGTTCAGGGGCACAAGCTGAGTGAGTTGAATTAATAGGAGAACTCACTGGTTCTGCTGCTTCAGCCAGCTGTGTGTCAGTGTCCTCATGTTTAACACGGCGACAGTGACCATGGCTGCCTCATAAGAACATTGTGAGAATCCAGTTAGGGACCCTAGGCCAAGCTCTTTTGAACATGCTTCGCACACAATAAACTCAATAAACATTAGCCACTGTGACTGTCACAGGTGTTTATACTACTGAGGTGCCTGTCAGGGTGAATCATGATTTATGCCAGTGGCTAATGGCAATGCTATTTCAGCTTTCTTCTTGCCTGGGTAGTGCCAGAGGGGATTAGAAAAATAAAAGCAAACAGCTATTTTTTCCTTTGTTTGCAAGCATGAATTAGTTGATGAAATTAGATGTCTCTTCTGATCTCTGAGCGGACCATAAAGTCCCATCGGAATATAAGGAACGCAAGCACTGTCCTGACGAGAACAGACGCGTGACCCCGGGTTGACATAGTGTTGATGTGTGCACAGGTCATATAATCAAGGGTCATTTCCCCACACCATCAAAATATTTTTAGGCATAAGGCAGGGTAGTTTTCCTTGACAGAAAAATGATGAAACACACATATTTCTAATTTTTTTTAAGTTTTATTTAAATTTAATTTAGACCAAAATGGACAGTGGCTGGGTAAGGGAGCCCATGTCTCCCAATCTCCCCTCCTCTGCCCTGAAAGATTCTCCTGGCATGTTGGCTGCAGTGCATCTCAGAGATGAGGAAGGCTGCTCAGAAATAAGAGTAATTGGAAATGTCCAACACTGTTGAAGTCAAATGAATTCAGGCTGCACCTGGCATGGATAAATAGGTATTATATCAGGTGCGATCATCAAACCACCAGCAACATTTACATCACAATTCCCATCAGAAACGCAGGTAACTTTCTGTCAAAGAGAGATCAAATGCTTGGTGAATTTAAATCAAGTATTACATTATTGGCAGGAAGCATGCATGAATCCATGGAGGTTTTCAGCAAGGTGTGAACTGACCATAGGTAATAGGGATCCTTCAGTCAGTATTGGGAAAAGTTGCTACAGACCTTATCATCTTCATGAACACTTTGCAAGAATGCTTTGCAAGGGTTGAGCCCTAGAGGAGCAGCTCAGGTCATTTCTTTCTCTGACCTGTGACCAGGGTCTCTTACCAAGAGAACTTCATTCTAATGCCCTAAGAACTTCATAGTAATGGTCTTCATTCTAAGAGGAGACTGGGGATGCTAATGTGTGTGGCCGTAACTCAAAAGACAATAATGCTGCTGTTGTGCCTACCATTGCACTTTGTCAGTGGCAGGGTCTATGCTCAGGTTTGTGATTGAAAAGTTCCCAGGGACTGTGGATTCTGCCATTGGAATCTGAAGACACTTGCTGAAGTGTGTCATTTCTACCGTGGGAAGGGCTGTGGTCTGTGGTATATGCAGCCTGGACAGTTTGAGCTCTTCAGGCCTGGTTGGTTGACTTTGACTGAGGTGCAGCCTTTTCATTTGTAAAATGAGGACAGTGCAAACCTACAAAAGTTGTGAATACATAATCATCCAAATAATTATGTCTGTGTAGCTGATTACAGTTTGTTTTCCCGGTTTTTATGTGGCAAAACTGTTGTCAGCATAGATTAGTAATCAGTGCATAAGGTAACTTTGGTTGAAAGTTCAAATTATAAGCAGAAGAAAAGCACCTTCCTCCAGTTATGAACAACTTAGTTACAAAATCAAATATAAAACTGAGTATGTATTCATGTGACAAGTGGTCAAATTCTTGCTTTCTTCAAAACATTCAACATTGATAAGTTGTTCACATGACCACTGTTATGGATATATGATGTGAGTTCTAAATAAGACATTCGTACTTCAGTTAGTTACTCAAATAGATGATAAACTTCTTAATTCTGGGACTGTCTTTTGCTTCATTAAAATTTTCTTCTCCAAAAAAGAATTTAATTAAAAAACGGTTGAATGGATGGATGGATGGATGGACATTTGCTTTCTTGAATAAAACCTTTATGTCTGACTTTGTTTTGCAAAAAAATAAAATACTTGACTCAAACTACTTATTCCTCATTAGCCTTTAGATATCAGTTCCCCGTGACCGTTCCCCTTGTCGAAGGAACAGGAAGCATTTATGTGCTGGCCTCTATTGCTCTACAAAAGTCTCTCGGTCAATGTGACCCGAAGCAGTTCATTTATGATTAGGTTTGCTAATTCTCCCAGAAAGTCATTGAGCAAGTAAGCAACCAGTTTAACAGGTACTTTTCCCAATAAAACAAAACCAAGACATTTTATCTTCATTAGATGCCCAGGAATTATGTTCTCAGTGTCTCCTTAAGATCCAAGCATTCCTTCATCCCAGCTTGCTTTTAAATAGTTGCCTATTTGAACGATCCACTTTTATAAAAGTGGTTTCTCCCTGTATCATTTCTGAACCATCCCTTGTAATCTTTCCTTTGCTTACTAATCCAGTCAAACTGTTGTTTAATCAGACAGTACAATTATTCAAGACCCATCTCTTTTCCTAGAAGGTGAACTTAGAGGATAATTCTAAAAAATAAAATGATATGAACTGAAAAAAGAGAAACTGAATCCCAAGCTCTGGCTGAGCCCAGGGCAGCTGCCATCCTCATGCTCAATCCTTCATCGGTAGTCCTCCCCAGGCACCTCCGACCCTCCATCTCCAAGGGAGGGGCTTCCTCCGAGCGATGCCCTCAAGGCTCTCCAACATCAGCAGGCTTCAGAAAGACCTCTCTCTTCACTGGCCTTTGCTATCCGTGGCTGCAAGGGGAGAACCCACGGGAGGTGATGTGTGCTCAGCCAAAATAGACATTAAAAGGACTGATTACTTACACTATCAGAAGCTTAATCTAGTCTACTCGTTTCTCAAGCATTTCACTTACTAGATCTCTTAAGACATCCTGATACTGCATAAAAGATAACATAATTGCAAATAGTACAAATTCACGTAATGGTCATAAATTGGTCACTCGAAATAGTTTATTGGCAGGATCTTGTACAAGATACCTTTGCGGCATATAAACTGCCTTTGAGGAAACATCTTTTTAATTCCTCTTAATCAGAGATTTTTTTAAAGAACCAAATACTATAGCCCTTGTCTTTACCTTCTCGTGTTTTATATTGATACACTCAGCACCCTGGTGCCTTTTGTCTAGTTTTTAGCATGAAGGTCATCTAGGTTTCGGAGTCAAGTAGGACAGAAGCTGTTCTTGCCTCAATGCTGGTTTCTTTAAAGAATGTTCTCCTGAAAATGAGATAAAGTTCCCTTTCTGTCCCTCCCTCCTCAAGCCCCCTTTCAAACCTTTATCTTTTTCATTGTTCAACATGACTTGGAACCTGCCCGCTCACTGCTATGAAACAATGGTTTTTGCAAAATGAATGTCAGATGCCTGGAGCTTAGGAGAGATTCGTAGGTGAGACGGCTGCTTGATGAGTTTGAATTAACTGAGCATCGCTGAATCTGACCTGCCCCCTGGGAGGATGGGAGGCTGGAGGAGAGGGAGGAGGGGCAGGGGAGCAGACAAATAGCAGAGGCACACGCGGTGTTTCCGAGTGAGCATATGGCTCGAATTCCCAGTCCTGGGGCTGGGGGCCGGGACAGAGGGGTGACACCGATATTGCCAACCATCAGCCGTAGGGACGAAGCCTGCTGTGATCCTGCCCCCCAGAGGCACAGCAATGTGAACGAGAGTGGCCTTGCTGCGGATAACGGGGCTAACGCGGAGCAGCCTGTTACTAGGCGTTAGGGGTGTGGTCTGGAAGCCGACAGTGAGGAGTGAGAAACAAGACCTGGGAGTGAGTATACGGCGAGTGGGTCGGGTGTCGCCGGTACTGCAGATACAGATATG
Organism: Smutsia gigantea; assembly: GCA_032199065.1. Classification (NCBI taxonomy): domain Eukaryota; kingdom Metazoa; phylum Chordata; class Mammalia; order Pholidota; family Manidae; genus Smutsia; species Smutsia gigantea. The sequence goes on along the minus strand of JAVSCE010015891.1, from coordinate 503,113 downwards.
GCCCCTGGGGATTCGGCGAGGTTAGCACAAGGGACATGGGGATGCGCATTGTTTTTCAAAGAATGCGGCTATCTTCCCTCTCCACATCTGAAACGGTGAATCATACGGAGTGTCTTCAGCGTCATACCTGAGGTGGCAGGAGGGTGCCAGGGAGTTGGTTTTGGGCGGAGAATGCAAAGCCTCAAGCTCTGAAATCCAGTGCCATGGCTTCCAGGCGGTCACTGGCATTTTTGTAAAAACGAATTCTGTCCTGAAGGGCAGCGGTCTTCAGATCGGCAGGAGGGGCGGGAAGCCAAGGGCGCCACGTGCCGTGCACGGTCTAGCAGTCCCGGGGAAGGGGGATCCGTGTGGCTGGCCACGTACGGACCGTGTCTGCACAAACCAAGCCGAATGTGTGCGAGTTCCCGATGGGAGCAGGGGAGGGATGCCGGGGAGGGGGGGGGGCGGAGGCTTGCGGAGACGTCAGGGGGGAAAACCTCTTCCAACCGCTGTTCAGCATGTGCTTCCCGGGGAAATCCCGCACGGCTGGAGAGCGGGGTGCGCCCCCGGGGAGAGCGGCCTCCTTCGGCTCCCCACGGTATGACAGTGCATCTGTCGGAACGTCCGCCCGCCGGGGCTTCATTGCTGTCATGTCGGAGTGCTTGTCATTGAAATAAAAACCAGCAGAAAACGTAGTTTTACCTTATCCCACGTGATGCACCACCACGGTGCTGTAGGCCTATGAGCTCGCCCGGCACGGGAGGAGGCGCGAACACACAGCGTCGGGCCCCTGACCGGGGACGGGCTGCTCGGCGCCCCCTTGGGTGCTGGCCATCCCCTCCCCGTGCGCGGGGGCATGATGCAGAGGCCGTGGGAGCTCCGGGCGGACGGCAGTCCAAGCCGACAGACCACCTGTGACCCCAGGGCCACCGCCAGCTGTGCAGCTCAGCCACCTTACTGGCCCACGTCCCCCCAAGTGTGGACGGGCTCGTGCCTACAAGAGACCATCCCCCGGTGATGCTTAGGGCTCTCGCCTGACAGCTTGAGTCTGACGGCCACAGCCCCCAGGGGCTATACCATAAGGTGTGCTGTTTTTGTGCAACTCAGGCCTTTTTACCCTGTGTCAGTGCATTCTGTTATGTTAGGATTTCTGCTTTCTGAATTATCCTTCCCGCATTATACATGTTCATTTTTAATCAGGGGGCTTTCCTAAAAGATGGTGCCTTGAACTAAAAATAGAAGAGTTTAGCATAATGGTGGAAATTCATCAGGGGTGGGAAACCCCATGCTTTAGAAGAACAACAGAAATAGCTCATTATGAACTAACTTTCTAAAAGACTAAGATACAGTTGATTCGAATCAGTGTGCATGAGAAACACCGACTTGATGGGAACTGGCAAGAAGCCATCCTGGAATTAAAAATTCACCCTGAAGAATTCATAATGGTCAGTTTTGCTAACGGCTTGTCCACTCCGTTGATTTTCAGAGAACTGTCTTTTAACTTTGTTAATTTATTCCTTTTCTATTCCTGTTTCATTTATTCCCACTCTGGTCTTTATTCCCTTTGGGTTTAGTTTGCTCACCTTTTACTAGCTTCTTAAGGTGGAATGCTAGGGTATTTATTTGAAATCATTTTTCTGAATGCAGTATTTACAGCAATAATCTCTCCTCAAAGAACTGCTTTTGTTACATCACATGCGTTTTGGTGTGTTGTGTTTTCATTTTCATCATCTCCAAGTATTTTAAGTTTCCCTTGTAGTTTCTTCTTTAATCCTTTGTTACTTATAAATGTAGTATTTAATTTCCATGTATCTGTATGAATTTTCCAGTTTTCTATCTGTTACTAACTTCTAGATTCATTCAATTGTGATAAGAAAAGACACTTTGTATGATTTGAATCTTTATAAATTTATTAAGACTTGTCTTGTGGACTAACACGTGGTCTGTCCCAGAGAATATTCCATGTGCACTTGAAAGCAACATGCATTCTGCTGTGTTGGGTAGAGCACGTTACTAAAGTTTCCAATAATTTGTGGTGGACTTAGGTTTCTAACAGGCATTCCAGCCACAACCTTCCACTGCCTGTCAGCTCAATAACAGCACGAAAAAAATTCAGTACTGCATTTTCTATGTGTAAAGCCACATTGTAGAGTCCAGATCAAATAAATACAAACATTAGTTTGGTTGTCTCCTATTTAAAATGGCCCTTCATCCCAGGGACCATTTCACTGACTGTACTTCTCACAGTTTCATTAACTTCTGAAAATAATCATATGTGACTATTCTCTCCAACTGAAATATTATCTTATTTTCCATTTAATACATTTTTAGAATTTGTGTATCCAGCTAAGGAAGGACACAGCTTAAGAAAACCCTGGGCCCACTGTTCTCAGGGTGTCAGTGTGTGTTGGCTTGAAGGTAATTTCCTTCTGGGGGTCCAACGGTATCAAATAATGATGAGGAATGATTATTCCCATCACAGAACCCTTTGCCACCCCATCGCTGAGGCGCTGAGAGCAGCTCACGGCCCTGCTTGTTTACTGAGCAGAGGTGGCACGATGTGGAGGGTGAGGTGTGACAAGCTGCGTGCTCGGGGGCCAGAGCCTCTCAGAGGGCACGCAGGAATGGAAACCACATGTAATCAAAGAAAACAGATTAAGAGGTGGCCAACACACAGGTGACATGATCTTGACATAGTGCCTTTAACACATATGCCTCTGCATGTATTATGTAAAATAAATGAGTGTTACTGGAAAGAGACGTGGGAGTAAATTATCTGTCACTTTCTAGCTGAATGACACCAGGCTTGTTTCTTGGACTCTGCAAGCCTCCGTGTCTCCAAGTGGGCAAAGGCAGGATAATAACACCTCCGTCAGCAGCTGGTTGCATCGTTAGCAGCAATACCTTCTGGAAGAGTTAGAGCGCCTTCAGTGCGGCATGATGGCTCCACCACTTTATCTATGATGCTCTTAGCTCCAGAGACTCATCAGGACCTCTGGGCCTTGGCTGTCAGACCCTCCTCCCTGCCACCTTCAAACCCTCTGACCTCTGACCTCGGACCCTTCTTGCTGCCTCCCCTAGCACTCATTGAGGAGTCTTAAGCAGACAGGCAACAGCAGCCAGGGACAGCCTTGGGTGCTGTTTTTCTGCTAAACAATCAGAACTACATCAAAGTGTGTGAAACCTGAGCTGACAAGGCACACTGGGTTTATTTATAACCAGGAAAAAGGAGGTCTCTGGGAAAACCCAAACTACAGCAGAATATGAACTGTAACAGTAACAAACACATAAAGAGCATGCACTCTAAGGGACTGAATGCCTCCAGCGATCCCCAAAGCCTGTGTGCTTGCCCCACATCATTACATCAGCAACGGTGGTCTGCTGCTCGTCCCTCTACCCTCCCATGGCCAGAGTGGCTTCTTCCTTCAGGGCTTTCTTTGAGGCAGTCCTCTGAACTTGTCCTATTTAGTCTAAATTCAATTAAAGCTCAGTCTTATGGCTCTTCCTTAAGCATCTGACCAACTTGCACACAGAGGCATTTGTTCTTAAAATTGTGAGGGGTATAGCTCATATTTTGCCACAAGTAATGAGCGACATTTGACAGTTCCTTCTTTACTCTGAGAGTTATCTTCTCTCAGATCTTCCCTGACTCTCTTTGTGGCCCCCAGCATAGGGAAGCCTTGGATGCATCAGGTTAGACTGAAGGACCACGAAGGGGTATGCATTCTCTCAGCAAACACTGCCAAGTGCCGGTGGTGCCAGTCACCGAGCCTCGTGCCAGGGACCCAGCACGAGGACAGGATGCCTGGCCTTGTGGGCACCCCACCAGCCATTTGCTGGCTGACTTGTTGGTTTTCAGCTTCTGGTATCACTGTGAGGAAACACACGCAGGGTCGTGATGGAGCATGTTTAGCTAGGAGGGATGGTCTTGGGCGGAGCGCTAGCGATGACCCGTCATGGGCTGGCACTTCAGCAGCAGTTAAAGGCTGAGAGGGCCCGGTCCTGCAAGGAGCTAGGAGCAGGAGGAGGGAGAGAAGGAGAGGGAGACTCAGCACACAGGCATCTCCAAGGACGGTGTGTGGCTGGTCAGGGACACAGGAGGCCAGCATGGCTGACTCAGGAGTGACAGCAAACAGTGTCATATCCACACGGATGGGGTGAGCAGATGGAAGCCAGGGTAAGGAGTTCTCATGTTATTCTGAACGAGAAGCTGTTGAAGTGTTCTAGTGGAGTGGTGCAGTGCAGATCGGAAGGAGAAATGGTTCCAAAATATTTAAAACAAAATAAAATAAATATAGCATTCGCTGATGGATTTGATTGGCAGGCAGGGTGGGAGGGAAAAGAGCTTTGATGGTGTCTGTGCTCTTTGCTTTTTGAGCAGTTGGTAGTCACACCATGTCTGTAGCTGAGTAGCCTAAGGAAGGGCAGGTTCCGGGTGGGTGTTCAAGGCCTGGGAGAGGCCCCAGGGGCAGTGTCAGTGTGGCAGATGGGCGCTGAGACACGAGGGCTCAACTGAAACAAGACATGGGAGTAGACAGCATGTAGGTAATAGTGAGAGGTAGATAATGACTGATCACACCTGGGAAGAAAGGCAGCTGGAAGAAGAGGGCACCCTTCAGGATTCCAACAGAGGAGACTGTGGAGTGTGTCTGGTGAGGTTGGAGGAAGACAAGAGCTGAGCGGGGACAGAACTGTGCTCACAGGCCAGCAACATGGAGCGCCTGGGGACACTGAACGGAACACTGTATGGGCAGTCTGCCAGGAGCCATGCAAGTCAAAGCCAAGCTAGCGACCACTGAAGGATAAGCAGAGGTGAGGAAGAAGAGATACAACGTGTAGACGACGCTGAGAAACCCTGCTGGGGAGAAGCGGGAATGAGGCAGGAGGCTTTAACAGGACTAACGGAACACGTGCGACTGAATCCTTCTTGCTTCTCTTTATATCCTGCCTACGCTTCTGAAATTCCACTACAAAGCAAACGTGTAAATTGAATTATATCTTAGCTTTGCTCCTGTTATAGAAGATACAGTCTCAGAGGAGAAGCGTAACTGTGACATGGAAGGACGCCACATGCAGCGTCCCAGGGTGGCCATTAAAGAGCAGCGTGCCTCTGCGTAAACCGGGGACGCTGGCAAGGGCTCTATGAGAAACAGTAAATGGACAACCAATCCGTGTCACAAGGCTTCGCCCAGTAGAGCTGTAAAGCTGACCCGCTGGTGGTAGGGCGCATGCTTCGGTGACTTCCAGTGGACCAAAGGGGATTCGCATTGTTCTTCCCTGTGTTCTGCTGATGCATATCAGGATGGCCCCTTCGGTTTAGGGACGATACCTCCGGCCAGAGGCAAGAGTGAAGATTACCGGCTGCCACTGCAGAGATTAAAAGGGAGGAGGTCTTATTCTGTTGGGAAGAGCCTCAAATCAAAAAGCCACAGAGATCATCTCTGGACTCCTTGGCAGAGTCAAAAACTGTCCTCCTACGTAGGTCATTTCCACTTTGACATAAATGCTCACTGGCTGGGCGGGGCTTGGTCAGTAGTTGTGTGGTTGCTCCAGGAATTCAGTAAAACTTTCTGGAAGAGTCAAGTGGTGATTTTCGTGTGGCGACAACTCAGGCTTTCCAATTCTTCAATCTGCTCATTAAGTGTTTGCTTAAGTAGCAGTACCTCCTTGGAAAGCAGAAACAGGAATATATTTGAGAAAGGATCATTTGTAATAGAGCGTCCTTTAGAGGAGCTTGAATTGCAATTTGAGACACAAATCTCAAAGGTTACAGTATTTTTCACTCCTCTTTACCTCTAAAACCCAAGCTGCCTTAAATGATTTTTTCTAAAATCCTCTCTTCTCATCCTCTTCCCACTTCAGGGCATCCCAGGCCCAGGATTGTGGAGTTAGAGTTAAAATAATTAACAAGCCCCACTTGGTATTTTCCTTTGGCGTTGTACTACTTTGTTTTTTTTTAATATAATTTATTTTATTATCATTAATCTACAATTACATGTGCAATATTATGGTTATTAAACTACCCCTTCATCAGGTTCCCCCCCACCAACCCCATTACAGTCACTGTCCATCATATAGTGAGATGCTATAGAATCAATACTTGTCTTCTCTGAGTTGTACAGCCCTCCCGTGCCCCCCAACATTACATCTGCTAATCGTAATGCCCCCTTTTCCCCCTTGTCCCTCCCTTCCCACCCATCTTCCCCAGTCCCTTTCCCTTTGGTAACTGTTAGTCCATTCTTGGGTTCTGTGAGTCTGCTGCTGTTTTGTTCCTTCAGCTTTTTCTTTGTTCTTATACTCCACAGATAAGGGAAACCATTTGATACTTGTCTTTTTCGGCTTGGTTTATTTCACTGAGCATAATACCCTGTAGCTCCATCCATGTTGTTGCAATGGTAGGATTTGTTTTCTTCTTATGGTTGAATAATATTGCATTGTGTATATGTACCACATCTTCTTTATCCATTCATCTACTGATGGACACTTAGGTTGCTTCCATTTCTTGGCTATTGTAAATAGTGCTGCGATAAACATAGGGGTGCGTCTGTCTTTTTCAAACTGGGCTGCTGCATTCTTAGGGTAAATTCCCAGGAGTCGGATTCCTGGGTCAAATGGTATTTCTATTTTGAGTTTTTTGAGGAACCTCCATACTGCTTTCCACAATGGTTCAACTAATTTGCAGTCCTACCAGCAGTGTAGGAGGCTTCCCCTTTCTCCACATTCTCGCCAACATTTGTTGTTGTTTGTGTTTTGGATGTTGGCCATCCTCACTGGTGTGAGGTGATATCTCATTGTGGTTTTAATCTGCATTTCTCTGATGATTAGCGATGTGGAGCATCTTTTCATGTGCCTGTTGGCCATCTGAATTTCTTCTTTAGGAGAAGTGTCTATTCATGTCCTCTGCCCATTTCTTAATTGGATTATTTGCTTTCTGTTTGTTAAGGTGCATGAGTTCTTTGTATATTTTGGATGTCAACCCTGATCGTATATATCATTTATGAATATATTCTCCCATACTGTAGGAAGTCTTTTTGTTCTACTGATGGTGTCCTTTGCTGTACACAAGCTTTTCAGCTTCATATAGTCCCACTTATTCACTTTTGCTTTTGTTTCCCTTACCGGGGAGATATGTTCATGAAGAAGTTGCTCATGTTTATGTCCAAGAGATTTTTGCCTATGTTTTTCTAAGGTTTTATGGTTTCATGACTTACATTCAGGTCTTTGATCCACCTTGAGTTTACTTTTGTGTATGGGACTAGACAGTAGTCCATTTCATTCTCTTACATGTAGCTGTCCAGTTTTTCCAACACCAGCTGCTAAAGAGGCTATCATCTCCCCATTGTATATCCAAGGCTCCTTTATCAAATATTAATTGACTGTAATTGTTTGGGTTAATGTTTGGATTTTCTATTCTGTTCCACTGGTCTGTGGGTCTGTTTTTGTGCCAATACCAAATTGTCTTGATTACTGTGGCTTTGTAGTAGAGCTTGAACTCAGGGAGCATAATTTCTCCTGTTTTATTCCTCCTTCTCGGGATTGCTTTGGCTATTCGGGATCTTTGTGGTCCCATATGAATTTTAGAATTATTTGTTCCAGTTCATTGAAGAAAGCTGTTGGTAGTTTGATAGGGATTGCATTGAATCTGTAGATTGCTTTAGGTAGTATAGCCATTTTGACAATATTTATTCTTCCTAGCCAAGAGCATGGGATGCATTTCCATTTGTTAGTGTCCTCTTTAATTTCTCTTAGGAGTGTCTTGTAGTTTTCAGAGTACAGGTCTTTCACTTCCTTCGTTAGGTTTATTCCCTAGGTATTTTATTCTTTTGATGCAATTGTGAATGGAATTGTTTTTCTGATTTCTCTTTCTGTTAGTTCGTTAGTGTATAGGAAAGCAACAGATTTCTGTGTGTTAATTTTTGTATCCTGAAACTTTGCTGAATTCAGATATTAGTTCTAGTAGTTTTGGAATGGAGTCTTTAGGGTTTTATGTACAGTATCATCATCTGCAAATAGTGACAGTTTGACTTCTTCTTTACCAATCTGGATGCCTTGTATGTCTTTGTTTTGTCTGATTGCTGTGGCTAGGACCTCCAGTACTATGTTGAATAACAGTGGAGAGAGTGGGCATCCCTGTCTTGTTCCCAATCTTAGATGAAGAGCTTTCAGCATCTCGCCATTAAGTATGTTAGCTGTGGGTTTGTCATATATAGCCTTTATGATGTTGAGGTACTTGCCGTCTATACCCATTTTGTTGAGAGTTTTAATCAGGAATGGATGCTGAATTTTGTCAAATGCTTTTTCAGCATCAACGGAGATGATCATGTGGTTTTTGTTCTTCTTTTTGTTGATGTGGTGGATGATGTTGATGGATTTTCGAATGTTGTACCATCCTTGCATCCCTGGGATGAATCCCACTTGATCATGGTGTATGATCCTCTTGATGTATTTTTGAATTTGGTTGGCTAATATTTTGTTGAGTATTTTTGCATCTGCGTTCATCACGGATATTAGTCTGTAATTTTCTTTTTTGGTGAGGTCTTTGTCCGGTTTTGGTATTAGAGTGATGCTAGCTTCACAGAATGAGTTTGGAAGTATTCCCTCCTCTTCTATTTTTTGGAAAACTTTAAGGAGAATGGGTGTTATTTCTTCTCTATATGTCTGGTAGAATTCAGAGGTGAATCCATCAGGCCCGGGGGTTTTGTTCTTGGGTAGTTTTTTGATTACCGATTCAATTTCCTTGCTGGTGACTGGTCTGTTTAGTTTTTCTGTTTCTTACTTGGTCAGACTTGGAAGGTTGTATTTTTCTAAGAAGTTGTCCATTTCTTCTATGTTTTCCAGCTTGTTAGCATATAGATTCTCATAATATTCTCTTATGATTCTTTGTATTTCTGTGGGGTCCGTCGTGATTTTTCCTTTCTCATTTCTGATTGTGTTTATGTGTATAGATTCTCTTTTTCTCTTAATGAGTCTGGCTAGGGGTTTATCTATTTTGTTTATTTTTTCAAAGAACCAGCTCTTGGTTTTATTGATTTTTTCTATTGTTTTATTCTTCTCAATTTTATTTATTTCTTCTCTAATCTTTATTATGTCCCTCCTTCTGGTGACTTTGGGCCTCATTTGTTCTTCTTTTTTCCAATTTCAGTAATTGTGTCTTTAGACTATTCATTTGGGAATGTTCTTCCTTCTTTAAATGGGCCTGGATTGCAATATACTTTCCTCTTAGAACTGCCTTTGCTGCGTCCCACAGAAGTTGTGGCTTTGTGTTGTTGTTGTCATTAGTCTCCATATATTCTTTGATTTCTGTTTTGATTTGGTCGTTAACCCATTGATTAATTAGGAGAGTGTTGTTAAGTCTCCATATATTTGTGAGACTTTTTGATTTCTTTCTAAAATTTATTTCTAGTTTTATACCTTGGTGATCTGAGAAGTTGGTTGGTAGGATTTCAATATTTTTGAAATTACTGAGGTTCTTTTTGTGGCCTAGTATGTGGTCTATTCTGGAAAATGTTCCATGTGCACTTGAGAAGAATGTGTATCCTGTTGCTTTTGGGTGTAGAGTTCTGTAGATGTCTGTTAGGTCCATCTGTTCTAGTGTGTTGTTCAGTGCCTCTGTGTCTTTACTTATTTTCTGTCTGGTTGATCTGTCCTCTGGAGTGAGTGGTGTGTTGAAGTCTCCTAAGATGAATGCATTGCTGTCTATTTCCTCCTTTAATTCTGTTAGTATTTGTCTCACATATGCTGGCGCTCCTGTGTTGGGTGCATATATATTTATAATGTTTATATCTTCTTGTTGGACTGACCCCTTTATCATTATGTAATGTCCTTCTTTATCTCTTGCTACTTTCTTCGTTTTGAAGTCTATTTTGTCTGATACAAGTACTGCAACACCTGCTTTTTTCTCTTTGTTGTTTGCATGAAATATCTTTTTCCATCCCTTCACTTTTAGTCTGTGTATATCTTTGGATTTGAGGTGAGTTTCTTGTAGGCAGCATATAGATGGGTCTTGCTTTTTTATCCATTCTGTTACTCTGTGTCTTTTGATTGGTGCATTCAGTCCATTTACGTTTAGGGTGATTATTGATAAGATATGTACTTATTGCCATTGCTGGCTATAGATTCGTGGTTACCAAGTTTCAAGGGTTGCTTCTTTACTATCTAACAATCTAACTTAACTTTCTTGTTAAGTAATTGTAAACACAGTCTGATGTTTTTTTATTTCTCTCCCTTCTTATTTCTCCTCCTCCATTCTTTCTATACTAGGTGTTTTATTCTTTGCCTTTAGTTAGTATTTGGATGGTCTGCTTTCTTTGCTATGATTTTATTTTCTCTAGTGACATCTTTTTAGCCTTAGGTGTGCTTCCATCTAGAGCAGTCCATTTAAGATATCCTGTAGTGGTGGTTTATGAGAGGCAAACTCTCTCAACTTTCGTTTGTCTGGAAATTGTTTAATCCCTCCATCATATTTAAATGATAATCGTGCTGGATACAATATTCTTGGTTCGAGGCCCTTCTGTTTCATAAGGTTAAATATATCATGCCATTCTCTTCTGGCCTGTAAGGTTTCTGTTGAGAAGTCTGATGATAGTCTGATGGGTTTTCCTTTGTAGGTGATCTTTTTTCTCTCTCTAGCTGCCTTTAATACCCTGTCTTTATCTTTGATCTTTGCCATCTTAATTATTATGTGTCTTGGTGTTGTCTTCCTTGGGTCCCTTGTGTTGGGAGATCTGTGGGCTTCGGTGGACTGCGAGACTACTTCCTTCCCCAGCGAGGGAAAGTTTTCAGCAATTATTTCTTCAAAGACACTTTCTATCCCTTTTTCTCTCTCTTCTTCCTCTGGTACTCCTATAATGCGAATATTGTTCCGTTTGGATTGGTCACACAGTTCTCTTAATATTCTTTCATTCCTAGAGATCCTTTTATCTCTCTCTGCCTCAGCTTCTCTGTATTCCTGTTCTCTGATTTCTATTCCATTAACAGTCTCTTGCATCTCATCCGGTCTGCTGTTAAGCCCGTCGATCGCTTGTCTGATTTCTGCCTTGTCTTTCCTCACTTCCCTCACTTCCCCCCTCAGCTCTTGCACATTTCTCTGTAGGTCCATCAGCATGGTTATGACTTTTATTCTGAATTCTTTTTCAGGAAGACTGTGCATTTCCATCCCTTCAGGCTCCCTCTCTGGGGTTGTCTGGTTGATTTTGGTCTGAACCATATTCCTCTGTCTTTTCATGGCTATAGAATTGGTCACTGGTCATTGCCACATATGTCAGCAGGGCTCTTTAAGACTTTAAAAAGAGAAAAAGAAAAGAGAAAAAAAGAAGAAAGAAAGAAAGAAAGAAAAAAGAAAAAAAGAAGGAAATGAAAAAACAAAAAGCAAAACAAAACAAAAAAAACACCCACCGGGAGTCGATTCTGTGGGAATGCGGTAGGTGGCGCTATTGCCCCACTATTCCACAGCTGTGGCTGCGCCGCTCCGCAGGGCCCTTTATCGCCCTGGCAGGGGTGGGAACGAATAGTAGGCTGTTCATCTCAGTGAGAAGTGTAAGTATGCCTATGCTTCCCCAGTCGCCAGCTAAGGCGTCTGAAACTCCCCAGGACTCCCAGCCTGCTGGGCTGATTGTGCTGGGGTGATCTGGCTCCTCTGCTGGGCTCCTGTCTCTTTAAGACCTCTGAAGAAAGCGTGTGCTTTTTTTTTTCCTTCCCGGGAGCCGGCTGCAAGCACCCTGGCGCGTTCCCTGCTCAGATCCTGCCCCTCTGTCTCTCCAATCTCTGCGGCACTGCGCAATGTGGGTCAGCGCTCCCCGCGCACATCACTGGGGCTGGCTACTTCGCGGGGTGTACTTCCACTCCCTCCCGGCTCTGAATCCTCTCCTCCCGCTGGTGCGCTGGGGTGGGGGAGTGCTCGGGTCCTGCCAGGTCGCGGCTCCGTATCTTACCCCCCTCTTGGGGTGCCGAGTCCCCTCGGGTGTAGGTGCACACTGCACGCTTTCCTGTGTATTCTGGTCTCTCTTTTAGGAATAGATGTATTTGCTGTGTTTTCGTAGATAAATATAGTGTTGGGAGGAGATTTCTGCTGCCCTGCTCACGCCGCCATCTTCCCAGAAGTCACTACTTTGTTTTTTTAATGCATTCTAAATTGCTGAAAAATTACACAAACTGCTAATTTAACAAGCAGATCAGCTGTAATTGGTACAGTCTGGGCATTGGGCAGGTAGGTCATTTTAAAGCAAACACATTAATATCTCAAAGTCAAAAACAAAGAGGCAGTTCCAGTCATTGCTGTGGGCATTTTAAGAATCCGCCCGCCAAGAGAAAGGGAAGTCAGGTATGACACCCTTTTTTCCTGTGGCAGGAATATGTTGCATTTATGTAAGGTGCAGATATAAAACAGAATTACAGTCTTCCATGAGGAGATGGAATAAGAACAAGGGCTCCACTCCTGCCGGAGGAGGACACCCAGCCTGGGGCAGATGCAGGTGGCCCCGCCACGGTCAGGCTCCTTCTGCAGGGCTGCGGTGGGCGTCGCCTCCTGCCCCTCTGGTGGTACTGGGGATGGGGAGAGTGGGGACGGGGCGGCGTCACAACAAACGGCTATTCCTGAGGCTGGGAGAAATCGTCCCTTCCGTTGGCATCGCCGCCTAACATGGGCCAGGCTGGGTTCTCTCTCTGGCCAAGAACAACGGCCTTTCTGAAGCTAGTCCGGGCTGCCCTGCACAGGAGGCTTTCCCGGGGGACCTGTGCTCCCTGGGCAGCGGGCTGAGCCTCCCGTCCTATGGGAGGAAGCCAGCCCGTTCTTCTTCACAGGAAGAAGCTGGAGTTCTTGTTCCTGCGAGCGCCAAGATGGGTGCTCTGGAGTGGCGGTGAGGCAGGCCTGGGGAGGGCGGGCGCAGAGCTGCCCCACGGAGGGCCAGCGCGCCACCAGGGCCCCTGGCCAAGCCTGCGGGTTTGCAGTCACCTGCCGCGCCCTCGGCCTCAGCGGTACCCCGTGCGCTGCGTCCCTGAAGCTCGCTGAAGCGTGTGAACGGCGCCTCCTAGCAAAGTTCAGCTACTGAACAAATCCATGGAAAATGCCCTGGACAGATGTTTTCAGGTCTTTCTGGAACACATGGCCTGTAGAGAAATAATTCTGTCAAATGTGGCAGGAGCCGAGGTGAACACAGACGAGACAGTGAGTGACCTTGGAGGCAGATGGCGGCAGACTCAGAATCAAGGGCCAGAGAAGTCCTAACCGAGGGAACCCAGGTAAACAACTCAACCTCCTGGGTCTTGAAGATCAGAGGGTGAGTGGCAGAGGGGGCGTTAGATTTATGTTTTGCAGCAGTTCAACAGATAGTCGAACGTGTTGTGAGAGGAAAATGATCAAGGAAGTTTGAGGAATTCTGGGTTCCACACAACTGTCATAAGACTTAACACCTATGTTAGGCTGCTGTGAGGCACGGCATGCAGAAGAGGGTGGCACGCGGCCCAGCGCAGGCCCACATGGCCAGAACGTCTGTGTTCAAGGAGTATCTGTTGTGACTGATGAGACGCTAGATCCATGTGGGCAAAACAGAGTAGGTGATCTCAAAGGCCAGTCCCTTCTGCTCTTCCCTGGCCATGACTGCAGGGAGGAGCTGCAAATGAGTTTCACGTTAGAGGTCCTCGCTGCTCAATCAAGTGGAAGCCCAGTGAGATGAGTAAGGCCTGTTTGGAAATAGGTCCTCTCCTCCAGGGGCTTCCTATCTTTTGTTCTGTAATTATAATGTGCATCAGGAAAGTCATCAAAATCCTATTTGGAGAATATTGGATTAACAGAATGCTTGATTAAATCAATAACTGGAATGGTAAGGGTCTTTTCCATACTATTACATCTAGAAGAGTTAATGTCTGTAGGAATAAATGTGAAGCTTTGTTCATTATGTAAATGAAGATAACTTAAGGAAAAAATATCTTGAAAAGGTGCCCTTTGGCCTCTGGTTTAGATGTCTAATGGAGAGATACTCAAGGAGAAAAGGATCAACAGTCTTAGGAAACTTTATATAAATTCTAATTATAATAGAAATGAGTTCAGTTCATAAATTGTGTACTTCTCTGGAAAGTTAAGTATTAGCCTGGAAATATAAAAATAAATTGGGCTTATTGTTCTTATATACACACACTTCTTTTTTTTCTCCCACTTAATAAAACATAACATCCTTAAAGGAAAAATACGGCTAGCTGACATGTTTTGCAAATTAGGATCAGGCCTCATTCACATCTTCCTAAATTTAACCTAGGTGGGAGAAATATTTTCAGTTTCTATACACTGGGTCTCTTGAGGTTCTCATATCTCCACAAACTTCACTTTGAGACAAACTTGGGTCGGACAGCTGACTGACTGATCTGCTGGTTTTCTGCCAGCTCATCATTGATCTAAGTGTTCCCCTTGGCTTGCTAAATATATTCTATATACATCAAGTGAGTTTTTTGATGTCTTAAAAATAAATGAGACTAGAGTTATTGCCTAAGATTCAGTGTTCACCTTGGCTTAACCCACTGGGGGTTACAGGGGGTCAGTTAATGGCATCACCAGCCACTCCCCTTCTCAACCTGCCAGCAGGTGACGTACATGCACCGCCTGCCCCTCCACGTGCTGTGCCTCTAGTCTCCATTGGCGCCCCCTCTAGAATCCCTCTTCCATTCTGCTCTCCTTCCTCCTCCTTTACCACAGCCTCTGTCCTGGCTCAGGTCCTCACTGCATTTCCGTGGTCTTGTAAGAGATTTCCTCTAACTCCTCCTTCCAGTGCATTCTGTGCTCTGCAGCAAAAGAGGATATTTCATGTCTTCAAAGGATTTCCATTGCCTTAATGATAAAGTCTGTGCTCCTCAGTCAGGAGCAAAGAGCCGTCCCGCATGTGGCCCCAGGCGCCCAGCCTCCTCTGTCATCATGGCCTCTCCTCCACTCATGAACCACATGCCACATCCCCACTCCTGGGACAGACCTTGCATTAGGTGTCTTCACCCTTGGTTCAGTGCTGTTCCCTGTTCCCAGAATGATCTTCCCACCCTTCTCTGCTAGTGGAGACCGTGCTCAACATTCAAGCCCCAGCTGTGTCAGCTTCCCTGTAAGGCTTTCCCACCCTGCATGGAATGACTGCTCCCTCCTCTCTGCCCCATATCGCGTTGTGTGCAGCACTGTGTGTCAGTCTCAAGCATCGTCTGTCTTTTCCAGGTTTATAGCCCCAGATGGAGAGAGACAGAATATAATCACAGTAGTTGTTATTCCCATTATCACTGATGTAAATACACACACACAAACAAAATGGTAGCCCTGGGCCAGGACTAGATCAGGAGACTTAAAAATGTTATCTTATTTCATCCTTAAATTGCATCATTTTACCACATCTCTCAGACAGAGAAACTGGTTCACTGAATGAATGCAGTGCAACCCCCGAGTTCACACAGTCAGCTGTGCATCTGGGTTTTCTCCCTTCCAGCCACTTCTCCAGTGCTGACCATTCATGTGTATCTTCCAGAGATTCAGTGTACTTAGAGGCTGCACAACGTCTTGGGTAGAACTGAAGGGCTTTCTGTCCAGAGCAGAGTCCTTTGTAAGGAGATGTAAAGACTCTCCAAGGAAAGAGGATGCCCATCGTCAGGGACTCACCAACCTGAGAGAGGAGATAAGTGAGAACGTTCTTTATAAGTGGACACCAGCCTAACACGAGGCATAATACTCCTGGGAGAATGCAGGAAAGTTCTCCTTCAACTTCCTAACTTCATAGTTTTTATACAATTTGTAGTCAACCAAAAAGTAGATAAAGCAAGAAAAATGTGGGTCTTCAACAGGAAAAATGACAGGGTGGGGCTGTTCTAAATGGGAGGTGGCAGGTTCCCTGCTGTATCTGGGACAGAACAGGTTATTTTCAGTAGTGGCACTTGAATCTATGGGACACACTTGATTTTTCACTTCTATAAGCTCAGTGACTCACCTCCCAGCGTAGACTTGGCATCAGCCGCGGAGGCAGAGAGCCAACTCCGGGGAGCTCACAGGACCGGGCAGGTCACCCCAGGCAGTGTCGCCCTCCCGCACCTGTGTGCAGCAGCCTGCTAACGGCCCTGACACACCCAACGCTGCAAGATTTTCCAGACCCAGAGTTTACAGAATCTCATGCCTGAAAGTTCAAAAAGGCCAGTTCCGTTTCACACTGGGCAGTGGGGAAACTCAGTGCAGTCTTTGGTTTAGAAATATTCCTCCTCTGTAGGCAGCTTGGTGGTGAATCCATGAGATGTGTAGTTTCCAGATATCGCCCAGAGCTCCCAGGACACAACAAAGGCTAATTCTTCCTTTGCTGTTTGTCCACTGGACACTCTTCCCCCAGGACTAGGACTTGTCCTTCTAGCACAGAAACCCAGGGTGGAGCGAGAATGTTAGTGCCAGCGCCACCGGAGCTGTGACCTCTGCTCATGCCCTCGACCCTGCTCCAGGGTGTTACTGGACATGCTCAGAGACTGAGACAGAGGTAGATGGTCAGGACAAGGAAGGAGGTGCCGTGAGAAAGGGCCTGGTTGCCAGCTGGCCGGTCCCCATCGGCTCTCTAGGTCCCATCCTTTGAGTGCATTCCTTCCATGTGCACGCACTTCCTGGGGGCACCCACTTCCTGGGAGCACCCACTCCCTGTGAGTGTCCACTTCATGGGAGTGCCCATTGCCTATGCGCTTGCCTGTGCTCTCCCTTAGGGGTGCGGGTCCTTCGGTTCCTGGGACGTGCAGATGCCTTACCAGCCCAGGACCTCTGACACGTTCCTCGGCCTCCTACCTCGCTCTTACTGCCCTCCTAGCAGCTCAGCCTTCAGATCTCTCCTACATGTTGTTGGTCTCCCTGGGGTCAGTGTCCCTTCAGACCCGTGTCTTTTTCCTTGTGGCCCTTATTTAGAACGTCATTATTTGGTGTCTCCCTGGCTTGATGACAAGTTCCACGAGGGAGGACTGAGTTGATGTTGTTCTGTGTGCAGGCTCTGGGCATAGCCATTCCTGGTGCCCACCAAATGTTTCCTAACTGAGTGGCTGGGTTACAGCTGGACATATCCCTTCTTAGGAAATGCAATTAAACTGAATCAGCTTGGAATATTTTGGGATACTATTTCTAGTGTCCTTCACTAGTGAAATTTGTGTGGGCATGTATGACCTATCAGTTTCTCTGCCATCTGCCATGCTTCCGAGCATATTATAGACTCTTTATTCTAGATCTGTGGCAAAGCGGAGAGTAGGTCTCATGTGGAACAGCCTCAGTGCTGTGTGTCCTTTTGTCAGTGTGTTTTCAGGCACACGTCACTTGTGAAATTCCACAAGCCCTTTCACAGCGCTCTCACATTCCCTTAAACAAGTCACTTCTCTCTTATTACTCAGATACATCAGAGCTAAGGGGGTGCTTCTGGAAATCTTGATTCATAATTCCTCAAAGACAGGTAAAGTGCAGTAAAATGTTATTACTGGAACCTTAAAACCTTATGAAAAGGATCCGAGTCAAACACACAGTTAAGGCAGAATTCTTTAATCTACTGACATGTGACTGATAATAGAAGACTTGCAAAAATGGCTGCAAACACCGTGTTATTCCAGCTGGTGAGTGTGGTCCATAACAACCCACTCCCTACGGACTGTAGTGCAGTCCAGCTGCGGAACTGGTGCCAGCGAAGGGCAGCTTGCCTGCAGACAGAGGTGGCGGAAGGGCCCTCTTTCCTCACAGCACAGCTCCGCTTGAGACCCTGCAGGCGCCTGTGAAGAGACCCTCAGGAGATGCTTCCCAAGGGTCCCCTTACACCCACCTGATAGTTCCTTATGTCCTCCAAATTACTTACGAGGGTAAAGAAATGACCAGAAAACTCCTGTTTTCCATCCCCCTTGGGACTGCTTCTTAGGCCTCCTTTCATGCCGACCCTCAGCACTCAGCTGCCTCTGCCTCTGGCCTGGCCTGTTTGGGGGCTTCCTTTTCCCATCCCCCAAATGGTGCTTCGTTGAGTGAGATCCCTGCTGAAGTCAGCCCTCTTCCCACTCATCGTCCACCTCTCCCTCTGTGGCCCACCCCTGCCTTCCTCTTTAAAATGCCTTCAGACTGTTCGAGTCTCATACAAGAGCAAACTCTCAGGCACGTTTAATCTTGGAATGGGGAGGTTCTCAGGGGCATGTGAGTCTGGTCAGTGCCTCCTCCCAAAGCCGTGCCGATGATGAGGTGCATTATTTCTATACAGAATTGAAATGTCCGAAGGACGGGGCTGCAGTGAGAAACGCACACATCACAGAGCACGAGGGAGCCAGAGAGGTAGGGTCAGTTATTTGCCAACAGTCTGTGGTGACACAGGGAGAGCAGCGCCGACGGGGGTGAAGCAGCAGGGGGAGGGAAGAGCGGCCGTGTAATTATCTGATCGGAAAGGGCCCAAGCCCCGTGGACTGACAGTTGTCTGCTGAGGGAAGTGCTCAGAGAGCGATCACGGCCACTGGCCACCGTGACCTCCATTTCTCCTTTCACAGGGCACAGAGCAAAAATACAAGACGTGGTATTCATTAGCAATTTAAACAGAAAATGATGGTGTCTTTTCAAATCACTGTGTCTTCTTCCTCCCAAAGTACAGGTCCATTTTTGCCTCTTTGCCTCCGTTTAGAATGTGCTGTCCCAGAGGTCTGAACTGATGCAATCCCAGGTCTCTCTCAGACAAAAGAAACAGACCAGTATTCATAAATCACTAACCTGGCTTCTGTTCCCCTGTTTCCTTTGGATCCATACCTCTTCCTTGCAAATGAGGTGTTTTTATGAACAGAAAATATGTGGACTTTACTGCTTCCCTACTCTCTCAGAAGTTCATTAAAAGCTTGCATACACACCAATCAGGGCTTTTTTTATGAGACAGCCAAGATGTTTAATGCGTATGGTGCCAATAAACACACTTCTCTAGAAGGAACTGCTACTATTTATGCAGAGAAGACACTTAATTCAAGTGAGTGGAAATAGCAAATTAGGGAATGCTTGATTATGGCATTGAAGTTGCTTTTTGGAGTGAAGATGTTGTTTGGAAAACCTCCAGATGCTCAAAGCTTGAGGAAAGTGTGGATCAACCAGGTAACTAACTTCCTGCCACAGACCTGGCTGGAGACCCTAGTTCTGTATCAGCACAGCTCACCAAGAAGGCTCAGGTGCACAGGAGAGAGCCCACGCCAGTCCCTGTAACTTGTCAACGGTGGACCATGATTGTCCCGTGAGCTCTTTGGCTGTAAGGATCGATACAGGTCCTCTGCAGGCATGAACATGTTGGATCATCCATGAAACCAGTATTGTCAGAGCTTAGACCTATGACCACATAGGTAAAATAACAAAGGTGGCAAAGGGGATAACATTACCTCCGGTTTGGGGGGAAGGTAGAATCTGCTGTCAAATAGTGAGCTGGAGCCATTGTTTTTCTAGATTATTTTTTAATGTTAATTTAACAAGACAGCTATCGATGTGAACCCAGCTCAGCACAAACATTCAGGCCTGTCAGGTGACTGAATGGCCCTCACTTAGCACCTGCCTTGTCAACTCAGGCCTGACAAGGAAGCATGTCAGTCACCTGAGGAACCCCTGGGCCAAAACACCTCCTGTCACAGCGGCGGCAGCCCAGACGACAATGAACTCCAGGCGCCCTCCTTCTAGAACAGAGAGCCCCACTTTCTCCTAGGAGCAGAGGAAGTGGGTAGGGCCAGACCCAAATGAGATTCTAAGGCAGTGGGATGGGTGGGGAGGAGCACCGCCTCCCGTGGGTAATTTCACAGGCCTCTCTGATCCTCAGGAGTCCAGTGAAATACATCTGACCTCTCGACTGTCCGCTGGCCTGCTCTGTCCCCACTTCCCACCACCCCATGTACTGTCCATTTGGGACCATAGACGCTGAGAAATCTCTGCATCCCTTCTTCCCCCTACAATACACGGCCCTCTCAGCAGCTTCCACAGCCAGCCAGCCTGACAGAGAGATGATGGCCTTGCCCTTGGGCAGAGGAGAGACACACAAAGGAGCGCCTTTGCTCTCGTAGCCATGTGACCTTTAGCCATGGTTCAGGCTCCGTGTGTAGACCAAGTTCACATGAATCTCCACCCTGGGGTCAGCTCCAGCATCAGGTGCCCATGGCTCTCTGCCTGCAGACCCCTGGGCCCTTCTCTGGGCCCTGGCCGTGAGCAGTGACGGAACCCTGCAGGTGGAATGTGCCAAAGAGTAGACTGTGGAAGGTCCCCATCAGACGCCTCCACCCTGTGGATGGGGCCCAGTGCTCTCTGGGACATTTTGCAGCCTGTGCTTCCTACCCTGCCCTCTGCACCATGATTTTTCTCTGCAATGTGCACCTGAGGAGCCCATTCAGAATTTGAAACCCACATTTATACTTTATTTACTCCAACCAAAGATCTCTTCATGTACATGCGTCTTTAAGAAGAGGGTCCGGTCTGATTAAACATCCATGATCCTATTAATACACATCAACCCACATATTATAAAAGCCCAACTTTCCCAAAGTAATTAGTTTTATCCACACCAAGTGTGCTCTGTAGGATCACGTAAGATGATCACGTAAACGGGGAGCACCCCGCCACGACATAGGTCATGCCATGTGCCTTCAGCAAACCGAGGAGCAGATTCAGGGATCCTTTGTGATGCCAGGAGGATTCAGCTTGTTAGTGTTTCTTCCAAAATGCCAGAATATACACAATAACCTCAATTATTTACCTAACACCCTCTAAATCCATAAGGGGGATTTTAGAAACATAATCTTTTTTTTTTTAAAGGCTCACTTCTAATGATAGCACAGTGATTAACCACACGACTGGAGAATTGCCTCAAAACCTTTTTGGAAGTAGGCAGAGTATAAGTAAATCAGTTAATACATGAATAAGATGCTTGAAGCTTGCTGACCTCTGGCTCTCATGTTTCCATATATCAAATTAGAGACTGACTCCACTAACTTATCTCTGAAGTCCCTTCGATGTAGAATTCTATGAATTTTCTGTGATTCCCTGTTCATTCGGCTTCAACTCTGCCCATAGTCTGTAGTAATCATGGAGTCTGCTCTCCTGCCAGCTTTGTGTCCAGGCGCTGAAGGGCCCTTGGACCATCCACAGGCCAAACCGCACGCTCAGGGTGGGGGTGGACGTGAGGCCGTTGTTGGCTGTGGCACCTGTGTTGGTGACAGTGACGTTCCATTTTAGAAAGCCACGATCAGTTTATTTTCCTTCTCTCTTCAAGTCAGCTGGTGGCCTTCTGGCAAATTAGAATGTCGCTAAACCTTTCTGTTGAGTAAGTGCAGCTTGTTGTAAAGCCACAATGTGCTTCCTGACTCTCCTTTCTCCTTCCCACCACGGAGAGCCCCCTCATCTCACAGGCGTAGACATTGAGGGTTCAGAACTTATCCTGAGTTCTGATAACACCAATTTTAATTGTTTTGTGTACTGCTGTGTCCCTATGACCTCACACTGAGCTTTGGCACATGGCAGCCACTCACTAGATGCTATTTGAACGAATGAGTGAATAAATGAGGGGCATGTTCCCAAATTCCTGGAGGTTCTAAGTGTGTTTTGTAACCCTTGTGTGGCTTCTGCTTCTGTTAAAGCGGTGGCTATAAATTTGACGGCTAGAACCACCTACATAGCCCCAGTTGACAGTGCTGTGGAAAAACACATTTGCCCCAAACCAGTGTTTCTGTTTCGGCCACTTAAAGTAGCCTTATCCTTCACCTCATGAAGAGTGAAGAGTAACCCTCAATAAAACATCTCTCAGTGGTCCAGCAAGAGGACCCACATTCATGGCAAACCTGAAAGGCCAGTTGTTGGAGATGGGTGAGCGACCAGAGAGACGGCGAACTATGGATCCAGCTTACCAGTGGGCTCACATCACCGATGGCTTCGGATGTCATTTGCTGCCCTGCAGTTTATGCCCGTCGTTTGCTGGTAGCCGAGCAAATCCTAACGAGCTAATCCCAAAGCCCAGAAAGAGGTGGTGAAGGGCTCTAGCTGCAGTTTACACAATTAATTAAGCATCCCTATTCAGAATACTCTTCTTACTTGTGGTTTAGGATTGAAAGATGCCATACTCCCAGAAAGGCACAAGGATTACCACAAGATGAATTGATAATGACCTCATTCTTAATTCATTCCCACACACTCACTTAAGTAGTTTAAGTAAGTGATAGTAGTTATATATAAGTGTATTAGTAGAAGAATAGTTGAACTTAAGTGAGATTAACACAGTGTGCTGGATAATGGGGAAGAACCCCTTGCTCAGCTGGCATTAGATAATTTACTTGGTTTGAGATTTGGGTTTCTTAACCCGAATACAAAAATCAATGGGCAGATAAACAGTGAACACAAATGTAAGTGAAGACAGTCCCTTGTTTATTGTTGGTAATATGTTCCCCAAAATATGTACAAAAGTGAATAATAAAAATGCTAAACAGTAACTTTCTGTGTTATGAGATTGCAGGAATGGTTCTGAAAGCTAGAAATTATTTAATATCCCTCACTACATCTCATCTTTAGGATACACTATTCATCAATATATCTGTAGCATTTACACAGTGGGTAGTTTTGTTCTCCTACTTAAGTGAGTGCACAGGCGGCCGGCTTTGGTCGGACTTTCATGGGATTTATCCTTTTCACGATGTCTATCTAATGACACAACTACGGAAATTAAGTCAATGTGATCTATGCCCCTTATTGGAATTACTACTTTCATTTTTACATTTTTCTACTAATTTTTACTAAAAAATTAGAAAATAAAAATCACATGAACACTTATATGAGGGGAAAAACTAGAGGTGTTACCAAACTGACCTACTGTCAGGCAGACCTCATCACAGCAAATATTCGTTTGTGGTCATGAACGCAGCTCCAGATTTGACACACCTAAATGACCTTCTGTGGCCAGCACGTGATGCTCATGGTGTGGGTTGTTCCAGAGTCACACGGACCCTCCACACGCATTCTTTTCCGGTACCTTCCCCTAAACTGTGGTGAGACACCACAGGGTGTAAGAAAGCTGCAGGACAGTGCCTGGGATGGGTGGCTGGCTGAAGTGTCCTGTTTGTAGGTCATTAAGATGAGGAGGTCATCTCCTGGTTGCTTTCGGCATGTAGGGTCTGTGTTGGCCTCCACGGAGGAGGCAGAAGAGTCGGCTCTGCCCAGAAGTAAGTGGGCACCTGGCATGGAATGCTCTGTGGGATGCCAGATAAATCTTCCCCGACTGATTATGATTCCTGGAAGTCAAAATCAAGGCTCCTTGGTATTAAGTCTTTGAGGATGATAGGAGACATGGAACCAACCACAAATTGTAATGCTGTCAGATTTGAAAGTCTTTGAGCATTGTGACTGGGGAGTGTAAGCTGAGCTCTCAAATAAACTTCCAAACAGCTTCACATTTCATCTTTGAATCAGCGATGTTTAAGGTAGAAAAAATAGAATAGGTAGATAAATCCAGTAAATGAAAAACAAGCAGAAAAAGAAACATAGACGTGACCCATAATCTAATCACTCAAAGGTATTCACAGTTCACAGCTTGGCAAGTATTCCTTCTCTGATGTTCTAGACATCACGGTCCTGTTGAGATCTGCATGTATCTATACCGTATCTACTTGAGCACGTAGGTATGTTCTCCTTACCACTTGGTTCTGTCAGCCGTCTTTTTGCACAGAAATATATTGAACATGTTTCCCTGTCAGTAACCACACATCCACCCTTGCTCAGTGCTCATTTCTTGGGCTAAACCTTGGTTGCTTTAACTGCTCACGATCCCCAGGGATTCGCAGTGGCGCTCCTGGCCTTCTTGGGCACAGATCTCTGCACATTTGTTAAATAGTTTCCTTGGGATAAGATTTTCAGCAATAGAATTACTAGGTCAGAATTAAATATGTTTTAATATTTATGATAGGTGTTGGAAAATTTTCTTCTAGAAAAGTTCTGTCAGTTTATATTTTCATCAGCAAAAAAAAAGAGGCTTTTCTAATCAAACACTCGTCAACATAAGGTGTTACTTTTTTTTAATCATTGCCCATCTGATAGGTAGTAAACTCTTTGCTTGAATTTTGTTGATGAATAAATAAGGTTGAATTTTTTGTCATATGTCTAGTCTGTTGCCTTCTCATGTCCATTGGGGGTGATTTTTCCTATCGCTCTATAAATTATTATTTGTTTGTTTATCTGTTGTGGTGCATCTATTTTCACATGTTACATTACCAGCCCCTCACCCCCAGTGTATTATATGTCCTTTAATTTGTGATATTTTTGTGACATATAGAAATCTTTAATTTTTGTGTAACTGCATTTGCCAATCTTCTCCAATATGATTTCTGATTTTAAAAATGTGGACTCTGAATTCAGTTGTTCACCAGCACAGCTAAATTAAAGCAGTGATTTAGGAATTGCCCCTCCTGAGGCTACGACAATGATGCTTTCAGCAGGAGTCAGTGACACGGGTACACAGTCTGTCAATAATCAGAATTGAAAGATTTTTAGAAGGAAGGCAGAGTTGAGCCCCGTACAATGATGCAGTTACCAGCTGTGGTAAACAGAAATCTAAGCCCTCCACGCAGCCATTCCTGGTTCCTGTCGCACCCACACCTTCTCCCAGTTACTCAGCGAAGCACTCATCTAGGCACTGCTGGGAAGGGTTTTTGCTAACATAATTAAGATCCCAAATCAGTTGACCTTCAAACAAGGAGATAGTCTGGGAAGGCTGGCATAATCACATGAGCCCTTTGAAAGCAAAGTTTTCTGGTCGCGGGAGAGTAGCCAGAGAGATGCTCTGCAAGAAAGCAGGCATCATTGTCGGGCTCTGCCTAAGGGGCCCATGGGGCAAGGAACCGTGGAACCTGTGGGGGCTGGGAGCAGCCCTGGTCAGCTAGAAGGAAACCAGCTGTCTCAGGCCTGGAGCCCCAGGCAGCGAATCCCAACAACAACCAGTGAGCCTGGGAGAAGGCTCCCAGCTGCCAAAGGAACGCACCCCAAACCTTACTGTCCACTCTCATCTCTCTCACAACAGCTAGCCCACTGTCATTTCTGCAGCAGGTGCTGGATATGGCTTTGTGGAAACGTTACCAAGTCCCAGCTCATGCCACTTGCCACATGACATGCCAATAAGTCAAGGGACAATGTACTGGGGCAAGGAACATGACTTTATTCAGAAAGCCAGCAGACCTAGAAGATGGTGGACTTGTGTCCTGAAGCCTCATCTTAACTCAGGGTTGACTTTGAGCTTCTATTATATTAGGGAAGGGGGAGCAGAGGGCTTTGAGGTCAGGAGGGGATGGTTAGCTCAGCCCTCTGGGTGTCAGCAAGGGTCTGAGGATGGGCGTGGGGCTGCCTGTCCTTGCCTTTGGTTGGCTGACTCCGCTGATGTCCCTGTAAGTCCTGCGATGACAGCGCAGACATCATTTTGGTACATGCTTCCTCACCCCCATGCAGGGGAGGAGCTCTGCATCAGTCATCAGCCATGAGCTTGGATGATAGACAAGCCTCCAAGCAGGGCTGAGCAGAGGCTTTTTGACAGGGCTGTAATGTGGAGGAGGGCTGGCTTGGTTACAGACATGGCTGCGATCTTAAATAGCTCTGGTGACTTCAGCTCCCCTTCCTGCAGGCCCCCAGAGAGCATTCTAGGCTGGTGAAGAGCAGGATTGTAGAAACAGTCTATTTTAGTCTTGATCAAGCTTGAGGCGTGTGGAAGGAAATGGATGGATTCAGAAGCAGGAAGGACAGAGAGCTGGAAGACAATTAATTTTTTTTACTGTTGGGCCAGTAATCCCAAGTGTCATGGGAGAGTTCCAGCACAGAAGGGACAGCGACTAGAATGAGAGCTGCCCCTGGGCCAGTGATGTGGGTGGTGGGGAGGTGGCTGACAGCTCAGGCCCGGACCTGCACGCAGGTGCACCACTTTGAGAACAGAGGTAGGGATGGGGGTGGGGGCGCCTCCGATTTGTATTGTTACAACTATTAAAGCAAAAGCAATAAACATTTGAGAAACATATAGGTCTTTTTCTTGTATCTCTTGAACCTACAACAAACTTGCCAGGGAAGTTCTGATGGTGGGGTTTTGACCCCTCGTTGTGCCCCACCCCCCATGGTGATGCTTTGGTTTTACTGTCCTGGAAAGAGAAGTGCCCCCTGGACACTTGGACTTATCTTCAGCTTGGAACCTTTCCCTTGAAAATAATTTAGCTCATCAACACAGACTAAATATAATTGTTGCAAGTGGCCTCTCTCATCTGACAAGACCCGCTTCTCTCACCCTAGGGACACTGGCTGGCTGCCCGTGGCTCCCACAGGGATATGGGATGTGGTCCTGGATGCAGGGGGACTCCTCCGCCGGCCTGCCAACCTCTGGGACCAGGTCTCCAAGGGGTGGTTGAGACACAGCTTGTGGGGGACACAAGAGAAAAGAAAGTATTTGCCGTGTGGCAGGGCCAAGTCAGTCCTAGGAAAGAAGGCCGCTCAGCACACCAGCGTAAGTCTGCAGGGCCAGCCAGGGCTCAGGTCCATCAAACCCCCAAAGAATGGCAGCTCTCCAAAGTTCGGGCGCCCTATTGTCTTGGCCCTGGAAAGAAGAGACTGGTGGTCCGGACCAGCTCAGCTCCTGAACATTTGGAGCCCCCTCACTGCTGTTCTTCTGGCGCTGCACACACAGATGTCGGGAGCTGGCAGCCACAGAGCAGCCGGGACCCCAGCCTTCTCCAGCAGTCTAATCCTTTTCCTCTGATGTTCGCTGTGTCCTGCTCAGCCCGGGCTGGCTTCTGTCCCCCATGAAGTCCAGAGTCCCTGAAAAAGGAAGACCCTCTACGGTGTCAGGAACAAGCTGAGAATTCAACTAGGAAGGGTCCTGTGAGCCCCCGTCAATGTCAGGGCTCCCCATTTCCAGTGCCTGACAGTCGATCGTAACCTCTCCCTGAAATGCCGGCCCATTCAGGTTCCCAAGCTGCTGGCTTTAATACCTAGCTTTAATATCATGGAGGTAACAGTGTTTGAGGACATATTCAGGAACCTAGAGGTTCAAGTTGGCAGGATCGGCCCCCCTGCATTCCCTCCACCGTCCCCTTTGCCAGCTCTTCCTCCTCACCCTCTGCTTGAAGGCCGAGAAGAGAACGAGATAAGGCCACCTCACTTTGCCTCTCCTAGGGCCCTGCCACGGCTGCTTCTCCACCAGGACTCCAGGACCTTATCTGTGGCTTGGATGTCACCCCCACCGATGCTCCCTACAACTGACTGACCGTCTCTGCCACCCTCACACCAGGCTTGTCTCTACAGCTTGGATGACTCTCCATCCTTTCCCCAGACCTGACCGGGTTCTCAGTGGAGCTGATGAGCTAAGACAATGTTCTGAGCGTGCATAGAAAGTACAGACTGTGACGAAGTGGCCGGATGACAGTATAGGCTCGATGCTGATGGATGCAGTTGAGCCTTCTGTGTCCAGAGGCTGCTCTGAACTTGTCTCTTCCTTCTGGGTCAGATGAACTTTTCCTCTGTGGAATTGTAAGAAAGAAAGGTAAATTATCTCAACTCCCTGTCACTTAAACAGGAGGAGAGCTATTACTTGTAGATAAAAAGCCCCTTATCACATCAGGTATTTCACATCCATTGGTAAATAAGGGCGACCTTCCGAGGTGGCCTTAGCTGACTGCTAATGCTCTGCTGGGTGCCACCCTCTGCCTGTCACTGCCTGACCGTGCTCAGTAATCAGCAGCCATGCCCAGAGCCAACAGTTCATATTGCAGGTTTTGTGACCCAAGCTAACAGGGGTGTCAGTGAACCCCCCTGCTTCCTGTTGTATTTGAAAGCAGCCATAGACGATGCAGAAATGAATGGGTGATGCTGTGTGCACCAATAAAACTTTATTTACAAAAACAAAGAGCAGGCACACAGGCTGTGGTGGGACGCATGTGCCAGAGTGTGGGCTGATATGAAGCTCAGAGGAAGGAGCTCTGAGCAGGGGACGTGTCCTCTAGGACCCTGTGACACCGACGGGTTCTTTGGTTGGGTCATTTAGAGTTTGAGCCGTAATTCAGTTAACAGCTGGCTGTTCATTCATTGGACAGTGCTAGCCATTCATAATTGTTCCCCAAATTCCTCTCAGGAAGGATGAGATGGAGAAAAGCAGCTATTAGTCGCCTTCGGGCAGCAGGGGTCTGAACTCGGCTGCCGCGGTTGCCACCTTGGCTGACATCATCCGAGGACAAGGGTCATGGCTGTCACCATGAAGAGGTCTCGGGAGTGTTCCTCCATCCTGCCCGTACCTTGCTGGGCCATTTCACTGAAATCTTTTTGAACTGAGAAGCAGAGCCAATTCTCTGACTATACAGGGTTGGTAGAAGGTGTCCAGTCAAGCACTTGGATTTCGGGTGCTACCCAGCTTTGTGTGTGTGTGTGTGTGTGTGTGTGTGTGTGTGTTTGGGCTGACGAGACCTCTGGAGGGTGACAGGGACAATCAAACTGCCCGAGACTCTGGGTACCCTCCTGCGCCATTCTTGTCTTCCCATCTCAGGCCCTCCGTGGTGCAGACGGCTGCTTGCAGTAGACAGCATGGAGGTGATCCAAAACCACAAAGATAGGCCCCAGTTTACTCTCAGTGTACTTGCTACAGTCTGTCCACGTATGACCAGAACGTTGCTCAAATTCAGCCAACAAAACTGCAGCTGGAACCCAAGAATCCCTTGGGTTTGGTCCCTATTTAAAGTTTAAATGACTGAGAGCCATGGAGATGCAATTCGCTGACTTTGAAGTGTCTTCTAAGAAGTATCAATGGAACATTTTAAATTTCTTTTTAAAAGAAACCTGAATCAAAGTGTGCACACACACATACACCTCCCCCCCACCACCACAACCTGGATCCAGTTCAGCTTACAGACTCAGGATCACCTTCAATGGGTTTAGGAAAGCTCATGAGGACAGTGCACATGGTCAGTCGCAGGGCCGGGACAGAGGGGCGGATGCCAGGCTAGGGTCAGTTTGATCTGCACAGCCGCTTCCTTCTGAACCGTGGACAGCTGGGCAGGCAGAGTTCCGGTCCAGGGCTGGGACCTACCCAGTCTGTGAGGACAGGCTCCTGAGCACATTCCCAATTGCTACACCTTCCCGTGTGACCACCTTGCCAAACGCAAGGTTTTGTCCTAGGTCCTTCCTGCCGTGCTGATGAAAAGGCTCCCCTTGAAAAACACCCCAGGGCAGGGAATTCTCAGGAGGCCTCCCATCTCCTCTTCAGAGCTTCTCCCCTCAGCCCCCCAGGGTTTCCCTCCCTGGTTGGGAGTCAGCACCTGTCCCACAACTTTAGACCATCGTCCTGAGCTGTATGTGACAGCCATTGGAAGGGACAGGATTGGGGGGCTTCTCGATAGAGCTGGCAGGGGCCTTTCCTACTGTGTGGGTGGGTCGTCAGAGCCACAGCCAGGAGGGAGGCTTAAATGGGCTCCCTCCCTGCAGACCCAGCAAGTGAGAAGCTTGGTTAGCTCACACAGGGTCCAGGCTGCAGAGGTAACACCTGGAACCTTCGGTGTTACAGTCCATCCTGGGAGTAGGTAGCTCTGCCTCACAAGATGTAAGCCATCAGCACCAATAGTTACATTAATGCTGGCAAGTTGTCAAGATGCTCCTACAGCTTGGGGCTAGGGGAGTAGCCCCTGTGA
Organism: Smutsia gigantea; assembly: GCA_032199065.1. Taxonomy (NCBI): domain Eukaryota; kingdom Metazoa; phylum Chordata; class Mammalia; order Pholidota; family Manidae; genus Smutsia; species Smutsia gigantea. The sequence goes on along the minus strand of JAVSCE010015891.1, from coordinate 473,503 downwards.
ACATACTGCTCATTATTTTCCCCTGAGAACGTCAGACTCCCTGCCGGGACTATAAGCTTCAATTGTCATATTGGAATCCATACGTTTCGAGTCAAATATGACCCCTTGTGTTGTTGCCCCAGCATTGCTGGACTGCTGTTATAATCTGTATGTCCAGTGACCCTCAGATTGCAGGCCCTGAGCCCAAGAAACAGAACTTACGGCCTTAAATGTTTATTTAAATGTTGGCAAAGTGATTTCCCTTCTTCCACCATATTCCCATATAGTAATTTCACTAATCTGGATAAATCATTATGTGATGATTCATTGGTACTGAGCAAGTCTAATCCTATCACATTTCCTTTTTATATAACTTCTTTCCTGGGATTCGCAGTGTCTTAGTAACTCCCCCTTCCTCCTGGAGACCAGCCCTTGGGTCTGCCATCCTCCAACCAAATGGGCTGGTGCTCGGCAAGCCGGCTGCACAGCTGCCAGCCGGGGCGGCGTCCTCACCACCAGCCTGGGTGTGTCTCTGCCTCTCTCCTGTGATGTCAGATGTAAAATCCTGAATGTTTATGTGGCAGTCCTTGATCCCCTCTGCTTTTTCAGATCGAGTGAATAAGATGCCTTACACAGAGAGGTAATATTTATGAGATACTGGGATCTACCCTTTCCCAACAAAAATTAAACCTCTACTCCTTACCTTACCCAGTCTGCTTGACAAACAGGAGCTTGGTCACAAAGAAGCCAAGGAGGGGTCGTGTACATCTCTGCCGCTGACACAGCCCTGCGTGGTCCAAAGCGTGGGGAAAGGCTTACAAATGCTGAGTGTGCTGCACAGATTATTTATACTTCTCTGCACAAACATGGCATTGGCTGATCATATCAGATGATGAATCACATGTGGAGAGTTTAAGTGGTCACCCATTCCAGGGCTCTGAGTAGCAGAGATAGGACTTGAACCCAGGACTTCCCACTCCACGCTCCAGGTTCCTTGAGCTACTCCATCTTGACTCAGCAGTCAGACGACCGTGCATAAGTGAAGCCATAATCATCAAGGGCATGTGTTGACTCCTTTTAGGCCCTTATGTGTTCAGGTTGCATTTTTTTTGTGTGTGTGCTGAAACAGGTCACCTGTTTCCACAAGGACTTCCCTGTCTCAGGCCTTCTAAACTCACAGTGGAAAGGCATTGATTGTTCTCTGCAAATGATCTTTAAAGGAGCCAGGAGTGCCTGTCTAGCCTCTGGTGTGCACACAGTCATGGAAGCATCAGTGCCCTGGGTTATCTGGAGTCTAAACAGCCAGGACAGAATTTGTGCACTAGACACTCTGGCTCATCCCTCTGTAGGTTGTCACTGATGTGCAGGGGAGGATGCGGGAAGATCTCTAGAGGTCATCACCCTGACTCTAGAGGTCATCACCCAAATTCAGGGTACACTGAACTTCATGTGCACCAAACTTTGTCTTGGCTGAGACTTTGGCATTTCTAATACGAATGTTAGATTCATTTCTAGAAGGCAGAGAGAGAGAGAGATGACTTGGAAAATAGCTTAAAGGCAGACAGTTAATCTTAAACCTACCGCTCTTTATCATCTTGGCAATGAAATTACTACCCTAAAAGACCTGCTAATACAGGTAGGCCCCATTTTCTAAAGTTCACATTGCACACTTCACTTTTACAAAAGACCTACATTAGTACCTGTTTTGGTAATCAAAGGAAATTCTAAGAGGATTTTCGCTTTTATGAAAAAAGCCAAGAGAACGGAGCGTTCAGCATTTGCTTTGCAGCGAGCTGTTACAGAGGCAGCGTGCACTCCGAGCAGTGACGGGGCCCCTCCAGCTTCTTCCCCGGAACCATGCTGAGCATCGCAGCATCCAGCTGCCAGAGCTCTGACCTGTGTGAGCATCTGCACTTTACCTTGATTTATTTTGTGCATCGGTTAGCAAGATTTGTGCTAAAGCATCAGAAAAGCCTAAGATTTGGGGGGTCTGAGAATGCCCACCAAATTTTCCACGTAAGTTCATGGTGAATGCTTCTTTGCCATACACATTTGGGCTTACCAAAGCTGTCACAGGAAAACTCTGCTGTTGGGTGGTGGGCAAAGCCTGCACTCTGCTTGGCCCCAGCAGGAAAAATGCCAAAACATGTGAGTCGTCTGATCTCAGGAATTTCCTCCCCTTCTGAAAATGACCATCCATAATTAAGTGCCTACAATTCCCAAAGTTAAAATACTTCTATGAAACCGGCGGAGGCCAATCTGCTGGGGGACAGTCAGGAGCCACCTGAAACGCTGTAGCACATGGGGCTGCCACCTTCCCATGGGGTCCGCTCTCTCTCTTCTGCTTTCCTTTTGAGATCAGAGTCCCTTTGATGATCCTTTGTTCTAGTTTCCTCTCTTTGCGGGCCTGGGTGCTCTTTGCTCTGTGCCTAGCCTGTGACCTTGGTTCTGAGAAGATGCCCTTGGTCATGGACTGGCTTCTGGAGCCCATGCACTCCACCTCCCCGCCACCCACTCGCAGTCCCGGGTGCACTGTCATCCTTAAGAACCCCTGGCAGGAGGAGACCAAGCTGGGGTTTACCGGGTCTCTGCTCCCACCTTTTCCCCATTGCTGTTGGTCAGGATCTAAGATCGATCACAGAGGCAAGTTCTAGGGAGGTGGGGGCCTGAGAGAAGACCTTGTGGCTGGTGTCCCCGGCACAGAGGGAGGTCCCCCGGGGAATCCCAGGTCTGGTGCCAGTGCCTGCTCAGCTCAGCTCAGCCTTGGGCTCAGGAAGCCTGGACTCTCACAACAGGCTCCAGGTCCCATGTCGTTTTTCTCTCTTTGTAAAAACAGATAAAATGATGTCACTGCCCACAAGGTGGGTTTCCTACAAACACCAAAGGGCAGATTTTCATTAACCAAACGCAGCACATTTGACAGCTGTCCTGGAGAAAAGCATCGTGTGGCCATGCAGAGCCACCTTCGCTGGGCGAATCAGGCATGTGGTTTGGAGTAACACATCAGGAGGCCTGTGGTGATGGGAGACAGGTGGCTGTGGACACGAGATGACACCCCCTGCCACCGCCTGAGATCCACACAGGCTTTATTTTTCCTCTGAAAGAAATGCTTTTTATTGTAATAGACACACACTAAAAATTTAGAGGAGATAAAAACAGTAGAGTGCCTCATCCTTCTGGGCTCATGCCTTTGGCATCGGTCATATGTTTGGGGGATGTTCTTGCTGCTGAGAGAATACAGAGTGCCTGTAGGGTGGGCGCGCCGGCTGGGACACACCCAGGGCCTGGCGCTGGGAGTCTGGGGGAGACGCGGAGTAGGTGGGTCTCAGAAGCTCCAAGTCACGCCCTTTGCTGCTGGAGAGGTGAGATGCCAGGTCCTTGGCTTCAGCCTTCCTTTTTTCTGAGAGGGACACTTTACTTAATTTTCCAGGAAAAAGCCAGGGCTGAAGTCAACATAAACCTTCCCAGAGAAGCCATTGGATGGGGACATTATCAGCTCTCTTGGTCACCTCTGAAAAGTCAAAGAATAGGGTTTAGTAGTGGGTGGTCCCTGAGGAGAAAGCAACCGAGCAGATCAGCTTAAATCTCGTCTGAGTTAACCTTACTCAAGTGGCAAGATCATCAGAAAACTGAAAGTATGTGATTTTATCTCTCAGCATTTATCCTGTGTATTAGCCAAACATACTCTGGTTAAACATATGTTCTAAGGAAGATTTCATTTAATTATAAATATGTTTTTTGTTTTTGTTTTTGTTTTTTTGGTTTTCCACCTCCTGCAAAAATATTCTGGGGTTAATCTTCTCAAAGTTCAGAGACAACGTGGTGAAGGGCAGAGACTCAGTCTGCCAGGTAAGACACCTGGGTGAGGTTAGGGCCTCGCCGGTGTGCAGGAGGGTCTGGTCCAGCACTGGGATTCACCAGATGTGTCCCTGGTCTGCTTGAGACTCCGAGTGTCCTGTGAATGGGCCGCAAAGTAATGCAAACGTGAGGTTCAACACCACGGTTCTTCCAGGATGAATGACGGGCAATTCCATAGATCTTTATTTTTGTATATACCTAGAGTTGCTAAGTGCACCATGGGAGGCTGTTGAACTCTTGAATATATAGATGAAAATGCGTGCGGCTGTGGGGTAGCGAGGCCCGCCTCTCTCCCCTGAGTCTGGCTCCCGTCGAGTGCCTGGCAAAGCTGCAGAGCTGTTTCCCTCACCGGAGGCTGAGCTGAAGCCCTGCAGCTGGGACCCTGTGCTGCCAGCATTTGGAGCTGGCCCTGGTTTTCTGTCATACTTATTTTTGTTTTTATCTTTATTTCTTTTCAATTTTAAATCACCCTTCAATTATCTTCAGCATTTTTAGTTTTGTTCATTGGCTTAACTGAATAACCCGCTCCAGTGTGTCAGAATACATAGCTGTTCCAGAAACAGCTTCACCTCACATTTTCCCAAAAGCAATTTATAAGATTTGTGTGCATTGCAGTTCAAATGTAAATCATAAATGCCCCATTAGTAAGGCAGGTGTACTCATGAGATTCCCAAATGGGCTGGCACAGGAGTGCTTTCTGACGTCAGTGAATTTTTCCAGTGGGATTGGTGGGTAGCTGGGCTGGGAGGTTGTTTATCCTAAGAGCTGTGATCAGAGAGGCTTATTGGCCCTGGGAAAGGATAGGGGGTCTCACATGGCTCCGTGGGGTGCAGGTGGAGGCCCGGGTGCCCCGGGCACAGTTAGGGGGGCCGGTGGCAGGCTGCTGCGGCCAGTGCACTCCCGCCCCTTTGCCCTGGGGCTCACCTCCTTGCCAGCTGCCGTTGGGGACAGGAGCCCTCCTCTCTGGGCTCCTGCTGGGGGCTCAGGCCCTCCTTGCAGGCAGTAACCTTTGAGACATGGCTGACCCTCCGCCCGGACTAGCAAGGGGTATGGCCCCGTGGTTCCTCGCCACTTGCCGTGCCCGCCTGTCTGCTCAGCTACCACCAGCAAGCTCCACATTCTGCCTCAGCCTCTTACTCTGACTGGCCCAGCCAGCCTCTGCCCGGCCCCTGTGGCCTGGCGTCTGTCGTGGTCCGACTGACAGGCCAATGGGTCCCCGGCCATCCAAGGAGCACATTTCCAGTAGAGGTTATAGGTGCCTAGGTTTTCTAATACAAGGCCTTTAAAAGTCTCTCTCTCTCCCTTCCTCTACGAATTAAGAGAGTGAACATTCCTTCTCACATCCATGACTTTTCCGAGTGCCAGAAAGGCAACAAATGACTGTGGAATTACCTCCACAATCCTGTTTAACACATCATCAGTGTATCCGACTTAACATGGTGCTTCGCACTGACCATCCCATTTGTTTTACAGCTTCATTGGAATAAAATTTATATAGCATAAAACCCACCCTTCTGAAAGGTACAATTCAGTGTTTTCTAGTATATTCACAGAATCATGTGACAGTCACCTTAGCCTGATTTTGGAGCATCTTCGTTGTCCAAGAAAGAAACCCTGCATCTGTCAGCAGTCACTTCTCATCCATCCCTCCCCCAGCTTCCCCAACCTCTGATTAGGCTTTCATGCCTCCACTGTCCAGCTGTATCCTAGAACTGGGACCATATAATGTGTGAGCTCGTGTACATCGCTTCTTTCTCCTAGGACAGTGTTGTAAAGACTTGTCCATATTGTAGCGTGTGGCAGAGCTTCATTCCTACTTATGGCTGAATAATACTCCATTTTACAGAGAGAGTGCGTTTGTCTGTCCATCCACCTGATGGAAATTCGGGTGGTTTCCACACTCTGTCTGTTATAATAAGACTGCCACACCCAGGCATGCCCAGGTATGTGTTTCCAAGGACATGACCGCTGGCTTTTATATGGGCAGTCTGGAGGGCCCGGGGTTGAGACGCCTTGCTGTGAAGCTTGCAATTAACAGAAGCGCGCTCTCTAGTAAAGATTTCTGGCTCCTATTTCTTCCCCTAAATCTTCTTTCTTCTTGTCCAATTCATTCATTCATTTGCTCAGCAAATAAAGAACTTGCCCTATCTACCATGTACTTTGCTGGGTTCCAGTGATACTTTAAGTAGCCATTTTTATGCTTTTCAATGAAGTTGTATATTTTATTCCTCAGAGAGAGAATTTTCTGTGTTCTACAAGTAAATTGTGTTTGGCAACATTGGCACCTCCTCCTCCGGGCATCAGATACTCATGCAAAATAAACAATTTCAGGCTATTTGGTTTTGTTCTAACTAATGCCTCTCTTGTACTTTTTCTTGTTCAATTCATTTTTTTGGGTGTCTTACAATTCTTCTGCTCTTGGCATCCCCAGAGCAGTATCTTTTGCAATATTTTAAAGAAGCTTTGTTTCCCAGCTGGGATTTGGCCTCTTCTTCCCGCTCTTATCTACAGTTGGAGTTCACAGCCTTACTAAACTCGTCCAGTTTGAGACTTTCTTTCATTCTTGGTTTCAAATCTGTCAACCAGCGAGCTTTGGTGACCAGCATCCTGTACCAGGCCCCCGCTAGCGGCAGACGGAACGGCAGAGCTGTGTCTGCGTCACAGGGCACACCTCCCGCCGGACATACGGGTGCTGGGGGTGCGGGCTGCGCGGAGGCCCCTTGGGGGGCCCCCTCTGGGTCTCCTCACATGAAGTGTCCTTGTCAGAGGACTAGCAGGGCAGAGAACCCCGAGGTTGGAGCGGAAGCTCGGGAGCTAGGAGGGAGCATGCAGGCGTCCTGAGGGGGAAGGAGAAACAGTTAAACATGGGCAAGGGGCAGGGAGTTCTGGTAGCCAAGGAGCGGCTGGCAGCACAAATCCTCCTCTGGAAACTTTGGAGAATGCAGACCTGGGGCACTTTCCCTAATGTACTGACTGCAGAACTCAACAGTGGATCACAGGTGTGTGTGTATAAAAAGTTTCACAGGTTGTCAGGCCGGGAGCCTCAGTTTTTGAGGAATGTTTAGGAGCTGAGGCACCTACCACTTGGCATGCCTGCGCCCCTGGTGGGGGTCAAAGGTGAAGCTTCATATGAAAAAGAGAACATATTTTGGCAAAAAGAGAAAGTGCCTGCACAGTCTTGTTGGGGAGACAGTGTATGCCCACTGGAGACACGAGGCTGTGCATGGAAGGCGCCAAAGGCCAGCACGGACATCCGGCTCTGAGGCTGACATAGAAAGCAAAGGGCAGTCTGGGAACCAGCAACCCAGAAGTCTTGGTGTGAGAAGGAGGCTATGAGCCTGCACTTACAGGATTGTTCTAAGAACAGTGCTCTGCACCATCCCGTCTCTTCCTCTGTGTCTTCCTCCTTCGTGTCCAGTTCTTAATTCACGTACTCAACGAGGAAACACAGGGAGCTCTATTTGCGTGGTGGGTCCCAGCAGTTCCTGGTCTCATCAGGGGTCCTGCAATCTGGCAGGGGCAGGAATGGTGCACGGAGCTTCCTTGTTTACGTTGCTGCCATAGATGTCACAACAAGGAGCTACGTGTGTGTGCACCGAGGAAGGCTCGCCCCAGAGGACATTTTGTGGCTTCGGGGGACAGCCAAGAACCCGCCTTTCTCATTTTCGCCTTCACTCTGTTTTCTGTTGCATGCTCTTCTTTCCCCTTCCCATCCTGGCCTTTCAGCCTGCTAGTTCTTCCTGTGTGTCCACGCTTCCCCAGTCTGTGCATCTCTCCTCTTTTTTCCCATGTTTCCCACTACAACTTTCAGTGGGACTAATAAGGGGTGACTTCAGTAGAGAAAAGAGAAAATGTGAGCATAAAGCAGTCTATGTGTGGTTATGTTTGGAGCAAAGAAAGCTGGAATGTATTGCACTGCACACATTAACCTTGGGGCATTGCAAAGACAGGAAAAGGGTTTCCAGTCCCCTGAAATGAGGAAACAGCCTGGCTTCTCCTTGGCCTCACCTCTTCCCCTGCCAGCAGCCAGTGAGATCTGAGAGTCTCTCTCCTGGCCATCGCCCTGGCCAGGAGTGCCACCAGGCTATCCTGCCCTGGATTCTGACACCTTGGCACGGGGGTCCTGGAAACAGGACAGTTCATTGGCAGGTCTGCGGTTCTCCTCAGGATCTGCTCCCATGGGGTCAGATGGGTAGCTCACCTGTGCAAAATGCAAATCTGTTTTCCACTCTCAAGTCCCAAATTTTGCATAGGACAAGATAAATATCTCTGAAGTAGTAATTGAAAGTAAGTTACTCACCTGCTTGTCTTTGAAGGAAGCCTCACTATTCCTAGTCAGCAAGGATCTATTAAGTATCTCTTCTCAACCCAGCCCTGTTCTGGTCATTTGGGGCCAGCAAAGAGGGAGGTATTTTCCACCCAAGAATTTAAAATTAAATTGCAAGTACTGTGTGCTCATGCTTGGATTTTGGTGAGGGACATGTTTTCCCATGCACCTCTGTCTGTCCACGATGTGGAAATGGTCTTCAGGAAGGCCACCACCTGGGCGACTGCCCGGTGCCCACAGTTCCTGGTGGTGTCAGCCCTGCCTTCAGGTCAGGTAATGAACTAGAAACCGTACAATCATTCGAAGGGACCAGCAAGGTCTTTAAGGCATTGAGGGGAGGGTGGGGAGATAAATATAAAGTGAATACTGTGAAATATATCACCCTAGACTTGAGAACTTAGCCACATGGAAAACCTCATGCTTAGCAAATGGCATTTTGTAGAAGCTCCTCAGATGGGTGCCAAACGTCAGCACAGAGAGGCTGCAGGTGCCAGGGATGGCCTGAGTGCAGCTACCGTCAGAATGTTTTAAGCTGACATTTACATTTCTTAACGTGCGCTTACTTGCTGAGGTAATGTTTTTTGCCCAAGGCCAACAGTCAGTCCAAATGCTTCCATATTTTAAGCTAGATCTTGAGATTTGGGGAGTTAAACTCTTTGCATAAGCATTGTTCAGTTTCCAAAAGTGACTGTCCACCGGAGGAGTTTCAGCAGCCACTCCCACCTGGCGCTTCCCAGGACAGCTAGCTGGCTGGGCGACATCTGCTGCATCCCAGTAAGTGCCCACCATTTGGGGGCTGTGGCCACGCGATAGTCAGTAGCCATTTTCAAGGGGCATTCGTGCTCTGTGGTCAGGCCCTACAACATTAGCTCTGTGCTGACCTAGCAAGAAGAATCCAGATTTTTCTGGATTAATTTAGTTAATTTAGTGACTTTGTCATTTTGCCAAACGGCACTCACTGTTTATAAACTGCTCAGCACAAATGATTTCTTTTAATCACTCCAAATGCCTGTAAGATAGTTATTATTATCCTTATTTTTTAGAAGGGTAAACTGAGGCCCACATGGGATTAAACGTGTGGCTCAAAGCCGAGAGGCTGTCATTGGAAGTGCGTAGACCCGTGTCCAGGCTGGCCCTCCGTGGCCCCCATGGGGCCGATGGTCTGCGGAGGCAACTTTCCGCCTGATACTGCTTTCTGGGCCCCCATCCAATCTCATTCAGAGCCTCTGTCAGTGAGTAAATCTGTTAGATTCGACTGAGGCAGATGCAGACACCGGGGACAGACAGACTGCCGCGGGTCACACGGGGGAAGCCAGCCTCCAAGGGACGAGCACAGCCACAGCACTTCCAACTGTGTCTCCCCAGAGCTTGCGGAGTTGACAGAAAAGCAGCTCGGGGTCCTGAGGCCCTGAGACTGCTGCAGCCCAGACAGAGGGGAGAGCCCAGAAGGCCTTATTATTCCTGCTCTGGGTAGATACCCAGAATCAATCAATAAATGAGCTGTTTTATCCAGGCCAGCCATCCGAATCCAGGGACGCAGGGACGGACAGACGCACGAACACACTGATCACCCCGGCAGAGCCTGCTGGTCCGCCGTCCCCAGGAATGGGGCGTGGGGCGGAAAGACGTGATGGAACCACACTGTGTCGTTCTGGGCCACGCCTCCCCCCCTCTACTCTGAGGAGGGGCAACAGGCACTGTGATCTGTCCTTCAGGGCCCGGCAGGGGAGTGACTGAAACCGGGCCTGATGTGTTTCCGGCAAACCGCTGCTCTCCAGGCTGGGGCGGAGGCCTATCTATCAGCAGCGGCGTTTCACACGGGCCTTTATCCTGGCCTGTAAAGTTGATAGTCTCTTCATCACTGAGTCCAGCTTGACTCGCGTTCCATCGACCCCAGGATTGGTCAGGTGTTGGGGCTTTATGGCGACTTGTCAGGGGAATGTGGACTGTGTTCCTGCAGTGACAATGACACCAGCCATGGGGAGCCCTCACGAGCGCCCACCATCGGCAGCGCTAGCTCTCAGACTCCCAGCACTGCCCAGGGACAGTGCTATCGTCCCAAGTTTTAGATGACGAAATCAAAGTTTAGATAGGTCAGTGGGTCAGTTATATTTTTCTAACAAATGGTGAGAACCAACTTGAACTGCCCTTAGCTAAAAAAGGCGAAAGCTGTGGATCGGGCAAGAGCGAGGCTGGTCTTCGGGCCCGTCTGACAGGGACTCGGTGAAGCTCTGACCCCTCCGCTGCCCCCTTCCCCCCACCTCACTCCCTCTGCTGCCTTGTCCACTTAGGGAAAGAGAGGAAGATGAGCCCCTGCTCTCCTGAGGTCTCCTGTAAAGAGGAAGAAGGCTTCTCTTCTTCAGCTCCAGTTTGGAGAATCTCAGGCAAGAATCCCATTGACCTAGTATAGATCCTATGCCCACCCCTTGAAACAGTCCCGTGGTAGGTATATGAGGTGCTTGGATTAGTCCTGAGTAATTGGACCACCCTAGGCAGGGGCCTGTGGGGCACAATCCATTGCTGGGAGAGGGAAGGCATGGGATGCGTGAGCCCAGAGGGAGCTGACATCTGACAGAGTGTCACCCTGGTCCCCACTTGTACGTGCGACAGAACCAAGTGTTGCTAAGCCAGATTCTCGGAACCTGTGTTCCAGTTCCAGTGCCAATATCTACCATCGTGTGCCTGTAGAAAGATTATTTTACTCTCTATATCTCAGTTTCCTTAACTTTAAAATGGTGATAATAGCCTTTAACTCACAGGTTAATTGATTTGGTTATTTGGGTAAATTAAATGAATTAATACATTACAGCAGCACTAGTACAAAGGAGATCTTCACTCGTGTTAGCTGTTATCACCACCACCACCATCGCCACTTGTTGTATTACCATAAGGAGCTAAGTGTCCCTCCAACAGCTAGTAAGTGAAGCCAGGACTGTCATCAAGGTCAAGCCAGAGCATATTATGCACGATCTCCGCTTCCTCAGAGTCCCCAGCCTTTAACCCTGCACCCCTCCTTCATTTCGTAGGTCGCACTGATGCACGGGGTGGAACCACACTCAAAAGCCATCACCATGTGGCTCCAGTCAAAGCCATCTTTGTCCCAGCTCACGGAGCACCGTCTGGACCCTGGGCGTGGCTGGAGGCACGGCTGGAGGCCTGCCCTGAAAGGGTGCCCCTCCTGGAAGCCATCACGCTGAAGGGTTCAGGTTCCATCTCCTGAAACTCCTCTCCAAGTCCTGTCTGTTATCCTTTACCCGAGTTGCTAATCCCAATTTTTCTTTGGACCCAGCCCTTGGACATGCTGTCTTAGCCTGTCCCCTGCTTCTCAAACCAGCTTCCCTGTAGGTCTGTTTTGTTGTCTGCGTGAGGGCTGTTTCCATACCCCTGCCCCAGGCTCTTATTTACACAGGGGCTCAGAAATGGTCTTTGACCTCAGGACCTGTATAGAGACTCCTTATTTATTATGATTCATTATCTTAGACATTGCTTAGGTTTCTGATAAGACCTGGCTGCCTATGGCTGACCTTTGCCTGTGACCAGGGCAGATATAGAACATACCAGAACAAAATTTTTGCTTCTAGACCAGACTCTATGGATCAGTTCATCCTCTGTCACTGGGTTAGCATCTTTTTCTCCCCCAAAGCCTGGGTTTGTATTGCCAAAGTCACTTTCTAACTTGGAGAATTGGTTGACCAATATGACTGGACTCGTAAGATATTTAATCAGTGGTTGGCTCACGCTGAGAAAAAGCGGCCCCACCTTGGTCACAGCGCAGCCATCTTGGAACCTCACGCTACCCCCTTCTCGTCCTGCCACTGCTGGTATGTGATAACAGAACCAAATCAATTTATTCACTGACTTAAAGCAAGAGCCATGCGCTCTGAGTTTGTAGGTACCTGAGCTTTCCTTTGACGGCTTGGGTTCTTAGACTTGGGCTAGTTGTCCGACTTCTCTGGGCTTCCTTTTCTCCTCTGAGAAATAAAGGGTGGGGCCATGTGGTTTTTAATGGCTCAAACATCCAAAACTCTCTAAACAACTCTGCTGCCCATGTAGTGCCAATAAAGCTGGAAGTAGTTTGCATGGTCTCCTACCCTGGGAAACTCTGCGAGCAGGCACTGGTCCACCCTTGTGCACTGCTGTCCCTCCTGGTCCATCCCAGCACCTGGTGCGTGGTAGCTGTTTGATAGACAAGTCGGACGACCACGCAGCCACAGCCTTTCACTCCCCGAGCTGAGCCGTTAGAGTTGGTCATTCACAGTCAAGGTCTAGAAAAGCCCCTAAGGGACTCTGCTTTTGTTCTCAGCACCTCTCAGTGCCTTCCTTCATAAGACTCCGCTTGATGGGTAGGGGCTAACTGAGTCTGAGTTCAAACGAGTCATCCATATGTCAGTTTCAAGAACTCATGTAAATCAAGCATTGGCTTGAAGCCCATTACCAACCACAGCTGCAGGCCCAGGCCTAAGAGGGCAATACGTTCCAGCAGAACAAAGTCTGACCTTAGCTGAGAGCTGTGTGCCAGGTCTGGGGAGAGAGCACTGGAGCTGGAGCACTGCCCAGCCCCACCGTCTACCTTCACTCCCCAAAGAGCAGCGAGTGTCCTTGCCCAAACCAGGGACATCGGTGGGAAACCCCACCACTCCCTATTTTTCCCATCCTACTCTAGGATGGTCATTTGTCTCGTGAGCATATCTAACACTGGTAAATTATTTTGTTTTTCCTCACTCACATAATGAATGAACTCGGGTAAGCGCTATTGCTCTCATTGTGCAGATGCACGCAGTGGAACGCAGAGAGGTATGTGACCCAGAGAGCCCAAGGTCCAGTCTCCTTTGGCTTCTGTCTCCCATTAGAAAGGACCTACCTGCCTCCTTCTCACTGAGCCACATTCCAGTATTTGTGCAGACACGGCGTCAGTTCCTCCCTTCCTCCTTCCTTCCCACCGCAGATGCTTGTGAGCACCGACCATGTGCCCGGAGCTCTGAGGCACCTTGAAAACCATGCGGGGAAGAGTACAGGAATAAATATCTTAACAAGAAGATAGCAAGGAGCAGTAAGAGCCATGCTGAAAAAAACAAATTTAATGGTGAGATTGCAAACGACTTCAGGAGAGCAGGGCTGAGGCGGCAGTTGTTTGGGCAGGCCCTTTGCATTGTCATCAGCTTCGAGGATCTGCGCATGAGAATATGTAACCAAGACCTCCTTGCCTTGGGTAAAGTACATCCCCAAGTCTTGGGCCGCAGGTTCGGCAGTTAGCATAGGCAGATATACTTAATGTGATTGGCTCTCCCAAAGCGTTGACACCACTGGGGTTGGAGGCCTTAACAGAAGACATTATTTACAAGTGTGTCTTCATCACAAAATCCATTTTGTTTGTTAAAAATCCATAACGGGAACAGAACTGTAACAAAGAACAGGCTACTTTTGCATTTAAGAGCACTTGTTAGGAGTAAATGGATTTCCTCGTTGGTTATGTTAGAATGAATCTCAAATCCTAACTACTTTCATTTTTTTGACGGGAATTTTGGCAGAGTTCATGTCTTGGCCTAATAGCAGTTCCTGGTTGATGTATCCCTTTAACAATAACATTACCCGTATTTGTACCTGTAGAACAAAAACCGTTTCTGACGGTGCCAGCATGAATCAAATGGAACTCATCATCATTCGTGTTAAGCAAGGGCAATGTAGTAGAACGACTAAGAAATTCTAAATGACAAGTATGGACAGGATGCCCACCCAGGTGGGGGGGCTGCCTCAGAGCACGGGCACCGCTGCCCGTGTTCTCTGTACCCAGTTGCTGCGTGAAACCTGTGAGGATCTGAATGCTGAAACTCCAAGTGTAAATCCTTTAAATGACGACCTCCAACTGTCTGTGTTCTGGGAGATGGCTTTGTTGCTTCAGATGCTATTTCCCACACATGCCTCCCTATCATGCTTCTGGTCACAGATTATTTTTAAAATAACTTACAGCTTTCTTTGGGTGAGAGAAGAGTGAAATGGTTATGACCAAGGAGCCGGCATCACGCTGTTTCGAGTGCCAACTGCTCCACTGCCCATTAGCTGCATGACTTTGAACATATCTTCCTCTCCCAAAGTTTTAGCTTCCACAGTGGAAAATGCAAATAGTAAGAATACCAACCTTAAACATGGTTGGGCAGAATTAGAGGAGCTGATGCACTTATAGTGGGTGGCACACTTTGTGTGTATGTGGGGGGGGGTGCAAAACACACATTCAATGCACCATCTTTATCATTTTAAATGTACAGCTCCATAGTGTTGAGTATATTCTCATTGTTATGAAGCAGATCTCCAGGGAATGGTGAATGTTTTTTTATGGAAAGACCTGTGCTGGGAATTAACCTTTGGCACTTACACATGTTAAGAAACAGTCTGTCATCACTAATTACAAAACTAAGACTAATCCATCTTGGCATGGAAGAAGGAGCCTGCCCGTGTTCACAGACCCATCTGCCAATGTTTTGTTTTACTTAAAATTTTCTTTATCATCATCTCTTCATTACTGTAAGCCTGGCTCTTTGCAGGTAAATCAATATCCTCAAGGTTAAACAATTTATTTTAATATATTTCACAGGGATCCCTGTAGTGAAGACAAGTTGCTAATTCCTGCTTCTCAGGCGCCGTCCTCCCCTCTGCCCTCCCCACCAGCATCTTTGATTTCTCCTCATAACTTCTCCCTTGTGTCTCTCCTGCCTTTTTCTTCTCTCTCCTCCCTCTCCTCTCATCTTTTCTAGAGCCCCTTCTTCAATCCTCTGCTTCCTGTTTAATCCAATGTGATTGAAATTGATGTTCATTTGGCCAATTTGGACATGCTTAGAGCTTGATTTCCAAATGAAAACAGTGCTGAGCTATGGTGGAGCCACGTGTGGTGATGGAGGAGTGAAGGTGGTAGATATCCGTGGCTAAAGAGGGCTTTTGTCCACAAAACTACATCTCTGAGCAAAACCAACTAAGGAAATTAATTATTCAATAAAGTTTCAGAGGATTCTTACTGGCTCCCAACCTCTGAAACTAAAACCAAACATTATGTCTAAGTTATTCACTTCCCTGTGGAAAGGCTTCTAGTTGAATTTAGGTTCAATAGAGCAAAACCGAATTAATTTAGTTTTTATTTATTTTTAATATCATCTAATAATGGAGTTGTTCTCCAGTTGAAGTGTCTCATGCTTGAATTATTCTTACTGTTTAAAATTGCCTTGCACATAAATGGAGTTGCTGACCTACCACGATAGGCAGGATTTTGACTCCAGGGATTTCTGTCCCCTGGTGTTACACCCATGGGTACATTATGGTACATGGAAAAGGGACTTTGTAGATGGAATTAACGTTACTAACTAAGGGACCTTTTATAAGGAGGTTATCTTGGATTATTGGATGGACTCAATGTGATCACATGGGCCCTGCTAACAGAATGAGCTTGGAAACAGGTTCTTCCCAGAGCCTCTCGGAAGCAGCGAAGTCCTGCCGGTGCTTCGATCTCCACATTGTCAGACCCTGAACAGCAAATCTAGCTTCACTTGTGTGGACTGCTGACCTACATAACTACATGATGATAAATAACTATTGCTTCAAGCCACTATGTTTGTGGCAATTTGTTATGACAGCAACATAAAACTAATGCGCCAGCATTCCCTGGCAGGTCGGTCGTCGGCTTACGGCCCGTGTCCGCGGGAGGGTAGGTTGGTATCGATTTACTACAGCTCTTTGTGTCGACGGCCTTCTGGCCGTGGACAGGGTCCGTAGCTGAGGTACGTGTTTGTTCCTAGAGTGTCAGCCATGGAAGGGGATGGATTGACAGTTCAGAAATATCTGATGAAATTCCTTCTTAGAAAATATCCTAACCAAGTGACTTGAGTGAAAATGTAGGTTCTGATTCAGTACTGGTACCGAAGGACTGTCTGGAAGCCAATTGCATTCCCTGGGAAATCAGTTGAAAGTGCAGAATTCTGTGTCTCATCCAACATTTACTGAATCAGAATCTCTGTGGAGATGGGTAACGAATGTGCAATGTTGGTGCGCCCTCAGGCAGTCCTCTGCCACCCACATGGGAAAACTAATGCTGTACACCAGGGGTTCCTGAGCAGCTGGTTGAGACCAGTGGATCGTGGAATTGATGTAGTGAGACCATCTTTAAAAATATAGAAGTGAATGGAAAAGAAAAGATAAATCAGAATGCCTTACAAAGTGCTAAAGGTAAATATGTTAGGTGAAACGTGTGTTGTGTGTGTGTGTGTGTGTGTGTGTGTGTGTGTGCGCGCACAGAGTGAAACACGCCTCTAATCTGAGCCTGTGATTCCCAGACCTTTGCCAGGTTTTCTCTAGGTAGTCAGGCCTCCTTTGCGGAGACCTCCTTGATGGGGCTCTGTCAGCTGCTGCGGGGACTCCCCAAGGCCACGTTTCCCTCCAGTCGGGGACCTGCTGCCTGTGTCAGTGGAAAACATACATGGTGTTCAGTGGGGAACAGTTTATTTTGAAGCATTTTGCAGAGGCATGTACACATTCAGTAGAGGAACCTGGCTCATGGTAGCTGTGTAGAAGCGAATGTCCCCCACATAGGATAAGCTGTTGATTAATGCAGAGCAGTAAGGCCCTGAAAGTAAAGACGTCTCTTCGGAGTTAGCTGTGAGACCTCGGTAAGAAAGGAAGCTTAAGCAAAGAAAGGTGGCATATTATCTGCCTTAAATGGTGGTTTCAGAGGAAGATAGGAGAAAAGCAAAAATGCCTGTGTAAGTTTATAAAATGGAAGTAGAAATGAAGACATGGAAGGGAGGGAATGAGCCAGGTGCGGGGCCCGGACCTGTGGACTGAGGAAGGCACACTGCAGGCCCCCCACTGAGGACCCTGCCCCTGAGGGGCATGCTCTGGGCACTTGGGAGTACATCCAGCTGGTGATTTTCCACAGAAAAGGGCCATCCACTCACCTCTCCCCTTTTTATAAGAATCAGCTCTGATGTGAACAACGCAGACTGGCCCTCCCCTTACCCAGCTCTGCCTGAGATGCCGGGCAGTGGTGTAATAGCAGCAGGGGTCCAGCACAGGATAGAGTACTTCCAGAGCTGAGTGTAAGCCGCACACTATATGGAAACATCATTCCCTTTGCCACTTGGCAGTGGAGAGACACGAGGCCTGGAGAGGTGAGGCTGGCCCAGAGCTGAGGCTGGAGCACAGAGGCCCTGGCCCTGGGCCCACAGCGCCCCCAGGAAACCGAGCTGCCCCACTCCTCTCCCAACCAGGGCACTGAGGGTAACACACCCTGGGTCCAGATCCTGAAAGTAAATTTTAAGTCTTGATACTTAATCCCTACAGAAGGTAGAATTTGCACATCTCTGTTGAGTAAGCTTTGAAGAACAAAAGGTCATTGCCAATATGAAGATAAAACCTTTGTGTAGACGACATCCTGCAATTACTGCAGGGAGCTTAGCATCCCCCATCTGATCAGGAAGCAAGGAAGTCTTTGTGGGGCAAACTCTGAATCGCCCTCCAGGATAACCATGCCTCTCAAAGTGCTTTCATGCTGACCATCATTATTAGTGTTTTTTCTTTGGCTCCTGTCTCCAGTCCCTGACCACAAAGCCACAAGCCACAGGAAGGCAGGAAAGTACACCAAATGGGCCTTCTCTACCCATCCCTGGCAGACATATCATAGATTTAATAAGCTGTATGCTTGCAGAAAGCAGCGCTCTGAGAAGCACTAAGCTGAGGTGAAGTCTCTGTTTCAGTGTTTGCAAGAGGACTGGAGCACTGTTGACTGCAGAACCTCACATGCACATCTCTGTGCATCGAAGGAAGTTGTGACCATGGCTTTACCCTGCTATGTGCAGCTTAATATTTATCTAGAACTTGACAGTTTGCAAAGGTCCTTGCCCCTAGATTTCCTGTCTCATTCTGTGACTGCTCTTTACAGTCTGTGTCAGGGGGCCAGCTTGGGAGGAGGAGGGTAGAGAACTTCTAGAAGCAACAAGAGAAGAAATCGTCTCAGACCAGGAGGAGAAGCTGGCATGGAGCCTGGAGCAGGGGTCTGCACTGCTTCATGATGGAGCCCGGGGGAAGAGGCGAGACCCCAAGGGTAAGGACAGCCGGTGCCCCTCTGGAGGCTGGGGCCTGGGCTTTTAGGCCCTCAGCCCGTCCAAAGAGTTCTGTGTCCCAAGCCTGCGCAGAAGCAGGGGCTGCCACATGGAAGAAATGATACAGCATGAATGACGTCCTGTAATCCATGACAGTGGGCCCAGGTCCCTCCCCTGTGCTTTGACGCTGCACAAACCCACAGGACCCTAGAACAGTCCTGGGGAGGCCCCTGTGGTGGCAGATAAGCCTGCTGCCATCTTGTCCAGCAGAACAGGGGATTCAGATTCCACTGTGTTACGGAGAAAGTAAGGAAATGCCCGATTTTCATAGACCTGAGCTTGTAGGTTCCATGCAGAGCCAGGAGTGCCAGCGGAGGTGCGGACGGCAGGGCAGTGTGTCTGAGTGGAGTCCAAGTGGCTGCGGAGTGGACAGCACTTCAGCCACTGCTCAAGTCAGAGTAGAAACTATGAGTTTGAAATGGCTATTTTACAATAGAAGCCATAGGCCTATATATTCTGGAGATAAATTCTTGATTGCTTGAAATTCCAGTCCTTACACATAAAAGTGATTGCTATTTCATGAATGTTGCCTCTGAAAATCAAGTGATAAATTATCTAGAGTTATTTATAACCCAAGGCTTTTGTTCATCATGCCCTGCCACCTCCATGGCACACACCCCCCCAACCACCACCAGGCCAGCACGGTAGCGGCTGTCCCTCCCCTTTTCCCTGAATCAACACCCCGCTTCTGCCGCAAGGCTTATTGTAAGTCTTATCCATGCCAGGAGTCACTAACGCTCTGGGAAGCTGGCCTGAGTTTACACCACTTTCATCTTTTGAAAGTCAAGAAACTATAGTCCTTGTTGTTAATTTTCTGTGTAATCTCCCATTGCATGATATTTCATGCCGCTTTGTAATCACTTTGAGTATATTCACTTTATACCCTTCGAAGAAGGCAAAATTAGGTGAAGACAGACTCATTTATTTGAAAACCAATAAATCATTAATGTTATTTTTGATAAAATTCAAACTAAAAATGACATCACAGTCCTTGATTTGCCAACAAGGTCATACAGATTTGGACTCTCACAAGAGGATTCTGACTTAAAATATTGAAAAGTCTTTTTATAGAGAAATATAAGGAAGTGTGAATACTTACAGATAGCTTATTAACAAAATATTCGAGCTAAGGTCAATTTTTTAAAAACTTCAACAGCTGTCCTTTTTATTCCACATGCAGAACTCTACGAATATCCTAGCTTTTTCGAAGTGACATGGTTGACAAAAGTATAAAGGATGTGGAAAGAATGCAGTAAGCATGACAGAATCCAATTGTTTTTAAAACCTTTGCATAATGAAGTATCAGAAACGTGCATTTTCTCACCCATATTTTCAGTGATTCAAAGTTTTTCTGATGCTTAAGTTCTCCACGGTCTGTTTCCAGGGTTACAAATCCATCATGCCTACCTTTCCAAAATTATATAAATTCAACTTCACATTATTTTTACCAACCATCAATGAAATATTAATCAGCTCTTCTTGGTCCTTAGGCCACAGATCTTGCTTACAAGACTCTTTAAAGGGGAAAGACTAGGCCCTCTGCCAGTTCAAATGCCTTGGCTTGGAATAATTTTGTCAGCAGTACCGATTCCTATAGCTCTCTGTGTTGCCTAATTTTTGACTTAAGTGGAAAGTTGAAGAGCCCTACCAAGTATTAACTCATTATATTTCCATATTGACATGATCAATGGACTACATACAGATCTGATATATTTGACTCCCAAATACAGAAACACACCCCTTGAAAACTGCTGTGAGAGCTTCTAAGTTCCAGTAAACCTTGAAGCTCATAAGATTATGACCATTTTTTTCTCTTGGTTTTCCATGCAAAGGAAATAACATTCTGTCTTTCAGGTAGGAAGGAGATGCTACCCTCCTGACAGTGGTGCCTTGGCATAATTTGAGAGGCATTAAAAACCTGTCCCCACTCCACCCCCCTCCCCCATCCCTACAGCGGCTCTTTGCACAGGACTGGTTTCAAGTGAGGCATCCCTGTCTCGAATGTCAATGGCCTAAATAGGGGCAGTTCAAATCCCAATGACAATATTAAATAAAGGTCATAGGTCCTCTGTCCTCGCCATTCAGTGGCTGAGGAACCAAGCTTGCCACACCTAGACCTCCTTTACATCAGTGGCAGAAATGGGCAGCTTTATTTTATGAAAATAGTTAATATATGAGGTGCTATATGTTTATAGACACTCAATGGATCCCTTGCATCTCCAAATAGACTTAAATTGTGACTTCTGGCCTTTTGAAAGTGTTTGAGTGGTGAAGAGCTCAGAACATGCACCTCCTAGTGACGGTGGCTGTCCGTCTGGCCTGCTGAAGGGGGGTGCTGCCTGGGTTCAGGAGGATGGATGGGCTCATCTTTTCACTGCATAAATTGCAAAGTACTGTCACATGTCAAAACTTTAAAAAAATGTATTTGGTCTAAGCATTGATTGCTTTGGGAGAAGACAAACCAAGGAAATAAGTTTATAAGTTGTAACAGGCAGGATAGGCTAGTTACACTCCATTAACAAGCCCAAGAGCTCTGAGGCTCAAAAAGAAAGGCTTATTTTTCCCTAAGGCCACGTGTCTGTTTCTGGTCTACCGGGGGCTCTGCTTGACACCCCGTCACCCCAAGCACCAGGCCAGGATGGGCGCTCCGGGATGTTCCAGAAGTCATGCAGTGGAGGCTGCTTTCTTCCAGACCCCATGACCAGAGCCGTCACCTGTCTCTTTCCCACCACGCCGGGCCAGCAGTGATCATGTGACAGGGACCCAGAGGTTGGGATCCAAGACATCCACAGGCAGCTCCACTCCACATGGTGGAGGATCATAGAATCCCCCTTGGAAAGGCAGCCGTCAGCCTACCTCCAGAAAGGAGGCATCCCTCATATTCTGGGAGGTTTTTATGCGGTCTCTCTCTGTGCGCTCGGATCCCAGTGTTTCCTTCATCGGCACATCTGAGCTGCTTGCCAGAGTCGGAGGCTGGTGCTCGGTCCCTGTCCCCAGACCCTCCCGCTCTTCCTGCTGTGCTGGAGCGCTTCCTTCTGTTCAGAGCCTGGGTTCTTCCCGGTGTCTGTGGGTTGGGAATGGGGAGGAGGCTGGCTGAAGGCTAAGGTGCGCGTTACAGAGCTCCCTTCCCGAGCCCAGAGCCCAGAGGATGGCTTCTGGCTGGCCATTGGCCCCTTCCTCCCCTGCTCCCCGCTTTCTGGCCTTCCTCGCTCTCCTGCCTCTCCCCAGCTCCGGCCTCACCCTCTTTGGTTTAGTTAGGCTGATTTTCTCAAGCTCTTCGGTTCATTCATTGTAGCCCTGCATCTGAGCCATCTTTTAGTGCCTTACTCTCTCAACACTAAAATATCCTAAAACAAGAAAATCCCCCACAGATCGGCAGCCACTCACTGCTTCTCTGTGCCGATCAGCAGCTCTCTGGGGCTGAGTCGCCTGCCTAGGGCATGACTGCAGGGAACAGAAGGTGCGTGCTGCTGAGAGGAGGCCCTGCCTGGGTGAGGCTCTGGCTCGCAGAGGCGCCTGAGTGTGAGTGACCCACACATGGTCAGTCCCACCTGCCCGATTTCTGTGCTGGTGGAACCACCTCCTAGGAGTCACTCTTCGGGTTGGGGGCTGGGACCTGGGAGTGCTCTGGGGCCACCCTCCACGGTCCCTGAGCACCTGTGAGGCCCCCAGCACTGTGTGGGCACAGTGCCAGCTACTCAGGGGACGGTGGCCCATCTCTGTCTTTGACAAGCTGTTGGTCTCAGTGGCATGTTGGTCTGTTTACGGGAGAAGAGAAGATAATTAAACCACTGTGACCCTGGACTATAAAGGTCAAAAGCACAGTTGGCAGCTGGCTCTCACCTTTCTACCCACCATAGTGCCCGGCACACAGTCAGTGCCCCAAAGACATGTGTTGAGTGAATCAGTGAGCACCAGGGCCGTGACAGACGTGAATGTGATGAACTACAGGCCTGTCCATCTGCCTGTTACTTTTCTCAGGTAGGGGCGCTGAGGTAGGTCAGGAGGCAACTGAAACATCCTCCCCGATATCCAGCTTAATACCCCTCTGAAATACTTATCTGCTCTTTAGCGGAAGAGTAAGTGAATAATGGCCAAATCCCTATTTCTCTGAGTAGATGCAATCAGCATTTACTATTTATTAGGAATCATAGAAAGAGTAGAAATACCTCTATCTGTCCCCCCATATTCTGGACACACATCTGCCCTTGGTCAGAACCAAAAAGAAGAAGCAAAGACCAGCCAAGGGGCAGTGGGGACACTCAGTGTCAGGCAGGCTGATCATTTTGAGCTGAGATGAACATTTAGTGTCCACCTTTCACGAGCGTAATATGATCTTCAATCTAGCCCCTGTGAAGTAAGACGAGGAAAGCAGGGCCATTTAGAAAACACCCCCATTTCTCACCAGGCTGCTCTGGAGGCATTCCCAAGTCTTCCCTCTGCCGACATCAGCTTGCAGTGGGGCATGTCCGCTCCCCTCTGGTCCCCTGGGGCAGAGAACGTTGTGTGCAGCCATTGGCTGCTTTGTGCTGAGTGGTGAGCCCTGTGGTCATTGGAAAGCAGCATGAAAAGCCAGGGAGTGTCTCCAGTTGCAAGAATCCCCGGGCACCGAGCTTCACTCTGCTTCAGGCCAGTTGTAGGGGTCCCACGGACGTCCTAGCTGCAAAGGGTTTGCCTCCGACCTGCAGGGATGAATGCTTCCAAACTGCCCGGAGTGAACAGACTGAAACAGTTTTGGAGGGTGAGTAAAAGGATACAAATCAACTTCCTGGAAAAAAAGTTTATTTTCTGAAAAAAAGAAAGAGCTAGCTGCTGCAGGAGATGTGTGGTGAGACACTTGTGTTATTTTGCAAAACTCCCACTGGGAGATTCAACTGTGCATGTCTGATGTGTTGCCAAAGGGTCAGAATTTAACTTTAATCTGCGGCAGACGCAACCAGCAGCCAGCCAGTGCAGCTCTGGGTGTTTACTCACAGCAAAAGTGGCCTTGAAGAGGCCGGGCAGCACAGGGGCCACAGTATGACGGTTACGTGCTTACCGTCAGCCGCATATCAGCCAGCACATTCTGATCGAAGCCTCTGGGAACGGTGTTGAATGTGATGGCTAATGGAGAGAACTGTCAAAATAAAGGCTCTCTGTGTTCTCTTTCAGACTATGTATATAGTCTATCAGAAGCCCTATGTGACTAGCAGGAGAAAAGCTAAGAAAATCTCAAGCGTGGTGGTGCAGTATGAAAGCATGAGAAAGTGCTGGGGCAGCCGCAGTCACAAACCATTCACATGCCTGATACCCACTGTAGGCTGTTACCACAAACCCCCTGCAGGGAGATGAGCTCTGAGACGGCCTAAGGCAGGCAGCTTGCGGCATGGCAGCTCTGGCCTCTCCTCACAGAAGGACAAAACACCTACAGGGATCCTTGCTTCTTTCCAGTTGTCAGACTGTGGATTCAGAGCAACAAGTAAAGACTCCTGAATAGTTCCACGGATTCAGGAGATGCGTGTTCATGCTGCATGTCCATATCAGAGTGTTTAGGACCTAGGAAGGGATGAATGACCGTAGGCTGATTTTCAGTGACCCCTTAATACATACTGCAGAGCTGGAATAAAACTGTGGGTAAATTCCTATCCTACTCTAATGTCATTTGGTTCTATAACATCTATTCTGTATGCTAGTAGCGCCCTGCTCGTTAGAAATCATGGCGTTAGGTGAATAAATAATAGGTGGCAGCTAGTGCTTGTAATGCATTTCTGACTACAGGTGAATGGCTTTTCTTTCTGTGTGAAGCTCTAAGACATTTCAGAAGGTCCTAGGGGTACAGATATGCTTTGTCAATCATGAATCATAATATCTCTTCGTTTGAACTTGTAATGATCAGGCCATGTGAGGTTGCCAGTAATTCTGAAGTTACTTCTCAAGCAAGGATCTACACTGGACTGGGTACAACCAAAACAATTTCTTCCCAAGTTAAAGCACATTTGTAGTATATAAATAGGTGTTCCATCTAAGTCAAAAAGAGCATGTTAGAAGCATTTAAATGATGAAAGCTATAGAAGTACCATGTGCGCCTCACACGCCGCTGGGCCGCAGGCCCGCTGACCAGCTGGGTGGCTCTCACTCCCTTGGCCTTCCTAATGACCTTCCTTTCCCATCTGTAAAGTGAGCGTTTCCTCTGGCTCTGCTTGCTCCCTGCTCCAGATTCACCAAAGAGCTGTCTACACTGGGTCTGAAAAAGTCTGATTGAACTTTTAGTTGTTAGGGGACCCTTAGAACCTGAATATCTTACTGAAATCATACTCAGATCCGGCTTCCAGACTCTGGGAAGTTCTTTCTCAGAGACATCAGGTGTAAAAGAGCAAGGTCACGGGGGGATATGCTGAAGATCAGTACGATAATCTGTATTTTCTCCTTCAAAGACTGCACTTCATTTAGCCAATGACACCCGGAATGATCTTGAAATGTATTACATAAAACCCCCCAAAGCTTCCGGCGAACCCTCAGAAAGTGTGCCTGCAGGGAGACCCCAGGGCCGTGGGCGTCCTCTGAGCAAACATTCCCTGGCAGCTGTCTGCAGCACACGGACTCCCGCACTGACAGCCCCACGCTGGCCCTGTTCACGGGAAGGGGGCCTCAGTTCCACACAGAAAGACACCGGGATTTCACTGGCCAAAATCACAGTGCAGATAAGGAAGCACATTCTAAATAATCTGAGCAATTCCTTAATTATTTAGGGATGGGGAATTTAAATGGGTGATGTAATTACTGTTCAGTCTCAGTTCTGAATTGTTCATTCCCTTTTTCGTGATGGTTTTATGCTAATAACTCCAGGCAGTTGTTTATAACATTTTAAAAAATCAGACCTAGATTAGTAAACAGTTGCAAAGAGAGGATTTAAAGGCCTCTCCATGGAGGAGGAGCAGCCATGCAGCATCCACTTCACACAGCCAAGGCTGACCGTCCAGCCTCCTCCGGTCTGTCTGTCCTGCGTCCTGGGTGTGCGTCTGTCCCTCCCAGGGCGGGGGCTCCCCAGGCCTCCCCCAGTGCTGCCACATGGGTCACTGAAAACCCTCTGTGTTCAGGGCAACTCGGAACAAAGCCCGTCTGTGGTGGCCAGTAGCCAGGGGCCCTGTGCTGGGCATAAAATTTCATAGTCTGGAGCTTTGGGTCCTGGCATGAAATAGAACTTATTATACCACTAATTTGTGCTCATTTAGTGGCAGTCTTGCTGTTATTCCAGTAGCTTCTGTAAGATTCTGGTAGCTTCTGTGTATTTACTTATTTTTATTGGTAGCAAGTAGAAATGAGAGCGAGGGCTGTGTAAGCACACCCAGGACCGGTCTGCCTGCAGCGCTCAGAGACGGAAAAGCCGCATCACCACTTTCATTGGCTTTGCCATTTAGACGGCACACATCCAGTAGATGAATGACTACTTGATTTCATCAGAAAATCTTTAAATCCAGTTACTGGGTGCTGAGGGAAGGCATTTGCTTCAACAGATGATTGACAGCGGAAATCTGTGTATCAGGAAAGCTGGTCCAAGTTTGCCAGAGGAGACAAAATAGATTTTTCCCCACTGTGGACTTCCTATGATTGATGATATACATGGAACAACCCAAATTTGAACATTTAAGAATAGCCACACCTGTGAAGGGCAGGGTGGCTTAACAGAGCGATGAGCAGGATACAAGAAGTCCCAGGGAAATCCCATTTTTTTCCATGGTTTTTTACCCACAGCAGTCACTTTTCCTCCTTGTGAGTCTGTTTCCTCACCTATAAAACTGTGGTACAAATCACATCAGTGTGATTCTCCGTCTGTTCAATCTACACCACCTCCCAGAAAGCGTTGACTGTGGAGCCGGGCTCCACCCCACAGCTGTGAAGTTCAGATCACGGTAGGTGGGGTCCATGACGTCAGTACGTTTTTAAAAGCTCGCAGGCCATTCTGATGCACAGCGAGCATGGAGAACAGCTGTACCATCTGAAGGTCCCTTCCGGCTCTAACACTCTTTGTACTGAACTGAGTCTGAGGGTTGTTTTCCAGGTCCGTTAGTGCTGTGGTCTGGGTGGTCATGACTATTCTGGTTGTTTCAGGAGGTAATGAGCTGAACTGGTCGAGCAACAGATCCAAGGACTTTACCCCCCAAAGTGGTTTTTCGAGTAAAGGCTTTGAACCCCCTGGTGTGGACAATGTGTCCAAAAGTCCTTGGTATTTCATTCCCTACTTGGGTATTTTGATCCTATGAACAGTAAACTCCAGTTTCAAGGGGATGAAATCAGTACAAGTAATATGTCCCCCCAAATGTAAGTGTGTCATTGTTGCCACTGGGGTCTGATGAGGGTTAGGTATGCAAAGATTAATAAGACCCAGTCCTCGTTATAATTAATTTATAATCTAGTGGAGGTGAGAGGAAAATAAATCATGGCTGAGTGTCTTGGGGCTATCTAACTCTGATGTTCAGCTACGCAATTTTCTAGTCTCCAAAACTTTGCTAATGCATTCAAAACTGGAAGGAAAACCCCCAACCCATTTAAAGGCACTTGTTTTGTGGTGAAAAATGTCTGCGTTTCTTCATGTCTTATAAGCATACACACAAACCTGTACCCACTGATACTCGGAGAGCACAGTCTCTATAATCATGGTCAGTAGACATAGGTATGCATTTAAATATGCAAACCTACATTTATGCATTAATTCATGGGATATGTCACACATTAGGACACAAGCCTGACATGCAATCTAAAGCCCTTGCTGACCTTCAGCTCCTTGCCAACCAGAGCAGGCACTCCTGCGGGACACCGAGTCTCCCTGTCAGGGTGGCCCGGGCATCTGACCGCAGCCGAGATCTTCAGGAGAAAATAGTCTGGGTACTCGGGTTCTCCTTGCAGTTTGGCCTCCCCGGAACTGGGTGGACTAGGGCCAGCTACCTCTCTGTGAGCCTCTGTGTCTCTGGCGTGATGAGGTTAGACTAGATTCCTTTAGGCCTCCTCCCAACATCCTGTCCTACCTGAACCTTTGCCACCAGGTGCTTAGGAACTGGGAAAGACTATTTTAAAGCTGTAAGTCCAAAGACGAAGTCAGACAGGACAGCAATTCCTTCTCCTCAAGGGACTCCCCACCACCCACCTGTCAGTGTAGTTCACTGGGAAAGGCTTTGGCACTGTGGACAAATCAGTCAGAATCAGAATTCTTCCCTAGCCTCTCTGACCGACATTAAGGTTTCAAGCTATATGAACCCAGATTTCCTCCTATGTAAGATGGAACGGGCAATACTAAATACCACGTGGTGTTTGGGTGAAGTTTAAACTTGCTGGTGTCTGTCTATGCAGCACCCATGAGAACACCAGCGCGTGGTGGGGGCTGGGTTACTGATGTCCAGATTTTCCCCCTACTGAGGGGCCCAGGGCACCCCGCAGTGGGCTGGGCCCTCCCTGCTCGGAGCCTCTGCTCAGTGGCTCTGTGATGTGGGGAGGTCCAGGGCTGCCCTGGTGCATCTTGAGGAATAAAAATACGACACATTAGCCTCCTAAGATCGGGGAGTAAATGGTACCATTATCCAGATTGACACCCGCCAGCTCCCATTCTGCCCCCATCGCCTGTGTCCCTGGGCCGAGACCATGAGGCTGTGCTTGTCTTTCTGTGGGCCGGCCCTTGTTTAAGTGAGTGTCTTTCCACACAAGCCAGACCAACTGCTTTCAGCACTTGGAAGAAAACAAACAAAATACACCACACATGACCATTTTATTCCTCAAAGTCTTTATGATTCAAATAACTGATGACACTTTGCAGTTGGGTGTTGTGACGTCAGGTAGACCCATCCACGGCTCTTTATTTGGTCTTGACGACTGTCCCTTTGGAGAAAGTTCTCAGTTTCTTTTTGACCAACACTCAAAAATTATTAATTTGGCTCTTTATTCATGGACATTAAAAGCTGGAGGTTAATAAATATTTTATGATCCTAAAGCTAAAATGCATATCTGATTGATGCTGGGGGATGAAGAACTGAGGGCAGGGAACAGGTCTCCGCTTTCCAGAATTTGCCAAATCACTGTGAAGTGAGCTCTCCCTGACCTATCAAGCATGTAACTAACATTGGCCGGAGCAGGAGGTGTCCGATGGGAGGTACTGCCCGGCAGTCCTGGTGCTGCCCCAGGGGGTCTGCAGGCACCTGGAACCTCACATTCTCTTCCCGTCCGGGTGAATTTGGCTGGAATTCCCAACAGAGGAAACAGAGTTGATAGTAAGGTCGTTAGCTCATCCAGCAATGTCGAGGCTGCAAAGACGTGTAGAGCAGCTCTTCCTTCTCTAAAGGTGAGGGTTCCTGGGTGAGAATGTATTTTTGAAAATCAAGTGTTAATCTTGGAATAAGCAGGCAAGTCTGTCTTGTACCCACTGCCAGTGTGAAAAGTGCTTAAGTATACACTTAGTTCATACTGTGTAATTTTTTCTGAAAATTTGCTCAGGAACTCAGCTGCAATGTTGGTTTTCTTTAAAGATTTTTTCCCTGCCCTTCGTAAACCAGAACAGACTATTTGGGTTTGCTATTGATTAAGCAGACGGATGGACCTTTCTGATGGGCTGAAAGAACAGAACCGGGATGAATAGGGCCAATTTCTTCCAAAGGTCTAAAAACCACATGGATGCACTCTCTGTGCTGGCAAGAGCTGTTACTTCTAAAAGAAAAAAGAGCAAGAGCATTAGACAGGTTTTTTGTGGGATGGTTTTTCCAAGAACAACCTCCAACCAGCAAAACCATCAGGAAGGCTGCACTGCCCTGTGCTCAGGTAGGAACCTGGGAAGTTTCTATCCTCAGGCGTTTTGAAGGAAAACATGCTGAATATTTTATAAGGGGAAAAGTTCATAATGAGGTGCAAATGCTCATGATTTGACCGATAGCTAATAACCAAAGATCAGCTTGATAGGATGGCAACGAAGCCTGTGAGCGAAGCTGTGATGGGGGGTCTGTTGGCACTTCCTTGTGAGGGGAGTAATTTGCTGGGTGGGGTTCTGTGCTTGGCTTGTGACATTTTCTGCATACGTTGCTTGGGCCAAGTCACTAATTGGAAATTACAAAATACATGTTAAGATTTTTAGAACATTACAAGTTAAACATGGTTATTGACATCTTCATGGAGAAGAAGCTGATGAAGATTAATGGCGCTCAGCAACAAGGACATAGAGAACCTGCTTCTGGAGGCAGACGAACTGACTAAGGTGACGTGAGTGGTTCTTTAATACCTTATCATGGTTGCCTTATCTGTACGGCAGTCATAAGATTAACTGCCCTGTGAGATTTTGTGAGAAATAAATGGGGTCACAGATGTCATGTGCAAGCACAGAGCTGCCGCTGCACAGCAGAGGCCAGTTCCTCTTTTCTCTTCCCTGGGCACTAGCCTGTGTTTAATCCTCAGCTCGGCAGGTGATCGGCGGGTGTGTGTGCTAAGTAAGTACCCACTGAATGGAGGCATGGAAGGGCAGATGAGGAAGGAAGAAAGGAAGGAAGCTTACATCCAGCTTATGTCTACATTAAAATTCATGGTGGACCATGAGTCATTAGGTATTCATCGAGGCTATTTTTAATCAGTTTGCCTGTGATGCACCCCATGGCTGATATTAAGATTAACCTATGATCTGAAGACATCAGGAAAGATTCCTTTCCTTTGTTGTCTTTGTTCTTCCTGGTCCTTTCTAGGAGTATTGGCATTATCAGGTGACTTGGTTATTAGCTGTTCTATGTAGACATCACACATGCATTGTTATTCACCTTCAAATTTAAGACAGCCCCTTGATATATTTATTTTTTATTGGAATATAGCTACATGTAATATTATATTGGTTTCAGATGTAAAAATACAGTGACTCTATAACTATATACATTACTAATTTCTCACTGTGGTAAGTGTAGCTACCTCCTGTTACTATACCAAGATGCTACCATATTATTGGTTATATTCTCTATTCTGTTCTTCCATTCCTAAGACTGATTTATTTTATAATTTGAAGTTTGTAGCCCTTTCTCACCTTCATCTCTTTCACCCTTCCCACCCCCTCTCCCTATGGTAACCAACAGTCTGTTGTCAGTATTTATGGGTGTGTTTCTTTTCGTTTGTTTTGTTTTTTAGAGCCCACATGTAAGGGAAATCATGTGGTGTTTGTCTTTCTCCAGCTGACCTCTTTCACTGAGAATGATGCCTTCTAGGTCCATCCACATCATCGTAAATGGCAAGATTCCCTCCATTTTTTATGGGTAGCCCTTTGATTTAGGAAGTGGAGTCTTTCTACTCTGCAGTTTATCAGTTAGGAAAAGAAAGTGGAATAAAAGCCCCAAGCATTTAACATGAGGCTTTAGGGAGAGACGCTCGTGGGTGTTGTCTCTCGGCACCCGAGAGTCTTGTCTTCAGCTGCAGGCATGCTGAGAGTGAGGTGAAGACGGACTTAACAGAGCCTTTTAGCTCACTATGCCTTATCTTTGTAAAGATTTGAAAAACAAAGTCTCCATCTGGAGAGGCAGTTGTCTTTGAATTTCTTTTTTTTTTAATTAAGGTATTACTGATATACACTCTTATGAAGGTTTCACATGAAAAAACAATGTGGTTACTACATTTACGCATATTATCAAGTCCCCCCACAAACCCCAATGCAGTCACTGTCCATCAGTGTAGTAAGATGCCACAGATTCACTGTTTGCCTTCTCTGTGCTACACTGTTTTCCCCGTGATTCCCCACACCAGGTGCACTAAACAAAAATACCCTCAATCCCCTTCTCCCTCCCTCCCTACACGCCCTCCCACAACCCTCCCCTGTGGTAACCACTAGTTACTTCTTGGAGTCTCTGAGTCTGCTGCTATTTTGTTCCTTCAGTTTTGCTTCGTTCTTATACTCCACAAGTGAAGGAAATCATTTGGTATTTGTCTTTCTCCTACTGGCTTATTTCACTGAGCATAATATCCCCCAGCTCCATCCATGTTGTTGCAAATGGTAGGATTTGTTTCTTTCTTATGGCTGAATGGTATTCCATTGTGTATATGTGCCACATCTTCTTTATTCATTCATCTACTGATGGACACTTAGGTTGCTTCCATATCTTGGCTATTGTAAAAAGTGCTGTGATAAACATAGGGTTGCATATGTCTTTTGGAATATGAGAAATTGTATTCTTTGGGTAAATTCCAAGGAGTGGGATTCCTGAATCAAATGGTATTTCTATTTTGAGTTTTTTGAGGAACCTCCATATTGCTTTCCACAATGGTTGAACTAGTTTACATTCCCACCAGCAGTGTAGGAGGGTTCCCCTTTCTCCACATCCTCACCAGCATTTGTTGTTCTTAGTCTTTTGGATGTTGGCCATCCTCACTGGTGTGAGGTGATATCTCATTGTGGTTTTAATATGCATTTCCCTGATGATTAGTGATGTGGAGCATCTTTTCATGTGCCTGTTGGCCATCTGAATTTCTTCTTTGGAGAAGTGTCTATTCATGTCCTCTGCCCATTTCTTAATTAGATTATTTGCTTTTTGTTTGTTAAGGTGCATGAGTTCTTTATATATTTTGGATGTCAACCCCTTATCAGATATGTCATTTATGAATATATTCTCCCATACTGTAGGATGTCTTTTTTGTTCTACTGATGGTGTCCTTTGCTGTACAGAAGCTTTTCAGCTTCGTATAGTCCCACTTGTTCATTTTTGCTTTTGTTTCCCTTGCCCGGGGAGATATGTTCATGAAAAAGTCACTCATGTTTATGTCCAAGAGCTTTTTGCCTATGTTTCTTTCTAAGAGTTTTATGGTTTCATGACTTACATTCAGGTCTTTCATCCATTTTGAGTTTATTTTTGTGTATATGGGGTTAGACAGTAGTCCAGTTTCATTCTCTTCCATGTAGCTGTCCAGTTTTTCCAATACCAGCTGCTGAAGAGGCTGTGATCTCCCCATTGTATATCCAAGGCTCCTTTATCATATATTAATTGACTGTATATGTTTGGGTTAATGTTTGGATTTTCTATTCTGTTCCACTGGTCTGTGGGTCTGTTTTTGTGCCAATACCAAATTGTCTTGATTACTGTGGCTTTGTAGTAGAGCTTGAAGTCAGGGAGCGTAATTCCCCTGTTTTATTCCTCCTTCTCAGGATTGCTTTGGCTATTCGGGGTCTTTTGTGGTTCCATATGAATTTTAGAATTATTTGTTCCAGTTCATTGAAGAAAGCTGTTGGTAGTTTGATACGGATTGCATTGAATCTATAGATTGCTTTAGGTAGTATAGCCATTTTGACAATATTTATTCTTCCAGCCAAGAGCATGGGATGAATTTCCATTTATTAGTGTTCTCTTTAATTTCTCTTAGGAGTGTCTTGTAGTTTTCAGGGTATAGGTCTTTCACTTCCTTCGTTAGGTTTATTCCTAGGTATTTTATTCTTTTTGATGCAATTGTGAATGGAATTGTTGTCCTGATTTCTCTTTCTGTTAGCTCATCGTTAGTGTATAGGAAAGCAACAGATTTCTGTGTGTTAATTTTGTATCCTGAAACTTTGCTGAATTCAGATATTAGCTCTAATAGTTTTGGAGTGGAGTCTTTAGGGTTTTTTATGTACAATATCATGTCATCTGCAAATAGTGACAATTTGACTTCTTCTTTACCAATCTGGATGCCTTGTATGTCTTTGTTTTGTCTGATTGCTGGGCTAGGACCTCCAGTACTATGTTGAATAACAGTGGAGAGAGTAGGCATCCCTGTGTTGTTCCCGATCTTAGATGAAAAGCTTTCAGCTTCTCACTGTTAAGTATGATGTTAGCTGTGGGTTTGTCATATATGGCCTTTATGATGTTGCGGTTCTTGCCCTCTATACCCATTTTGTTGAGAGTTTTTATCATGAATGGATGTTGAATTTTGTCAAATGCTTTTTCAGCATCTATGGAGATGATCATGTGGTTTTTGTTCTTCGTTTTGCTGATGTGGTGGATGATGTTGATGGATTTTCGAATGTTGTATCATCCTTGCATCTCTGAGATGAATCCCACTTGATCATGGTGTATGATCCTCTTGATGTATTTTTGAATTCGCTTTGCTAATATTTTGTTGAGTATTTCTGCATCTACGTTCATCAGATATATTGGTCTGTAATTTTCTTTTTTGGTGAGATCTTTGCCCGGTTTTGGTATTAGAGTGATGCTGGCTTCATAGAATGAGTTTGGAAGTATTCCCTCCTCTTCTATTTTTTGGAAAACTTTAAGGAGAATGGGTGTTATTTCTTCTCTATATGTCTGGTAGAATTCAGAGGTCAATCCATCTGGCCCGTAGGTTTTGTTCTTGGGTAGTTTTTTGATTACCGATTCAATTTCATTGCTGGTGATGGGTCTGTTTAGTTTTTCTGTTTCTTGTTTGGTCAGTCTTGGAAGGTTGTATTTTTCTAAGAATTTGTCCATTTCTTCTATGTTTTCCAGCTTGTTAGCATATAGATTCTCATAATATTCTCTTATAATTCTTTGTATTTCTGTGGGGTCCATCGTGATTTTTCCTTTCTCATTTATGTGTGTAGATTCTCTTTTTCTCTTAATGAGTCTGGCTAGGGGTTTATCTATTTTCTTTATTTTTTCAAAGAACCAGCTCTTGCTTTGATTGATTTTTTCTATTGTTTTATTCTTCTCAATTTTATTTATTTCTTCTCTAATCTTTATTATGTCCCTCCTTCTGGTGACTTTGGGCCTCATTTGTTCTTCTTTTTCCAATTTCAGTAATTGTGTCTTTAGACTATTCATTTGGGATTGTTCTTCCTTCTTTAAATAGGCCTGGATTGCAATATAATTTCTTCTTAGAAATGCCTTTGCTGTGTCCCACAGAAGTTGTGGCTTTGTGTTACTGTTGTCATCAGTCTCCATATATTCTTTGATTTCTGTTTTAATTTGGTTGTTGATCCATTGATTATTTAGGAGAATGTTGTTAAGTCTCCATGTATTTGTGAGCCTTTTTGGTTTCTTTCTACAATTTATTTCTAGTTTTACACCTTTGTGATCTTAGAAGTTGATTGGTAGAATTTCGTTTTTTAATTTACTGAGGTTCTTTTTGTGGCCTAGTATGTGGTCTATTCTGGAAAATGTTCCATGTGCACTTGAGAAGAATGTGTATCCTGTTGCTTTTGGGTATAGAGTTCTGTAGATGTCTGCTAGGTCCATCTGTTCTACTGTGTTGTTCAGTGCCTCTGTGTCTTTACTTATTTTCTGTCTGGTTGATCTGTCCTTTGGAGTGAGTGGTGTGTTGAAGTCTCCTAAAATGAATGCATTGCTGTCTATTTCCTCCTTTAATACTGTTAGTATTTGTTTCACATATGCCGGCGCTCCTGTGTTGGGTGCATAGATATTTTAAATAGTTATATCCTCTTGTTGGACTGACCCCTTTATCATTATGTAATGTCCTTCTTTATCTCTTGCTACTTTCTTCGTTTTGAAGTCTATTTTGTCTGATACAAGTACTGCAACACCTGCTTTTTTCTCTTTGTTGTTTGCATGAAATATCTTTTTCCATCCCTTCACCTTTGTCTGTGTATATCTTTGGGTTTGTGGTGAGTCTCTTGTAAGCAGCATATAGATGGGTCTTGCTTTTTTATCCATTCTGTTAGTGTGTGTCTTTTGATTGGTGCATTCAGTCCATTTACGTTTAGGGTGATTATTGATAGATATGTACTTATTGCCATTGCTGGCTTTAGATTCATGGTTACCAAAGGTTCAAGGTTAGCTTCTTTACTATATATTAGTCTAAGTTAACTTTCTTGTTAAGTTATTGTAAACACCGTCTGATGATTCTTTATTTCTCTCCCTTCTTATTCTTCCTCCTCCATTCTTTATATACTAGGTGTTTTATTCTTTGCCTTTAGTTAGTATTTGGATGGTCTGCTTTCTTTGCTATGATTTTATTTTCTCTGGTGACATCTTTTTAGGCTTAGGAGTGCTTCCATCTAGGGCAGTCTTTTTAAGATATCCTGTAGAGGTGGTTTATGGGAAGCAAATTCCCTGTTTTTGCTTGTCTAGAAATTGTTTAATTCCTCCCTGAAATTTAAATGATAATCATGCTGGATACAATATTCTTGGTTCAAGGCCCTTCTGTTTAATTACGTTAAATATATAATGCCATTCTCTTCTGGCCTCTAAGGTTTCTGTTGAGAAGTCTGTTAGGTTTTCCTTTGTAGGTGATCTTTTTTCTCTCTCTAGCTGCCTTTAATACCTTGTCTTTATCTTTGATCTTTGCCATCTTAATTATTATGTGTCTTGGTGTTGTCTTCCTTGGGTCCCTTGTGTTGGGAGATCTGTGGGCTTCCATGGTCTGAGAGACTGTTCCCTTCCCCAGCTTGGGGAAGTTTTCAGCAACTATTTCTTCAAACACACTTTCTATCCCTTTTTCTCTCTCTTCTTCTGGTACTCCTATCATGCAAATATTGTTCTGTTTGGATTGGTCACACAGTTCTCTTAATATTCTTTTATTTCTAGAGATCCTTTTATCTCTCTCTGCCTCAGCTTCTCTGTATTCCTGTTCTCTGATTTCTATTCCATTAACAGTCTCTTGCATCTCGTCCAGTCTGCTGCTAAGCCTGTCGATTGCTTGTGTCATGTCTGCATTGTCGTTCCTCACTTACCTCACTTCCTCCCTTAGCTCTTGCATACTTCTCTGTAGATCCATCAGTATGGTTATGACTTTTCTTCTGAATTCTTTTTCAGGAAGATTGTGCATTTCCATCCCTTCAGGCTCCCTCTCTAGTGTTGTCGGGCTACGCTTTGTTTGTACCATATTCCTCTGTCTTTTCATGGCGATAGAAGTGGTCGCTGGTAGGCTCCACGTGTGTCAGCTGGGCTCTTTAAGACTTTTAAAAAGAAGAAAAAACACCCGCCGGGAGTAGATTCTGTGAGGATGCTGTAGGTTGTACTGTTGCTCCACTCTTCCGTTCCGCTGGACCCTTTGTGGCGCTGGCCGAGGGGGGAATGAATCGGAGGCTGCTGATCTCTGTGGGAAGCCTCGGCATGGCTCCTTTGTCTGGTCGCCAGCCAAGGGGTCCGAAATTCCCCAGGACTCCCTGCCTGCTGCGCTGAGTGCGCCGGAACAATTTTGTTCCGCCGTTGGGCCCTTGTCTCTTTAAGACTTTTAAGAAAGCGCGTGCTTTTCTTTTGTCCCGGGGAGCCGGCTGAGAGGACCCAGCTGCGCTGTCCCTCTCAGATCCTGCCCCTCTGTCTCTCTAATCCCCGATACACCACGCAGTGTGTGTCAGTGCTTCCGGCGCAGATCACCAGGGCTGGTTATTTGGCGGGCCTGTGCCTCCACTCCCTCCCCGCTCCGAATCCTTTCCTCCCGCCGGTGTGCTGGGGTGGAGGAGCGCTCGGGTCCTGCCAGTTCGCGCACCCGTATCCAACCTGCTTCGTGAAGTGCTGAGTCCCTGCAGGTGCAGCTCTAGCCTGGATGTTGTACTATATCTTCTGGTCTCTCTTTCAGGAATAGTTGTATTTGTTATATTTTCATAAATATATATGGTTCGGGGAGGAGATTTCCGCTGCCCTGCTAACGCCGCCATCTTCCCAGAATTCCTCACGAAGGTTTTTTTTCTCCTGTTTTCTTCTATCTAAAAGTCTTAAATTTTTAGGCTTTAGATTTAGGTCTACAGTCCATTTTGAGATAATTTTTGTGCATTGTGTGAAATATGGATTAAAGTTCTTTTTTTTTCTTTTGTATATAGATATCCAATTGTCCCATTTCTTGAAAAGCCTACCCTTTCTCCATGAAATATGGCTATAACGTAGCACACTCACTATAAATGACCTCCAGTGTACACCCAGAATGCTCAGTTCCAGGTGTAGGCCTCTGGGCCAGGCTGGAGGGAGACGGAAGCTACTGTGGGGTAAAATCACATCAGACCACATATCGGGATACTTTTCTGTGGTGCTTTCTGAACTTCGTGTGTTGAGCGTGATGCCTGGTTAGATTATTTGGGGAAAGGCTATATGAAAAATACCACTACCTGTGGACAGAGGAGGCACTAGACGCCAGAGAGGTGGCTGTACTCTGCCCAAGTGCTGGGCAGCTGCCCCCAAAGTGAGCTTCCTGCCACTTCTCGCCCCAGGTCATTGTCCTACCCTTGTTAGGTGCTGTTTCTAAAAGAAAATTCCATTAAACCGCTCCATTTTCATTTAGAAACCTCCAACTGGTCCTTAATCCTCAAAATTCTAGAGGACTCCTGTGTGTCCCCAAGGTTCCCACCACTTTTCAGTAGGACCCTGTGCTCCAATCTCCCTTCTCATCACACCCTTTCGGGCCTCTTCCTGCCTCAGCTCTCACTTTCCAGCCCGTGGGTGAGAACGTGCAGCGTCCCCCATGGTGCCAGTCCCTCCATACTCTGCACCATCAGATTGCATTTCTGTGGATCCCTCGGGCTGAGGGAGGTGGCCTTCCCCTGTGGCAGGTCCCCACCCAGTGGCCATGGGGGCTGGACCCCTGCAGATCAGATCCACTCTAGCTAGTAGAGCATCCTGCTTGGAAGAACTCAGATGGTCACTGAAGGAACGAGTAAATGAACTGTGTGGATTTTTATGCCACTCCTAGTCATCTGAATTTCTTGGAGTGCCTTTATTGGAGTGCTGAATGTGGGTTTTGTGAAGATAATTACCTTTCAGCTGTGGGGAGCATCGGCCTGTCTGCTCTCCAGGAGCACCTGGCCCCACCCCATGGCCAAGAGCCAAGTCTCCCAAAGGCCTTTGATGGAGATTAACCTGGAAACGCTGCGTCAGCATGCCTCAGCCCATCAGAAAGCTGCAGGACAGCACTCCACTTTCGGGACAGAGACCAGGTCCCAGGCAGGCCTTGGGAGACCTCCCTTAGTGGGCCGTCCTACCCCACTTAGTCTGCCCTTCCAGCTGAGGCCTCCTCATCACTAAAACCCAGCTCTCTACCAGACACCCTGTGGCTTCTGTCTTGTGGCTCTTGGCCTGGAAACCCCGCGAGATCCAAGTCAAACCTCCCTTCTCCCCTTTCATCTCCAGGTCCCCCTGTTTCAGGGCCCCATTTGAGTCTCCTCCTATGGGTGGGGGCTCCGCCTCTGAATGTACAGCCATCGCTCCCGTCCGACGCTGATCAGACGCTGTGTGCCGTCTGAGCCTGGTGGTACGACAAGTTGAGGTGTGTTTCTGTAAGCCCTGCAGAGCCCCAGGGGATGTTCTGTGGCCCTTACTCGGCAATCCTGTGAGAACCGGGGGGGTGAGAGAAGGGTTTGTGTCGGCCAAGCATGACCTGGGTAAGGCTGTGATGCAGGGAGAGATTTACTGGGAGAAGGGAGATCTGGTCCCCGGGGAGTACCCAGACCACAGCTTCCTTCTGGACAGGAGGCATCCGTGGGCCTTTGTGCAGCCCCCATCCCGACCCAGCTCCGTCCTGAACACCGTGCCCAGGAGCCAGCCCACTCCTCCCCTCAGAGTGCCTCCTGGCCAGAGGGCAGCCCTGAGCTGTGCTGTCTGCAGCCAGCGGTAGCCCAGCAGGGGGAAGCAAAGGCAGCAGTCCCTGAAACGTGTCTCCTGCCCTTCGTGCCGGTGCTGTGATAGCGAGACAAAGGACAGCTGGAGGCGGTCCCTGCCGACCCAATTCAGTCAGCTTTATCTATTGACGATGAGGTACTGTAATGAAGCCCTCTTGACATACCAGTATTTCCATGCCAAGATGCCCATTTATTTTAAATAAGAATCAATAATGTTCAATTAATATAGATTATGTCACCAAGCAGTTAATTTAGGATGTCATTGCTCTGTCGTTCATATCCTGACCGAACTGAGCCTAATAACATCCACCTGGATGGCCACACCATCAGGATGGAAAAGGGCAGAGGGCCTCTCCCCCACCTCCCAGACCTAGGATTTCAAACCAGCAGGAGTGGCGGGCCGGGTGTATGGCCTCCCTCCCCAGAAGTGAGAGGGACGAGGCCCTGCCTCTGATGACATCACTGGCACCCTGGGCAGGCAGCAGAGCCATGTGGGGCATTACAGAGGGAGTCCGTGCTCACAGCTGAGGGGTGGAATATGGGCCGGCAGGGTGGGTGTCCAGACCCCGCACCGTGGCAAAGTGCAGAGCCCCTGTGGTCTGGGCCGCGCTGTGTGCTCATTGCAGCTTCCTTCTTTGTGAGCTCTTTGCTTTTCCTGACTCGCAGACAGGGCTTGCTTTGTGCCTTCATGTCTCTCTCCTGTTCTCCGCCACTCAAGCAGAAGGTGAGAAAGTGGACAAGTGCATCCTTTGAGTAATTTCCCTTCTTATACTTTAACATTACTCCCACAGTCTAAGCATTATACAGCTCTGGTTATACAGCAAAGATCACCCTACATCCAGCAGGTTACAGATTCAACTCGGTCTTCTACGTACACACATCAGGCACACGCAAGTACCAGGGTTCTCCAGAGAAACAGAGCTAATAGGGTGCGCCCAGATCCTATTAGGCTCTTTCTCTTCCTTCTACATTATCTCACTTGACTTCCACTCTCCTCTGTTCACTAGGCAGGACCCATTTTTTGATGAACAATTGATTTTGGACAAAGCTATTTGGTAGCTGAGCTTGACTTACACATTTCACTCATTTATTTATCCATCGATCAGTTATTTATGAAGATTTTGCGTGTGAGTCTAGCCCTGTGCTGTTGATAGGAAAGTGCCTGTGCCCACGGCAGCTGGCTTGGAGAAACCGTCCTGATGGCCCAAAGCCCCTTCTAACGCCAGGCCGTCTGCCGGCCACTGGCTGGGGCGCCCTCTCACCCAGCTGCAGCGGGGGCCCCAGGGGCTTCTCAGAGCACTAAGCCCTCGCAGGTCACACCCCAGAGATTCCGATGCGCTTCTAGGGCACTCTGAGAGTTTGAGCTGGGCTCTGGGCATTTTGAAGGTCCCCACGTGGTTCTGACATGTCCCTGAGAATGAGAGCACGGGAGCGGAGGCTG
Source organism: Smutsia gigantea (assembly GCA_032199065.1). Taxonomy (NCBI): domain Eukaryota; kingdom Metazoa; phylum Chordata; class Mammalia; order Pholidota; family Manidae; genus Smutsia; species Smutsia gigantea. The sequence goes on along the minus strand of JAVSCE010015891.1, from coordinate 433,268 downwards.
GGAGACACCTGGTCTTTAAGAGCCACTTGAGCCCCTGACAAGAAGGCCTGAGAGGCTTTGCTAATGTGAATGTGAAAGGTCAGTGCCTAAAACCCTGGGGCCATTCCGGGGTACATTTGTTTCAGAAAATTTCAAAACAGGTAGGATCCAGTGATTTCTGTCTCAGAGAGCTTGTGGGAGGAGCTCATCAGCTCTCAAGAGTTAGGCTGCAAGTATTACATATTTTTTCCTTTTGAACTTTCTTTAGAGGAATGGTGAGAAATTAAAAGAAAACTGAAACAGTGCTATTATTATTTTAGTACCCAGAAAACACAGGGTTGCAAAGTACTGAAGTCTTGGACATCCGTTCCACCCTGACAGTGCTGTGAAGCTCTGTATTAGTCACACGCCGAGCAAGGAACAAACGTGTCCTGGTCTCCTGCGGATGGCGCCCCCCCATGGAATATTTGCAGCAATCATTTTAGAATTGGCTTCCTTTTTTTTTTTTATTTTGTGATTTCCCCCCAACAAAGGGCACCTCTTAGAGATTAATGAAAGAGACATAGGGTACGGCTCAGTGGCTCCGACTGGATCATCTGATGTCCCCAAATGTCCTCGGAGGTCAAAAGAGAAACTTCAGTTAGAGTTGCATGTGGGGAGAGGATTTCCATTTTAAAAACTGATTTTTCCAGGCACACAGACTTTGTTGACTGCTGGTCTGGGCAGATCCTTTTCTGGAATACTCATAAATAGGAAGACATTGGGGCGGCAGGTTGTACAGGGAGCAAGGGGCCGGCACTGTGCGATCTTTGTTCATTGTTTCCGTCCTCTCTAGACTGTGCGTACCACATGGCTAAGACGGGTCAACAGCTAAGGGTGACTCTAGGAATCGTAATTAGTAAGTCCACACACCCTGATTCTACTGAAAAGGAAAGCAGAAACCACCTAAGTGGGACGGCATACAACTGAAAAGAGCTTTTAAAATGCAACAAAACCTGTACTCATGTTCCAGAGCCATCACTTCAGTTTGAGATCTCAGTCTAGTCCCTCACACTTCCTGGGTCTGTTGTTGTTTAAGTCGTCAGAATCATTGCCATGTCACCGGGTTCCTGTGGAGACTGGAAGCCGAAGCATAGCAATCACCCAGGACATTCCAGATTTTAAATACTGGTCTTATTCCTTCAGTGTAGTTAGTATTGTTTGGAGGTAGAGGCTAGAGCAGGTTCTCCTGGCCTGAGTGAAGGAGGTTTAAATAAGTTAATGGGTTGATGGAGCTGGGAGATTATAAGGCACAATATTAAACATTTGTACATTGCTCAAACACTCCCCTTGTGGACTCTGTCCCTCAGGCGGACACCTGACAGGTCCAGGGAACGGAAGCTGACTGGGTGGTCCTGTCCTCAGAGGTTTGCATTCACTGGGGACAGCATAAGCACTGGCGGGTTACTGAAAAGGAAACAAAGTAGAAATAAAAAATAAATAGAAAGAATACTGTACTGGACACTTGCAAGTTGCAGAGTAGATTTTAAATGTTCTTATAACACTCAAGCACCTGTGTGTAGCACACCTGCAGACATGCACACACATGCGCACACAGGCACAGAGTGTAGGTTTTTCTCTTGCTGTGGACATAGGCCAGTGTTCTGACTTTAGCAGGAGATCATAAAGACTGGGAATACGGATATTAGTGTGAGATGGACCTGGGATTAAGTTCTGTTCTACCATTTGCTATTCTGATGACGCTTGATGAAATTACTTACATTAAGAGATTTTTTCCCTCCTCTTGGAAATGGGCATGATAATAAGTGTTGCATAATAGCACATTCACAATAGCTATTAAGAATATTAAATATGGAAGTAAGATAACGTTAGGTCATGCCCATACATAAATTCTGCAGTTAGCATTTGGAGGGCCTGATTTTGCTTCTGTTTGAGGCTGAGGTAGATGGTAGAATGTGGAAATAATTATGGGGAGAAACTAGGCTTCAAACTCTGTCGCTGAAGGAACACTTTCCTCTAACACCACGAGCAGGCCCACCACCAAACGCTGAGGCCGTGTTAAGGTGCCTGGTGTGGCCTGGCCATCACAGGTTGTTTTCAGCCTCCTGACCCTGGTCGGAAGGTCCTCAGGACACATGGCTCTATGCCCCTGGGGGTTTGCAGAGACCACAGTAGGGATGAGACATAAGGACAGAGGCTGGTGAGTGACGGACAACCGAGAAATCAAGGAAATATGTGGGCTGTGGGCCGGAGAGCAGGGTGGTGCCGGGAGGAAGTAGCTGGAATGGAACGCTCAGAAGTAACCAGCCAGTGGAAATAGCCACTGTGATCTGAGAGGCCTAGGTGAGGTGGAGGCCGTGACTGCATTAGACACAGCTAGGCCACCCTTGCTCAGACCGCTGCTTCACACCTGTGAGCACACGGCCCCCTAAGCCACCTCCTTGTGCTCTGCTACGGCCACTTGTACCATAAGGAAATCAAGGCCAAGATGGCCAAATTGTGTGTCCTTAGAAAGGGACACGGAGTGTGGGTGGGCCTGGGAAACAGAGGAGTTCTGTAAGTGATGGCTGTTGTTGAAGCATCTGAAGTGGAGCAGCTGTTCATCTGTTCAAGGGATGTGTTCCCTGCCCTCGAGCAGCCTGGAGCCCCGAAAATGAGCCCAGAAAGAAAGTTTGGCTCTCTCAGCAGTCCTGTCTCCTCCTTAAACATCCAGCTTTGGCTCCCCTGGCGTGTTTACCTTTCTGCTCACCCTGCAGGGCCCTGCCACCTACATGCTCATGTGGAAGCATGTTTAAAGGGGCCAGATATACGTTACCCAGGACCCGAAGGCCTCTGCCCAGCACATGCCTCCCTGATGGAGCGTCAGAGATGAGCCTGCAGGCTTTCATCCTGTGTCCCATCAAATCCGTGCATGTTGGTCCAGCTCTAACAGAACGGGAAGCTTTCAGCCTTGCCCACGGGGGGCACTGGGAAGGGTTGATTCTTCAGTGATATTCAGGCCTTCCATGTAAGGAAAGCCCGTTAGCCCCATTGCCGGCTCTCCCTGGTGTGAGCTTGGCACAGAAGTAAGGGGTCTTACAGGAAGGGAGTCGACGGCCAGACAGAAGCTACGTGGCTAGGCACCGCCTTGAGACAGGTCGTCATGTTAAGTGGGGGAATGTGTTTCTTTTATTGTGCATGGGGCTCGTACTTTGTCTGGAAGCGGCAGCACCCAGGACTGTGTGTGTGTGTACATGTGCATGTTTATACTATAGATGGATGTCTTCCTTCCCTGGATATACACTACACATATGCAGAAGTCAGCACGGCTAAATCACAATCTGAATATATCTGACTGACTCCCTCCTGTGCTGAGCTCCTTTTCAGTTGTCACTGGCTTCAGATTGTGGCTGGATCATGTAATTCTCCCGATATTTCTGTTCAGTAAGCATGTGCCCACTTGCACCTGACACAGTAAAGTGGCCCTTCAGTAATCTTCACCGATACGCTCTTCTCTCAAAGTGTTGGTGCTTCCTTTAAGAACAAACGCGATGTGGTTTTGTCCTTTCCTTTTAGTTGAGATTTTTATTTTGAGATAATTGCAGATTTGCATGCACTTGTGTGAAACAGTGTGGAAATTACTCGGGAACTCGTCAGCCAGGTTCCCCCAATGGCACCGCCTTAAAAAACCACAGCGGTTCATGACCAGGGCGCCGCACACAAGGCCAGGGCGTTCCCAGCCCCAGAGGGACGACGCTTCCGTAGCGACACCCCCACCCTCCGGCCCCCACCCCTCCTTAGTCCTGACAACCACTAGCATGGACCCCCACTACTTCGACTCCTTCTTCTCTCATCCGTGTATCAAAAACCATTGAAATGCCCCAGAACAATGTATGTGACAAAGGTTTTATTTTAGAGTGACGCACATGTTTTGGGCATAGAGCCCAAATGTTGGTCACACAACATTGTGAATGTACTAAATGCCACTAAACCATTCACTTAAAAATGGGTTGTTTTGCGCCATGTGAACTTCAGTTGCTTGAATTATTCTTCTACGTGCATGTGACATCACTTCAGAGGGGAAGCACCCAGGCTCCTTGAGGCCCGGGGTGTGGACAGGGCATTCCTGGACGTACCCTGCAGGGCATGCAGGGGCTACAGAGCGAGGAAGGGAAGGGGCCTAGACACACTCTTCTCCATGCCAGCTCCTTAGAATGGCATATCCACACCTCAAAGTCGGGAGCTTTGTGTATTCAGCTTGGGAGAGTTTATGGGGGAAATGCCAAGACAAGGGTGTGAAATTTGTCGTTGGCAAAGTGCACCGCCACCCCCACAAAGTACGTGTGCAAGTGCCTGACCACCGTCTGGTGCCTTAAAATCCAAGGCTTAATCATGCAACCAGGTAACTGTTCCAACTGTGAAAACCCAATCAGATGCATTTCCTGACATGTTGGATTTGCAAGTGTAACATCATCTGTTTCTATGTAGTCAAAGGGTACTGGCTTGGAGGATGGACATTTTGGGTGAAGATTTTATATAGTATACTTATCAATTTGTGTGATATTGGAAAAACAATATATACATTAACACCAAATATAAACAGATGTTTTATTTAATGTCAGTGCTACTAAATCAGACCAGGTTCCCTGTTTGGTCTGCCATAGCCTTTTCACAGTTATATCCAGACACCTGAGGATAAAGAAGTATTATTTCCTCAGGCTGCATGGCTGCTTTTATTTTTCAAAGAACAGAACCTCAAAACCTTGGATCAGAATTTGGAATTTGTAGTTTTAATTAGGTCTGACTGGAGCAAAGGTAACTTCCACTCTAACTACAAAACAAGCTTGTTTTTAAGCAATCCTAGAGGCAAGTATAGAGTTAGACCCAGAATAGATGACCTAGCATATACTCGCATTTCATAAATGAAGAAACAGAACCCAGAGAATCCTTTTTGAATAGAAATTTTGAAGAAAATATACTTTCCTAAAAGTCGCATCTATTTTTAAGACCATTTGTATCCTGATTTTTACATGTAATTGAATTCTTTCAATGACAAATTTTCATTTTTCATTCCAGCAGTATGACACAGAAAACAGGCATTGGTTAATTGTTCCTTATTATTAAAAAAAAAAAAAAACAGAAAAGCAAACCCTCAATCTCCGTAAGTAGTTACTAACATATCAAAGCAAGCCTCAATTTTTGGCAGTTTCCTGGAGAGAAAAGAGGCTCTATAATTGTGGTTCAGCATATCAGAAAGTTTTAACTACTGGAACTCCTCATGTCATTTACAGGGATCCAGAAATGGAGGCGAAAAATGTATTATTAGGTAAGGGTGGCTAGAGAAAGTGAAGCGTTTCCTTGGGCAAAAATAGAGCTGACTTCTGCTCGTTACAGTCGCCAACATCACACTGTGTATTTATTTCTTGCCTTGTATTGAACAGGGCCCTAGATAACCCAAGATATCCAGGACTTTGCAATAACCAGAGATCCCCGGCTGGTTCTTCCCACCTGGAACGTGGGATGTGCTATTTATCACTGCTCTAGTCATAGGCCTCTCTGCCCAGCATAATAGATATTAAGCAAGTGCTATGTCCTTACATAATTTGCAGAATTGATCGGCTGACTTAATAGCCTGATTCCCCAACAAAAGAAAATGGAGTGCTTTGTGTAAAGGTTAAATGCACAGTTTAATTGGCAATTGTGCATTAGAAACCTATTGTAAAATGATCACAGTTTGAGGGGACGCTCCAGATAGCACAGTCAGGGAAATAAGTTTTCACTTTCTGGCCATTAAAAAAATCAGGTCCCGGAACTGAAGCGAAAAAATGGGGCAGCCTCAGTGTGGGCGACGGTCTCACGGGAGTGTGGTTTCCTTCCTCCGCCACTCTACCTCCATATTCAGAATTTAGAACATGTTAAATAGCAGATTTTAAAGATTCTTTCCTTGTCTAAATAATGTATCCAGATCTACCGAACTGTTAAATTTCAGAGAATACGTATGTACACACACACATTATCTTTGATGTGTTGGGTATTTACCACTTAAAGGGAGGGGAACAGAAATCCAGCCAAGTCTTATGAAACTAATTTGGACTGACAGCATTTTACAATAGCGATTTCCCTAAGTGTTTAGGAGACCACCTAGCAGGAAATTCTGTGGCAGGTTATTACATTCCCTCCTTTGGCGAGTAAATGAAATGGCCTGTCCTGTGTTCAGATGAGGATAGGGCCAGTGAGCCGATCATCTGGCTTCAGGCAACGAGAAGAGGTAATAGATAAATCAGAGAATGGTTAGATTTTAGAGGCATGCTCCATTTCATGCGAAAGTTGTCCCAGTTCTGAAAAGCTTTTGTTGCTCCAAGGCCCCGCCCGCTAGAACATTAACCCTCCTCCTCAGCTTCCCACTCAGGTGCCTGCAGTTACCAAAGGCTGCCCCAGGGGTCTGTCGGAGCCCTTCCAAGGGCACTTTAATCTTGCTGGGTGTGGCTTTCCTTTCTGCCTCTGATTATCAACTAAGAGTTCATCAAATGGATGGTGGGATTTCTAGTAGGAGGGTAAAATCCCCTAGTGATTCCCAGGTTTTGCAATCAAGTCAAAGCTGAAACCAGAAAACCCTTCCTGGGTTCTGAGATACAAAATGTCACTTGCTTTTGCCCCGTGGAAGAGCCCGTCTGCGGCCACCACGAGTTGTGTCATTGCCTTCCTGTGACTTCTGAAGGGGCCTTGTGCCCCTTACATGCCCCGAAAGCCAGCTCGGGGGCCCGCAGTGTGCGGCAGGCGGCCCTGCGGTGCTGACGCTGCAGCTGGCTCGGGAAGTACCGAGGTTATAGTTCTCGTTTCTTTCTTGGCAAAGGGAGGGGCAGGACGCTCAATGGCCATTGATTGACCACCTTAACAGATGCTCTTGGAGACCTCCGTGCGGACACCCCTAAGGCAACAGGACGTCCTGGAGGCAGGAGGATGCTGCCGGGAAGAACCTACAGCTCCAGACTTCACTCTCTGGTTTAGCTGAGAAAACTTCATAGAGAGAAACATCATGCCCAACTTTGTGCCAGAAGAGGCGGAGAGTAGTTGAGGAGATCAGTGGCCGCCCGTCATTAGCTCCTGCTCCCCTGAAAGGCGCCGTCTCCGAGGGCTCTCCCGCCCGCCCTCCCCCAAGCCCTCCAGGACAGGCCCCACAGGGAGCTGCAGCGCCCATCCTGTCCCAAGGGGCTTCAGGCATCTTCTTGGAGCAAACCTGCCTTCTTAGGCGGCCTGCCACGGTGCCTGAGAGTCTCGTCTGTCACTCTGCTTGCACCTGCGGCCAGGTTGCCTAGGTAAGCCCCGGCTTTCCTTAATAACTGGATGATTCTCAGCAGAATGGGAAGTGGTGGAAATGGCGGTAGCCGGTTCACAGTGGCCCTGGGAGGGCGGAGTGAGTTAGTGCCTGTGAAGGCCTTACGGCAGCACCAGACACACTGTCCATACGCAGTAGGGGTAGTTATTTTCATGATGTAACCCTAGCTGCCTGGCAACTGGACACACGGCAAAACCCGGCCTGCAGGAGCTGGCCTATTAAGTTTCCTCAGCCCACAGCCAGCCCTGCTCTGGGGGGAGGCTCCTGGGTGGGGAGGGGGGCCTGAGGATCAGGGATCTGTCCAGGGAGGCCCAGCTCCTCATCTGCAGGAGACAGAAGGCCCCCTGAGTGCCTAGACAGAGAGGGCCGGCCCACGAGGGGCGAGGGCCAGCACAGGGGTGCCAACTCACACACACAGTGGGGCATGCCGTGCAGTCTCCCACATGGTTTGTGTGGTAGATGTTAATCCTTGCGGTTTCCAGACAGACAGGCCAAGAGTATCTCACAGCTGGTAAACTGTAGAGCCAAGAGATAAAGCAGGGCATTGCCCAAACTTGGATCCACAGAAGCCCGAGGAGCCAGGGGACACACTCTGGGCTCCGCAGACGCCCAGGCAGAGCCTCATCTCCTGGGACCCATGTCGTCTGAGGGAAGCAGGGTCCCAGGCAAGCCAGCCCCTGTCTCTCCCACCCAGAAACAGCAACTGCATTCTCTGGGGAGGGCTGTCCCTCAGTACAAGAGGGGCCAGGGCAGACGGCTGCAGGAGGGGAAGCATCCTACCAGCACCCAGACCCTACTCAGGAAGGGCGTGTGGGGGAAAGAGTTCCCCTGGAATCCCACGTTTGCATAGCGCTGGCATCAGCCAGAGTGAGCCCTGCCCCTTAAACACCATGTGTTGGCCTGTGGCGCTTCTGCCAGCTCTTCCCCAGATTCTGGGCAGAAACGTATGTTTATGGTTTTCCCTTAGGCTCCATGTTGGGTAGTTCCAGGACCTGACTTTTGTCCTTTTCTCCACCAACGTAAGCAGGAGGAGGGCGGGTCTGCTGTGACCTGGCTCTGCACAGCCAATTACCACGTCTGCACAGCTGCAGCCCCCACGCCTCTCTCTCCAGGTCTGCGGTGGAGATGCATGAACCCTGCAGCTGGCCCCTGTCCTCCTCAGGCCCCTCGCAGAGGGTCGAGGCTGCCTTGTCTTGAGGCCTTTTAAGATGAGCTCCCCCCCACGTTCTGTTCATCTCCGTCGGTGGTGTGTTCTGTGTGGCACTTTAGGAAATTTCGTTGTGACCCTCCACACCCTCTCCTCCAGTCTGAAGGTTCCGTTTTGCCTGGAGAGGCTGCCCTGGACCCTTGGGCACCGAGGGATGATGCCGTCAGCAGCAGGTAATAGAGGATGGGCACAGGCAGGGCCAGGTGACAGAGACAAGGCCACGGGTATCCACATCCAGGACTGGGCTCCCTGCCCAGTAGGAAGCAGCTCCCCCGGGCTGAGCACATGAAGACAGTCTGAGGGTGGTTGGCTTCTTCCTATCCTGCAAGTAAACTGTGCCTCTAGGCGGCAGTTGTTAGCAAAGACGATCCCCCCAAGGACCTGTGGCTGGAGATGCTCAAAGCTTTCCAGAAGCCACCACCACCCGGGAACAGAGTCGCTCTTTACTTGAAATGGTGACACAGCCCCAGAAGCTCTCAGCGCACTTACCACATTTCAAATATGTGTTCAGGTTCTAAATGACAGGGATTTCGGGGCCAAAGGCCTTCTGAAAATTCCAGCAACCCACTTTATCCACCAAAGCCTTAAGCCAGCATCTATTTTACATCAGACTGTTTGAAATGGAGATTTGAGAAATGTGCTCTTGATGTAGGCCCTCTGCTGAGAGACTTCATATGCTCACAGATTCTCGTGACTTCTGAGGGCTTTTCTATAGAGTATTAACCAGCCCTGCCCAGTGCCTGGCACATCAGGGGGACCCAGCAGAGGTGTCAACGCAAAAAATCGTGAATAATCAAAGGAATAAATGGCCCTCGGTGTGTAGGGGATACAGGATTTTGCAGTCAGACACAGCCAGGTTCAGATGCCAACACTCCCACTTCTGATCGACATTGTCAGCAAATTACTGCAGCTTTGTTTCTGTCTCTGTGGAGGGGTGAAGTGTGTTTCTCACAGTGTTGTAAGGTTCTTGGCATACAGAAGCAGCTTAAAAAGCGTTAACCCCATCAGTGGCCTTCACGTTGGACAAGGGATGTAGAAATGAGAGTGTGGTCTGTGGGCCAGCATCTGGCATCATCTGACAGCCTTTCAGACACCTGGCGTGACCGCCTGCACCCCAGGCCAGTGGAGTCGGAATCCCCTTGTAACAAGACCCTCAGATGGTTCGCTTGCCCTTTGGAAGGACGCACAAGCTGTAGCACCTTCGCCTTCTCTGGTTCCCTGGGCTCGTGGATTGGCGAGGTGCCCACAGGCAGGGACGTGGAGGGCAAACACACTCAGAGAGGTTTTTCTGAATATTAGCTTCAGTTGATCAATGGGCCAATAAAACGACAAAATAGATCTCATACTTAGATACCCTCAGGTTCTTTAAGGGGCAACAGAAACAGAAGCATTTTGAGGGACCTCTTTTTCCCTCCCCCTGTTGGAAACACAGCAGTTATGAGGTCCTGCAAGGACACACTGGGCCGGCCGCCAGTGTATTTCTGAGGACTGAGCAGCAGAAGACAACGCTGCTGGGCACCAGGGGCCCCCGGGGAGCCTCAGGACGTTAGCTCTGTGAGGGGGACACACACAGAAGAGAAGGTCCAGGGAGTGATGCTGAAGGGGCCTCTGGGCATTCCTCCCCCTCACAGGCTGCTGGACCCTCTGCCTACAGCCTCTGACACCCACACATCTCACTGCTGAGCTCCTACAAAAGTCCTCTATGAAAAGCCACAGATAATCACTCTTATTTCAGAAGGTAGAGTCAGTGTGTTGCCATATAAAAATCGTAAGATAGAGATTTGGAAGGGATGCGGGAGGGCCCGTTTCTGCGGAGGGAGGTCACACTCCGCCCCCGGGCCAGGGCAGGAGCCACAGCGGAGGGCTCAGAGACACCCACAGACTGTTTCAGCCTCAGGCAGGGGTGCAGTGAGTCCTTCATCACTGCCATTTCCTTCTGCCCAGCTCCGAAGACGGAAGCTAGAAAGCCGGACATGCCCCCAAGGGAAGGGGCAAGCAAGCAGCCCATCCCCGCTCAGTGGCTGGGCGGTCCCACTCTGAGGCCATGGAGGAAGGTGTTCGTTGTGATTCGTTACCCATTCCAACTCTGCGGTGGCTTGCTGAGGATTACAGTTCCTTTCTCTGAACACCTTAACTGTAATTAATAAAAACAGAAGCAAAATAAATCCAGAAACGGTGAAGCACGTCCCACTTAAAATCCATCCAACATGGGTTTTCCAGTTTCATCGACAGAAAACCATTTACCCTGGTTGGTGTGCTGAAGACAGTCTTGGATTTAGAGCACCACCACCTTTGGGTAGAGGGTTCCTTGGGATCCTGGAGAAGCCCGGCACTTGCCCATCGAAGGGAGCAGAAGAGGCCGAAAGTGCCATTATCACAAGGCTTCTGCTCTCCTAACTCCCACACTGCGTGCCCTCCCTCCAGGTCAAAGCCTTACAGCAATTACTGTCACCCTGAACTGCCCAGACCTACAGATTGCCTTCAAAGAGACACGAGAGGGCAAGTTTATCTTCCAAATATGATATGGATATTAAATCAAATTATTCAGCTAACCTATCTGTCTTCTTCAGAATTAAGGGTACCACGTATGTTATTCAACTTTAGGTGGCCTAATGCATGGAAAGTGTGAATCATTCATTGGCTTCTTTGGGTCGCAGGAAACCTTAATATAGCTTTTGTTTCCTAATGTGTTGATAGGCTCTTTGTGTATGATCACTTCATATGGGTATTGCTGGCAGTAAATTTTAAATTATATAGTCTGCAGTTTTGCACTAAGAGATGCTAGAAAATGATTCATCGTTTCCCTTGTCTTCTTGTTTACATGTGGACATATAATTCATGCTCAGAAACCATCTTTCAGCTCCTCTGGAAGCGCTCCACTGCACCACCACAGAATCTGTCTCTGCCAGTCCAGCATTATAAATCACTTTTCCATTAAACAGCAGGGCTAAAAATGCAAACATATGTACTTTAAATATACGTAGCTGTCTCTAATTCCCAGCAGATGAGACAAAATTAATGGACTGTCCAAAAAAGACAAGTTCTAGAATTTAGTGAATGAATTGTTTGACTTTAGGCATCAGAAATTTGCATCTCTATACACATATTAAAGAGATGTACATATATAGATTTCCCAGATGGCTCTATATTTGGGGACTGTGAATCTTGCAGTATTTTTGGTACTAAATCTTGATTATTCTGAAATTTTACTTCATAAGACTTTTCACTCAAGCAGTGTTGTAAGAAAGCTGACTGGCAGGAGGAAGAAAGGGTCAGCTTACATTCTGAGCTTTGTGTATTGTGAAGCCAACGGTCTGCCACTTCGTTGACCTTTATCCCCAGCCCGGGGTAATGAAGCCGCTAGTTCAGAATGACCACCAGACTCAGTAGCGCTCTTTATCTCCAAAGATAAAATTCCATTCACCAAACCCACTTACTAAGCCAACTTTGACATGCACATTTCCGAAAGACTCATTCTGACTTCACTGTGGCTCTCCACTTCCTGTACCTCTCGGATTCCCTAATTTAACTGAGACTGTGCATAAACCCATACTGGCTCACGCACACCACCTGCGTGAGAGCACTCCAGTTATCAGACACTCTTGAGGAAGAACTTTCCGGGTAACTAAAGCTTACCGATCGAAGGGCTTTATGTTTAACCTTGCAACTGTTCAACGGAATCTTTCAAAACAATATTATTTGCTTGCCTATTTCTCTTGAGCGAAGGACACCAAACAGATTTGTTGCCTTCTTTGATTCCTCTGGGAATTGTTACGACTATGTGGGTCTTACTACAGACAGCCAGGCGCCTGCCTCCAAGCTCACCTGCCTTCTATGTGGGCCTTCTGTCCGGCGCATACTAAGAACTACCGTGCTGGGCTTCTACTGGGAATTGGAGTTGGTAGGTCCTGAGGAATGCCTGGGTCCTTTCCTACAGAGCCGGGCATGAAGGCTTGTGTGAGCAGTCTTGCCTTAGCACTTTTAGAGACCCAGGGCTCTTTGTTGGGGGGGGGAGTGCTTTCTTCCTTATCTCACAGTTGGTCCTGAGTTAGCTGTCTTCCGGTCAACAAAGGGTCACTGTATGTGTGGACAGCATGTCCAGGTCTCAGTTGAGACTCCACTTTGAAGAGCAATGGCCAGGTGTCTGGCATGGAAACGGGTTCCTGCTTTTCCCACAGGCTCCCCCCTTCCCATCCAGCCTCTCCTTCTTCTGTTACTACTTTTGTTAAACAGCCTATTCGATGACCTTTTCAGGCCTATGACTCAGTGGCTTAGTCTTTTTAACAATAAATCACAGAAAGGTGGCTTAAATATTGAAAATTTCATTAAAATGATTGTGAAAATGACTTCATGACTCTGAGATCTCCAAATCTACTCTTAGTTCCAGGGAAGCCAGCCACGCCGAGGCATCTGAGAATTGCTGTTAACCTCTCCTGAATTAAAAATAGGGATGGGTGAACAATGTTGGAAGCAGGCCAACCCCTTTTCAGAGAGAATGGTCATATGATAGCATCCCCTGTTTAAATATGTCTTTTGTATTACTAAAAAAGGCATATTAATCCATGACAAATTGAGATCGTAAGTTTCCCTAAATTAGTTAGAAGAAGATGAAGAATCTTTGCTATGCCTAATTTGGTGACCACAAAGGTAGAAAACCTTTGCAGTAGAGCCTCCGTGTCGGGTCATGTGACAGCATGCATTCTGCCCTAAATGCCCAGTTCTGTTTTCCCCCACTCACTCTTGTTCATTAATCCCAGAGTATCCGTGTTGCTCAGTCATTCTTAGACCAGCCTAGGTTCCATACATATGTTCATGATTAAGCCTTTGCTCCTGTTCCAGTTCATTCAATTGTTCATTCATCCATTAATCTGTTTTACAGATATTTCTTGAGCATCGACTGTGGGCTGAATAACCAGGGATTCAATAGCGAGCATACACAGAATTAATGATATATAGTTAGAGAGACAGATAAGAATCAAATAACTGCATAAACACTGGGACCAGGGTCCTGAAGCTGAAAGAGAGGCGTGATGCTGGTCAGGGCCATGACCGTGAACATGAGACAGACTTCCCTCACGGGCCAAGCTGAAACCGGGATCTGGAAGATGAGTAAACATGATGAGTCAGGTGGAAGAACTCTAGGCAGAAAGAAGCGGCCAAGCCCTGTGGGGGAGGGCTCAGGCTGGGTGTTGCCAGGAAGGGAGGTGCTCAAGATGTGTGTGGTCTTCAAATGTTCTGTGTGCTGTGTGTAAAGAATGAATATCATCCTAAGAGAAGCAGGAACCCACAACAGGGGCTGGGGGTTGGAGTAGGGTGGGGATCATACCACGTCTGCCCATAGAAAAGCCCCTGTTCAGAGTGGAGAGCACCTGGGAGGGAGGCAGCGTGGAGGGGCCAGAGCAGCTCAGGTTACTTCAGTGCCCAGGCCAGGATTGGAGGCTGTTTGGGCCATGATGGTGTTTATGGTGGAGAGAAACAGACAATGCTAAAGGAAACTGTGATGTGAAATTCACATGACAAGGTGTCAGGATTAGAAAAAGGGGGTATCTGTGATGCTGCTAAGTTCTGTGCCCCAAGGTAACAATATAACCAAACTTGGATGAAACTGTGAATTCTAAAAATGTTTCTGAATTGGTCCCGAGGCTGCTCCAATCAACTGAGAAGCTTCATCTTTTGTAAAACATGACATTAAGTTAAGACCTAACTTTGACAATTTGCCGTGTACATTGAACAACATAATAATCTGAAAGTGAACATTTCCAGATTCCTTGTTTTGCCCTGACAACTTGAATAGTTTGTATTTTCAAAATGGAAATCACAACTGTCTCCAGTGTATAGAATTAGATTTCACAATTCACCAAAATAAATCAACTACAAAAAAGATCCCTAGTAATTCCCAGAGGAAATTAACCTCAACAACAAAATTTGATGACATGAGTCCTTTTGCAATGTATGCCCAGTTCTTAATTGTTAGCAGTTTTAAAAAGATTTTGATTTCAGGGTGAGCATATCATGAAGAAGCAGTAACTCAAACCTATCATCCATTTTTGATTTTTAGAAAAATGTATTCTTATATGCAGTTTTCTCAAAGTAGTCTGCAAAAAAAGAGAAAATGAGCATTTCCTTCCTGGAATATATGTATATGTAATATATAGTATACATACATATGTATGATACTCATATTATATATATGCATGTATAATAGGCCCACGATTTTGAGCAAATAGCATTACCTGTCTGGACCACACCTTCTTTCATAATGTAGTACGGGATTATATGTTACCTGAACTCTCTTCATGTTTCCAGACTTTTTAATTTTACTATTTTAATGTCACAGCCTCTACCCAGCAATCAAAAAAATGAATATTGATTGTGGTTTTCTCCTTTATCTAAGGAAAAATTGGGAAGAAAAGAAAAACTTTATTGGTTTGAATGTCTATGTGACGGGCTGTGCATGTGTGTGTAAAATCTCAGTAGTAGTCACAGCTCCTGTTACACCATGTAGGGAAGGTTTTATTTTACTTACTCTATGGATAAATAAACTGATATTTAAGGAGCAGTGATGTTTATTAAGTTCTCTAATGTTACTGGGGTAGGATTTAAAATAGGATTGTCTGGCTTCAAAGATAAAATTCTTCCCCAGGCCATTCGAACCACTCTTCTCCCAGCAGGCCTGGCCCACCCTCTCTCTGCAGAGATAGGAATATTTTAGCTTTGATTTGCAAGTAATGTTTTAAAACACCCTTATAATTTTTGTCCCAGTGGTCCTTAAATTTGGGAGGCAATTGTTATTCTCATGCAAATGAAATTATTAAGAGCGGTTGAGTGACAGAGACACTAGAACCTATGCATTTCCATTGAATGCATTTCCCAGACTCACGATGCTACCCCTCGGGTTTCTCAGGAGGTGGGCCCTCCAAGGAGGGCAAAGGAGAAGAACTGAGAAGGAGGAAAGATGGGGGCCTTGGGCTGAGGAGAGAAGGTGGAGAGTCGCTGTGAGGTGGGGGGTCTGAGGGCCCGATTTTGCAGAGCGACAGGCTCCGAGACATGCAGTGCAGCCCCGGGGGCAGCTGACCAGACTGCACTGTTCACGTGAACATGTGTGCAGGCGAGAGCTCATGGTGCCCAGTCTCACCACAATTCTGAAACAAGTCAAAAGCACCATTCCAAGCGCCACTCCAGATGCCTGCCTCCTGCACCAGCCCCCAGGCCTCCCTCGGCCCTGGGCAGCTTCCTCCTGACCTTTCTCAGCTACTTCGGGAGGAGACACTGAGGCGTGAGGCTGAGTGTGAGTGGGGCTCTCATTCCAAACTGCACGAGTGCAAAGTGCCAGGCCCCGTCATTGTGGACAGGCTGTGGAAACCCGTGATTTATTCGAATGGACCCCAGGCCCACCTTGGAGGCCCTGTGAGCGGCTCTACGCCTGCCTTTTATCCTGGGTTGCCCCCTGGCTCTCATTCACTATGGTTACAATATATGTAACCCACTGAGAAATTTCAGGGGGAAAATAAGTAGGCGAGAAATCAATAATAATGAACAACCCCCTATTTTGAAATATCATAAGGGATTATTTTTCCTTATCCAACCAGTAGCAGCAAGTTTAAAAGATGATACAGTTGGAAACTCAATAGCCCAAGCTTAATAGAATTAATAATCAAACAGAATCTTTAGATCAATAATCCTCAGATTGTTTTGGGGTAGCCCTGCAATTCCCAGTGAATCCTTCAGACTGAATCTGACACTCTATTTTAAAAACAATTTAGAGTGATTTTTTTGTGCCTATGAAAGACGCCAAATGGATAGTTTAGGAAATTGACAGTTTAAGCCCGGTCTGTGACTCACAAAACCACTTCCAAATGCTGCTTCTTTAGTTGCCACTGTGAAGTAGACTCTGTCCTTCATTTTAAGTTAGGAGTAAAAGTAGTTGATGCAACTTCTGTTCGAAATGAGTCGTTATTTTGTGCCTCCATAGTTTAAATGATGCCAGAAAACAGACAGTTCGGCAGGCTGAAAGGAGGAGAGAGAAATGGAAACTGGAAAAAGATCTGTTTCTCTTCATTTGAAGTAAGTTCACTAGAATCAGAAGCAGAATTTGAATTCACACTAAAAATTATTTTTAACAATAAGACATATTACTTTGGAATAGTGCTTCATTCCACTATTTTTACAAATAGATTTTAGCGTTATTGAGATTCAAGTCTTGAAGGTTTGGGAACTGAAGGTCATAAAGGGAAGATAGAGAGTTATAAGGCTGATCAAACAACCTGATAGATATTCAAGTGTTACCACGCACACGTACATGCACACAAACACTGAGCTCGTATCATGTACTGAACACCTGGAAGGCTCTGTAGGAAAGCAGGAGGAGCAAGACAAGGTGAGTCACTGCTGAAGGCTTGCTCGCCAAAGAATGCCAATCGGTAAACCATTCATCTCTGCTCACGAAGGTAGAAATGATAAAATAGGCGATGATTCATCAGCCTCGGAGAGCTGCAGTGGGTGGTGGGGTCTCCTGCCTTCTCTTTTCTGTCCCACTGCTGTGGCTTCCTCATCAGGAAGAGATTCCTGCAGCAGACTCCCACAAGGTCTTCAGGTCCGAGCTGTGAACTCTTCCCAAGCTGTGAACCTGGACGGTAGCCTGTCAGGCCTTGAGTGCCTTCTGGTCCCACCACCTCATTCTACAACAGAGGGGCTTGAGGCTCAGACTGACGGAGGAGGTTGGTCCGCATCCTGAGGCCGATGCACGGCGAGCCACCTGGCTCTCTGTCATCCGTCCCGGTCCCTTGTGCTCGTCCGTCCTCCTCACTGAAGATAGATCAGGGCTGTGCTTTTCCAAAGACTCCGTAAGAGGGCCTTACACGTTTCCTGGTTCACATCATCTTTGCCGCTCAGCAACACCCATCGTATGAATGCTGACTGCCAGGCACTGTGCTGACCTAGAGACTATTCTAAGAGCTGCAGAACCCAAGTAAAGCAAAGTTGATGAGAACATCAGAATCTATCCAAATGCTTCTACCTGTGAGTGCTTAAAATGATGATGCGTATGTTTGCATTACTGTAAGGAAAACACTTTATCTCACCCATTCAATCCAGTGCACAGTAACTGTCAATTATTTACTTTCGTTTGGGAGACATCTTGAAAAAATTTGAAAACAGCCTCTGCAGATGGATTATTCTTGCATATTAGGCCATTTCATTATTTTTTTCTCCTCTGCCTCCAACTTGAGTATAGACTGGAGCCCCAAGAGTTCTTGATGGGGTCTTCTGTGCTCAGGACCTTCGTTAGCATCCCTGGCTTAGTGCAGACCACGCTGATCCTGTCAGGGAATAAACAGGCAACACGACATTGTGTGTCGCCTCTGCCCTCCCACGTGGCATGAGACATTGCCAAGGGGCCCGGGGTGTTGTGAGTGGGGAGACGGGCATCATTTTGCCATCAGGCGGCAGACCTGCCAGCGCCTGCTCAGAGCTGTGGCTCGAGCATGCCGGGAGCACTGCCAGGGCCTCAGGGCCTCGCCTTGCTTAGCAGCCCGGACAGTCAGCATCAAGGGGCAAGTGTGGGACTGAACGTGGGCAGGGGTCAGACAAATACCCCTGATGGCAGGGGGAGCATCAGGAAGCAGAAGCCCTGGGAGATGTCAATATGAAATAGTCACCCTGGCTCCAGGACCAGGCAGAACTTCCTGACTGGAAGCAGAAGCCTGCAGCACTCCCACCCAGCAGGCAGCCGGCAGCTGCAGCCGCTGGGGAAGGGGTGCTGGGCCCACTCCGAGCTGGGCTCCCATCTCAGCAGCTTGGGTTCCAGCATATTGTCAATACGGGGGCTCAGGTTCAGGGGGACTGAGAGGGAAGGCAGAGCCAGTCAAGCTGCAGTGGGGATGCGAAGCTGCAGGAGGGCTGGACCAAGGTCCAGAGCAGATGGGCTGCAGGCGGAGGCCAGGGACCTCAGCAGTGCGAGAGGAGACTGCAGAGGCCAGGGGAAGGGGAGCTCACCCAGGTGCTGTCACAGGTTTGTTGGGATCTGGAGACCAGAGTGTGCAAGTGAAGCCACTGCACACAGCTCTACCCTGGCTAAGTCATTGGTGCCCTAACAGACTGGTTTGGTATGGTCCTCTGAATAGCCCGGATGCAGGACAGGGTTTATTAGGGAGTTCCAGTGACATAAAGCAGCATGCGCTGAGGGCAAACTCTCCCTCGGTCCCGCACCACCAAATTATGTACATCAGCCATCCTGCAGGGAAGTTTCCTCCAAGCAGGTCCTCCCCTTCAGTGGGAGCCGGGGAGGGGCAAGGTGCCTTCAGCTCTTTCTGGATATCCTCAGTCATCTCTGGTCACCTTCGTAACCTGCTGGGCTCCATACTGCTGTGCGCTCAGAGTGGCCCAGGTGATAGTCACTGAGCACCTTCTGTGCACCCAGCACTTTCTCTGCTTTATCCCTTTAAACGTCACAGCAGTGCCAGAAGGACACCTGTTTCACAGATGCAGCACCTGGGGGTGGGCAAAGCCACCTGAGGCCCCAGAGCGGAGACGTGGAGGACCCCAGGCCTCCAGGGGCCATCTCGGCTGTCCCGAGCTTCTTCTCGCTAGGCTGTCCCCTCTTTTCCTCCCACCCATCTCTCGTCCTCCATCCTTTCACTTGAGCAGAACCGCCCTGTGACCCTGTGTGGCTCCTTCCCCCCCCACCAATCCACACTCCCTTTCCCATGTGGCGCCTCCCCCAAGGCAGGGCTGGCGGTTCGCAGGTGGTTCCAGCAATATAGCCGCTGTTAACTAGTGACCTGATTAAAAAAACTCATGTTTTGTCTTACATTTATAGACAATAACATTTTGTAACTAGTTCCCTGAATGTTTCATGTATTAATGATTTTGCTTTGGCTCCTGTAACTTTTAAACTTCCCATGCTGGAAGTCCAGGCCAGGCAGTTAACCAAAAAGTCTGCAGAAGCCTCTCATGACCTTGAACGAGGTGACTTTGCCTCCACGGAAAAGCAGGAACCACCATGCATCTGAGAGGGGAGAGGAGAGGGGAGGGCGCACTCCGCAAGCAGGTGGCCCTCGCAGCAGGCACCCCTGGAGACCAGCACGCACAGGCGCAGTCAGGGTTTCCAGAGACAAAGGTGTGGGGGCCCTTCTGAATCCATGCCTCCCACTCCAGTGCCTGTCGTGGTGAGCCCTCTCCACACTGCCTCCCGGCCCTTCTTCATGCACAGCCCTGGCACCAGATCCCCTCTGTGCCCTTCTGCTTCTCTCTTGCCTTTACCCAAGACCACCTGGCCCTTCTTCTCAATCGTTTTCCAATCGCTGATGCCAGATAACGTGTCAGCAACTCATCCCAACCTAAGGGCACCAGGCAGTTACCCTCACCACGGACTGCCCCCGTGTCTGCCCCTGAAAGCTTGTCAGAAGCTTCTTTATGAGTTTCCAATATTTGAGCACATTCCTGGCCTTCGAGGCCAAGAGACATCCTTGAAGGCAGCCAGGCTCCTAACCTACCCGCTAGGGAGGCGTCAGCCAACAGCATGACTTCAATTTTTTTACAGGGACAGGGGAAGCTGTGAGATAAAGGTCACCCGGGCTTAACTAGGGGGGTCCCCACTGTGCAGCCCTCCAAGGGCAAATGCCAACCTCTGGACCAGTGGAAAGAGGCCAGGAGCCAGACAGCCCCTAAGAGCATGGTGCAGGATGGTGGGATGGGCACGGCGGGGAGAGGTGAAGTGGGGGCAGGTACTGCAACCAACATGCTCCCCCCCGAGCTCGCTCGTCCATGGTGGGAGGAAGCACAGTCACATGCAGGCAGAGAACCAGGGTTCAAGGGGATCTGGCAGCGAGTAACAGGGGTCAGGCACGGAGTCAAGAGTGGACACACTTGGAAGTTCAGGCAGGTGGTCTTCTGATGCGGAATGTTCACCCACTCACAGCAAAAGTCCAGCCACTGAGCAAGTAGGGGTCAGGACCCCCATCCCTGGAAAGGAGATAAGCACCGTCAGAACTGGAGCATTATGTCCAGACTGGTCCGGCATTCAGGGTGACTTGACAATAATTACCCAGTTTTTGTTCTTTTATGTCCTGTAAAGACCTTTCATCCAGTCATCCAGTGGTCCACCTGCACATCTCAGATCAGAGTGTCTACATCTGTTTCTCTAGCGGTACGTGCATTTGTAGCTCAAGCCTGCTGTGCACCAGGAAGGCAGGCAGAAGCCAGAAGTCAGCAGAAAATGGCTGAGATAAATCGCATATGATACAGAAGGAAAGCAGATGGAAAGAGATGGCATGAGGGTTGGAAGCAGCCAGGACCTATAAAGCTCTAAGCTCAGGAGACACCCAGGCTCACCTCACCACTCATGGCACAGGCTCCGGGGCTTCCTGCCAGTGTCGGAAATAGTAATTGCGAGTTCCTGTGTTCTGAAGAAAGAAACATGGTTAGCCTTACTTCACTTAGGAGGGAAGGAATGGGGCTGATGAGTAGAGGCAGGAATCTGTGGAGCGAGTAGGTCCTACCAGTCGTGAACTGGAGGAGGCTGGAGGAATTGAATTCAGAAACTGCTTTTTTTTTGAGAAAAGCTGGGTACAGAGGGAAGCACTTTGCTGGCAAACGTGGCAGTCAGGTGTAGTTACAAAGTACATGTAGTTGTCGAGGAAGGAATCTTGTGGAAGCATTCATTTGTGTGTTGGTTCAATAATAATTTATTCATCAACTGCTGTGATACAGAATATTTACATAACACAGCACCTGTGGATAAGGAGCTTATATACTCGGGGAGTTCAAGCATACTTGTGATTGGTTGAATTGTGTCCACCAAAAATCCACAAGTTGCAGTCCTAATGCCCAGCACCTCAGAATGTGGCCATGTTTGCAGATATGGTCTTTGCAGATGGAATTAGTTAAGGTGAGGTCACCCGGCAGCAGAGTGGGCTCCTGATCCAATATGACTGTGTCCTCACAAAGAAGGGAAATTTGGACACAGACACGTATAAGGAGAGTGTCGTGTGAAGACGGAGGCCGAGATCTGGGTGATGCTTCTAGAAGCCAAGGAGCCCCAGAGATTCCCAGGCACCCCCAGCAGCGAGGAGACGGGCCTGGGCGGCCTCCCTCATGGCCCTCAGAAGGCAGCAACCCTGCTGACACCATGTGGGACTTCAGTCTCCAGAACTGAGAAGATAATTTTCCATTGTTGAAGGTACTTTCTTACAGCGTCTCTAGCAAACTAACACAGTATTTGAGAAAACCAGAAAACAGTGCCAAGAACGCATGTGCAGAACAGATGTTACGATCATCACAAACAGAGAGCAAGAAACACTGTGTGTTGGGGATTACTCCAGAAAATCCTCAGAAAAGAATGAGTTGAATTCCCAGGGCCTGTGGGGTTGGTCTGGTAAGGGACAGAGCAGGGAATGAGGGTCTTAGCGCCTATGTCCAGTCACCATCAGCGCCTGTGGTGGGTGGCGGGGGTGCCAGCTGCCCTGCGGGGTGACGGAACCACGAGCTAAGGCAGAGGAAGGAGCTTCCGGACACAGGAGACACTGGGACCGAGGGGGGGCCTGTGGTTCGGGGAAGGGGCTGACCTTGGCTCCCTTGCCAGCTGGACGGGCGCCCTCAGCAATGACCCTGGGCAGTATTTGTGCTTGCGGATGTGGGAGGCGATTGGACTCAGGAAGGGTGAAACTCTGCCTTCGTGTAAAAAAAAAGAAAAAGCCAGCTCTGAGCTGGTGCCTCACAGAAAATTCCACTGACATCTGTTGATCTGTAACATCTTTCTCTGTTTTTAACTCACTAAGCAGCCACCTGTCACAGTCAGGATAAGGACTTCCAGTTTCCAGAAGCCAGGCTTTTTCTCAGTATATTTTACTCCAAGCCTCTATTTTGGGGGGTCTTGATCCCACCTCTGGGCTTGCCCTTGAGGGCCTTAAATAGAAGTACATAAACAGACAAACCATCCAAGTCAACCCCCACCCACCACACAGGAAAAAGGGCCAGTTCCCTGGAGAATAATGTTCCCAGGTGGGCAGTTCCCAGATGGATGCCCTTTCCTCCTTCAGCTCCTAGGTGGTGAAATTAGAAACAGTTTATGGAAAGGAGCATTTCGGAAGCTGGATAGAGTCAAAACAAAATGACACATTTAAGCCTAGAGAAACTAGTAATTCGGAACCACACGGCATTCCAGAGTATATAGTCTAGCTCTTTGCTTTACAGATGAGACGTGTGAGGGCCCCGGGACAGCTGGCCTGGCCTTGGTGGGGTGAGGAAGACTGGGCACTGTGGACACACAGGACTTCGTGAGATTCAGACAAACCTGGGCTGGAATCCAGTTTCCCAAATGTACTGGTTGAAGTCTTACATAAGCCATCTAACTTGCCCAAAATTCAAATTTTCTGTTGACAAGATGAGGCCCCTGGGGCTGCCCTGAAGTTCCGCTGAGATATCACGTGGATGAGGTGCTGGGCCCTTCGCGCGGCCCGAGTTAGCTTGGCGATTCCCCGGCAACTGTGGGCCCGCCTCCGGAAGGGGACATCATAGACACCCTTCAGAGTTCAGTATTAGGCACCATATTCTGGGTTCTAATATAAATATGTTGGCAGACAGCTAAAGGAACCAATTCCCCTTAGAATTTTATGCAGCAGAAGTTGAGATTTGTACCAACCATCTCAAAGTAGTTTAAATTCCCAAAAGAATTTCTTAGTCCTTAATAGAAGATTCACATTTCTTCTTTTCAAAGATCAGAGGGGTTTGGAGGAAGACGCTGTCCTTTCTTTCTCACTAAGCCATTACTCTGAATGGTGATCATCAGCCATTACTACATGCTGGCTGATCTGCCCTTTATCTGGATTCGCGAAAGCCCACAGCCCCCACCCAAAGGGCAGAAGCTCCTGGGCCACGGTGATTCCACGACGCCCACGCTGGGGATGACTTTGGAGTGGCTCGCATCACTGACACCTTGCCTTCTAGTCCTCGTCATTTTCTCACACCTGCACAAAGGCCCTAGGGCAGGGCAGCTGGAAAGACCTCACACCCATAACAAGGGGACAGAGCATCACCCCCTCCCTGGAGAGCACCTTGGCCTGTCTGCTGTTATCCACTTTCCTCTCCTTGCAACCTGCACGTATCCCACAAAGGCTCAAGTGACTGGCGGTGACTTACAGTATTACTGCTGGGAGGGAGAGAGGGAGGGGCGGCACCGTGGTTTTCCCCCAACTCACATCTGTGTCTCAAGCTGGCAGCAGAATGTCAGATGGCAGCCAGGAGTCAGGGGCGGGCTCGTCTCAGGGCAGTGCTTCTTCCCACACCCTTTTAAACCTGCCCTATACATGGCTGGCTCTCCGAGTCCACTTTTTTTTTTTTAAAGGGGAAAATTAACCCAAACACTTCATGGTAGCCACTGTCACCAGTTTTTAGTGGTCAGTTCAACTCTTGAGAAGAAAACTTCAAAAAATCAAATTCCACATGTGGGTATGCATGTCAGCCTTAGGTGGCCTGGGTCACCCAGGTCTACACCACACCGCAGGCAGTGCATCCAGGTCCCAATGGGCTCGGACAGGGGCTGCAGCCAGGCACCTGGGCACCTCCTGGCCTCATCTGGAACCCCGTTTACTGCCAGGTTCTGGGCTCAGCCTCTTCCGCTCAGTCCCTACCAGGCTCAGACAGATCCCTGTTTTCCTGCAGCCCCATCTCCAGTCTCCTCATGTCTCCTTGTGGCTGTGGACCGGCTGCCGCTGTGCAGCAGGGGTCAGTGCAGCCCCAGCCCCAGGGCACCCCAGGGCTCCTGCATGCAGGGACTCCGTCCCCATTCAAGGAAAAAGAGAAATGAAAGCACTGGGTCCATGGGAGGTGATAACTCAGTATGCCCCGAAATAATACTCTGTAGGAAAGAGACATCATATCCAGGTTTAAGATGGCCCTGGGGCTCCTAGTTCCGTGACAGGCAGGAGCCGACCAGAGATGTTGCCGTTGAAGCAGAGAGTGCAGCGGGCGAGGGGGAATGAGGGCTCGTCCGAGGGGCCCTGCTAGTGGGGGAACTCATGAGTGCCCCCCTTTAGAAGCTCAGGCCTGAGAGGATCCCAGACATTCTCAATGGCCTTTCCCTTCCACGTGGGAGGAGAAACTTCACGAGGACGCTGTCGATGTCTCGGGGAGCCTTTCCCTCCTCACTGAGATGTGTTATTTGGTATTTTTAATAGCACCATCTGTCAGGGAGGGAAAGACTCTGAGTTGCAATATTGATCTTGTCACTGTGGGGAACAGTTTGATATTTGGAATTATAAATAACATTTTCATTTGCTCTGTTATCGTGTTCGGGTTGTGCTTGACAGCTGAGCCCAAGAACATTTCTTATCAAATATGAAGATGCGCATGCTTTTCCTCAGATCTGAATCGTGAATCCTGAAATGCTATTGACTACTGACATGTATTAAAAAGCATGATTTACCCTGAAACCTTAACAGTTCAAAGGAGGCGTAAACTTTCTCTTCCTGAATTAAATAGAGGACAGAGGAGTTGACAATAGCAATAACTGAGTAACATTTATTAAGCCCTCACTGAGTCAGGTTGGAGCACCTGAGCTGAGCCTGATGTCAGCCTAATAAGGTGGTCCCACTGTTATTATCATGGCTTAGGTGGACAGACCAGAACACAGCATGGTGCCCGCTGCCCCTGGCTGCTGTGCCGCACGGCCAGGTTTTGAACCCAGGCACGCTGGCTCGGAATCTGTGCTGCGAGCCACTGTACTGTAGTTACATTCACACCTCTATGTATACAGGTTCCTACTCTATGCTTTCAGTATCTTGGGCATTTCACTTCATGTGTGCTGTTTTTCCCTCTTCCCGATCCTTATAAAAATCCTTTAAAGTATACAGGACAAATATTACTATCCTCTCTAAAAACCTGAAGCCCAAAGGTATTGAAGGATTTCCCCAATGCCATGTTTTAGTGAACGGCAGATTAGAATTCAAATATAGATCACCTCACTCAATTTATTTGTTTGATTCAAGCAATACAAATGTTTATCCCTTATTGTCATTGTTGAAAGCTACTATGGGTACATTTAAAAGGTAAGATGTGCTGTGAATTTTCCTGAATGATCAGACTGGTAAAGGGCAGGAGGTCTAGCCAGGTCTTTGCTAAGAAGTTCTGAAGAATGTTATAAGTGAGTTTCTTTACTTGGAGGCAGTGGTCGGTTGGAGCCTGTTCATCTCCTTAGTCCCAGGAAGGGTGCTCTAATCCACCCTCTCACAGCACCAAGCTTGAGCTGTTCTCTCATAGGCCAGTTACATTCCCCTAGAGAGCATCTGATTTCCCAGATGGGATTGAGACCCTGTATTTTCAACAGAAACGACAAAGCTACCCCCAAAAAACCTGCCTTTCTTATGTCATAGTTCTTCATTTCTTCTCTATATATACATTTTGCTGTGGTGTGAAATATTCCAGAACTTCATTTAGTGTTGATTTATTTTGTAGATTTTAAAAGGAAAAGTATCAACTCTTTGATATTTTCATCTCTATATTTAGCTGAGTTTATGTCTCATGATGTAATTCTAGTAATATTTTAAGATACTCCCTACATAGACTCTTATTTTTACCACTGAATGCTACCCTTTAGAAGGCATTCATTTCATACATCAAGCAGTGGGGATGAAATAATCTACTCTTTATTTGATTGGCCAGCTCTGCCTAACTGCACGCTGATTTCGTCTGAATACAATCCACAGGTGTTTGCCTTCGGATGACATTTCCTTCTATGTTAAGAACTGTAATAGAAAATGACCACTGAAATCTCCAGCTTCTATCCCATGCCTCCCACAGGCAAGACAGTGTAAAGTGAAATAATTGCTAGAATATTAGAAACATCTGTCCCTTGTAAAGTCATAAGTATTGTAGCATAAGTTAGAGCTATCCAAATCCCAGGTCCCTAATGTTTGTTGGTTGACATTTCCTACAAACGTTCCTCTGTGTTCCAAGATTCAGCATATAGCCACATGGGAAAGGGATATTACCTGATACTCATATTCCATTCTCCACCTGTTTTCTTTAGGGACTAACTCCATTCCATCAAGTCCTGCTGATTTGTAGAATAATTATTTCAATGTTTTCTTATTAGCAAATCAGCAATGACAGTTGTTTAATGCTATCAATGGATTTTATGCATAATGGACAGTGAGATTCAACCATTTGATTCATTTGAAATATGCAACGTTTCCACCTTGAATTGATATCATTTATTTGGTATTTCCATGTTGTACTGCACATGGACCAGTACACTTCAGGGTGAAATACTGTGACTTTAAAGAATTCAGACTAAGAACAGCTTGCTAGCTCATTCTCAGGTCATCGCTTGATTTGTTGCTAGAACACTGAGAAGTTTCACTGATAAAGATATGGTTTAAAACCCCTTCTTTATAATTTAAGCACATTCTGGGGCTCAAAGAAAATGGAATAGCAGGTAATTCAATGAGCTTGTATACATAAAAATTGTCTTTTTGTCCACTGGAAAAATATATATTCATAATTATTTTCCTTTAAAATGTAATTAATAGTGGAGTACCTAATATCATTCTCTATTTTATCCAAATCATCAATATTCTTAAAGATCCCACTCTATTCTGTCTACTCCAAAAAGCCTTCCTCAATCATCCTCATATCCACTAATTCATTCCTCCTCAACACTCTGTTACTTTTTGACTCAATGTCATACTACTGGCTTGATTATTGCATAGTCTACTTCATTTCCCCCAAAAGGAAACATGTAGTTTAACCTACCTCTCATGTTAGGTTTTAAGTTAAAAAAAAATCTGCCTGAAAAGGTCTTATCTCAAACTAAAGAAAGGAGTTACTCATCTCATTTCTCTATAACTTAGCAGTAGAACCTCCCTTGCTCCTTCCCCCCGACACAGCCCATACTATTTATCTTCCAGAATTTAAAAAGGAACAAGTCCCTAATAGGTGTTCATTACATTCTTTGTGCTTAATTACTTGGCCTCTTTTAACTTGAAAAGGGAACAAAGCAGCTCTTCAAAGATTCAGAAGTCACTCTTGACTTTTCAGTGTTTGTGTCTCATCCCTTGGAATCTGTTGCCATTTCCCTCTTTGAAAAGTTCTGTGAATCAGCAAGGGGCCCATCATTCCTGCACCACCCCCAAATTGAAGCCTTTGAAATCTTATCCAGCTTTGCCACTGATTCTTTCTGACTTGTCTGATACAAACATGTGAGCACCCTGGAGCTGGCACCTTGACTTTGCTCAGGTTTTGTGAAGTTCTGCATATACCCATAGCGCTCCATTGATAACTAATAGTGTGAAGCAGAGACCAGGCTGACTACTGATTTTGTGGTACTTAATCTCTAATAATGCTGGCCTTACTAGGCATGTGGGCACATATATATATTCACCTGGACTATGCATAAAAGCAACCAGTGAACTTTCCTTCTAGCTCTGAGAGGATAGTTGGCACCAAACATTCCCTCCTGACATAAACAATTATAGAAATGGTAAAGTGTGTGAGGCAACTGTTCTAAGGTGTTGGAGAACAGACAGCCCAGAGCCAGGATCCCCAGGAAGAAGAAAGCATATGGGGTGAGGTTCATGACTGCCCAGCTCTCTGCCTGGAGTTCCCTGCAGAGTGGGAGGAAAGTGACTTTCAGCAGAACACCCTGAGGAGGAGGAGGAGACTTGAATTTTCAGCTAAGAAGCAGTTGGGATTTATGGAGCACCGTGCCAGAGAAGAGGAAGCTATAGGAATTGCCAGATGTCTTGGTAAGGCTTTGCCATAGGCTCTTGGCTGAAGGCTGGCATGCCCATGCATATGAACTAGCAGTGATCTCACTCCTGCAGGGCTGGAATGAGTGAACATATGAGAGGTCAGGCACTGCTGGGGACTTTGGAGCTCCAGCCCAGCCAGAATGGGCAAACCTCAGTGGGCATCACAGGCTTCATATGAAACCTCAGAAAGTCTATGCCTTAGAAATAAAAGTCATACCCTGGAATGAGGGCCACATCATGGACTAAGTTCACGTCAAAAAAAAGAAAATATCAAACCAGGTATGACCAGAAAGATCTCTTAGTAATTTCCCTGCTGTCAGATAAAACTCAACCTACTTCTAGTTAAGAAGAAGCTATTCATCCACAGTATCCACATAACAATTTTGAAACATTTAATAAAATTGAAAAGAAATACAAATATATAACCCATGATCAAGGAACACATCAGTCAATAGAAACAAGCCATGAGATGACACTGAGCTTGGAATTTTCAGACAAAGACTTTAAAGCAGTTATAAATATTTTCAATAAATTAAAGGAAAACATGGTCATAATGAGTGAACAAAGGGAGAACTGCAACAGAGGAAATAAAAGTACAAACATTTTTTGGAACTGAAAATATAATACATGAAGTAAAAATTCAGTGAGTGGACTTAATAACAGATTAAGAATAACAGAAGAAATGCTAATTAATTTGAAGGCAAAACAATAGCATTTTCCAACCGGAAGAACAGACATAGAAGGTGAAAAACAATAAACTGTGCCTCAGTGAAGAGTAAGACACTATCCAAGTGGTCAAAGTACATGTAATTTGAGTCCCAAAAAGACATGAGAGAAAAGAATTATTTTTAAAATAATGACTTACATTTTCCTATATTTTGTGAAAAAAATTTAAATACTGATTTAAGAACTTAAAGAACCAATCCTATACACAATGACCAAATTACTGAACATCTAAGATAGAAATCTTCAAAGCAATTAGAGGGGAAAGACACATTATATATAGGAAAGTAATGATCCAATTAACAGTCACTTTTTTTCCAGAAGATGATAGAATAACATTTTAGAGTGTTGAAATTAAAAAAAAAGTCTTCATAACCCTGAATTCTATATCAAGCAAAACATACTTCTACACTGAGGACAAAATAGAGACATTTTCAGATAAGTGAAAACAGAATTAAGAGCCAGTAAACCTACACTACATGATAATGTTGCAGGAAATTTTCAAGTTCTAGGAGAATGAGATCAGAAATTTTATTAGCAGGATGACATGAAGAACACCAGAAATAGTAAATATATGAATTAATATAAAATATTGTGTGTTTTCTCTTCTGATTTCTTTGAAAGATAACTGACTATAAAATGTATGAAAATAATGGCATAAAGGATATGGACTTAAGTTACCATAAATGTCTTAAGTTTATGTGAATTGGCATGATATTGACTTTATATAGAATATGGTGATATAAGGATGCACACTGTAATCCCTAGTGGAACAAACAAAAATAATAATACAAAGTGGCATACCTAAAAAGCCACTTAGGACATTAAAAATGGAATATTAAAAATATTTTATCAACTCCTAGGAAAATAGAAAAAGAATAGAGAAACAAAGAGTTAACAGAACACATAGAAATACCAATATGGTAAACTTAAAAATTAAACTTGTCATTAATTACTTTAAATGAAAATGTGTTAAACACTCTAATTAAAAGATAGACATTATATCTTTTAGGTAAAGGGGATAAAGAGGTACAAACTTCCAATTACAAAATAACAAAATCACAGGGATGAAAATTACAGCATAGGGAATATAGTCAGTAATACTGTAATAATGCGTGGTTACAGATGCTAACTATACTTATCATAGTATTACATAAGGTCTATAATGAATCACTATGTTGTACACCTGAAACTAACATAATATTGTATGTCAACTTCAAAATATTGTATGCATACTTCAAAAAATTTTTTTAAGACAGGTAGTATCATGGTGGGTTTTCAAAATCAAAACTTAACTGTGTACTATCCACCAGAGATTCACTTTAATAGATTGAACAAGGAAGAATGGTAAAAGATATACTATGAAAACAGTAAACATAAAGAAGTGGCTCTGTCTATTAACATCAGACAAAGTAGACCTTAAGACAAGGAATATTGTTTGAAGACAAACACACTATTTGATAATAAAATTGTCAACATATCAGAAAGGCATAAAAATAATAAACGTATGCACTTAGTAACAAAGCTTTGACATACATGAGGCTTTGAAATACCCAAATTGTTGGAGGTTTTAGCATCCTTCTCTCAGTAATGATAGAACAACTAGGCTTAATTTCAGTAAACATGTAGATTTAAAGTACATTATTAGTCATCTTGATCTAATTGATATTTATAGAACATAGACAAATAACCATAGAATATGCATTCTTTTGAATTATAAGTAGGACTCACATTGTGTGGAGCCATCATGAATGTCTAAAAAAAACCAAAACATTAAATATTGCAGAGTACATTCTTAGACCACAAGACAATTAAATTAGAAATCAAAAGCAGTAAGACATTTAGAAAAAAGTACATATCGTTTAAAATATAAACAATATTCTCTGAATCCACGGGTCAAAGAAAGTACAGGAGTGAGTTAAATATTTTAAGCTAAATGACAATAAAAACACATGTATCATAGCTTTCAGTATGTAACTAAAGTAGTGCTTGGTGGGAAAATGATAAATTTAAGGTTTGTATTAGGAAAAAAGGATAAAATCGATTATCAAGATCTCCTTCAAGAAATTAAAAGAGAAGTACAAAATGAACCGCAAGTAAGTAGAAAGATGGAGATAACATAGAAAAATAAATAAAATAGAAAACTCAATATATAAAAATAGAGACAACTTACATAAATGTGGAGAATCAATAATGTTAAAATATCAGTTCTCTCCAGATTGACTTATGGGTTTCATACAAGTTCACTGAGAATTCCAACCAGGTCGTAGAAATTGACAAGCTGATTCTGAAATTTACATGGGAGTTCCAAGGACCTAGAATAGCTGAAGCAAACTTGCAAAATAAAGTACAAATTTTAGATTTGCACCACCTGTTTTCAAGATTTACTATAAAGGTCCAGCAATAGAATGTAGTATTAACATCAGGAAAAGCAAATATTCAATGGAAACTACTTATGGAGGGTCCAGAATTAGATGTGCCCATTTACAACCAACTGATTTTGGATAAGGTAAGAAGGCCTGGATAAAATTATGAGGAAAAAAATGAGCTTCAACCCCTACCACCCTCATAAACAACAATCCATTTCAGATGGACCACATTCCTAACCATAAAAGGTAACATGATGAAGCATCTAGAAGAAAATATTGGGAAATACCATAACTTTGTTGTTGGTAAAGACCCCATAACCCACCAGCCATAAAGAATTGATCAATTGGACTTCATCAAAATAAAAATTTCTGCTCACTGAGGCATTGTTAAGAAAATGAATAGTTCAGTGACAGGTTGAGAAATATATATTCAGTTCCATATATCTAACAAAAGACTTGTATCCACAATATATATAAATGCCAATGGATCAGTAATTCAAAATGAACAAGAGATTTGAACAGGCACTTCACAGAAAAAGATGTATAAATGGCCAAGAAGCACACGAAATGGTGCTCCACATCATCAGGAATTGCCAGTGAAAACCATGTTGAGATGCTGTTTCTTACCCTGTTAGAATATGGCTATAATTAAAAAGATTGATCCCAAATGTTGGCAAGGATAAGAAAGGACACGTGCTCCCATACATTGTTGGTAGGAGTATTATAGGTATGACTTCTTTGGATAACTGTCTTAAAGTTTCATAAAAAGTTAAGTATGTAGTTCTCAACTGCAGTAGTCCCAGGTATTAACCCAATGGCAGTGAAAACATTAAGTCCACAAAAAAATACTTTGTACAGGAATGTTTACAGCAGTTCTATTCATAATACCCCCGAACTGGAAAGAAACCACATATCCTCCAAGAAGGCACTGGAAAAATGAACTGTGGTATGTCCGTATGGTGAAGCGTTCATGAGCAGTAAAGAGGACTTCTTCCTGCACACACTGCGAGGAGGGTGAGTCACAAACCCGAGACTCCCAGCCAGACAGATGAAGCCAGACAAAAAACATGTTATTTTAATACAGTATACAAAGAGGTCAAGATCAGTGAAGAAAGTCAGAACAGGAAACCCCACAGCCTGTGGGACTGTGCACGCAACTGACTTGGAAGGGGAAACATGAAATTTGGGGCATGATGAAAATTTCCTGTATCTTAATTTGCCTAATACATTTGATCGTATACACCCAAATAAGTGTACACATTTGTCACAACTCAACTGCATATTTAAGCTCTGTGTATTTACTGTATCTAAATTTCACTTCCATGGAAAAAAGGTAGACGTGTCTTGAGATATGCCTCTTTAAGGGTATTAATGATAAAACGGGGTTCCCTGGATCCTGGAATACAGCTCTAAGCTTTGTAGATGTGAATCTGGGAGACTCTCAGTACAGCTGAGAATGGTCGTTATCTGTTTTTATTACTATCTCAGATTCTGACATGGTTCATCCAGAAAAGCATGTAACAGCTTAATGAGAGATGGAGCTTTCTGTCTTTGAGTCTGTTAGTGAGAGGGCTGCTTTCTGATTTTGGATGTCACAGACAAGCATACCATTCATTTCTGGACACCAAATCAACTTTCTTTAGGGAGACAGCTTTAATTTGATAGAGAATGAAAAATATCAATTAACCTATTAATTAACCCAGAGAAACTATTAGCCAGGGAGATCATCAAATGGCTTTTTAAAAGATTGCCTGCCAACAGAGAAGCAGCACAAATAATTACTTCTGTAAGCACCCCGCACTCCTCCTTTCTCTCTGAGATATTGGAGAAAATATAAATACCCAAGAATCCTGATTCTTCCCTGTGCATTTTCTCCAGCTTGTATGAGAATATATGTTTCCAGGATTTTGTTTTGCATTTGTCTTAGTGGTAGGGGTGGGGGGGTGTGCTCTCCTATGGTTCCGGATGCCAGGGTCCTTATTTGGAGCCTTTCATGGGTCATTGATGCTCGAAAATGTGGCGACTGCCACAGAGCTGCCCACAGACCCATCACTTAGGACCATGCATTTGGTCTCAGGTCTGTGGACCCCTAGGCTTCCGTCTTGCCTCCTCTGGGGGCGGCTGCAGTGGACTCAGCCCTTCCTACCATCGCTCACACGGTCTCCCCTGATGGCGCAGACCCCTCTGCCTGTGTTCCATCTGCAGGGCGGCTCTGCCTTGCAAGGGTGTGGGTGTGGGCCAGCGGGGGTACCTGGAGTCAGTCTCACAAACCTGTCTCGCAGGGCACTGTTGGCTTCCTTCTCTGCCTGCAAATTCAAGTAGGAGACAAATGGATTCCCTCCCTCCTTATGATCCTGTGTGGGAACTACAGAAAAATGGGTGTTGCTACTGAGTTGGAAAGAAATGCCTTTCCCAAAGATGAGTTCAGTCAGCTTTACTTAATGGAAAACATGTCTTGTCGGTCTCTAAATGCAGCCTTCCCGGGTGGCTTCTACCTGGTAGAAAGAATAACTGGTCTCTTGACTGAAAGAAGTCCGATGGGGAAGCAAAGTGAGGGAGGGGGAGGAAAGTATTGCCCACGGGAATCGTGAGCACATCCCCACCAGCCCTGCGCAAGGGCAGCCTGGACATTTACACAGGCAGACGGAGAGCCGTGAGTAGGTGCTGCGATTGAAGAGATGAGGCTCACAAACCGGGTGGATGCGTGGGTATTCTGGGGCCGGTCCAAGCCCCAGTTTCTCCGTTTGTAGATGGGGACAGTCACACAGGGGTTCCTTGTTGGAAATGAGGACGTAGGCATGAGGGCCTGGCTTCCCACAGGAATGCGTCTACTTATCGCTTCCCTTCCCTTAGCAGTAAGTCGAGCTCCAGGAAGCCCTCCCACAGCAAAGGAGAAAGACCCAGAGAAAGGAGTAAGGTGATCTGCCCCATCTAGCACATGGATGTTTCACAAGAGCTGTTTACTTCATAGGAACCCCTACAGACGGTGTGGAAGGCAGTAGGCTCTGGAGCGGGAGGTGGAAGGAAGGCACCAAGGAAGCACGGAGGCACGAGGCCATGTACAGCGCTGCCCCCCCCCGCCCCAGGATGCATGGGCGAGAGAGCTCTGCAGGTGCCCGGGGACGTGAGGCGGAGATGGCATGGCTCAAATAGCAACAAGAATGCTCCAGAAGTAAATGTGTATAAACCAGGGCTTGCACCGTACAGCCTGGCACCGACCCGTTGCTACTGAGGGTCTCCCGGGGTGAAGCAGAAATGCACAGCTAATGGGCCCCATTGGAGATAGGAAGCAACAGGGCGGCAGATGGATGTGCTCCAGTCAAACTGAAAATCAAGGCCCTTGGAGTACACAGTGTCACGTGTGTGTTTGTGAGTGGTGGAAATGGACGCACAGTGTTTGAGATAAAGCTCATCTGGGCAAAATGCCTTCTGGACAGTGGCGGGGGAGCAGTCTGCAGAGGCAGGGAGGGGCGTGGGTCCCTCCGTGTGTGCGGTCACCATCTGTGGTCTACACAAAGCCTACCAACCCTCAGCCAGGTCTGTTGTGCTGTAAATTCTCTACAACTACCTTCTTTCCTGCACTTGGACTCCTTCCTCACTGCCAATCCACCCCCGCCTACCACTGACAGTGGCACGTGGACGAATGTCATTGGAACTCTTCCTAATCAATGGTTGCTATCTCATCAGAACAGAATTTTTAGTGTTGAGGGGTTATACCAGACTTAAAAAAACAAACAAACAGAAATTACATGAAGGACTTCCCTTTATGCCCCAAGAATGTGCAAGCTGGTTGAAAAGGTAAAAGCAGAGTGGATGACTTCACTGGTGTCACCGTGGCACTGCCGTGGGCAGAGTCTGCAGAAGTTACTGTCGAGCTGACTGTGAAACCCATTTGCCCCCAGACACAATTACCAAACCTTACCTCCCGCGGAGAGGCTACCTCATTGCTGAATTAAAAGCTTTCCCTTTTGCTTAAGAGGATTCCAAAATGCCAGAATCAAAATAAAATAGAAACAAAATATAAACCCAGCCATTAAAAATCTTCAGTTAGAAGCCAGGAGGAAGGGAGAGCTGGGGCTGCAAGGTGCACAGGGACTGTTTGGGGTGACTAGTGAATGATCTCCCAAATTCTTCACAAAGCAACTTCATACATGCAGAATACATTTCAAGGAAAATGGGAGTGAGTGGCAAAGAGGCGCCAGCATCATTTTCAGTGTTCATTCTCTGCCAAGGAAAAGAAATGGTGATAGTCACATTCTTCTTTGCAGACGAATTGACTGAACAGAAAGGGGAGCCGTATGTCAGGGTCCCGTGGAGAGGTGGCTTCTGGGAGGGGTGGCGTCATGGCCACCTCACACCATCAGTCGGATGAGTAACTGGGGCAGAGTGAAGGGTGCGATGTAGCTAAGCAGGAGGCATTGCCCACCGGCAGGGGAGGGCAAGAAAGGGCGTCCTTGGAGCAGGAACGCAGAGCAGATTAATTCCATAATGCTCGCTGAGTCTGCCTGCCCACAGCCTGAAGTGTTCACATTTCTGTAAATCTTGTCCTTGCAGAATGTTTTAAAATTAGAAATGATTTGATATTTATCATTATTTGGGAAAATATGTGCAATTTTGTAGGACTATGTATCTGACTAGAATTTCGTGGTATAAACCATATTGATCATAAAAGCGGTGAGGAGGAAGCTGATGATTGTTGATGGTGACAGTGACGATGCTGATTTGCTGCTTGTAAAGAGGAAGGTGTTCCAGGCGCACACCGTAGCTCTGGGCACTGTAGGTGGGATTAGGGGTAGGTTGGTTTTGCTCATTCTTTATAGGTTGAGTTCCTAGGAAAAATCAAAAAGGGGAGGCATGAGTTCCACAGACATGAACACACAGCCTTACAAGCGTGAGAGGCTTCCTTTGGCAGGTGTGTGTGTGTGTGTGTGTGTGTGTGTGTGTGTGTGTGTGTGTGGCGATTCCAAGGATGGACACACAGTTTGTCTTGGGTGTTAGCACGCAGGGCATGCCTGGAAGGGGCAGGGAGGGTGGGGAGCGGCAGCCACATTTTCACTGGGTGAGGAGTTAAAAGCCAAAGCTTCAATGAAGGGGAGAACGTAAATCACACATTTTATGGAGTGTGAGGCTAGAGCGTGTCTGAGGCAAGCTTGTAGGGAAAGATTGGAGGTGGGGGCAGGAGGAGCCTGAACGCTCCTGAGAGGACTGTGTGGAGGAGGCATATGTTACTCAGAAAAGCAAACAGGTCATCGCACATCCAGGAAAGGAGAGAGGTCACCAGAGCTGTGTGGACCAGACCTGGAAGGTGTGTGGCGTCACCCTGTGAACCCAGACCCATGCTCACTAAGGGAAGCTAGTGTGGCCAGGTGACAGAGGGCGTGGGGGACCGGGGATGGAGGACACCAGCCAAAGCCGGGTGAGTGCTCGGCCCTCCATGTAGGAAAGAAGAGCTGAAGGTCGTGTTCTGGAAGCTGAAATCCATTTTCCTGGGGGCAGCGTGAAAGGCTAAAAGGCTTTATGATTATGCCAGAGCAGATAACTAGACAATTAGATCTATTTGGAGATTGACAAGGCAGCAGGCTGTGATGAATCATAGCCCAAAAGCGGGGAGAGAGAGAGAGCCCGTGCAGCGTCAGAGAGAGCCAGGGAGGCCAGGCCAGGGCGGCCAGTGGGCAGCAGAGCAGGCAGGTGAGCGCCACCACGGGTGAGCGTGGGAGTCCGGAGGGGCGCGTCCCCCTTATCAGGTGGGGCTGGGCTTCTCCTGTCCCCTGGGCAAAGCACTGTGTCCTCTCTTGTCCTTTTCCTGACTCCGCCTTCCGGGACTCGCGCATGGGTGCTCAGTCCCATCATAGAACAGAGACTAGATGTCTCCAGAATTCTATGCTACAGCACTTGAAACGTCTTTGGTTTCATCATGTTTTTACACTTAAGACAACACGATATAGTAAACACCTAAAATAATATGAAAACATGATGGTTAAAGAATTAGAACACCTTGTTTCCATATCAATAAAACCTTGCAGTATGATTTTATTCATCCCCCTTAACTTCTCCACGTTTGTTTCACCGCCCCCCTCGTAAATATTGGAACAGTATTATTTGCTCTGTCAGCTCTTCTAAGGACCATGTGAGATAAATACATGAAAAACACAAAATGCTTTATAACCTACAGTGTTATTTTTGCAAGGATCAAGAAAAACTGTAATTGTGTCTGGAAACTTAGAGCTGATAAAAGGCGAGATAGATTCTAACACAGTGTAATTAAAGTCTGAGTACAAGAAGAGAAATCTCTTCCTGATGAGTTATGAGACCCAATTTATGGAATAAATTATTGGACCAGTTTTTAAAAAGTCCAATAGTGGTTATAATTTATCTCGATTAGCAGAAAGGTTTCATAAACTATAGCATGCCGAGCATTGATCCGCTCACCACATGCACGGTGCAGGGGCACTCGGCAGAAGCCAGACACCCCGGCTCTGAGGAGGGGGCCCCGAAGCTGGATGTGTTTCATCACAGTCATGGAACAGAATGAGGGCTGGACGCTTTAATGGAAAATGATCAGTCTGCAGGACGGGTATGGAGACATGAAGCTCGACATTTGAAAGTGCATTTCCTCCAAAGGTCTTGAAAGATTTTTTGAACCAGAGCTCACCCACTTATTTATATCCTACAAATTATAAAGCAAGCCACTACGGTTTTTGTAGGCACAATGACTTTGCCTTCCCTTGATCTTGTATTTGATTTTCCTCTCTGTTCAGACCATAACCAAACAACAGAGAGAAAGCATGAGCCTAACGCATCATGGGAAGCCTCCCGTTAGCCTCACCACAGTGGAGAGGAGAGAAAAGTGGGATCTGGGTTCTCCCAGTAGGTTTCTCTTGATTAACAAACAGGTGCTTAACCTCAAATCAATTGCCTAACGTTGCAAGGTTTTGTACATTTCAGATGTTAGCCTGCGGTCCTGGTGAGGCATGGGAGAGGGCTCCAGCCTAGAATTGCCACTGCATTTCCCCCTAAGCCTATGTAGGGGGGCCAAGTATATTTAGAAAAGGCCAGGCTTAAGTGTGAGGATGTGAACTACTCCTCATTTCTTTAACAATATACCTGAAGATACTCTTGCCCCTTACACATTTTTGTCTTTAATTGTTGCTTTATTTTAAATCTTTATTTAAATCTTTATTTTAAATCAAGTGTGATTGAGCAACCTTGCACATATTTTTGGGTATTTTATGTTTGCTTAATTTTTTTCCAGTTTTATTGAGAAATAATTGGCATACCTCATGATAGAAACCAAAAGCATTCAGCACAATGGTTTGATGTACATATAATGCGAAATGACTGTCGCAGTACGTTCAGCGAACACCCATCGTCTCAGAGATACAATGAAAAGCAAGGAAAGAAGAAAAGAAATAAAATTCTCCTTGTGATGAGGCCTTGTAGGCTCTACTGTCTTAACAGCTCTGCCCCACACCACGCAGTGGGGCTAACCACCGTCAGCCTGCTGCGCGCCCCGTCCCTGGTACTTCCTAATCCTGTGACTGGCAGTTTGCCCCTTCTTGGCCCCCCTTCTTCCAGTCGTGTTTCCACAGTGTAGTGGCTGTGTAATGAGTCTGAATGGATGCCCAGCCGGCCTCCCCTCTGCCCACACGCCTCCCTGCAGCATGCCCACTGTGACATGGACCCGCTCTGCCTGCCCTCCAAAGGCACATCTCCCATTTAGAATACTCAGGTGCGACACCCAGCATGACTGGGAAGAGGTCAAGTAAGGGACGAGGTGACAGTGTCAGCCGCTTGAGGAAGAAGGCCACGCGTGGGGAACGGCTTTGCTGAGTTCACGGAATGGGTGGCGAAGCCGAATGACTGGCCTTGGGTGCCGCTGGTTGGAGGAGCTCCTTCATGTCAACCCAACCCATTTCTTTTTCCGAATCTTAGCTTTTTCTCTCCTGTGTGCCCAAGAACAAATACTAATGGGAAAATCACTTGATATCATTTCCTAAAGCAGGGACCTCAATGCGGAAACGCTGAAGCCGTCACAGAAGATGGCCCATGTTGTTGGGCAAAAATGGAACTTGAACAAGGATGGGTAGGAAAGGGGTAAGAAGGAGGCGTCAGTTGGGGTCGAGACCTGCCACACTTGGGCACCTACCTGTTCGGATGGCTCCATCAGCTCCTACGTAAACTCAGATGGTGGTTTAGTGAAGTGCAGTGAACAGTAAATTCGATGTTAAATTGCTTTTGTACCTATCCTTTGTAACAATGCAGCTTCTGCTTTTCTCACACGGGCTTAGAGACGAGCAAACGCGGGCTCGGCAGGAGTGGGGCTGCCCACCGGAGCTTGGAGAGCTGGCTCATCGCAGGGCTTGAGCGGTGACGGAGACCCAGTACACTCCGTTTTGGGAATGCGGGCGTTTCACCTGTTATTTCAAGTTATTTTTTTAACATGCTCTACAAGACATAGCAAAGGCTACAGATATTGTGGTATAGAGCAGTGCAAAATGAACAGAGTCATATTTAAGTACATTTTTCACCAAGCTAGTGACTAGTTAAAGAAAGTGCTTGGTGAAGCCCCTTCCCTCCAAGAACATATCATACGGCACCTGGTTAAGGAGCGTGAAGATAGTCTGCTGTAACAGGACATGTGCAGCCCTAAAAATCACCACATTCTGCAAAATCACATAATAAACAGAGGGTTCCGGGGAAAATGGGGTTATGGACAAAACAGTCAAATACTTTGTCAGTGACACGTAAAGATAGGACAGGAGCCCCGTGGAAATGTAGCAGTTTTATACATGTTATAATTGAGAACTACATACAAAAGATAAAATATATGGAAAAATAGAATTTATGGAAAATTAAGAAAAATGAAAAATATAAAATATATCTGAAAAAGACTGGGTTTCCTTCAGGAAGCAAGCACAGCAAGCGCTGAGCTCGTGAAGTATCCTGCAGAGATGGAAGGACTATGTGCGACCCCACAGGCAGCTGTGAGACAGGCAGTGCAGTGTGCAGGCCTTGCCTGGGGTGGGCGGGGGAGCCGGCAGCACCGAGGGCCTGTGCGTGCGCATGGGATGGATTCTCAGGGCTCAAGTCCGTCGCATAGGGTTCCTGCCTCCGCCTCGTGTTTCTCCCAGGTGAAGTCACATGCGAGCAGGCATGAAGTCAGCATCACGCTCAGCCCCTTCCCTGCTGTATCCATGGCATCGAGACAAAGTCACCTTTTCAAAATAAACATTTTAACAGAACTGATGGCACCTAGGTCCTCCCTCAGAGGAGTTTACGATCTTGTTCAGAATAAAACGGGGATAAACGAGAAATACTGAATTCCTAAGTGCCAAACAATACTTAGGTGTCAGGAAAGGGAGGGATTGGTGAGGCAGTAAGGGAAGTTTTCTTGCAGGAGGCAGCTCTTGAAGAAATGGTCTAAGGAAGCCACAGCAGTGAAGATGGATGCAGCAGGAAGCGGGGAGGGATGGAGGGGAGTCTGCTCAGGGGCAGATGGGAGGCTCGGGCAAGGTCAGCGTGGCAGAGCAGCTGCTAAAGGAGGTGGTGTGAGGTCTGGGCACACCCAGAGTCTGCACCAGGGGCTGAGCTAGGGGGTATTTACAGAATCCACGCTCTCATTCGGTCTCCTGCAGCCCATCCTGTCCACATCTTGTCCAACAACATTTAGGGAATTCTTGCTAAGTGCCAGACACTGTTCACAGCTGAAGACACGGCGGCAAACATGAAAGGGACCGTTTCTGCCCTAAGGAGTCTATATCCTAGCAGAGGAGACAAACAGCAAAGTGAGGAAATAACATAATTTCAAGGAGAAATGAGAGCTTGCAGGTCAGTGAGGCAGAATAAGGGGAGAAGGGAGATGGGGCTGTTTTGGAGAGGAGGGCCGGAGATCACTTCTTTAAGGAATCACCCAGTGCAGCCCAGGGCCACCTGCAGAGGTTGGCGTGAGCAGAGCAGACATAAAACACACAGATCCTGAGCGGTCTGGAGGCAGCCCAGAGGTGGCGTGTGCTCGGAGAGGGGTGGGTAGTGGAGGGAACAGGTGGGGATGTTGGAGAAGCAGGCCACACCCTACTGGGGGTTGAATTTCATGCTAAGGGGTTAGGGTTCCTTCTCATTTACATGGGAAGCCACTGGAGCATTTTGAACAGGAGTGTCATGATCTGATGCACATTTTTTAAAAGATCATTTTGTTTGTGTGTGGAGAATAGTCTTTAGTGGGTAAAAGTGGAATCACAGAGACCATATGGGGGAAGGTGATGGTGGCTTGGACCAGGGTAGTAGATAGTAGCGTG
This sequence comes from Smutsia gigantea, assembly GCA_032199065.1. NCBI lineage: Eukaryota > Metazoa > Chordata > Mammalia > Pholidota > Manidae > Smutsia > Smutsia gigantea. Next base: position 391,635 of record JAVSCE010015891.1, on the reverse strand, counting down.
GTCGATGGAGAGAGTAAGATTCAGGATATGTTTTGAAATGAAAGCTTTTAGAAGGTAGTCATAGATTGGGTGGGAAATATGAAAGACAGTGTAAATGCAGGCAATTTAAGCTCCCTCTCCTCAGCATCTGAATGGATGGAGATGCAGTTTACTTAGATGGGGACAACTGCAAGAGGTATAGTGTGAGGGGCTCCATGTGTCCTCTCAAAATTGAAGCCCTAATCCCAGGACCTCAGAATGTGACTATATTTGGAGATGGGCCTTTGAAGATGTGATTAAGTTAAATTGGGCCATTGCAGCGGGTCGGATCCAAGCAGAGTGGTGTTCTAAGACACACAGTGAGACACCACTGCATGCTTACAGAAGGGACCACAGGGGACACAGCAGGAAGGCAGCTGCGTGTAGCCAAGGAGGGAGGCTCAGGAAACCACTCCTGGGGAGCCTTCACTCTTGGACGTCCAGCTTCCCGAGTGATGAGAAAATACATTTCTTTTGTTTAAGTAACCCATCTGGTATGTTATATGGGAGCTCCAGAAAACTACTATAAGTAGTTTGGGACAGGAAGAGGGAAATCGAGGGCTCTATGTTAAATATGTTTTTAAAAAGTGTCAAGCGAAGCTCAAAGGGAAAAGAAAAACTCCAGGTTAAGCAGACATAACACCTAATGAGAGCAAGTCATTGTATCAGGATCAAAAATCTTATTTATCTGTTAGGCAATGATGCTGCTTTCTGATCTGGGACTAAATATCTTTCAGTTATTTTCTTGGAGCCCGGCAAACTTCCCAAACTCTCCTTGTAGGTTAACTGTATTTTTCACCCCCTGACACAGGCTAAAGTCAGTGTACGAATGAGAAATAGTGGCCTAGGGAAATTTCTGTTTGGTTACGTTGCAACGGTGGGAAAAATTCCCCCTTAAATTGTCTGCTCCAAGAATCGGCTCACCAGTAAGGAGGTTTGGCCAGGAACTATAGCATTGTTGACTTTGTAATACTTTAATTCTATGAAATCTCTCTCCAGTTTGGAAAGGAGTCAGGTGAGCACAGGGACTTGTTTAAGGAAAGTACTCACGATGTTGGTGACCAACAGAAAGTTTAGAATCAGAAACCTATCCTTCTGCCTTTTTAGTGGTTATTGCCTATTGCAGGGAAAGGTAATTAGAGGAATAAAAATGATTGGGAATGGATAAAGAAGATGTGGTGCATATACACAATGGAATATTATTCAGCCATAAGAAGAAAACAAATCCTACCATCTGCAACAACATGGATGGAGCTAGAGGGTATTATGCTCAGTGAAATAAGCCAGGCGGAGAAAGACAAGTATCAAATGATTTCATTCATCTGTGGAGTATAAGAACTAAGGAAAGACTGAAGGAACAGAACAGCAGCAGACTCATAGAACCCAAGAATGGACTAACAGTTACTAAATGGAAAGGGACTGGGGAAGATGGGTGGAAAGGGAGGGATAAGGGGGTAAATGGGGCATTACGATTAGCACACATAATGTAGCACTGGGGGGGTATACGGGGAAGGCAGTATAACAGAGAAGACAAGTAGTGATTCTGTAGCATCTCACTAGGCTGATGGACAGTGACTGTAATGGGGTATGTGGTGGGGACTTGATAATGTGGGGAGTCTAGTAACCATAATGTTCTCATGTAATTGTACATTAGTGATACCAAAATTTTTAAAAAATGATTGGGAGAACAAAGGGGGAAAGATCCCACAGAAACTGTGATGTGACATGGAGTAAGTCAGCTCCGAGGGATGAGGAAGATCAGCTTTGTGACCGAACAGTATGATTTTCCCTTTCCGGGATAAAGGCTGCCCCTCTGAGGTCAATATTAGGAAGCTGGTCAGAACAGGTTCAGTTCTTTCTATATAAGAGCAATTTTTAATTTCATAGCTATTTGGGGGGGGGGCAGAATCTGAGTAATCCCCACCTCGGAGATGGATGCTAGATCAGCCTCCCACAAGTGTGCAGCTTTAGAAGATTGGATGGAAGGAAATAGACACTGAGATGTGAGACTGCATGACATTTTGACTAACAGGTTCCCACTGTAAGTGAATACTTCATTAATGCCTGTCTAATTTCTGCACTTCCTCCACGGCGTGCCCTGTGTGGGCCTCACACCAAACACTTGGGACTTTCAAATAGTCCCCCAATACGTTCTTTTATTGGAGGTCTGGGGGACCTGTATGAAGGTGGCATGCTAAACACCTAAGGAAATTGACTTGCATGGGCAAGTAGAGCTACCAGCAGGCCCTGATCTTTGACACAGTTAAGGTTCATTAAGGTTATATTGTGCTGAAAAGTATCTTTTTCAAATTTCCATAAATTTGCACTGAGTTCAAATATCCCTGGGTCTCCTTATGTGTGATGTATTTACAGGTGAAGAAATCAGTTGTGACGTGCATAAAATTCCCAAGTTTTCAAACCCTGAAATCCTACTCTGTGGTAAGACAGAGAAGCATCCTTTAAGTGAGAACATAGATTTCTTTGATGTCACATGTTGGCTAAGAACATTGGCTTCAAAGTCACTGTGATCTGGGTTTAATTCTTGTTTGACATCTGATTAGCTATTTGGACAAATTATCTATCTCCCTAAGCCTATTGCCACTTGACAATGAGAAATAACAAATTTTATCTAGTAGGGATTTTGTGAAGATAAAAATTGTGTTATCAAAAAAGCTCAGTATGCTGTGCTGCCTGACATAGAGTCGGGGGGGTGGTGCAAACTAATGTGTGGATGCGGTGATGATGGTGAGATGGTGGAGATGATGGAGATGATGGTGGTGATGGTGGTGAGATGGTGGAGATGGTGGCGGTGATGGTGGTGAGATGATGAAGACGATGTAGATGATGGTGGTGATGGTGGGGAGATGATGGAGATGATGGTGGTGATGGTGGTGATGGTGGTGAGATGATGATGATGGCGATGATGGTGAGATGATGGAGATGATGGAGATTATGGTGGTGATGGTGGAGATGATGGAGATGATGGCGGTGATGGTGGTGAGATGATGGAGATGGTGGCAGTGATGGTGGGGAGATGATGGAGATGATGGTGGTGATGGTGGGGAGATGATGGAGATGATGGTGGTGATGGTGGTGAGATGAAGATGATGGAGATGATGGCAGTGATGGTGGTGAGATGAAGATGATGGAGATGATGGCAGTGATGGTGGTGATGGTGGCGGTGATGGTGAGATGATGAAGACTATGGAGATGATGGCAGTGATGGTGGTGATGGTGGTGAGATGAAGATGATGGAGATGATGGCAGTGATGGTGGTGAGATGAAGATGATGGAGATGATGGCGGTGCTGGTGGTGAGATGAAGATGATGGACATGATGGCAGTGATGGTGGTGAGATGAAGATGATGGAGATGATGGCAGTGATGGTGGTGATGGTGGCGGTGATGGTGAGATGATGAAGACTATGGAGATGATGGCAGTGATGGTGGTGAGATGATGGAGATGATGGTGGTGATGGTGGTGAGATGAAGATGATGGAGATGATGGCGGTGATGGTGGTGAGATGAAGATGATGGAGATGATGGCGGTGCTGGTGGTGAGATGAAGATGATGGAGATGATGGCAGTGATGGTGGTGAGATGAAGATGATGGAGATGATGGCGGTGATGGTGGTGAGATGAAGATGATGGAGATGATGGCGGTGCTGGTGGTGAGATGAAGATGATGGACATGATGGCAGTGATGGTGGTGAGATGAAGATGATGGACATGATGGCGGTGCTGGTGGTGAGATGAAGATGATGGACATGATGGCAGTGATGGTGGTGAGATGAAGATGATGGAAATGATGGCAGTGATGGTGGTGAGATGAAGATGATGGACATGATGGCGGTGATGGTGAGATGATGAAGACTATGGAGATGATGGCAGTGATGGTGGTGATGGTGGTGAGATGATGGAGATGATGGTGGTGATGGTGGGGAGATGATGGAGATGATGGTGGTGATGGTGGTGAGATGAAGATGATGGAGATGATGGCAGTGATGGTGGTGAGATGAAGATGATGGAGATGATGGCGGTGATGGTGGTGAGATGATGGAGATGATGGCGGTGATGGTGGTGAGATGAAGACGATGGAGATGATGGCGGTGATGGTGGTGAGATGATGGAGATGACGGCGGTGATGGTGGTGAGATGACGGTGGTGATGGTGGTGATGGTGGTGATGATCACACAGTGGTGGTGAGGGTGATGGTGATGATGTTTAAGTGAGTGACTTTTCTCTGAAATGATACATAGAGCTACCTTTTCAGAACATCAGATGAAAGGAGGGTCCCTTAGGACTCGTCCCTGCTGTGGCTTTTGCCACTCAAGTCCTTGGTATGCTTTCTAATAAGAAAATTACTTAAATTTATTTTACAAAAATGCAGCATTTAATATTCCCTTATAGAATATAAGTTGCTAAGTGGAGATGTTAACATGTCCATCCAAGCTGTCTGACTCTAAAGCCGGTGTTTTCTTTTTCCCTATACTGAATTTATCTCAAATGGGTGTAGGGTTCTTGAGATAACGGAATAAAGCAAGGTTTGTAAAGTGCCCGGTACCTGCCGGCACACACTACGTGCTCAGTCAGCCCTAGCCTCCCTTGCCCCACGCATCTCCTGGGCCACATCACACCATCATGTAGGTCCAACCATATAGAGCCCCAGAGAACAGGTTTGTACCCAGAGGGTTCTAGCTCCTACTGTGCTCAATGAGCGTTCTCTAATTAATTTGCTGGTGTGGTGTTACTATTAACTTTCCTTGCAGACATGGACAAATTCCTCAGTTTCTCTGGGTGTTAATTTTCTTTTCTTTAAAAGAAGGAATTTGAACAAAGTTACCTCAAAGTCTTTACAACACGTTCAAATCCATACTGTACTACTGCTCAGTTTTTTTTTAAAACAAATATAGTAGTTCCCAGAAGTAATGGAATTTTAGTATTTGAATGCTTTCCCCAAATCCCAGAAGTACAAATTGGAGACTTGCATTGCAGTTAAGGGAATATGATATTTAAGAAAAGCAGCAAAATGTATCTGTTCTTTCACAATTCCTAGGCATCTGGTGAAAAATTGATGCTATAAAAATGGCTTTCTTCTTCCAGTGTTAAACCCTAACTAATAAGAAATAATGCAAGGAAATATATTTCCTATTAGTAAATTGAAGGAATGACCGTCCTAACAGCCATGATTTGCATATGTTTTCAACTGTGGGCTAACAACAAAGACTTGCCTTTCATGCTTCTTTTCATGATTAACTGATTCTCATTTTCCCTTCAAATTAAAGTGGGAAGATTCAATTCAACATGTTGAAAGAGGACATGGTTTTGTCTTACATGGCTGTTTTCCATATTCACCACATTACGTGACCATTAAGTATATTTGACCACGTTGTTGAGTTAAAGGCTGAGCGCTGTTGTCTGATCTCAGAGCATGTGCTGTTGTGGTCCATCTGATCTTGCCTGGTTGCTGGTCAGGAATAACATCTCACGTCAGTAGAAATCTGACTGCTTATGAACTGATAATATAGGAAAACTACTCAGGATTTAGACTGAAATGTCCAGCACCGAGCACATAAAGATTTCCCTGAGAGAGAGAGAAACCAATACCTGGTCTTTATGCGGCAAAGTTTGCACTGAGCCCGAAAGGGGGAAGTGGTGAAGTGTGCTGATGTGGGGAGCGCAGGTTTGTCCTCTGAAAACAAGGGCGCCCATGTCCCCACTGTGTAAGTGCTGAGGAGCTCAGCTGGGTCCCGAGTCACACAACTGGGGCTTTTGAATCCTTCTGCATGCGTGTCCTTTACCACCCCCCCACCACCCCACCCATGTGGGCCAACTCTCTTTTTACTGAAAACCTCATTTCCAAAAGAAAGGGGGTTTGTTCAATAAAGTGGAAAAGAGACCCTGCAGTCATAATGAGCTGCGATTAAGGGCTGGGCTCACGTCAACATTGTAAGCCCTTTCATGGTGAGTTTCCAGTGTCCCTGGGGGTCTGTTTCTGTTATTCCAACTCAGAAGACTTCATGTCTTCAGTAACTAGAAGGAAGACAGACAGCTCAAAAAATGTAAGCTCCAGAAATAGTCTATGTAAATTGTCTATTATTTTGCATCTTCTGAGTTTAAGGATCCAGCAGCACCCCAGCCATCTGTCAGTCCATCCGGTGCCAGGGTGGCCGCTTTCTGCAGTAGCAGACTGGGAGGGGGCAGAGAGGAGACTTGCACCACTGCTGTGCCAATCAGGAAAACACGTTGTGGTTGGAGTGGGCAGGGGTTTCATCTGAGTGTGATCCGCTAGGTCTCCAAGTACAGAACAAGCCAGGAGAACAGGAAGCTGGGGGCCAAGAGGCCAGCTGGGATTGCAAAGGTCCAAGAGAGGCCCCAGGATGGACAGGAGACCCTCACACTTCAGCAGCAGGACTCCCTCTGTCTTATCCTGGGTGCTGGAGATGAGGCCGGCAGGCTCCCTTCCGACAAGGGGTGCGCCTGCCCATCGGGGCCAGCCAGGCCGTGGCCCCCACTGAGAATGTGCCTGCCTTGGCGCTTGTAAGAGGGTTGCAGAGAAAGAGGGTCAGCGCGACACACAAGGCATCAGGCTGCCACTACCACGAAATGGCGCAAACACGTCTCAGATGTCGGGCCTGGAAGTAAGGCCCACGCCCTGCCAGAGGAAGTCACCTGAAATTGGGCATGACAATTCGGTGAGGCCTGGCAGTTTTTCTGTCTGTGGGATTCCCTGCCATAGACCTGCCTTACAGACCGACTTACTAACCAGATGCTTTGGATAAAGTCTGTAGCCAAAACCCTTAGGTTATACCGAAGGACCACCATGGGGAGTTTCCTGGCTGCAAGTACAAAGTTCTCGGAGTCCCCTCGACATCCGGGGCCACGAAACAGTCCCTGCGTCCATCTCACCGTACAGATGATCAGCCTCTTGAGAACAAGGACCCGGATTTATTCATCTGTGAATCCCTGGATGCTAGCACAGTGCCTCGAACTGAACTGAACGTCTATATGTGCCTTCTACTCCGTATCTTCTGCTGAAATAGGCTGCATGCTCAATCCACTTTTGACATGGTTCTCTCCTAATATTTACTTTTAATTAAATGGAATGTTCATCAAAGTGAAAAACATGCTTTACTTAGTACATTACCTCAGATTACAGAGAACACAGCTCTGTTACTTCTATGGTCCTTTAGGGACAGCTGTGAATTTCATTTCGTATGCTGTATTAGTGTAATTGAAAAGGACATTAATCCAAAGGGAAGCACTTTGTACACTGCCTGGGTAAAAATTATGTGAAGCTGGTTTTATTAGTAGTCTGCTGACTACTTACATTTCACCTAAAGATTCATTGCAAATTTTCCTTTTCTTACTTGGAATTCAATTTTAGAAATGTTGGCATCTCCAGAATGTCATGTAGTTCATTTCAGAAATCCCCCTGTAGGTGAGCAGTGCAGGAGGAGCTGTTCAGTACTGTTATCGGGGAGACGCACACACAGAGGTATTTAAGTCCTGAGAAGAGGCAGTCGGAGGGAGCACCGCCGGGGAGAGGTGGCATGACAGGGACTGCCCTGGCACACCGGTGGTACTAGGAGGACAAACTGGTGGGTATTCCTCTGGTGTTCTGATACCTTAGCCAGCCTGCTCTCACCTCCTCTCCCCATGCCTGCCCCTGAGACCCATCCCCACCCTCAGGGTTGTGGAGGCTCTGTTGCATGGAGCTCCCAGAAATTCTGCTTCTGCAAGACAACTCTCTCCAAACCGGAAGCTCCGTGAGGTGTGCATGCTCTCCAGTAATGCACCATTGCATTTTGTCCACCCCAGGGGCTCTGCACCATTTTCCTCACAGAGGAGTTCAGGCATATGTAATCCCACTCCTCTGGCACAGACAAGAATCTGGCTGGCCTGTGCACACAACACGTGCGTGTTTCTGCTCCTCCTTCACTCTCGCTTTGTCCTCAGGATCTTCTGATCTGCATCGATTTGAGTCCAATCGATTTGGAATCCCAGTCGTGCTCTTGCTGGGCTGAGCCTCTACCACTAGCTGTGTGACGCTCAGCAGCAGAGAGAAAGAAGCAGAACAGAGAGGGGCGAGCCCCACGTGTGCAGGAAAGAGCTTTAGATGGAGCAGCAGTGCCAGAGGCACCAGAGGCCCAAAGACAACAGAAGCTAATGTCCAGCACGACGTGGGTTGCAGCCGCAGCTCTGCCCGAGAGCTGCCCGTTCTGTGCAGCAAGACACACTTCCCTCCCCGTCAGAATGAACATTAGCCTTAAAAATTGTCAGGCAGCAATTACCCATATCTTGGGACAGCGCCCTTTCTTTACTGAAACAGAATACGGTCTTATCGGTGGGTGATTATCTGCATATGGTGCCCCTCATTATGTAAGATTACAAAAAGAAAAGAGAACGAATTGTCTCCACATTCTGTGGATTATTTGATTATGTCCACTCTTGTTAATAAGGAGCACATTTTAAACTACAATTTCAAAGTAAAGTATACACTTTGGTTGTATTTTTATGTATAAAAGCTTGGGGGGTGGTGGAAATAGCTTATTTCCTACAATGATTTCTCTTGAGCTAGAGACAGGACTCTAGAGACAGGTTGGTGCAAGTGGGAAGACTCCATCATAGTAGCTGGGGCAAAGTCACACCGCACACTAGACAGTTTACCCTCAGTGTGTGTCCCCACCTCCCTGCTCCTTTCAGAGAGCCTGGAAGCCAGATAACACATGTGCCTTGTTAATAGCTGGCGTGGCACGTGGTACTGATGTCTCTGGAGGCAGGGCAGCTTCCACACTGATCTAGAGAAGTGCTGAGAACTCAGGGGCCTCCATGGAGCATGCACAGGTGGCTATTAGCCCATCCTCACAGGCCTTTCCAGCCACAGACTCCTACAGGCTTGTCTCGTCCTTTTCCTCTCTCCAGCGTTCCTCATTGTAAAACAGAAACCTTATTCCAAGTTCATAAGTTCTGATCAGTATTTTGATGGGCTTCTGTTCTAACACTGTTTTCAAGCCATACAAATACCAGTAAAATTATTACCCATGTAAACATGGCAGCCGGTGTCCCCACAACAGGGCACAACAGGACCCAACCTCGAGCTGGTCTTGGGTGCAGGTCAGCTGCTGCTAAGAATTTAGGTCTGTCCACTCACCCCTTGACTGCCTGGCCTGCTGGCCAGGAAAGTCCTTGACATCTTGGCACCCGGAATTGTGACATCTTAAGTGTGAGCATGTCCTAAGTTAGGGGTTTTCCATACACATAACAAGAAGGTTTAATTCTTTAGTAAGTTAAATTCAAACATGCAAACTAAGACTTTTGGGGTATCATCAGACACAAATTACCAAAATCTACCTATCTATATTCATTTTTAACTCACCTTCTTTATAAGCATTTCAGTGTCCACGTCTATATTAGGGTCCAAGTCTGGCTCTGGAAAATTGTGATTGTAATTTTAAACCTAGTGAGTTCTGAAATCACTTCTTTTCTCATATTTCATTATAAAATGTCACAATTTTTTTAAAATAAACTTTTAAAAAATACACAACCCTTCCTCTCCATCAGCCTTACTATGCTTTAGCACAGTCAGTGGCCGTGAATGACCTGTGAGAGCCACATCTCTAACACACATGGTCATTCTAGAGCTGGGGTCAAAGACTACAGCAGATGCCAAGCATGCTCTGCCCCTGTGCCTCCAGCTCCCTTGACTGTCACCTCACACACCTGCCCAGGAACTGTCACACCCAAGGCCAGCAGCTGGGTCCCCAGGAATGGAGATCTCAGGCGACAGGCTCTACTGTAGTTGTCACGCAGCTCAATTCCTTGGTTCTTTTCTGGAAGGCATTTTCATTTGGACCATTCTGCCCTGAGACATTTGTTTTGGAAATTGTTACAACTGTAACTAAGCTAATTGCTCATTCATAGTAAATGTTACAATTTCTAAAACTTGTCCAGCCAGCAAGGCAGCTCCCTTGTTCCTGTGCGTGAGTTAGGCTGTGGTCATGGCCAGTCCCCCTGCCCCACCTCACTGCCCAGTCCGCCTTCTCCACGTCTAACAGCCCAGAATTCAGAATGCACATAGGGGATGATCCCTTAAGAAAACAATTCTAAAACAACTCTTTGAAAACTCTTTGGAGTCCAGGCTCGCTCTTCTTCTATAGCTCTGGTATTTGAGATTTGTAAGAGCTTACTCATGCCTAGAAGTTATCTGTTTGACCTTGAACAGAAGTCAACGTGGAAATATATGATGAACACTTCCAGGCTGACCTGTGGACAAGGACGGGGATGACCATGATGGCGGTGGTGGTGGTGGTGGTGGGGTTGCTAAAATCATAAAGCACTTTAATTGATGGTATATCTATTTTGTTTCAAATTTACGGGTGTTACCATAAAAATACATTCTAAAACCCCATGTAGTTAATGTTCCTATTTTAGAAACAAGGCATTTTTGACCTAGAATTGCAACTGATTTTTCCTAGGGTCACCCAGATGAACATGGCAAATCCCGAATTCAAATTTAGGTCTACCTCTCATTACTATCCCGCATTTATGCCTCTTAATAATCAAGGGTCCTTTGGAGTCACAGTGTGGATAATGTAGGTATGGTTGAAGAAAGAAAGTATTTCAGTGGCCAGAATAGTGCTGATAGGAGATAGTGTTGATGAGTTCAAGAACTGGCCACCAGCGTATTGTTCTGACCTCTCGGGCAAGGAATGCTGTGTGCAGTGGAGCCTCTGCTCAGCTCTAGGTGAGGAGGGGCACCGAGTAGAGACAGAGCCCTGGAAATAGAGTTGATTGTGGCTACTTACAGTACATGTTCTATGAAGTTGCCAGGAACACTGAACCAGCAGATACTGCTCGCAGCAGAAACATAGGGCTAGGTTCCTACCAGCCTCCGAGCACATTTTTCATCAGCCATCAGTACACAGCCTTCTTTTGCATATGTTTCTGTTTCAAGACACCTGTTGATTTGATTATCTTTGTTGATTCATTAACATTGAACTTGCAATTGGTGGCAATATAACTCAGCCTGAACAAACCTTACCTGACACACATTTCCTCCACATGGCACATCACAGCCTCTTGCAGGTAGAACCCAGGAAAGTACTTCAGCACTAGGCATGGGGGGCCTTTTTAAACAGTGAAATCATCACCCAAATGCAAAACAATGTGAAAGATGTGGCACTAAATGTGTCCATCCTGTAAGTCTTAAGAATTCACCTGAACTGTTACGGAACCATCAGACAGTGTGTAATACCCATTCACCAACAAACAGGAATGGTTAGCCTGGAAGATCCATTTGTTCCTTTAGTTAAAAAAGCTCTGAATCATCCTGGCGCAGTCTGTTGATGTGTTTGCGTTTTCTGAGCGAATGTGAATCCAGCTTGCAGGCACGGAGCAGGTCAGAGGACACACACCGCTGCTCCAACGTGAATTTGTTCCCACGTTTGCTGAATAACCGTGGAGGAAGGTCAGCTGACTGTTCCAGTTATGCAAGTGATGGATATGGTTCAGCCAGTCAGAGAGGAGAAGCCAGACCCTCTATGTAACTGAACTAGTGACCACTCTGTTTCATTAAGTAGGAGATACGTAGACAGTCGGTTTTCTAGGAGTTATTGGTGGGGAGAGACAGTGGGCACTTTTGACTCGCAGCTTAAGCGGCAAGGTCTGATCGAGGAGCCCCTGACTGCGTGTGGTCAGCTCAGCCCTGAAATGTCATGGCCACTCACCAACCTACTGATTCAGTAAAAGTATTTAGTGAGGAACACTCTGAGAAAGTTTTCACACTCTAGAAAATTCTAGATGCCTTTCACATGGGCTTGGATCAGGTGCCCTCTTTGAAGAACTTGCTTACTGCCTTGTTTTTGTAAGTGGCTTGAAGAAAACCCAGACAGAAACAAGGAGGTCAGAACGCCTTATGACACCACGTCTTTACTGATGTAAGGTACTGCTGCGTATGGTGCTATTTACAGTGGGTACAGCGCTTACATCTATTTCCTCTCATGAAAAGCAGGGCAAGTGAAAACACTAGACTATAAGATGAGGTGACCTTTTAGTTTAGTCCTCCAAATATATATTTTCAAAGGGGTTTCCCATAAGGTAATATCCTGAATCTGCCAAGGGTGCTGTTGTTTTAAGTGCATTTGGAAGTGTTTGAAAACTTCAGCACATTTTTTGACAATGTTGAATGGCATTAAACCATAGTCCTTTAAGGAAAGCATGTGTGTGCCTCTGTGTGTCAGTGTGTGTCTCTGTGTGTTGTATATCTCTATGATCTGTGTGCAGTATGTGTGTGGCATATGTGGATATCTTATCCCTGGGAGGCCAGTATGGAAAACACCATGGTTGGTCAGTCTAGATAGTTTTGTGTAGGGTTAAAAAAAACGGAGATGTATGATTATAAAATTTTGCTGTTGATTTTCACTTGTGGCCCCAAAACTGACGCTGGTCGGGATGTTCTGGAGTTTCCTTCAGTGGCAGAATCACGGGACAAGAATCTGGCTTTCTGAGGTGATGGCTTAGAGGGGCATCAGGGGGAGAACAGACATATATAGAGCAACATTTAGAGTGGCACGCCAGATATATGGGTTATTACACATTAACACGAGCCTTTCTTACTGGGGCTCTGATAATAATTGTTTTTAGACGGCAGAGTCTTCAGTAGTTTGATTTTGAATCCCAGACGCGCTCTTACAAAAGAGTATTGATGTATATACACATGGGACGTGGGCAAGGCGCTGAGTGGGAGCTTCACTTTGTATCACACTGGGGTGGAATATGTTGCCTACTTAAAGGGTTTGCCAGTTGACCAGCCTGTGGGCCAGTCCTCCGATTGGGTCTAACACTTAGACCCTTTGTCCTCAGATGGATTTAGCTTTAAATAAACGACCTGCCTGCAATAACACACAGGGGATGATCCCTGAAGAAAACAATTCTAAAAACTCTGGAGTGGGTCAGGATTTTTTCTATTGAGATAATAAGCATTCAAGTCACTGTTTTGAATAATAATGACTATATCCTACTCAAAGCTAGAACATTTTGTGACTCTAAATAAATGTTAAGAATAGTCAGCAGGATATTTTGGAAGAAAAGTTACATTTATCACAGATACAAGTAAAATAATTATTTATCCCCCATAACTGCATTCAAATGGGCCAACAGCAGGAGACGTCTCTCTGACATGCGGGAAAGTATAACAGGCCTGTCATTAGCATAAGCAACAAACTTGTCACTCTTCCTGTTATTTTAGCACCCATTTTTTTAAAGCTTCCTATCACAGAGCTCTTGAGTGCTAGACTAAATGCAAATATAAATTGTAATGTATTCCTTAGGGCTTCCCAAAGACTTGAGCTAAGGACTCAGAGTAAATCTTTCTGGGAAAGCTTCTCTTGAAACTCACTCTGCCTCCAAGGCTGAAATCAAACTCAGCTGGCTGGTGGATGAGTGCGGGAAGCCCCTGGCCTTGGGGACAGGACCTGGGCTGGCGCCCTGCTCTCCGCTTACCCTGGCATGGCCTGGGACAGCTCACATCCCCGCGGAGTCTGAACAGCTTTATTTAGGGAACAGGGACACCACCACAGGGCTGCCCTAGAGACGGATGGATCCAACACAGAGTGTGCGTCCTGTAGCTCTTCAATAACTGGTGGCCATCATAATGCCTATTAATAACTAATTGGTTACTAACTCATTTAATTAATAGTGGTAATGAGGGGGTTCATTACGCCTCCAATAGCAACACAGTTGCAGGCCACAAACCGTGCCTAGGAGGATCACAGTATTGACACTTTTCTGTGGCCTTACATCTCCTGTTCTCAACATTAATTGATTGCTTACTGCATGTCAAGCCTGTTCTAAGCACGTTACAAATATGAACATGCAATTCTCACAGCCACACACTGGGGAGTACAATTACTGGCCCGTCGTCACAGATGAGGAAATTGAGACAGATTAAGAAACTTGACTAAAGGCACACAGCTAGTTAGTGTTAGCCATCTAATTGATAAGAATATAGTTTTAAATGCCAGGATTTGTATGTCTAAATAAGACGGCTGACCCTGTCCAAGGCCCCGCATATGGTGGGCTCTCCCGCTGCCATGGCTGATCCTCCCTGGGAACTGTGTTCAGAATCATTTATGACTCACTCTTTCATCTCTTACCTTCCTTACCACACCAGCTGATAGACCCAGACAGTACCATACAACTTAACACAACCACTGTTCATTGTAAATTTTCTTAACTTGTGATGAACTTTAAAAAAATCAAAATAGCCACAAAGTCCAAAGATTTACCACCGTCAACTCTCTGAGAGAATGTACTAGAAGACCTTGGGCTGTCATGCAAAGTGGTATTTCACATGCAGTTTGCCTCTCGGCATAAGGTCTCTGGAACACGTATGCCGTTTGGCTAGAGCCTGCTCTGAGGCAGGCCATGCAGATCTTATTCATTTCGCTGGCCCCTTTTTTTATCATCCTGGCAGGTATTCAGGAGCTTGAACTTCCTCCGGTGCAGCAGGCTGCGTCCTGCCCAACGCAAACCCCCCTTACTGGCCCTGGAAAGAGCCCTCCCAGGGCCCCAGGGCCAAGTACAGCAAACCAGTACAGTGTGTGGGCTTTAGAATTGAGGACTGGTCGGAGACTTGTGTCTCTGTGACCTTCTCCCGGCGGCATGAGCCTCCTGTGCCCCAGCTGAGTGCCCACGCGAGGGCTGTGCATGGCGGCAGGGCCTGGCCCAGGGCCGGGCGCGTGTGGAACAGGGGCAGTGCCGCCTTCGCTCCCTTCTCCGCATGCCTGCTCCCTGGCAGGCAGGCGGACGTGTGTCGTTTGCATTTGATGGCGGCACCCCTGCCGGGCCCTCTTTCCTCCGTGGCCCAGTCCAATGCTGAGTGGTCACTGAGGCCATTCTTCGGGCTGCCGACCCGGCACTCGGAGCGCAACCCCAGCCAGGGACACCACCCGCGGGGACTGGGCAGAGGCAGCCGTCCCGGTGCTGGTTTCCTCCTTCGTGCATAATTGTACAGCCAGGTCCTCCCGGACGCGCCCTTCCCTCCTCCGCCACCCCTTCTGGAGGGAAACTGGGGACTGGGCACAGCTCTCCCTTGGGACTCAGAGCCGATGGGGTGCAGCGGGGCGGCCAGGGAGGAGGGAGCAGGGCTGCTGTGCATGGCGTTTGCTCAGCGCCGGTTCCTTGGAGTCCTTCAAGCCCTGCGCTTGCTTGGAAGAGTCCACACGCAGTGGCTCGCCACGGCAGTAAGGCGCGGAAATGCGGGCCGTTCTCTAGCCGCTCACAACGAAACACACCAGACAGGCAAAGAGCTCCGCTCTGTGTTTGGGCCAGTACGTCTAGAGCGGCCTCTAAGGGGTTCTGAAGCCGTCACAAGAGCCAATGAATGACCAGGGCTAAACAAGACATGGTGACCTCGTGGAGGCACACCCGCGTGCCGGTGCCGGGCTGCCCTGGACCTCCTGCTCCGGAGCCAGACCGCCCCCTCCGGCCACCTCACTCTGCCTCCAGGGGCTGTACCCGGGCAAATCTGTGCGGTCAGAATGCCTACAGCCTGTCCTCGGTTCCCGCCCCCCGGGAGCGCGCAGGGACACACAAAGTAAGCCTCATCTCTGCGTACCGCCGCCCCCCTAATCGAATCTGCTCACCTTCCGAGCACCAGAGGCCCAGGGGCGCGGGCCACCCAGAAGGGGACGTTCCAAGCAGGAACTCTGAACCCCACGCCTGCTCAATCCCGGCGTAGACATAGTTGTGTGATCTTGAGCAAGTGAGCTCAACTTTCGCTGCCTCAGTTTAGCCATAAAATAAGGACTTAATTACCTACTTCAGAGGGTTATTTTGGAAATAACGGAGTTAGTACATTAATTAAAACTGCAAGGATGTCTGGCCCTCGGAACTTGTTAGAAAGGGTTAGCTACCATCACCACCCTCCCGTCGTCCACACCCTCCTCGCGGACAGGGCTGTGATGAGTGCCTACAGGCAGGCACACAGCAATGCATAAGGCTCCTTGGGGACCACAGAGAAGCTGGGAGCATCTCCTTCCTTCAGGGAACTTACTATCCATGCGAGGCACAGACATAACAACAGAACATGGTCATTATTATGGAGCTCATGGGGCGCAAGGTACTGTAGGATCCCATGAGCAAGGAGGACCCCTGAGAAGTGCACCTGCATAGGCAGAACTCAAGCATCCATGGTGCTCTGCCAACCTGTCAGATAGAAGCTCAGCTGTTCAGTAAGACTTAACTTGAGTTCCATGCAACCCCACATATATGAGAGCGTGGTAAGCAGACATCAGCCCGCCGTCTGCGTGTAGCAAACTGGATATTACGCTACTGGGGGACATTTGTAGCTGGCTTGTTATTCTGACACCATGAAGACAAGGGCACCGGAGCTTTTGGACCAGAATGTTTCAGTCCTCTTTGAAGATGTACGGCGTGAAAACAACTGCTTTAGAATTCAAAAATAATACATTGTGCTACAGAGAGTTTTGCATTTCAGAGTGTTTTCCAAACATTTCCTCATGGTATTCACATTCTATAAGCAAGGCAAGAAGCATTTCCTGTCTGACAGATGGGGAAGCTGGGTCACAAGATGCCTGATCACAGCCACCAGGGAATAGGGGAGCAAGTCCTAGAACCTGCTGAGTCTCCTGCCTCCTGGGCCAGCTTGCGCTCCGTGAGATCATGGGATGCTTGTTGTGGGTGGGTCTTTGCTAATTTATAGAGCAATGTGATTGTCCCTTCTGCCAGGGCTATGTGATGATTTCCAGAACATGAACAATGGATGAGTTATGCACATTTCAGACAATTAATTGTTTTTCTGAAATTAAAAACAGCTAAAGTACCCAAAAGAATTGAAAACAGGGACTCAGATACTTGTATGCCAGTGTTCACTGCAGCATTATTCACAATAGCCAGAAGGTGGCAACAACCAGATAAAATGTGATCTGTGCACGTAATGGAATATTACTGTGTCATAAAAAGGAATGAAGTTCTCATACCATCTATAATATGGATAAACCTTGAAAAAAATAGTCAATGAAATAAGCCAGGCAGAAAGGACAGATAATGGCATGATTCCACTTATATGAGATACCCAGGGGTTGAGGGATTGGAAATAGGACTTACGGCCGAGTGGCTATGGGTTTCTATCTGTGGTGAAGAAACGTTTTGGATCTAGGGGGTGGTGATGGTTGCAGAACGTTGTGACTGTCCTTACGGCCACTGGATCACACACTTAACACTGGTTAAAATGGCAGATTTTATGATACATAACATTTATATAACCACAATTTAAAAACACAGCTATAACTTTCTGTGAGGAAACGGTTTAAAAAATGTGAGGACACAGTGACATAAGGAATACTATAAATTATGAGAAGGATGATAGTTCCTCTATTTTCCATGAGAAAAGTATTGATTCCACAACGCAGAGGTGATCTTAGTTTAATTTTAAGAGTGATTATGACTGCCACTGCACTTGTGAAATATATGCAGTGTGACCTGTTTAGAATGTAGAAAAGGCGATTTGTGGAGAGGGAACAAATTAACTTTTTGCAAGACAACTCTGGCATGTTTTCCAGCCTGACGAGTTGGCCCGGGGTAAGGATGAGGGGCCACTTTTGTAGACCCATGTTTCTTCAGGTTCTTGAGAGCCATTTCTATCGTCTGTTTTTCCCTGCCACCCTGAGATACATGTCAAAGAAAATATAGCTAATTCCTCAATAGTTTTGTTTAAAATGTGTAAGCTCTTGATCCGTGTGTTAAACGTTTCACTATTTGTGTGCTGTGCAGTGGAAAAGAATAGCTTCGATTTTTCCAGGACTGTGGAACTGGAGGAGCACCTATTTTATGGAAGGGGCAGGAGGACTCCCCGGGATGAGAGGTGGTTCTGAGTAGTGGTGAGGAAGATGGCAGTGGTCCCAAGGTCCTGGCCCCAAGTCAGCCTCCAGCTTCAACGGCCCCGGGCCAGTCCACCACCCTCACGTGCCCCGGTGTGGCCATGAGTAAAGTGCTCCGTGACACTCAATCCCCAGGCTGCAGACAGCGGCCTTGGGGTGCTTGGGGCCGTGCAGGCCACAGGTTCAGACCAGACAATGCAACCGAAGGCTTGCTTAGGGAAAGGTGGCAGCGTCCCGTGTCCGTCTGACAGGCCTGCAGGGAGATGGCCCTCATCCACCCAGTGACCCTGGAAAGCACAGTGTCCTCCAGAAATGGGGATTCCTGAGGAAGCTCAACTTTAGGACAGGCCCCCCAAGTGGCTGAGAGTTAGTGGCCAGTTGACCTTCAATCCAGACCTCACTGCAGCTTTACTGTACAGCCACAGTATCCAGGAGGCAGCCCTTCTCTCTTGACCCTCCTCGGCCTCCCTGAGGCCACCATCCCATTGTCCATGCCCCATCGTCCCCCCCTCCACTGCCCCCAGCTCGGCTCCTGGGATCCGTTTTCTCAGGGAAGTGAGGTACGTGCTGTGTTTGCATCCTGAGAGGGCATCAGAGCCCACAGCAGGACAGACCTTGCAAAGGCGGGAGGCACAAAAGCTTGCCCAGGTGGGGGGACGTGTGTCCGGCAAGGGCCAGGGCTCCCAGTGGGCCAGTTTGTGAACAGGTTTCAAATGACCAGAGGGAAAGAGAACAAAAATATCACCAATTTCAAATTTCAGAACTGATGGTCTTGCGTTGGCAAATGCAGAGGAGGATTTCATTCCTTGTGGCTCAACAGATTGTCTCAGGTTCAAACAAGTCCTACTCAGTGCAGAAAATCTCCCATATTGATGGGTTAAGTCCTCTGGTTTGGGTAAATGTCTTGTTAGGCAGCTGGACAAATCCCGTGTAGGTCTGTCTTCTGCCCATGTCATGCATTTTCTAAGAATTCTGTCCTAAGGAGAAGAAAGGAAATGCACAGGAGCTGAGGAGCAGACAGGAACTGGGAGACAGGCAGGGAGGGGGCCCGCGGCCTGCTGCCTGGGACCCGTGCTTGGCTGCCCGAGACAGGCCGCTTGGGCCCACCTGTGACCGCCGGTGTCCCCATTGGGCCCACAGAGGGGGCTCCTCACCTTCCACACTTCCTAGTGAAACAGCAGCATGTGGCGGAGTAGGAGGGGCAAGATCAGCCGTCAGCCCCAGAGGAGGCTGAGCCCCGCGTTCTGTAGGGAAGCTTGTCCAGAGATGTCCCTGTGGTTCTGTCCCAGTATGACTAAGAAAATTCCAGGCAACAGGGGCTGGGTCCATCTTAAAGGTGTTGGGATAATTTTGGAGGATTTGCCCACCTCACATAGAGACTTCCTTCTACTGGTAAAAATGGGGTGAAGCCATTCCCTCCAGCAGGCTCTAATAGGTCTTCACCTAATGCACCTGTTGAGTGGCATCCCAGCGACTGTGCAGGTCTAAGATCGGGTCCTCTGAGCAGCACACCTCCCTCAATCTGTGGCTGCAGCCCCTGTCCACTCGTGAGGAGGGGTGTGAGAGCAGCAGGGTGTCCGCCGCAGTCCCTCACTGCAGGGCAGGCAGCTGTGCTGGGGCTCAGGACTCTGCAGCTGACTGGGCGGCCTCAGACCAGGAGCCACCCTGTGCACCTCTCAGCTCCCA
Source organism: Smutsia gigantea (assembly GCA_032199065.1). NCBI lineage: Eukaryota > Metazoa > Chordata > Mammalia > Pholidota > Manidae > Smutsia > Smutsia gigantea. The sequence goes on along the minus strand of JAVSCE010015891.1, from coordinate 372,029 downwards.
CGTAGTCCTCACCCCGGGGAGGGGATTCCTAAGGCAGGCTTGAATGGCCATGACGTCGGGTGTACAGGCATATCATAAGCTGTCCTCTACGTGGAAGCCATGATTCATATAAAGCAATTTCATCTATATGATGAATCCCTCCAAATTTTTCTCCCTGCAAGTGGCCAAAAGGACAGCTTCCTTAACAATCAATGTTTCAAAAATATTTTTGGAGCACTTTTATATGTCAGATGCTGTTTTAAGCACTTGGAATGTGTTACTGAATAGAGCAGATTCAAATTCCTGCCCTTATGGAGCTGGCATTCTGTTGGACACTTGAAGAAATCTAGTTCCACATAGATAGTGTCAAATGACAGGGAACGTTCTATGCAGAACATGAAAATCATGGGCAAGAGAGTGACACCAATGTTAGTTTCAGGAGAGACTGATTTTAAGAATTAGCGTGCTGTGACCAGGCGGTGCCCCTCTGAGACTGACAAGCTGTTGTCTTACCCTGTCTCCATCCTTGTAAGTTCAATGAATAAAACGTGTCAGGAGTACAGACCTGTTTGAAAAGGGATCACAGAGCTGCAGAAATAGGCGTTTCAGGGCAGAAGATGACGCTAAATGGAAGCTGATGACAGAAAGGGAAGAATGTACCATGGGAAAGGGCAAATCCGGTGAAGAGAGCTGGATGGCTGCAAGAATATCTTAGGTAAAAAATAAAAAGCTGTACTCAACTGAGGCAGAAAAACATTTCATAGACTTAATAAATCATCCACGCTCTGGATCCCAACTCCTGGCTGTAGGATGGAGAGAGTCTTTGTGTAGGATGAGTGGCAGATGCAGACAGAAGGTGGGCACCACGGTGACAGAGTCCTCCCATCCGAGTCGCATCTCTAGACCTACGGCCTGCAGGGCGCCCACGACACCCACTTCAGAGTGAAAGCCGGAAGCTAGCACCGTTGAGCTAGCTCAGGCCTTTCATTTCTTTAACAGCACGAACATTTAGGGAGCACCTGTTACATGCTGAGCACGGGTAAGGAGGCACTAGGATGGCAGGGAACACAGCAGGCAGGCCCTGCCCTGTGGTGCCCAGCGGGGGGGACAAGACCAGAGCCTGGAAGGTGGGGGCGACTTGCTCAGTGTCACACAGCCTGTGCTCGCAGCAGACCCTAGGCTAGCGCCCTGGGAGTGCCACCTCCTTTGTCCAACTCCAGAGAGCATGACTGACATGGGCTTTTCTGTACTGATTTCTGCCTAACAACCCCCACCCAGCAGCTGTTCAGCAAGGGGATTGGGGCCCTGAGGAATGGCGATGCACAGAACACTCCATCCTGTTGGGCTGCTGGAGCAAAAATGCTGCAGACAGGGTGGCTTGTGAACAACTGACACGCATTACTCAAGGTTTTGGAGGCTGGAAGCCTGAGATGGAGGCGCAAGCAGATTCGGTATCTGGTGAGGGCTGCTTCCTGGTGCGCAGGCGGCCCTCTTCCCGCTGTGTCCTCGTGCAGTGGTCCCGTATGCAGGCACTGATCCCGCGTGGGGGCTCCCCCCTCGTGACTGAAACCCCCGCTAAGGTCCCACCCCCTAATGCCTTCACAGGGGAGTGAGGTTTTAATGTGCGAATTTGGGGGACACAGCTCTCAGTCCATAGCAGCTACGGAATCTAGGTGTCCTGAATCCTGACCTAGCCTTGCCCCATGAGCCACACCAACTAGGTTAATCAAAATTAGGAACCAAGGAGCCCTCGGGTCGGAATTCAGTAGCTGGAGAAAATACAATGCTTGGTACGATGAGCAGATGGAGGGGATGTTGAAAATAGATGAGGTGTGACCACGGCAGTTTATCTCCAGTGCTGCAAAGTCACTCGTTAGTAAGTTCCACATGGGCACAGAGCAGGGCCAGGGAAACATGGAAACAAAAAGTGCAAATAAGTGACAAATGTTGGTAAGGTTGACACCTTGTTCTGGGCCTTCCAGAGAATTGATTTGTGCTGCTGTAGCCAAATATAGCCAAAGGAAAGGGATCAGATCTTAACCGGTGAACATGTTCTTCCAATTCGACATGTTCTCTCAATTTAATTTTAATTTCTTGTGTATCCGTCCCTGCCAGTTTACGGCAGACACTTCCCATTTCTTGCCTGGACTACCCCAACCACTTCCTAAGCTGGTATCTCTGGCCCAGGCTCCTTCCACACTCTGAAGACACCTTTCTAAATAGCAATCTGCTTGTGCCATTTCATTGACTAAACCATGTGCGTCGCCTGCAGGATAGAGCGGGCACCTTAATGAACCAGCTCCTCTGGGATCTGAGCCTTCCTCACTCACAGCCCCTACCACACACCGCACTCCAGTGTGTTCCTCAGACCCCTCCAGAGAAGCTTCATGGGCATTACCACCCTTCTCTGTACCTGTGTCCCACCTGCCAGCCCATTCTCCATGAGTCCGCCCGGCCCCCTACCATTCCGGTGGGACATCTACAAAAGCCGTCGAGAACCATAGGTCTGCTGTGCCCCCACTGTGTGCGCCTGCCTTAGCATTCATTTGGAAAGAGTCTCCTTCCTGGCCCACTTTCCCTCTGGACTGGGAGTCCTTCAAAGCCAGGGTTGAGCATTTTGTTTCCTCAGTGTCTGAATAAGCTCTCACATATAGTAGATGCTCAATAAATGACTGGGAATTAAATGAGAGAGACAAAAAAAAAAGATGACCGATCAGGGATCCCACAATAATCTCTTGTTTTTGAGTGGAGGCAAACTCTCAGCCAATGGAAACATTATGTTGGCTTTGTAAGCAGGAAATAGTTTACAGTTTGCAATCATCCACCTCCAAATCCTATGAATTAATCTGCCTCTAAAATGACAGGGTTCCTGAGGGCTCCTTAAGCATCAGTCTGTATTGGGACCAAACATTAAGTTGGAAACCAACTTGGTCTTGAAAAGAAGCCTTCTGAATTTGCATGCATTCCAAAACACAGTCCAGAACTGGTTTAGTTTGGGTCTTCTGACTGCAGAAAAAGAAAGTTACCTTGCTTTCTTCTGCCTCCCATCAGCTGTTCTCCCGGCTCTTTCATCCCTCCTGCCTCCGTGTGGCACTGCTGTCCTAGCCACTTCATTGTCATTGCTTTGTTACAGTCTGAATGCTGCCTTCTGGCCTCCAGCTTCAGCCTGACCACTAACTACTAACAGACTCTTGATGTTTCTGAAGTTCCTCACCTTGTCACCCTGTCGTATTAATCATCTGTGACACCATATTCTTGTCTTCTCCTAAGAGGGATACCCAGAGGGGCTTCTCACCGAGAATGAGCCTAGTGACGGACATTTTGGTATTCTCCAGTAGCACATAAACTGGAAAAGGAGAACATATTCCATCCTTCATGCTCCAGTATCAAGGAGTGTATTGACTCCTTACCTTGTCAGAGGCACAGCAAGAACTGATCTGTATCGGAAGACCATACATCAGCTGAAGGGTGAGGAGGGTTCCTGAAAGCTGCTCAGAGTAAAGGGAGAAGGTGGCCTTAAATCTAAGGATTATTTCCTGAATTTCTTCAAGTGACTCCTTCTGATAGGGTAGGTGTGTTAATTTGATCCACTGACAGATTCTCAATACTTAATGTAGAGACATGAGTTGTCTCATGCGAACAATATCTGTTATTAATAGTTTTATGAATGATACCAATCACAAAGGATAAAAATAGAATTGTGATTTGGACGTCTTCATGAAGAAAATATTTCAAAATCACATTCTTTCTGGTCCCCTGCAAGTTTTGCTCCATCTGTCGTGTTCTGTCCTGCCTGTCATCCTACTCAGGATGGGCTTTGAGAAATCACTGGAATCGTCGTCAGTCTCACATTCTTTCTGAAATGTGGCTGAAAGGAAGCTAATTTCTGGTGTACCAGGTCCAGCACAAGGACAGTCTCTCTTTCTTGGCCAATGGTCTCCCGAGCGTCTTCATAGGGGATGGAATTCATTAAACACTCCTTCATTTCAGTGTGCTTTTTCCCGTCTCATGGAGACACTCAGGCTGGTTTTGAGGGGGGCATGTTTTGTGAATGGATGTGCTGAGAACAGCAGGTTCCTGGGGGCTGGAGCCCGTGCTGCTGAAGGGGCGGGCCCTGGTGTCAGCTTCCCGGAGAAGCTGAGGGCTCGGAGCATGCTCAGAAGGGGAGAGAAGCACTTGGAATGAAAGGAAGTCGTGGGCCCCTGGACAGACACAGTCTCGTGGCTTCTCAATGCCCATAGCCCGGGAAGCGGCAGACCCAGCAGGGTCTGAGCACCAGCTGTGTTTATCATCCTGGGCTGGCAGTTGCCCTCATGTGGCTGTTTTGTGTCCCCACCAAGCAGCTCTCTTCTGTTTCCTGGGGGGCTGCTGGAGATTCTGGCCACCATTCAGCATGTAATCTCTTACGTCACATAGGAGATTTTCTCTTTTCCATTTTATTATTTGATAGGCTAGGCTCTAATTCTTAAGGACTTCCACTTGGTTCTAATTTTCAGCAAAAGAGACTCTGAAAAATGACATAATGAGGCTTGTGCCTGTCTGATGGATTGATGAAATATGTCTTGCTGGTGTGTCTCACCTTTGATTTCTAAGATGTAAGGAGCTTTCTTTAGTGGCCACGGCTGCTTTTTCATCCTGCCTCCTTTGACAGGTGGTCATCTGCCCTGTGGGACACTGATTCCTGAGGGTTTTAAGCTGTGCAGCCTTTAGATCCAGTGATCTGCAACTCATCAAGGAGACAGAAGGGGAGGCCCCCTGGCTGATGCTACAATGGGGGTGGGGTGGGCAGGAGCCCCAAGTTCCAGGGAAGCCACTTCTCCCAACCCCATCATTTTGGCATTCCAAGGGGGTTTCTGGCACAACTGGAAAGCATCTGGCAGAGTCATACTCCCAGGACAGCCTGCATGCAGGGCTTCCATCTCTCAGTGATCGGTGAGCTGCACCGCACCACCCCGAGAGGCTCTCCCTCTGTGTGTGCTTCTGTGGGATTTTGTTTGTTGATAATGAGTTGCCTCAAATGAACGATGTGGTTCTGACCTCTTAGTGCTGCATCATGTGGAGAGACTCTGACCTCTTGATTTCAGTCAAGGTGACATTCAGGTTTTCTGAGTTCTTTCCCTGACTCATCCATTGCTCTGTTGTTTTCTGTATGCTGAGAAGAGTAAGACATGCCCTGAGAAGGTCTCATCTGGTGATGGGTAAGAACCCTTTACTGAGCCCTGTGTCCCCTGGCTTGCAGAGTTTACCTAAAATAGTTTCGACAGATTCTAGAAACTGTCTATGACTCTGTCCACTTAACCACTGAAACCTGGACTCAGTGGCTTGCACACAGCCAGCAAACAAACAGAGCTGGGATCTGCAAACCAGAAATTATTCTGACCTCAAAGGCTGTCCCTGGAACTGATACACACTTTGCATCTACCCTCAGCCTGCCCTGCCCCAGAGAGGCTCCCAGTGGGGCCTCACGAGGGAGACCAGGCAGGGATGTGGCCTCTGTGAGGCAGGGAGGACTTCACACAAGCATGGGACATAAATGTGTGATGGGGGAGCAGCGAGGCAAGGGATCCAGTGTGTGGGGAGTGGGGGGTTGGAAGGGACATTTGAAAGGGCTCTGGAGGATGACCAGGAGCTCGCCAGCAGGGAGGGGCTGGCGGGGAGGGGGCGCCCATGCGTTGGTGGGCAACATGGTTCTCTGACTGTCCGTTGTGCCTTTCTTGGATATCGCCCTCTGAGAGAAAATGCCAGGTCTCTCAGATTACCACTGCTTGTGTGTGTGTCTCTAATATCAAGCAGCCCGTCAGAATGTCATTTACACATTTGTTTACACTTATCCCCAAACCGAGTCAGATGTGTTTTGCAAAGCTGGGTGATCGGGGTGTCCTCGGCTGCTCCTCTTCTGGGCATTTTCTGCATGGACCTGCTCATTTGCTTACTTGGTGGTGAAGATGAAGCCTGAGAACCAGAAGGTTTGGGGGCAACAACCAGGCCCAGGCCAGAAAGCAGGGAGGGGAACAGAGGTGCTGGGGAACAGAGGACAGGAAGGCCGTGCCGGGACCATTACCCAGGGGGACTTCGGGTAGGTGTCTCCTGGAACACCACTGGAGACAACGTGGCCGTGGAAAGCCGAGTCCCCGCTGCACCGTGAGTCACCCAGACAACCCGAGCGCGCTCCCACAGCGGGTGCCCAACTAGCGCTGCACACGCAGGCCCACTGATTTCCACTGGGGGCATCAGACACTGCGGACAGGGCATCCGTGGAGCTGCTGTCGCCAAGGTCCTCCTGAGGTGCCGGGGGAGAAGCAGGGGCCGCTCGCTTAGGGGCCCACCTGCCTGGACGCCAGAGCGCCCTTGCTCTGCAGCAAGGGGGGGACCGGAAGGGCAAAGCAACTTGAATGGAATTAAGCTATTTTGGGATGAGACAGGAAAATTTAAAAATGCAGTTTTCAAAATGTCACAGTTGCAAGGACTACATTTGGTCCCTGTCACGGTGGAACACAGGCTGCCATCTAAAAGCTGGGAAGCGAATAAAAGAAACTTAACCATCTTAGAGAAAAACAAAGCCTACTTGTTGAAAGACTTTAGAGAACAATATGATATATAGTAAGTAAATTATATGCATTTAAATATGAAAAAAGAAAAAGCCAGGGGTGAACATAAATGCGAGTTGGTTTAAAAGTTTTGCATAATAGCAATTTTCAGATATTTGATGATCAACCTTGGGATATCTACCTGGACTCACCAAATAGAATTTTCCAGCTGGAAGGCCCCTTAGGGAATATCTGATTTAGAGAGTGTGCTGCTCCCACAGGCCAGAGCTGGACACGGGCAGGACGTCTGGTCCTGCCTGCCTGTGTGACCAAGGACCAAGGATCCTGATTCCACTTACTGAGCCCCAATGTCCTTTTCTTCAAAGTAAGAACTAACAGCTACTTCCTAGGACCATTGTAAACGTTAAATGAGATGGTGCTCCCGACAATGCAGGGCTCAGACATTTATTTTTACTCTCTCCACCTTCCTTTACAGGTAGGGCAAAGGAGCTGTCCCGATGGAATTCAGATCATATTATCATCAGTGGTCCGAGCAAACCCTACCCTCCTTCCCCCTGCTTCCCTTCCATGCTCCCTCATTCCCTTATTCAGTTTATAATCTGTTTTCCTTCCCCCACACCCCCACCATCAGCAAACATTATTATGTTGGATGGGTAGCTTTTTGTTTGTATGTATTTTTGCAAAACACAAGTTTTATGTGAATGTTTTATTCGTTAAAAGGTTTGAGTTTTGGTACATAAGCATATATGTGTTTTGTGTACATAACATTTATGTAAATACATACTTATGTACCTATGTATCCATGTGTAAATACATATCGATAGTTCTCATTTTTTTGCCATAAGCACTGTATTTATGATCCATCCATGCGGCTCTGTGTGCACAGCATTGATTCTGATCACTGCTTAGCATGCACAGTGTCCTTCCAGTGCATTCTACACACCCCACCTCAAGGACAGGCACCCAGGGTTGCCTCCAAGCAACCCCAGTCACCACCACATCTTTCTCCTTGCACTTTTCTCAGGCAGGACAAAAAGGCGTTCATTTATTTGTTACAAGTGTCCCCTGCTATCAAAGGGGGAGGCCATGAGAGCAGATTTCCTGACTTATGTATACATGCTAGCACTCAGTCCTTTCCTGTAACAGAGCCGTTGGCTTCCCAGGCAGTGCACACGGGGCCCAGGGCCCCAGAAGCAGTGTTAGCATTACCTTAGCTTGTAGAGGTTTGTGATCAGCAAGGGAAGCATCTTTTAGGAAAAGATGAAATCATTCAAATGCGACGAGTATCTGAATTCCTCTGCCTATACCACACTACTCATTTATGCAAATATTTTTGAGCATTTACCTAAGTAATAGAGGTATGAATTTGGTAAACTATTGGGATGCTTTCATTATTTCCCAAATCCCTAGGGGATTCCTGCTTTTAGGGCACTGAGCCCCACTGCATGGAACTCTTGCGGCATTTGGAAAGGTTAGGACGTCCACTCTGAAGTGTGTGACCAGGGCTCATCAGTGAAGCCTCAATCTACCTTACAAGGAATGAGATACACTCTGACAGGCAATGTGGGTGGTGAACTGTTATAATTAGGATAAATATTTTTCTTCCTGCGTGGTGTCTTCTCGGCTGATTATAAAACATGTTAGCATATTTTTTCTATTGTCTTTCCTTTCTGGGGTGGGGGGATGGTCTACCTTGATACAGGAGGATTTTTTCCTATTGAATTTGTGATTCTGAATGAATCAATATATGCCTTTAGCTGACACGTACCAGAGTCACTCTAGACCAGGGATTGGCAAACTTTTTCTGCAGAGGGACCAGATAATAAATATTTTATACTTTATAGGCCACATGACCTTTGTCAGAGTGTCAACTCTGTCCTTGCTGTGCAGAAGCATCCATTAAACAATATATAAGCCATTGGGCACAGCTGTGTTCCAATAAAACTTTATTTAAAAAAAAACAGGAAGTAAATGGATTTGGCCCAGAGACCATACTTTGTGGACCCTGATCTAGCTGCCCACCCACTGGCTAGAAATCAATGTGAATTTCGTAGGTGTAATAAGACAGGTCAGTTACTGTTTCTAATTTAATAAGCTGCAATTTTAGGGGGCCCTGCAACACAATTGTTAGGAGTGACACAAGGAGAAGACGGAAGAGGAATTCGCACCGTACTGAGTGCGGCCTGATCGTGCATGCCGGAAACCCTAAAGTAGCAGTGACTTGTGCTAGAGGGAAGTTTGTTTCTTGTCTCTGTATGTCACATTTGGAGGTGAGCAGCTGAGGGATGCTGTGGCAACTCCCTCTCACACGGTCCTCAGGTGTCTGGGCTCCTTCCTTTTTCTGCCATGAATAGTCTTGGTCTCATGGTTCAAGACTGTAGCCAACATTTCAGGTAGAAAGATGGGGAAGGGAGGGAGGAAGATGTATATGCATAGCCTGTTGGTTCTGTTTCTTTAGAGAAACCTGGTCTTCAGGTCAGGGAACTCATCCACATTCTCCCTTCTGTTGGTAATTTTCAGTGTTTACGTGTGTGTGTGTGTGTGTGTGTGTGTATGTGTGTGTATGGGTGTGTATAGATATACTTTTTTCCTCCCCAGCTTGCTTCTTTGGGCCCTGGACTGATTCCCCAGGGAATCTTACCTTGCTGCCCATATTTTTTATTTTCAGGGAATTGTTAGAGGTAGCTTTTCTTGCAGGTGGATGATGCTAAAAAATCCAGTCTTCATGGACCCTAAAGACATTTTGATCTCTCGCTCCCAGCAACAAATCGGCCAGCATGACTGTATCTTGTAGGTAGTTTTGCTGCCTGCACATAGTAGGTGCTTGATAATGACTTGGTGAGTGAGTGATGCTTGAAGCAAAGCTGTTTTTGCTGATGGGCTACTCAGGGCAAGGTGCGAGGAAATCAGAGGAGGCCTGCATCAGCTGCAGAGGGACTCAGGCCGGCCCTGTCTACAAACAAACCTAATTAGCCGAGCCTGTGCCAGCTGCCCTGGCTGTACCCACCTGGAGGGGAGGTAAACCAGCATGCCCACGTGAACAAGCTCTACCCAATGCACCTGCGAAGGACTGATTTGCCTTAGGTCTAGTCAGTGAGGCCGACTGCAGGTAGCTGAGGGATTCCTAACGGGACTGGGCCACAGTTCTGGTGGGACTGGAGGTGAACCATGCAGCAAGGTGAGCAGCTGGAGGCGTCCTGGCTGGCAGGGGGCCTGCACCGGGCTCTGCCAGGCTTCTGCTGCCTGTGGCCCAGCAAGCGCACTGAGGAGCTGCTTTGACAGGGAGTCAGCTCCTGTGCAGCCCTGGCTCAGCATGCTCCTGACAGCCCTCTGCTCTGAGTGAAGGTGTGTCCACCCACAGGCTCTGTGCCCTGGGCACAGGGCACTGCCCTGGTACCCAGGAAACGCTGAGGTACTTTCAGCACATGCGCCCCTAGAAATGGGTCCCTCCTGGACCCATGGGGCAGGGACCTGTCCAGGGTAAGGCCTTGGCGAGACCCTTTCGGCTGCCTGTTAGCAGAAGCCGGGGAGGTCAGGAGCCTCACACCTGCTTGCAGAATTTAGGCAAGGAGCTCAAGGGTTGGGAGAGACATGGGAAGTGTGTGTCCCTTTGTGCCTGTGGTGTGTGGCCAGGATTTTGACTGAGCAGAACTGGGTCTGAATGCAATTCTGCCACTTACTGGTGAACAATGCGACTTCAAAAGAGCCTCTCAATTCCTTTAAGCCTCAATTTCCTCATGAGTAAAGGGGGCTAAAGTAAGTGTTATGGGCCATTTCCTGTCCTGCAAATTCACATGTGCAAGTCCTGACCCCAAGAACCTCAGAATGTGACCTTACTTGGAGACAGGGCCTTGACAGAGGTGATTAAGGTCAAATGTCTCCGATCCAATCTGACTGGTGTCCTTCCAAGAAGAGATCAGGACACAGATGTGCACAGGACCCGGGGGAGATGGTGCCCACATGTGCAGGAGGAACCAACACCCTGATCTGGAGCTGGGAGAAAATGAGTTTCTTTGTGTGAGTCGCCCGGGCTGTGGCACTTTGTGGTGGCAGCCTGACAAACTAGTGCAATATGTACCCAAGGGATTGCTACAGATTAATAAAGACACTATGTATAAAATGCTCAGTGTGGTTTCTGGCACACAGGCTACATATTGTCAGTAGCCTACTCTCCAGGCAGTGAAGGCCAGTGCAATATGGTGGTCCTGGCCTGGCCCACCGAGGTTAAGGTCTGGTTTAGTTACTTAACTTCCAGGCATCCCCAGGTTTCATATTTAAATACCCTGAATATCAATTTCCCTTTGTAAAATGGGGGAACGGGAAGTGCGTGCCACACAGTTGTTGCAGATTGGCACACACCCAGTGGCCACTGCTGTGTCATTAGCCGGGTGGCGCGGTGGGGGGCACCAGCTGTCTCCCTGTGCTAGGTATGCATGGTGTTGGTTACTCAGTAAGGCGCAGGAGAGGAGCATGGAGGACACTACTCCTGTCCCTGCTGGGCCCTTTTAGCTCTTCCCTGCATCATATTCCCCAGTCTCTTGTTAACTGAAACTATTATTTATATATGCTGCTCTCCAGAAATTTATCTATAAATTCCTTTTTCTTTTCAGTCTGTACAACCTGGGGATACCACATCCTGTATTTGCCAGTAAACCTTTTCTCTGCCTGCTGAGTTTTAGACGACAGTGCTGACAGCACTCTGAGTTACCAGGGGACTCAGCTCTGGGGTCTCATGGGGACACGGGGTCTGTAGTAAGACTCACCCCTTGAGCTTGCAGGATAAGCTTGAGTGTGGTGTTTGTCCTTTGGAGAGATACTGGTTAATTAAAAAATATGGATAAAAGGCAGCCCTTTCTTTTTAAAAAGACTTTATGGTGACAAGAAGATTTAACACGAGCTCTACCCTCATAACTGGTTTTCCGTGTGCAGAATGGCATTCGCTGTCTGCACTATTCTACAGAGCTCTACGGCTTTTTCATGTTGCAGAACAGAAATTTTAGGCATGTTGAGCAGGAGCTCCCCGTTTCCGCCTCCCCCGTCCCCTGGCAACCACCCTTCCCTCTCCGTTTCCAGGAGTGTGTCTACTTAGGTTCCTCTGGAGTGGGATCGGGCAGCATTTGCCCCCCGGCGACTGGCTTGCTTCTCTCAGCAGAATGTCCTCCAGGTTCAGCGTGTTGCTCCGTTCCGCAGGAAACCCTGCCCTTTCTCTAAAAGCAGTAAAATCAAGCACAAAAGTTGGCTGCCTGGAACCTGCTGCCAGAAAATCCCACCGACAGGTTCTGAGTGTCACAAGCTGGACTGGCCACCAACCAGTGATTCCCAATTGTCCCACCAGATGGCCCTCGACAGACTGATAAGCAAGGGGTGTGGGAGGCCTGGGGGCTGGCTGGTGCCCAGGTGATCAGTGACCTGATGCCAGCAGGAGACTCCTTTGAAGAAGCAGGTATAATCTTGCAAATGTGCGTGAGCTTTGTGTGGATGGTGCCCTCTGTTAACACTCTCCAGCCCCTCCTAGGGTTGGGCCTCTACCTCTATATCCATATTCACTTTAGATGCAGAATAGTATTTAAGGTCTTTACAGAGAAGTAGAACAGAAGTGCTCAGAGGATTTTACACTCTCCCCCCATACCCTACCCCAGCGCACAGCTGAGCACCTCGGGCGCCTCGCCCTCCCTGAGATCCAGGGCACCAGATGTGAGGAGGAGTTAGGGTCAGGCCCCTTCCCTTCCTCCTCCCCCTGCCCTGCTTTTGTCCCTGTCTTTGGTTGTCAGGCCTGGGGGTGGTCCTGGCTTCCCTGGGTGAGCAGGGATCCTTTCTGAGGTATTAACAGAAGGGGGTTTAAGATTTGACCCCCATCAGGGGTTTTAATTTAAGCAGAAGCTCTGGAGGACAGACCAATTCTGGGATGCTCAGGAATGAGACTGAACTCCTGAAAGGGTAATCTGCAGCAGGGGCCCCTGCCCCCATCCCCAGCCCTCCCGGACTGGTGGAGGTCCCCTGGGGAGGCTCCTATCCACCCGGCTGCTCCCCGTCCTGGGTCTCTGCTCCTGGGGCCCAGAGGACAGGTTTGCTTAGTGGCCTCATGCTGTTGTGTCTTCTGAGGCCCAGGCATGGGTGAGGTGGGGCAGACATCCTCCACCACTGAGCCTGTGGCTGCACGGAGACTCCCCCGAGGGCTGGCCCTGCCGGTCACGCTCCCTCAGCGGACGCTGGCAACCCAGGTTCCACACACTCTGCAGTAGTGGGGCCGCAAAGAGAATTTAGGGATCCCACCCCTGCTGCTCCCCCTTGGAAGCCTCCAGTCCCACGGGGGGGTCTGAACAAAAGGCAACAAAAACAAGCCAAACCAGGACCACCTGACGCGGATTATTCTCCTTTTTTGTGTTGGACAAACCAGGCAAGCTCCCAGCTACACATCCTGAGCTCTTGAAACCTGTGCTAAGGAAATGCTTAGACCAGAATTAAATCCAGGTTGTGGTAGATGAGCAGGTAACTCTGCCACATTTGGATTCACCTGTCGACTCTAAGAATGATACAATGTGTTGGATTTTGCTACTGTGTGTGTTTTGTAAAATGACTAGGGCTCCAGGGAATGGGAAGCAGCAGAAAGAGGGGAAGTCTACCTTTAAACACCTTACACTACATTTTTTAAAGAGTAGCTACTTTGCCTTCTCTCTGCAAGAACTACATGGAGCTTCGCAGCAGTGCAGGCCAGGAGGACTTTCATGCTGAGAGTGTTTATTAGCACGGTGTGTAGTGGGAGCTATGCACTCCCAGGCCCTGAGTGCCTGTGGCCTGAAGCCCTTTGGGTGGAGGTAGAGGCCCAACCCTAGGAGGGGCTGGAGAGTGTTAACAGAGGGCACCATCCACACACAGGGACTCCTGCAGGCCCCCAGCACTGAGCTGGTCTCTAGTTCTGGAAGGCCACCAAGACATTCCCGCCTGCTGCCCAGCAGCTGGTCAGCTTACTCACAATGACACCTCTCCTCTACCAGCCGCCTTGGCCGTCCGGGGGTAGAGGCAGCGAGGTGCAGGAGGGCACGGCCAGTGCCACGTAGCTAGGACAGCGGGCAGGGACAGAAGGACGGGAGCTCTGTCCTGCTTTCTCCTTGAGCTCAGGACTCAGGAGGGAGCCGTGGTTCCTCTAAGGTCACCCACAGGCTTTTCTCTTTTTCTCCTAACCAGCAGACACCCTTGAGGTACTGGCTGGTTTTCAAAGAGAAAAAGGACATTCTTTGAGTTCAAAGACTAAACAAAATCCGTTTTCTGAATTTTAAGGAAGATCAAGGCTAAGATTTCCACACCTAGCTTTCCTGCAAAACCCACCAGGCAAAGAGAAAAGATGCCCTTCTTAGGTGCCCCACCTGTCCCTTCAAACGCACCGGGCCTAGCAGGAAGAGAAGCAAAGAGCATCTCCCCAGGGGCCCCTTGTGCCCCCGCCGGGAAGACCTGCCGACGGGCGCTGACGCGGGGCGCAGGCTGGGCCCTGGGGCAGGGCGGCGACAGGTTCCCGGGGCTGCGGCCTCCCGTCTCCGCCTGGGACCCCGCCTGGAGCCCTTGGCCCCTCCCCCGCCTTCAGCTCCCTCTCCAGGGGCCCCCTTCCCCGGCAGCACCCTCACCCCCGCGTCCCTGCACCTCTATACCCCCTTCCCCATCGTTCCCCGGCCCCTCCCCCGCCCGCCCCCTCCCGCCCCGGCCCCGCCCCCGCGCCCCCTCCCCAGCCGCCGGCCGAGTCCGGGCATGCGCCGTGCGCCGCGGGAAGCGGGCGGGAGCGGCGCGCGCCACTCGGGTCCCCTTCCTGCACCGCGCCGCCACTTGCCGGTTGCTAAGCAGTTGCCGTCGTTTCTGGGGGCATTGCAGGGGCTGTTGCTAATTGAAGAAGCCCGCGAGCCGCAGCATCGCCCCCTGGGCGCCGCCTTGCGCGCCGAGCGTTCAAAGAGGTGTTAGGCTGGGTGCGCTGGGTGCCCGCTGTCAGCGCAGCTCCCCAGAATAGCGTGTGATTTCGGAAGTATGGACTGAGTCCACCCCTACCCTCCGCCCGCACTCTGCTGGCCCCCGCCTCGCCGTCACACCGCACCTGCGCCCGGACGGACACCATGACCACCGCCAAGGAGCCGAGCGCCGCGGGGAAGTCGGCGCAGCAGCAGGAGCAGGTGAGGCGGGAGGGGCGGGACGCGTGCTCCCCGGCGACCGGGCCGGGGTCCACTGTCCCAACCTGCGCTGCAAAGCTGCAGCTAGAATGCCGGGTGGCCGCCTCGCCGGTTTCTGGCTGGAAGGTCCCCTGGTCTGTCAAAATGCGCTGGTACAGGGCGCCTCGGCGAGGTAAACTTGGTGTGCGGGGACCTTGGGACAAAGGCCTCTCATCAGAGCTGCCTAATTTGGCGTGTCAGTGGTGAAGGTCTCCAGCTACTTTGTATTTTTCTGGGTGGGAATGGAGCAGGTGGGTAGGCTCCGTCAAATTATTGCTTATTCCGAGCCCCCAAAGGATGTCACTTTGGATGTAACACAAGCCGAAAGAAGGCATATGAGCGACGTTTAAAGGACTTTCCTCTTGATTTCTGTGTTCCTCCTTTTTCTTGAAATGTCTCAAGGAATTGAACAGACGACCGCTGCTCATCCTGGCATTTAGAGAGCGCAGACTCACCCCTCCTGAAAAGCCTAAGGACGCTCAGCTGGGACCGAGTGGGGGCCCCAGCTGAGAAGCAGCAGGTCTTAGAAGGAAGGCCAAGGATGGCCAGCCTGCGCCGGTGTCCCCGCAGGGCAGAGGGCGCTTGCTCCCTGCCCTGGGGGGACCCACTGTCTTCAGAGGCTTCCAGTTGGGGAGTAAAGGGGAGCCAGTGAGCTGTGTTTTACCACTCAAGTGGATATTGTAATTCCCTTCTCAGAAGAGCTTGAGGGTTCTTATCTTTTAATCACTGCTTAGTTTCTCCTCAGGCAGATCATTAAAATAGATCCTGGGAGACCCCAGAAGATTCTAAAGCAAGTTGCTCCAGCTTGGTAGGTCAACAGCAGAAGCTGATTTCCTCTGTGCATTTAGGTGGTGGTAGGGCTGACTTGCTCGATTGGAACCAGGAAAGGGGGCGCCTCTGACGTTCAGGGAAGCCGAGAGCCTCTTTGAGGACACTGTGTGAGAAGCCCCATAGCGTATGAAGGCTACTTTGGGTCTGTATTTTCCGTGAGCAGCATTTTTTGGGTCCTTTCCTCAAAGCCCAACTTTTGATTAAAAAGAAAAACAGAACATGTTAGTACTATCAACATCATCTAAAGAATTTAAATAGAACTTAATTTCTTCTTGGAAGATTTTGTATATAGGAAAATTAAGAATTCTCACGCAGGGGGATTGTTTGAGGGTTACTGCTCAGTGGAGCATGAACACGTTTACAATACCAGAGTAGGCCCTCCTCTTAAAGAATCCGACAGAGTATTTTTTCCAGTGCAGAACTCTTTGGCCCTGCGGAGCACCCTGTAGCTCCTGGGGCTTCCTCTTGTGCCTGGTGTCCTCCCTCACTAGCTGTGACACACACGTGCCCTGGGCTTGCTGGCCCCAGTGAGGAGTCAGGTATCATTTCTGACTGGGGACGGAGGTGCTCATGATAGGGAGGAGACATTACCGTTTCTAGGTCTAAACCCAAGGGTGAGTGCTCCAAAGCCCACTCTATGTGATGTAAAAGACCACCCGTGGCGCCCATACAGTTTGGACCCCTTTTGCCTAGTTGCTCACATCAGGAGGCTGGAAATAGTTATTTAGGGTGTGGGTTTTGGAGAATATCTAAGGTCTTGTCTGTCGACCTCTTGGTCACTGGAAATCTCCCATGCTTGCACCTCTACGTGGTAGAATTCCTCAGCTGGCCTAACACGGAAGGCCAGAGAAAGCTCCCTAACACTGTGGGCTCCAGCAGTGCTTAGGAAGGCCCCTTTCTCCATTCTCAGAGCGCATCTTCTTCATCCTGAGAAATGCATGCAGCTCACCTGTGAAGTGGCACAGATGGAGGTCAGCAGCAGGCGTAGGGTAGGGGAAGCAAAACTGGATAGAGTACTCACATCTGAAATCAATAGACCTTTAAGGGATGTTGGCGAACTTCTTAAACTGCTCAGAACAGAAAGAGGTAAATTGAATACTTACTTCACGAAGACTTTCTTCTTCCTCCATTATTTATCAATTAAAAAAAGACATTTAAACGATTTGTTCTAAATGCTTAGACTGCAGAGCTCTTAATGAGTTCTTAATTCTTTATTTCATTTTTTTTCCTTGCTAACGGAGCTTTGGGGATAGCCCCAAACTCAAGCTGGTAGGATTTCTACGGAGACCAGGACAGAGGAACAGGTTTTTTTTTTTTTTTTTTAAGGAGAGACACATAGATAGTGCTAGCTTGTGGTTTGGTTTGGTTTTTAAGTTGGGGATCATTTAATTTTACTAACTTCGTGGCTGCCTCCAAATCAGCAAGTCTTAGTTCTTAATTGAAACTCCATGCCAGCACCGTACATCCCAGATTGTAAGGCGCCGATCTGAGGTTTTGGATTTCATGTAACCTGATATTTATGTCCAACACGGTTTGAAATTTTTTCTGGTGATGGCAGTGGACTACCTCTTAGTTCTTAGCATGCTACCAGAGGCATGGTACAGTTTCTTATCTGCCTTGGTGTTTGGAAGCTAGGCATGTGGGTGGTGGCTGGAAATAACTTTGATTGCTGAGGATTACTGCAAACTATGAAAAAAACATCTAGGAAAAGGTCTAAAACGAAATGATTTTACCTATTGATTCGAGATTGCTGAATTTTTCCAATTTGTTTGCAAATATATGAAAAACAGATAAATATGTGTTTTAAAAAAAGCATACTATATGAACACAGCAGAATAAAATGGAGAATATTCTTCTAGAAGACCATTTCTCTTTCACTTTGGAGATGTTAAAACTAATTTTTAAATGAAGTGTTGACAGCCCAGAGATGTTTGGAAGCAATACGTCATTTAAGCTGAATGAGTTGGCCTCATCTTTTAGCTCTAAAGCCAGTTAGATGGTGCAGAGGTTCCTGGGGAAACTCAGCACCCACGGGCCAGCACCCTGCCTCACCACGGGCCCACAGTTAAGCCTCATGGGTGAAGTAGAAAAAGCTGAGGCTAATTTGGTTTACATTTACTATTTTCTCACAAATCCTTCCTTAGAGAACCAAATTAAGGGATTTTTTTTTCCTTAAAATAATTAAAAGCACAAATTTGTTTTAAAATACGCTGTCATAGGCTGTCCTCATTTCAAATGACTTAAAATTGAAAAGCAGTGATCACAGTGGTGTTGAGGGTGAGAGAAGACAGGAAGATTAATTCTTCTGCTTCCAGTGAGCCATGACACATTTACGCTCAAATACTGAGCAGTGATACATTTTCAGGGGAGGATTGTGTGTCTGTGCTGTGTGTAGACACCCATGTGCAGGCCTCACATATCACAACATCACAGAGTCGGGAAAGACCTTGCCATTGCGCCTCTCAGCCTGGCCCACTTCCTTGGGTTCAGGAATCACACAAACAAATAATATGGCTTTCCTTCAAAATATTTCCCCAAAGCCTCTTTTCGTATGGAGATCTTCTGTGTTCTATTAAATAGCTTGGGTCTTCTTCTGTATGTAATGTTCAGTCATCTCTCTGACTTCTTGGGATGCGAAAACCACTGGGGCTGACAGTGCTTTGTGTATATGACAGTTTCTGTTGCTTCTTAGTTTTCTCTGAACTGCACAAATCCTAATACATAGCACTGATCTATTTTCCTATTGTGAGCTCCAGGACCTAGTGTTGACTGGTAAGTTAAATTATTTATCTAAACCGTTGTACTAATCCATTAGAGAAGAGTTTTCTAGCGTGGATGGAATTTTATAAACAATGAATTCTCCAAAGTGGACGTTAAAAGCATGAGGTCCAGAGTTGGGAGAGAAAACAGGCCTTCCCCAGGCACACAGGTGACGACCCTGGAGCAGGCCCTCTGACATTTCCCGTCCAGGGCTCTTTGCTTTAGATCTCGTAGCTTTCAGTAGTAAAATTAGGTACTGAAACAGGCTCTTGTCTTTGACCATCATGAGAGTTAAAGTTTTTATGTAACTGTTAAAGGAAAAGGCAGCATGAGGCATTGGCAGTGAAGGTACATGTGCAGTTAATAAAGAAGGAGGAGAAAACCCAGAATGAGATTCAGCCCAAGGAAGTACAAACATGACTGATTTATGTCTCTCCCAATAGGAGATACGGTCCTTTCATGATTCAAAAAGGGAATGCAGTCATTTTACCAACATAAATTAAATTCTGTTCTGCTCATGGTCTAAGTTATCAAAGCCTCTGTGGGTAAAGTGGACACTGAAGAATAAGGATGGCAGGTTTTGAAGGGTGTGCAGAGACCTACCTAGGCCTTGCAGACTCCAGAGCAGGGGCTGCGAAGCGTGTGCTATGTGAAGGCTTTGAGAGGAGACATCAGACATGTCCTGGAGAGGCACGTTCGGAGACAGACTGTCAGGCCTGAGATCTGGGGATGGGTCCTGGAAGGGTGGGGCAGGGCAGGGGTAGCACCAGGGACGTCCGCGGCCAGAAGGAGGGTGGCTGGTGCATGCCCTTCCTAGAGGCGGTTCATCTGGTCTCACCACCGTGGAGCGAATAGCTAGCTTGAAGCCATGGCGCATTGTGCTCTGGTGCCTGCAGGGAGTTCCCATCCTCTGGGATGCAAGGCACTTGATATATGACACTAAGTCAATCAGCAAGTGTCACTGAGTAGACTAAATGAACACCTAAACAATCCCAGCTTGGCGGTTTGCACAGCCCAGACTCAAATGGAAAGCAGCTGCCTTTTCTTTTTGAAAAATGCCTTTTTTGGGCATTGAAACACATTTTACAGGTAATGCTGACATTCCATTGAACTTCATCCTGCCCCTCAATTTGAATACTGGAGTTACAATGTCAAGTGTAGCCAAGACCTTCAAGTGCTCCACCGAGAAAACCTGGGGGACTTTGAGGTTCGGAGGCTGCTTTCTGTTCACCTTCCCCCAAATGGCTTCAATTCCTGCCTGTGGAAACTGTGAGGATGCTAATGGCTTATGGTAATGAACAGTCACCATGTTTCTGCCTCACTGGGAAGCATGGCATTTTTATCTGTTCCGGAAATGAGCTGTGCCCGAGTTTGGCATTAATAGATTTGGCTTTGCTTTAGACATCTTTCACCTGCTCTCCATGAGAAAGAGGGCAGAGTGAGTCTGCTGACCTAGAGTTCAAAAAACTGAGGAAAAGATTATAATTGGGGAAGAAGTGTTTCTCTATAAGCTTTTGGAAATCAGTGGTTGTTTGAAGTCCTTGCTTTAAAAAGATCAGACAAGTGGAGGTTGTGTATTCTTGTTTCAGACATCGTTTGTTTCAGATGTGCCTTTAAGTTTTTGGTATCTTTACCTTGTGGCCTTAAAAACGTGGGAGTAGATGACCAAGTCAGCTTGAGTGGAGTTTAAGCCTGACTCCCGTTTGTGGTCATTCTGCATGAGGCTGAGGCTCTCAGGCCCTTCCTGACTTGGGTGTTCTGTGTTCCTTAAAGTGCCGAAGTGAGTGAAGGTGGGGGGAGACGATTTGAGGGAAATAGCCCAGGAAACAAGATTCTCCTTCCTCCCACCACCTCCCTCTGGTGTCTTCACAGCCGCATCCCATGCAGGCCTTTAATCACCACTAGTTCCTAGAACATACCATTATTTGCTCACAGTTGACTCTTCCTATCACAACCTCCACCTGGCCTTGCTAAATGACCAAGACATGTCGGATCACTAAAATAATGTCTCAGGTCAATGTAATGTATGATTTTCTTTGAGAGCGTTCATAATTTTAATAATAACTGTTGGTGATGAAAGCCAATGGAATTATTTATTAATGGTTGGAATTTCACATACAAAGTTATGGCAGAGCTGATGGAAGAAAAAATACGGTGTCTAATTCTAATCAATAATGAAGAATTAAGCAGAGGTCACAGTGAATTCAGTCTTGCCGTCTCTTAAATCACCGACAGGTCGTGCACGCCCTGTAAGTATCTGTTAATTCCACATTTACGTTAGAGCCGGTCTTGTATCAGGCAAGTGCCAAATAACAGGTCTGTGGTTGCTTTAGGCTTCCAGTTTGAGGAAGAGTTTATAGTAATGGAGCTGAAATTTGCAGCAATCCCTTCTTAGGAAACCTTGCTGTGAGCGCAGAGTCAGGGCTGTGGACCCCCTTCCACAGGGTGTCCGTCTGTTTTTAGCAGTGGTGGCTAGGATGCCGTATAGGATCTGAATGCAGTCCTACACAGTGGCTTTACAAAACGCATTCACGATTTAATAAAGTCTTGATAACCTAATGCTCTGTGACAGTTTTTATGTTATTTCCCTACTAATATCTGATCAATTTTTAAAGAGGTTTAACTTCCCTTGCCAGAACTAAAGGAAGACTGTCTTCCCCCATCTGAAGCTGCATGAGGCTCTGAGCGTCATCTCAAGCTGCTAAATTGTTAATTTGGAACGCAGGCTTCTGAGAAGTGTCTGCATGCACGCTTGTGTGTGGAGGTGGCGGACAGACGCAGAGGAACCAGCGCAGTCTGCCATTTGAAATGGGACAGCCATGGTGGTTGGGATGGGAGTGCTTTCAGAGCATGTTGAAAGGTCGGAGTCCGTCTTCTAACATGCCCACAGGACTCCTCTGGAAGGTGCTGGAACTCATGCTTTTGGAAGGAGGGACCCAGCCATTTAAATAGGTTACCCACGGCAAGATGAGCATCACAACAAGAGTTCGAAACCATCCCCTTTTTTATAAATTAATAGGCAACACAGATGCCCTCAAGTGGTGGTGATGTGTGTTTTAAAATGAATGAAATAATTTTACGTCTCTACTTTGAAGAGGTGACTTTTCTTGTTAGAATTGGAGGTGGTTATAACTTTCACTCAGGGAATTCTAAAATTATGCCTCTCACTATGTATTTTAAGTTGGGTCCCTTAATAGGAGAGGGAAGTAAACATATTTTTACATGTTAATAGCTTGCCAAATACTCTGTCCACTTATCAAATGTTGGATCAGAGGAAGGTTTTTATTTTGATAAATAGGCACAGGAAGAGGAGGAGCAAGTAGCAGAAACGGGGAGTCAGACAGGACGACGTGAGCCTGGAGGACAGCCTGAAGGGCAGGCTGAGCCGTCTGTCCTGTGGGGGCGGGGAGATGGCTTTGGGAAACAGGAAACGCTGGGAGGGCTTCAAAGCCATGAGGGCATGGCAGACAGCAAAGGGTCAGCAAAATGCTGGAAGAAAGGGGACAAATCTGACTTAACATGATATGTTTCTGCTTAAAAGAAGATTTGGACATAGGCAAAAATCTCTTGGACATAAACATGAGCAACTTCTTCATGAACATATCTCCCTGGGCAAGAGAAACAAAAGCAAAAATGAACAAGTGGGACTATATCAAGCTGAAAAGCTTCTGTACAGCAAAAGACACCATCAGTAGAACAAAAAGACATCCTACGGTATGGGAGAATATATTCATAAAAAACGTATCTGATAAAGGATTGACATCCAAAATATATAAAGAACTCATGCACCGTAACAAACAAAAAGCAAACAATCCAATTAAGAAATGGGCAGAGGACATGAACAGACACTTCTCTAAAGAAGAAATTCAGATGGCCAACAGACACATGAAAAGATGCTCCACATCACTAATCATCAGAGAAATGCAGATTAAAACCACAATGAGATATCACCTCACACCAGTGAGGATGGCCAACATCCAAAACACAAACAACAACAAATGTTGGCGAGGATGTGGAGAAAAGGGAACCCTCCTACACTGCTGGTGGGACTGCAAATTAGTTCAACCATTGTGGAAAGCAGTATGGAGGTTCCTCAAAAAACTCAAAATAGAAATACCATTTGACCCAGGAATTCCACTCCTAGGAATTTACCCTAAGAATGCAGCAGCCCGTTTGAAAAAGACAGATGCACCCCTATGTTTATTGCAGCACTATTTACAATAGCCAAGAAATGGAAGCAACCTAAGTGTCCATCAGTAGATGAATGGATAAAGAAGATGTGGTACATATACACAATGGAATATTATTCAGCCATAAGAAGAAAACAAATCCTACCAATTGCAACAACATGGATGGAGCTAGAGGGTATTATGCTCAGTGAAATAAGCCAAGCCGAAAAAGACAAGTATCAAATGATTTCACTCATATGTGGAGTATAAGAACAAAGAAAAAATACTGAAGGAACAAAACAGCAGCAGACTCACAGAACCCAAGAATGGACTAATAGTTACCAAAGGGAAAGGGACTGGGGAAAATGGGTGGGAAGGGAGGGATAAGAGGGAAAAAGGGGCATTACGATTAGCAGATGTAATGTTGGGGGGGCACGGGGAGGGCAGTACAACTCAGAGAAGACAAGTAGTGATTTTATAGCATCTCACTATACTGATGGACAGTGACTGTAATGGGGTTGGTGGGGGGGACCTGATGAAGGGGTAGTTTAATAACCATAATATTGCACATGTAATTGTAGATTAATGATAAAATAAATTATATTAAAAAAAGATTTGGAGAAATATAAGAAACTGGAGGAACGACATAGACATAAACATTATTTTATGAGTGTGATTATTTAATCTAGGCATGTTTTGATGATGTAAAAAGGCCACTGGAAGCTTCTGGTTTTCAAAAAGCTGGAAGATTTGTGATGTCCCAAATACAATTCAGGTTACCTAGAACTAACGAGCTACACCCCCCCCACACTCACACAGACACACATGTAAATGTAGTATTTCTTGAAATAGCCTGAGATATTTTTAAGAAAACTCAAGACAATCAGAATTTCTGGCTCTGGTTTTGGAAAAAAAAACAAACAAAAAACACTCCATTCTCCCAATACCACGTCATATGGTGCACAGTTAAAGAATGAGATTAACCAACATGGGAACTTGGGCAGGTAAAAATTGTTTTATCATTAAAAGTCATAAAGCCTTAATGCCTCCAAACTCCTTTAATACATTTTACTAATTTTACCTGCTCATGGCCAGGGTCGGGCAGGTAGCCGACCTCTGCCTTGCCGGTGACCTGCCTCGCTGGGAGCTGGGAGAACAGGTGTGTTTGGCGTGGATGCCCTTGACTTCTGACCCCAGCTCTTCCCCCTGGGCTGGGGGGCCTCGGGCAAGTCTGACCCGATCCCACATCTGGGGATGAACCCATCATGCTGCTGCTGTGAAGAAAATATTTATTAAGCACAGAATACTGTTCTTAGTGTGGAGATTTCAAACTACTGCTTAATGAATGCTTACTAAGTGTGCTGGCATAACTGATATTTGAATAGAATCTTCTTTTCAGCATTTGGTAAGGGCTTGTGTGTCCATTCTAAGATGGGTTCAATAAAATCATAGAATGTTCACCTTTTAAGGCGTTTTGTAGATCATCTTGCTCAGTGACCTTTAGTAACAAAAACCTTTTCCCCGAAAGCAATAAGCCAAGTCTGACATGTGGAAGGTTTCCTAGTGGCCCCAGAACATGTCAGCCGAATTCCGAAGGGGTTTGGAGCACAGCTTACGAACTGGATATCTAATTCAGCAGTCTGATTTTACACGGGAGGAAATAAGGCTCAGAAGGTTTGAATAAGTTACCTAAATCACACTTTCAAATTGCAGATTCAGGACACAAATGCTGTTTTTTTTTTCCTGCTGAAAATCAAACAATCCCGGGTGAGACGTGGTAAAAATAATACACTAAGAAGATTAACACAAAAGCTGATATTAACTGGAAACTGCAAAAGAAAGCAATTAAGCATTATAGATGCATTAAAAAAATCCTTGTCTGGAGATCACATTTAAGTTATTAGTTATTTAATGAAGGATTTTGAATATAAGGAAACAAAAAATGAAGATGTTTCATGTTTTTCTCCCTGATTTTTAAAATTAAGCAGCAATTAATTCTGCATGCTTTGGAGGTGTGCAATAGGTAATTTTCAATCTCATCTTACACGTGAATAACTTCAAAGGTAGTAGTTATATAAGTGGGAAAATGATACTGAAAGAGAGGAGTCGGAGTACCACCTGTATAAATGGGTTTTGGTCCAGCAGGAGTTCAGATGTTGAAACATCTGGAAATTGGTTCTCAAGCTTCAACTGAGCCAGTAGTATGTCAGTCCCTTTTGAGGGTATGATGGAAGCTGGGGACCTGCTCACCAAGGAAGTCCTACTGCTCCTGATTTTGAGAGGCTCACGGACACTGTTTTATCTGTAAACTCCAGGTTAAGTGCCTCTGTTCCATTAATGTGGGCTTTCAGCAAGCCAGCAGTCTTAAGACACGTCAGAGGGGGAGTGCGGTGTAGGAGCTTATCAGCTTGAGACTCAGGTAGGTCTGAGTTCAAATCCCGACTCTGGTCCTTACCAGGTAGGTGCTTGGACTGTTTGCTTAACCTCAGTTCCACACTGACTAATAATAGCTCTGAGTGTTGTCAGTGTGGTGATTTTGTATCAGACCTGGTAAAGAATGAGAGACGTGGTGACATGATACTAGTTGGTTCAAAATTTTTCCTGTCTCCATTGCCCTCCTCCCCTGACAGCCCGTCGGCTGTGGAGAGAAGTTGCTCTGACTGGATACCTGGGTTTCCTTCATGTGAGGTGTGTTTGCTGTGTTGAATGAGGTAGTTGACTTTCCTTAACTGCCGCTGTGCTTGAAATTGCACAGATAATAAGCTGCACTTGAAGCAATTTATCTGCAGCTTTTGACTCTATTAAATTCACTTAGGCATGTGGCTAAATAGTTATGTTAAGGTACTCGAAGCTTAGTTGTGGTTTATTCGTTGTCAAAAATGTATTTGTAACTTAGATGCTTATCTAACTCAGATCAGTAATGATACTGATATTCACCTGGGGTGGTCCCTCAGTTAATATATGCAGCTTTGTATGCCAAGTAGACTCTGTATTTTAGATTTATTTAAATCTTACAGTGTGGCCAGGTTTAAGATTACTGCATTTAGTTTCTGAAGAATTATGGTCCTTGAAACAAACAGATATATGACTAGAATTTTTTATTGGCTTATTTCTATGCTGCAGTAGCTCTGGTGAAAACTTGAGATATATGCAGTTATGTTGTCATTGGTTGAATGAGGAAATTATACTTAAAGTAACAGACAGTAATGGAATCCATGAAAAACAGTAAAGGGAAAAAATCCCTGCACGAGAGTTTGGCTTGTACCTTTGTGAAGCCCGTGGTGGCTTACAGAAAGTGTTCTCATCAAAAGGCTACTAAGGAAAAATACTAAACTTTTCTGTGTTTTTCACTCAGATCTTATTTTCATGAAAGAAACTCAAATTATCTTTTAATTCTGTAGTAGCTTCTGAGCTGATGCAGTGTCCTCCATTTTAGGAGCCTACAGAGAATTTGGGAAAACATCAGAGTTTTAATTTTCAAAGAATAAGATTTTATGAGCTTTCTCGTATGGGAGAATCCTCACTTCCAGCCTCAAATCACCTGTTTGTTGACACTGAGAATACTCGTGGAGATTGTGTATTACATAGTCTTATCAGTAATGTGTGTGAGTTTTATGATATAGGGCTCATTATTTATCCCTCTTCTGCCCACCCTTCCCATGCTTAGGAATATCAGTTATGTCCTTAGTATGCCGTAAAGAGGTGTAATGAAGCTCAAGAATATGAGAGGGTCTTGGGGGGAAATTATTCAGCCACAAATCAGTTACACCCATACGTACCACATTCTGTCCTGTATGCCTTTGTCTCTTCCAGCCCCCCAACTACCAGACCAAAAGGGAGAGATAACCTCACTGAAGGATCTTTGATAATGACTTGTACATGGATAAGCTTCTTGGAAAGATAAGTTCCTTGGCTGTTTTTTGTTGTGCTGCTTAGAGATTCCCCAGTTCAGGTCTGTTGTAGCCTAACTAGAGATCACTGACAGATGATGAGGGACCCTGCAAGGTGTGAATGAAGAGGTGCATTATTTTCTTTCTTCCTGAGCTCAGTAAGTGCAATGTAGTAACGATCCAGTGTCATTTGTCCTCAGCCATATGCATGAGCATGTATGTTACAGAAAAGGGAAGAAGCTTTGCTGTGGTTGACCGCTGCAGAGATATGTTGTCTCCAGTTTCTTTGTTGGCAGTTAGAATCCCTGTTGTGGAAGCTGTGTGCACACGCATGCTCATCTGTCCTTCTGTCCAGTCTGTCCTCCACCAGCCCTCTGGTGTGGACAGACGCCCCTCCGGTGCTGGTCGTTGTTTGGTGCCTCAGGCCTGCAATGAGGGCAGGAGGCCGTCGTGTCAGAGGAGAGCGATGCACACTGAGGACTGCTGTGAGCCGTCTCACCAGAGTACTTGTCATCACGAGTTTCCTCAACAGTCTTACTGATATTTTAAAGCATAAATTATGCCTGACGATTATCAGTTTCATGTAAAAATACAAAGACTGTTTTGATGGAAGGACTGAAATAAAGTGACCATTCCTTTTTTTTTCCCCCTCAAATTGTTTTTGCTTTAAGGCAGGTGAAATTTTTATTTCCAGAGATAAGAATGAAACTCCTAATTTTTCTCTGTATAATTTTGATATCTAGACTAGAATAATACTAGGATTTTATATTTGTGTAACATTTAACACAAGTGCTAATAAAAAATGTAACACAAGCCACATACGTAATTTAAAATTTGTTAGTAGCCACATTAAAAAATTAAAAAGAAATTGAATTCATTTTACAATACATTTTATTTAACCCAATATGTCTAAAATCTTATTCCAACATAAAACCAAAATACAAAATTATTGATATTGTTTCATTCTGTTTGCCATACTAAGTCTTTGAAATTGTGTATTTTTCACCCACAATACATCTCAAGTCATACTCCCCACATTTCAAGTCCTGAATCTGCATGTGGCTAATGTGGTCTGTTTTGGATAGCAGCTCGGTACTGTACTTGGTTTTCACATGAAATTACCTCATATCCTCTACTGTCTTTGATTCTATGGTCAAATATTCTATTACATCTGGTAATAGAAACCATAACTAAGTTCCATATAATGAAGAGAAAAATGAGACAGTTGTGCTTTTGTTTGCACTTACATTGGCAAACGTAGTAGTTTTCTAAAGTGTCAGAAAAGGTAGTTTTCTTTCTATGTAAATACTGGGAACTAAGAAAAAGGTAATATTCATTCTATATAAATATTTACTGAGCATTTACTAGGTGTTAAGCACACTTCTGGGCACAAGGAACTGGAGGAAATAAAATAACTTAAAATTTATCAAGTTTCGATTGTGTGCTAGGCATTGTTCTCTGCATTTAATTATACTGGCAGCCCGAATTAGCATTTACAGAAGTGCTGCCATTTCACAAAGCCTGTTCTCCTTGTGTCCCTTTCTACCACCAGCACCCCGCCCCTGCCCCAAGATGAATAGTAGGTCCGCGATAAAGTAGCAGCCTTGTCTGGTGGAAGAGTGAGTTGGAAGAGAGATTTGACCCAGTGAGGGCTTTTTTTTTTTTTTTTTTGGTTACTTCATTGTTGCTGCTCACTGGCCCTGATGCTGATTAGAAATGGGCAATGGGCATATGCAGGAGGCTCAACAGCGGTTCTTCCCTGTTCTGCCCACTGGCCTGTGCACTTCTGTTTGTGTTAAGCAGACTGATGGTGCGCAGTTGCAGAGGGCTGAGAAATGAAGCCTCGGGGAGAGCAGCTCCTTCTATCCACAGAACCTCTTACTCCTCAAACAGAGTAGCTGGCTGCCAGAAGCTTCTGCAGTACCCCTAGCTCAGCCCCTAGGAGAGAGCTCTCCTGTCCCTGCCGTCTCCAGCCAGGAAACACTCATGGAGGCACTCTGCCTGGCCTGGCTAAGGCTCGAGTCCATCTGTAGACCAGTCAGCTGGTCTAGGGACAGAGGCACCGTGACTCCACTTTCTGAATTGTAAACTGTAACCGTTAGGACTTGAAGGGCTCTCATTGTGTCATGATGCCCCGTGTATATGTGTTTTAGAAGGAAAAGCATTTGAATGCGGAAAAGCCAAACAGCCTTTTTTTGACCTCAGTTCTCTGTCCTGGACCAACATGAGCAGTCTGACCGGCTCTGTGTTTCTGACCTACCCTTCCATCAGGAGAAGGGTCTATACCTCCGTCATGCTCAGACGCTTTACCAAACAAGTTACATGCACAGAAGGACCAACGGGAGCAGGGCAGTTTTGTTTGGTCTGAGCCTGTGTACCTGCTGGTATTCTGTGCCATGAAGAGAATCATGCTTAATCAAGTTTCAGCTGTAGGCAACATGGTAGATCCCAACAGTGTAAAGCCTAACATCTATCTTCAGGGAGTTTACACAGAGGACTTAGAGTAGATTCGTTAAACCATAGCAGTGTAGACTGATCAGAAAGTTTCCTGTACTTAGTTCCAGGTGTACTCAGGAAGGTAGCATTTATGAGATATTACTATGGAGAGAAAGCATCAAATACTGAGAGGGGTTTTATAGGCAGTAAGCATTATACCTCTTGTCTTCAAGACGTTTGAAGTGTGGAAACAGGCTCACATTAGCTAAATATGCCTATCAGATGCTGTTACTTGTGTCACGTGACTCAGATGTCATCAGCCTGGTTTCCAAAGCCACGTACAACATCAGATCAGGTAACGTGTGAACATTCATTATGAACTATCATACCATACAAACCAAGGGGCTCTAACTGTCATCATACCTTCCGGTTTATAGTTCATCATGGATGCTGTCCTGCTTGCCAGGAAGAATGGGCCCATTAGCCACTTGAGGAAAATAAATGGGATAATAAGGGAAATTCAAAACCAAATGCCCTTCCACACACGTCTTGAGAAAGTTCATAAAATTGTTTAAATGCGAAGAGCTATTTTAATGATGACAGTGAACTGTCAGGATATTGTTTCCTTTCCAAGATTCACTTTTCCAAGGTGGCTCTAATGTGAAAGTCTCTTTGGGAATTTAGACATAGTTCTTTGAATTGGCACAGTTGTTCTGAAGCTAAAACTCTGGTTTGTGGTAAAAAAGAAAGGAAGGAAGCTGTTTTGCACAAAAGGCTGCAGAAATGAGGCTGCATGTGCAGAGTGTGTGGTGGGTCGATGGCCGTGTGCGGGGTCCAGCTGCTGTCGGCGTTTGGCCTGCCTGGGCCAAGCTCCAGTCTTGGTGGGGGACGATGTTTATGAAGCTCTGGCCGGAAGGAGCGCACCTGTGTTCACCATCAGCTAGCTTCTCTTGAGCACATGCTGCCTGTGGTCCCCAAACCGTGAGGTTTTACTCACTCACTGCCGTCTCTCACGTAAGTGGGGAGATCATTTTTCTTGACCGAGAACTCCAAGAACAATATTACCAAACCTCTGAGTAGTTTGAGCTTGCCATCTTTACACATTTCAGTGTGAGCTCCATTCTTGTTTGTCTTTGAACCTTAGGCTACTGGGGAGGGTTAGGCTAGCTGTGTTTAGTGCTGGAATTCCCATAACAGTTCTAAGTCTTCTTTTAGCTAGCATTATTATGAGTATCAAATATTTTGATCTGAGCTTGGCTTGTAATAGATAAAACCAATTTGATCCTATAATACCAGTAATCTAATGGGCTTGGTTATGGGGGAGGTTGTTGAGAGGTGTAGGTGAGGGAATCACAGGGGAACACTTCAGAAGTCCAGGATGAACAGATGCACCTATGATATGCATATGTGCTCATATTTTCCGTTTTCAGTTAAGAAGATTGAGGACATGGGGGAGAACTGAGCACCATGTTCCATGTCTCCAGTCATGAAGGACTCAGTGGGTGGGGTTCCACGGAAGAAACAGAACATGTGCTTTCCTATTTGGAGATATGTGGCAGATTAATTAAATGATGCTTGTTACAGTAACTCTCCTTTAATACTTTCTGTTCACAGTTACCTTTGCCTTGTATAACTACTTGGGAGGCTGTCCATTCCTATCCTTTATGTTCCAGTCCCTCTTTGCTTGGTGTAACTATTTCCAGTAGTGTATAAAAGTTGTGTTGGCTGATGAAGGGCTGGCTCATTCCTCCATCAGTACAAGCACCAGCTTAAGACTGGCTGCATTTCTGTTCACTCTTTTTCCCTACTTCTCATGGGCCAGCTCAGAATGAAGCTTCACCTTTGTCTTTCTGCCTCTGACCACAGATGCCCGAATGTAAGACCCTCCCGTCCATGTTCCGTCACGTGGAACCCCTTTGTCTGCTGCCCGCCCTGCTCAGTCACACCGATGGGGGGTTGGGTGCAGAGCGGGCACAAAGCCCCAGGCCGGCATTCTCCATGCTCCATGTCAGTTCTGTATTTTCTGGTCTGATGGACACTTTCACTCAGACAGGAAGTTGTACCTCTTATGGATGTCCTGCATTTCAGAGCAATGTGGGAACTGTCTCTCTGGCT
The DNA here is from genome assembly GCA_032199065.1 of Smutsia gigantea. NCBI lineage: Eukaryota > Metazoa > Chordata > Mammalia > Pholidota > Manidae > Smutsia > Smutsia gigantea. The sequence continues at coordinate 341,112 of JAVSCE010015891.1, read as the reverse complement.
GACAGTGACGGAACTTTATGGGGGACTCGGCCTCTCCTGGGCAGGCATTTATTTGGTCCTCCCAAACTCTTCGGGTGGGATTTCCCATCTCCATTTTCCTGTTGAAGTGGAAGCTCAGCCACAGAGCATGGTCAGGACCTTGGCAGCTGGTGAGGGGCGAGTTGGGGCCCGGGCGGGGTGTCCTCACGCCATGCCCACTGCTGTCCTCTTGCATCACCAGCTTTGCTTATTAAGAGGGACTTGGGGCCTACATGGCAACTAGTGTTTTTCAGGGAACCTCTTTACAACACAAAATATTTTCCTCTCTGGAATATTCCTGCCTGGTCTTGATTATTGTGAGCCCCCGCTGCTCACCATTGCCTCTAGGACTTAGTTTATAGCTTTATTTCAGACACAAAGTGTGTTCTCATTATTCTTTGTTACAGTCGATCTCTTTATACACTGCCCTAGGAATCACTTTTAAAAGCGATAGGGATTTACCTGGAGTCTCCCTTCTGTGATGGAAATTTCTTCCCCAAAGAAACAGAGCAATATTTTTTAATTAGGTGTTTGCTCTAATGATGCAGAAAGTGTGTCAGTTGGTCCTGTGCTTTATTTTCCTTATAAACTAAAGGTTTGGATGATGTTGTCGTGATTCACTGGGAACTGCACCGAGCCTGTTGGTATTTAATAAATATTATTAATAATCAGAGGAGAGACACTTATATTTTCTGTCATACACACATCCCTAATGTTTAGGCCAAGGACACATTTTTAATGGATTCAAATAACAACAAATGTAAATTGTGCCTCCCAGTTACCTGAATATCTTACCTGTTTGGAGGTTTTATTGTCAGGAACTGCCAAATAACAGGCATGCATCATTTTAATTGAACCTCAAGCCTGACACTTTTATTGAAAAAAATGGATTTCAAGTTATTTTTCATCCATGAGGGCTGCTAAGCCTGTGAGTCACGGTGAAGGCTATCTCAGATATGGATGACCTTACCTCCATGCTTCAAGGAAAAATAAAACCTCACTAGCTCATATCCTTGAGTTTTGGCAAAAATTGATCGATTGGCTCTCCAGAGAACTATCATGAAATGACTGGGGAATGGAACACATTGTGTCTGGTTTGGCTTATCAAAATAAGTGTAAGCCTGTGCCAGAGCCCGTCTGGGGCACTCAAGCCTTAGGTTCTGTTTATGGTGCTGTCACCCGTGTGTGTCTCTGGTCCCTATCCGGGCACACGATGCGGTCATACCTGTGGCAGGTCCTAGTTCATGTGACAGTCGTCTCTTACATTCTTAAGTCATCCCTGGAGGATAAAAGTCAGAGCTCAAAATCTGTATTCTGGTGAAGTAAGGATACAGGTATAGTTATGTTAAAATTGAGCCTATGACCCCAGAAACATGGTGTAAATATCTGAGAATTCTCCCTGACACCAGTGGAGTCCTTGGGATCTCTTGTCCCTGGAGACGCCATCCAGATGCAGCGGAAGTCTCACATTTGCTGTGTGTTATATGTTTATCAAGGATGTGTAATTCTGGCATTATATTTTATTGTTAGTTTTAGCCTGTGAGTATAGAAACACCTCACCACGTGGGTTGGCTGCTGGAATCGTCATCATCCCTGGTGTAGTTGCTGCATAGAAATAATATCACTTGTTTCCCCATATGATTTTCTCAAGAGAGTTAGCTGTTCCGCAGTGATTCCTACCACTTCCTAAGGTATGTGGCAAATAAAATTCTCTCATGGTTTCCTGCAAAGAAAGAATGAAGATAGGGAGGTAACTGGGCTCTTTGGTCTGCAAGCAGTATCCAGTGAGTCCGGGAGGGTGGGGGTAGCTGAGGATGCATGGAAGCACATACATGCATTGGAGTTCCTGTGTCCGGCAAGTTCACGGTAATTTTGGAGCACTAGGAAACATGTGGATCTCAGTTTCTTTGGCCTAGTCTTGATATTTTGCTTGGGGCCTGGCTCCCGCAGTCATTGCTGTGGTCTGTAGGACAATGGATGCTTCTGGAAAAAAGTTTTAGGTTTTCAGGTAATGTTGAGAAGAGAAGAAACTTGGGGTGATGAATATCAGGAGAAAATAGAAGAATCAATAGTTATTAGAATTAGGATAAAAAGCAGGTTATAGGTCTTAAAAAAGTGCTTTGTAGGAAGGGTGACGGTACATCCCTGTTTGCTTAGGACAGGCTTGGTCTGGACCGGTTGTCCTGGCTTCAAGGTCAACACCATCCCTTTTATTCTCAACAGAGTCCTGGTTTGGACAATATGCCCTGCACATGGTCAATATATGTACTGGTGAAGAATTAGCATCTTAAAATAGCAACAGATTGGAAGTGAGGATTCTGGTGAAATTAATTGTGAGGTCCCTTCTATCAATTACCCAACGACCTGATACCGAGGTCAGCTTCTAGTTGTATTTGAGGAGTAGTGATGACCACCTGTCTTAGAAGAAAAATGAAGGTCAGAAAAATAACAAAACTGCTCAAGCTGTTGTGAAATGTTCTTTCCTGGTAGAATTGGAATTCAGAACTCAAACTTCACTGCCTGTGCTAACATTCATCCCATATGGTGGGAGAAATGGAAAAAGTCAAAGAGATAATAGGGTGTGAAATGTATGCCTTCCTTTCCACTATTATGAGCGTGTCCCTTAGCTATCACCATTTACACTGAATATGTGATTTGGTTTGCCAGGTCAGCAAAGAAAAAATACAGATATTATAAGTCTTGTGATAATTTGCAAAAGAAATCCCATTTGCCCAGGCTATTGCTTTTCTGCTCTGCCTTCAGTGGAAATAGGCGTCACCGGGAGTGATTCCCAACACTCCAGTGCTTTTAAAACAGGAGTGCTGCTTGAGTCTGTTTCCAGGGACCCCTCTGATGGAGGAGGTCATTATTCACGGTGTGGGAACAGTGTTTGTGTGGTCTTTGAGCTCAGGGGTTCCCCGTCTCGCAATCACACAGAGCCAGTTGGCAGAGACGAAAGCAGAGTGGTAAACCTGTCTCCTCAGATGCCCATGTCCTTTTGCTCTCATGTGGAGTATCATGTCTGACCCATGATTATATACATATGATCAGGGTCAGAAAGTGACCCATGGGAACAGGCGTCGCCCTCAGGGGATGGAGCTCCTAGAGACACAGTCTGGGAGAGCTGTTGAGTGCAAATGAGGTGGGACACGTGAGGACCAGGCAATAAAAGGTGCGTAAAAAACTGACACCGGAGTGAGCACCACGGTCCATCCGAAGCAGGTGAGGCTTCCCCGGCCATGAAGGGCAGGGCAGAGATGCCAGTCAGTCAGTGGCACGTTCACTGGAGTGTTCTTTCAGGGATGAATGAATTGATGATGGGTATGTAAAGTGAGATGGAATGAATGGAGGAATAGGGATGGAAAACAGTCTGGCATAGACATGGCCTTGAAAATACTCTGTTGGTCGGCCTGGTGTGGTCTGAAGTAGCAGAGGAAGCCTTGGGAATCCTACTGATTTCCACTTACTGTCAAGGAACCCCAAAGGATTAGAGAAAAAAGGAGCCTAGAGATCATTAAGTCTGCTCTGAAATGTGAAAAGCCAAGGCCGTAGAAATAAAGGGTTTGCTTGACTCCCAAGTTTATAGGCTAATCAGTGGCAGGACCAGGTTTCCAGTACAGCCTGCCTCCCTGACATCAGCCCCACTTCCCTCAAGAGCCAGAGGGGATCCTGTGGTCACACTGACAGGCACAGTACGGGCACAGCCAGATCCCAAACCCCAGAAGGGAGGTCGGGCACTCTGGGGGCACTGATGAGGTCTGCAATCACCCATTAGGTTCCTTCTTCCTAATTCTCATCAGGAAGTTTCCTAACTTCTATGGTAACACAGCCAGGGCTGTTTACAAACACTGAAAATTAAATATTTCTAAATGTGGATGGCTGTGTTGGTAGGAGGCTGCCTCTTTCTCACACATACTGTGTTTTTCCTGTAACAGTTTTGAATGAGCTGTCAAGCAGTGGTCACCTTAGGTACCTCTCGGGAGTGTAAGTGGTAGGACACCGCTATTCCGTTTGTTTCTGGATTTACATAAATGTTGCCCATTAAAGCTTTGGTGTCCACATTGGTTTTATTCCGCATTTCAGTGCATCTTTTCTGGATTGCATTCCCAGTGGACTTCATGTCATGATGGAATGGCTCCAGGATGGCCTCACTAGTGCATATTGCTTTTTAGTTCTTAAAATGTGGCTGGTGTGACTGAGAAATGGGCTTTTGAATTTTACTTCTAATTAATTAAAATTGGTATAGCCACATATGGCTAGTGTCTATCATATTTTACAGCACAGCTCTAGACCCTGGTATTGGATGAAAAGAATAACGATGCCGTGACCTCTCTGTGAGACACTCCCACCGAGAGTGGTGGGGGAGGATGGATCAGCACGTCATTGCCTAGCGTGCAACCCCTGTGAGGTCCCAGGTCAGAACGAGGTCCTGTGGGGGCTCAGGAAAGAGAACATGACTCCCCCTTGGGGTTGGGGCATCAGGGAAATTTTGAAAAAGAATTGATATTTGAATCTTGATGAATGAACTGAGTCTACTGCATACATCAGAGATGAACCAAAAGAATAAGGAGCATTCCGCAGTGGGGAAGGGCACACAGATTACAGAGCTGTGAGAAAGCAGAGGGGCTCTGAGCAGTTCTTGGAGATGCATAGAGATTTATCAATGTCAGATAGATATATAGGTGTATATGTATGTATATATGTAGGTGCCAAGCCACCCTGCAGCACTGCCATGCCTTAGCCCTTTCCCACCATAACATGCCGCGTGACCTCGGATCCGCATCAGTATAGGTATACACACACCTATATACATATACGTGTACATGGGGTGGACTAGCAGATGGCTCAAGCCCAAGGCACCCTGCAGAGTTCTGTACCCTTTAGCCCTTGTCCACTGTAATGTGCTGTGTGGCCCCGTCCGTCTGCCCATGTGGACTTTGGGAGTTAAGACCTAAAGCCCCAGGCAGGGATGGGGCGGTCGAGCCCACCTCCCCCCTCCCACCTCTCACCTGGGTGGGTCTGAGCTCCGGCTGGGTCTGCCATAGCAGCGCTTGCACTCACTGTGGTGGCCCTCCTTTGAGACCACAAAGACATTCTTGGTGTCGTCTTAGACACTGCGTAGCTCTGAGCCGGTGCTCTCAGAGATGCCCAAGAAGTGGGACAGATGGCGCCTACCGCTGCTGGTGGGGGTTCTCGCCAGCGAGTGTGAGGGCGCTGTGCTCTGAGTGCATATGTTGCAGCTGCACGGTTTCCTCCCCGTTCAGGTGTCTTAGGCCCCAGCAGTAGGTGGCTTTCTGGGGAACCTTCATGAAGACCGAGTGGTATTTGTAACAGGCTGGCAGGGCTGTGGCTTTGGAGTTTCATTCATCTATCATGAACTCAGTGGGCACTAAGGACTCAGTACATGTGGGCTATCGGTGTGGCTTTTGTCCATAACCTACCTCTGGCAAGGTACAAAAAGTCTCTGTCAAGCCCTGGGGATCCCACTTGAGCTGTACTAACAGGCAGATGCCTAACAGGTAGACCAGGAGTATATACGAGAAGAAAGAACTCACTTTTGTAAATGAACCTCTCAGACTTTTGATTCTGTGGCCCTTGAATCCTCTCTTCATCCACAATGGCCCCACTGGTCTGCAGGGAAGCTGTTTGTACAAGGAGTGGGACAGGAGGGCGCTGGTGGAGGAGGGCCCAGCTTTGGAAACGGCCCACGGATAGCTGTCCATGTGCTTGCAGCCCACCCAGGGCGTGTAGTGCCTGTCATCTCACGCGATGGACAGAGTGCCACCCATGGTGTATCATTAACTCAGCAGGTGTGGTTAAATTCCGAGATCTAGGGGGACATTAATAGCCTACTGAAGAGTAGGGCTGTTTTCTAAGGGTCCATCAAAACACACTCTTTGAGTTTCCCCAAACAGGGTTACTAGACATGTGCCTAGCAAAAGCCATGGGTTTTTGTTATGGTGTGCATATATTTGGGAATGAGCTGACCATATTATACCTTTCATATTTTTGTCTATTCATGTGATGGGATCTTTGGCCAATCACAGAGGGTGACCAATGAAGAGATCAAAAATCTTCATTATGAATAATGAATTGTTCCTCATTGTGTTATAACCTAATGCTGCTCACACTTTGATGTGCATGCAGATCACCTGGAGATTTTGTCAAAGTGCAGATTCTGACTCAGTGGGTTCTGAGTTTGTGCATTTCCAGCAGACGCCCCGGGATGAGGTGGCAGCCGGCCCTTGGATGCACCTTTGGGTAGTAAAGCTGCTGGGTCTCTGTATGCATGTCCACACACTGATGTGTGTCCACCGTGAAGAGTACGAGCCTCTTAGAGTTTGAAGCCCTAGGACCAGTGGAATCCGAGAAATACAGAGGTGTGGTGATTTGTCCATGGATGTGGGTTTAGAGAGCTTGCAAAACATTCTGCAATTCTGGGGTTTTACGAAGAGAAGCAAAATGAAGTCTTCCATTGTGAAGCTCTGTGAGTAATTTGTTGGGCTCACATACATTTTTGAGTGTTTGGCCCTTTTCCACTCAAGTCGTCCTCCCGGTGTCCCTGACAACACTGTGGCAACACCATAATTGGAAATAGCAGAAAACTGTGGCCTTGGAAGGGAGATGCTTATCTGGGTCTCGGGCTCTGGAGAATTGCAGGAGCGGCTGGAGGCTGGCTGTGTGTCCCAGGAACAGCTGCCTTGTTCCTGAAGGAGGAAATGCCTGACATCGCAAAGGCTGTGATGGATGCTTTTGCCGCCAACCCCTGTCTCATTAGAGTAGAGAGCTCTGTGCTTCCATATAATGATTGCAAATGTTCCCTTTTGGCTATTTTAATAGTTCTGCTTCAAGTATATTTGCTTTTCCTTATTTTCTAGTGTCTTTGAGGAACATCTATCTTATACTATATAATTTAGTTTGGGGAGAGATGACATGTTTGACTCTGTGAGGAAATGTACATATTTCTCAGGGTTTTTTTTTCCAATTGAGGGTCACCGGACTTTGATGTTTGACTTCTAGGCAGTCTTTAATGGGAAAGACAAACACATTTTCTATCAATTCCTGGACAATGTCCCCGATTTAAAAACTGCTAGACTGGGCTTGCTCATTCAGCAATGCAGTGATGGTCACTCTTCTAAAATTCTAGTGTTTAAATCATGAACAGCCAGTAGTATAGATTAATGCTTTATACAGTTTCAAAGCTGAGCTCCCAGGCTGCATTTAGATGGTTTTAAGTCTTGATTTATTTTCACTTTTTGACAACTCTCAAGATATTGGCTGCCCCCAAATAGGGGAAGGCTGTTTAATCTCTGTGGACGCAGGTTGGTTGCTGTAGAGGATACTGGGGAAGCATTTAGTTTTCTTTATTATAAGACATACTGTGTGTATGAAAAGTGCTTTAGATCACTGTGAAAACTGGAATCAGGAAAACAAACCTTCCTCATTAAACTCAAGAATTTAGGATCCAAAATAACATTCAGTTTGGTATTTGGCAATTTATCCAACATCTGACTTTATGTAATTCTAATTGTTAAGTTCAGTCATCTGAATTATACTATGTTTGGTAATGATTTCTCTCATGCCTTTTAACACGCTCATCTGTGGACAAACTAGAATGAAAGATGAAGTAACTGAATTCAAGTCCCTTAATATTGTCTGTTGTAGTTAGAAACCAGATTTTTGTTGATTGATTCCATAGTATATTTCCAAATCATTTTTGTAACTTCATGGAATGAATAAAAAATAATTTTGGTGAGGAGGAGTAAGTTCAGCCTTGTCGTGCTGTTACGTGCTATGCTAGTTAAGATCATTCTGGGTATGGGCTTATTATCAACACCTCATCTGAAGAGAGAATTTTAAATATGGACTGAGTTTGTATTTCACTACTTGTTAAAAAAAAAAAAGAGGAAAAAGAGGTGGTGCAGGTAGAGGAAAACCTTATCAGAGACCTTTTGCATGCTCGTTTTTCCTGAACCCTAGACATTCCATTCCTCCTCCTGGATGTTTCCCTCATGCCACCCTCTCTGGAACAGAAAGTTTGGCGGGGGCAGTAAGTAGGGGGGAGCCAAGGTGGAAAGGATGCTGATGTCCATGGTGTCATCCATCTGCCACCTGGTCTGTCATTCTGATGCCAGAACACACATGCCTGATACCAGATGGTGATGTTTGGAAGTCCCCAGGGCCATCCTCACCTCTACCCTCAGCGGCAAGTTCAGGGGACCCCCAGACCACCCTCAGGTTCAATAATTCATGAGGATGACTCTCAGAAATAGGAAAGCTTTGAACTCCCGGCCACGATTTACTGTGGTGAGAGCACGTAGCTGCACAGGCAGAGTCCAGGGGAGCTCCAGGTGGGGGCTGCCAGGTGTTCTGGCTGAAGGGAGGTGTGGCCAGCACTGACTTTTCCCAGCAAAGGGCACACAGAGTGTTGTCGGCCAGGGAAGCTCACCCAAGCCTGGCATCTGGAGTATTCCCTGGAGCATGAGCATGGAGCCATGGTTGACCGTCCACATGGCTGCAGCTGTCTGTCCACAGCCCCTCCAGAGGTCAGCTTATACCACATGATGAAAGGCCCACCCTAAATCACACTGTTAGAGTATCCAGTGTGGCCCAAGGTCCCCAGGTGAACAAAGGCATTCTTATGAGGTAAGACATTCCAAGGGCTGGAGATCACCTCCCAGGAGCCAAGGGCAAATGCCAGACCCCTCTTCGGGCAAGGTTAATCCTTAACTGCTCAGAGACAAACCCCTGTGGAGCCTAGTGGGCAGGGAGGAGGGGGCACTGCTGGTAAGTCAGAGAAGCAACCTCTTTAGCTTAGAGTGGGCTCCCTCATCACCGACAGGAGGAGGAGAAGTCCCACCGACTTAAGGCGGATGCATGATTTTGGACAAGTCATGCAGAGGCAGGTCTGTTTAAAGCGAATGGAAAATGGAGAAATAATTTAAAAAATCATTTATGAATAATTCAGAGCACTATCAAAACAATCCAACATACAAACCCAGATACTATGTTATTTTACAATAACAGCAAAGACTGTATCCATGCCATCCACTTGGTCTTTGCGCCCATGATTTGGAAGTCAGCAAAGTGTTGTGCTTGTCTTTCATTTCAAGCTTTATTTTCAGGGACTCTCTAATCTCTCATCTCTGCAGTTTCTAATTAGCTAACACATACTTTGCAGCCTATGTTCTCTAAGCCCAGAGTAAAATAATTCCTAAACTGGGAAGTGTTTTCTGGACTTCCTCACAGCATCTCCTCGGTGGGGTTTGCTGAGGGCTGCTCTATCTTTGAAAGCTGTCCAATAAAACCAATTAGAACCTGGCTATGTACAAATAGACTTCTTATTGACAAGGTTGGCATTAAGATCCCATGGACCAGCAATTCCACTTCTAGTTATTTAAGCTTGTCAGAATTTTATATATAAGCAAGAGTATTCATCACAGCATCATTTATATATACAAAGAACCCAGAGAAAGGGTGACCTTCTGTCTTTGAGGGAAGCAAATATCCATGGGAATGTAAATGAAATATTTAAGAATTAGACATGGTTAAAATAGAGGGCAGCATACCCTGTGCATCCGTGGGAAATTATGTGCCAAAAGGAGGATTTGAGAGTATATGGAAATGCTTCTACTATGTTCAGAAAATGTTTCGAACTATAAAGATAGGATTATGCCAGGTGTGCGTATGTGTAATGAGCTGAAGATAATATTAAACGTCAGACTAATTGTTGCCCCGTCTGCTGGGTCAGGCTTGCAGGGGAGCTGAGAAGGGAATGCAGCGGCGTCATTCTTACCTGTCCCCGACCCCTTCAGCGCTGCCTCTGCTCACAGGGAGGATCCCTGAGCCCTGTGCTGGCAAATGCCAGTCTCAGGAATGGATGTGCAGGGGTGGCCCTGGAGCTGAGTGGGCTTGAGAGCTACATGAATTTTGGGATTAACTCTGCTCTCTGCCTCAAATCATACTCCAAAGCATGGCGCATCCCTCAGCTCCTGCACTGCTGAGTCAGCAACACCCGGGGGGAGAGTTTCTGTAACAGTCCCCCAGGGCCACAGCCGCGCTGTGAGTCCTTCTCAGTCCACCGAGCAGATATCAGGACTTTGCCACTTACGGGTTATGTAAGTGACCATAACGATGATTTGTAGGACACAGCACACTTTATTCACCCATAAACATTGTGCAGATGCGGGCTGTGAACTGTGACCCTCAGAAGCCAAGCAACGCCATGTGGGGAATGTTCCACATCTTAATAAGCCATCACTGTAGTGCATTAAGGATACAGAATCAGTCCAGGAGGCTAATAAATTGGAATTAGACACCATAATCCAAGTACAGGGTACAAACATTGCAGCATTCAGAGCTGTGTGCCACACTGCCTGCTGAAGACCGCCAGCTACCCAGAATGCAGGCTTCCTCACAGCAGTTTATGTTTTGTATTCTGATTTGGAATTCTACAGGTGTTTGTGCAAAAGTAACAGCGAATATGTTAATAAAATGTATATACAGTTTACAGTGTTGAGGCTTTTAGTTAGGTGCTCTGGGTGCGTGTGTGGGTGTAATGAGACCCAACGTGCATTTTTTTTTGGCTCAAATGGCTTCACAGAGAGTCCATCCCTGTGTGCCCATGTAAATGGAGCTTACAGTATAAAATTGTCCAGTGGTACAGACCCGGGGCCTACAAGGAACTCAGGATGGTCTGCAGCCCAGCCCCTTTCACCAAAAGAAGTTGGAATTGCATCCAGTGTGAAGTGTCTTAAAATTACCAAGCGGCAGAGCCAGGAGGGGGGCTGCTCACTGCAGCCTGAGGGCACTGGTGGCCCCGCTTCAGTGACAAGTGGCTGTGAAGGCTGAAATGCTGCTGCTGCAGGGGACACGCCTGTCCTCCCAACGGTCTGTCATAGTGCAGCCTGCATGGCCGACAGGGGTCTCCCAGAGGCGGTGAGCGTAAGGCCCTCCACACTTGGGAGTATGGCTCAAGATAGAGTGTCTAGTTCCAGAATGTCTGCAACTCAACCTGAATGCCAAGCTCATTCAGGGTTTTGGGAAAAAGCAAAGCACTGGGCCAGATAAGCCAGAGAAGTATGGACCCCCAGAGCCCAGGGGGGATTCTGGGAGGCGGGGACAGGTGGAATTAAGGAGACAGAAGGCAGGAGCCCACGGCGAGTGGCGTGGGAAAGCTGGAGGACCTCTCCCAGGCTCCTCGTGGGTGTCCAGAGGTGGTGGCTGGGAGTGGGGCCCAGGGGAGCTGGTGGAGGAAAGAAGCATTTCGTGCAGAGTGGCTGCATCTCCTTCCCAGGGATCCCAAGCAGAGGAGGAGAGGTCGCCCCAACACTCGGGTTGTCAGTGCTTATTGCCAGGTTGAGCCTGAGTGAACTCGTGTAGGGGCAGAAGAGGAAAATAGGCTGTACGTGGTGTCAGCCTGTGTCCTGGGCCTGTGGTCCTAGCTGGAACAGAGTGCCCAGCTAGGATGGTCTCCAACACGCATCTGCATGCACTTCCCCAGTCCCCTTTCAAAGTATTCCTACTCTTTTTGCAAATAAAGTTAAAATAAACCCAGGTACAGATTTTAATTGCAAACCATTGAGTTGTTTTCAATATTGTAGCAAGAGAAAAAAAGAACTGCTTCTTCTTTAATGATTGTGGCATATGCCCAAGATTTGAGCTTTCAGAAAACATCTTCTAAAATCCAGACTCATTGGCGGGGTGCTACCCGCATGGTAGGCACGTCCCTGCTGGGCTCGGCTGCAGCCCAGCCTCTGAGTCCCAGCAGCGCCAAGGGCCCCTCTGGGTATCTCCTCAGCCAGGCAGATACCCCACCTGGGACCCCCAGACTCCTTCCCATGGGGATCTCCTCTAGAGGGGTCCCGTGCAGCCACTCCACAGGGTGTAAGAGATGGAGAAAGGCCCCCTTTTAGCAGTGTTTACATTGAGGGGAGAACTAAGGCTGATACCCAGGAGGAAGCAGGTGGGGTAGAATTTTAAGCACCAGCTGTCAGGTGGTCTATTTTGGTGCCCCAGAGGGCCTGTGGTTTGGGGACTCCTGCCCGGGGTCCCCGAGACTGCGCCATGCTGAGCGTGACCTTGTTCTCCGGACCCACGTGTAGGCTGGCCGGAGCAGGTGAGTCTCGGCTCCCGTGCTGACCACCTTGCTTACCAAGTGCACGTTGGTCTTGCCTCCTGGCATTGTTTCCCACATGGCACTTTGATCATTTTTATCCTGGATCCAGGTTGTTTCCTTCCGAAGATGAGATGCTTTGCCAAGATGCCACAGAGAAAGGTAGAAGGGATGGGAAAGTTAGAGGTCACTTCCTGTTTTTTGAGGGGCTCTGAGCAATAGTTTCATGCAGACAACTAGCTCCAAGTCTCATTCTCCACCGGGCCTGGGAAGCCTTTGCTGAGAATCTTGGTGTCCCAGAGCCCCTCTGACAGGCCTGTTTGGAATGTTTGTCTGAGAGACTGCTTCCGTATTATGAAGGCAAATATCTGTCGGACGATAAAACTTTATAAAGCACCAAGAAGTAAGAAATGACCTCAGAAAAACCTAGCGGTAACTCGTGATTCAGAGAAATTTAAAATCTGAATGTAAACGATGGCATGAAAATGGCAGACCCAGAGCCTGAAGGGTTGCAGAAGGAGAGAGAAGCGCCGAGACGGACCCATTCACTCGTGAGCGTCTGGCTCTGGCCCTTAGGGCTGGCGCTGACATCTTCGCCTGTCTTTAAGGGTATCTTCTGGGGTGAGTGAGGATTCATGTTATTTCCACCTTCAGCATCAGAAAGTGGGACCGAAGCATTTCCGCATCGTCACCCTCTTTACAAACGAACAGACCCCCATTGAGTCTGGCCGGACAGCCTCCCCACGCACAAAGCCCTCTTTCACACTCACCCGGGAACGGCACCCCTCCCTCTCACACTTGCCTTCTCTTCTTCGACACATGATCTGAAAGCGAATGTTCGTGGCACTTGTTCTGCTGTGGCCCAGCGCTTCCCTCAGCCGTTTCAACCTTGGTCCATTTCTCGCTCCTCCTGAGCCCGGCCTCGCTGGTCTAGAAAAGGACCCGTGCCAGCCTGTCTCCCCCCGCTTATTAAGCATCTCGGTGGCTATTTAAACTCCAGAGTTCTAAACTTGCACCAGACTGGAGCTAAATAGGCCACATTATTTGCTGCCTTTTAAATAAAGTGCTTGATTGTCAGTTCTCACTGGTCACTGACAACATAACGGCTGTGCATAAGCTTATGGAATATGATTCACTGAAACATTCTCTGCTTTTTCTTTGAGATGTTACCTAGCACATCATGTGATGCATCGAAAATGCTATTAATTCAGAATTTACAGGGAAAGAAGGAGAATATGGGAGTGCAGGCGACAGGGTGGGGGTGCTAGAGCCAGGGTTCAGGGGGCTTATGTTTTATCCAGCCGTCTGGTGGTAGGAACGGGGAGCAGGGAGGAGGTGATCGGCGGTGGGGGGGCCTACTGGGTGGGCAGGACGCTCTGCAACCCTCACAGTGGAGCTGATGTTTGCCAGGTGGCCTTTTGTAAAGCACCGCAGGATGCAAAGCCTCACTTCACACAGGTCCGCAAAGCCCCTTCTTGTGTCAATGGTCATGTTCTGCATCGCAGCCTTGGAGCTCAGCAGTTGTATGTTGGGCACTCAACATGGACAGAGCGTCTTACCTCCAGCCCCCACCCACATTATTCTTCATTTGTTTCACTGCAGTAGATTAGAAATTTTGCATCTGGCAAACTGAAAAAGACGTAGCCAGTGTTTTGTGCAAAAGATGTTTCAGATTCCTAGGGATGCAACTGGTGCGGTTGCTGTATCGTTCATTATGCGGCCAGCAAGTTCACGTGACCATTGTAAGCACAGCATCGAATTTTCTTTGGTGCCATCTTAGCTGATCAACACGGACATGCAAAGATCAGATGCCGGGTTTTGCGGTTATAAAGGGGCGTACTGTAGATTTTGATTTGCATTAGACAGAGAGCTGTAAGAAAGTCTTAGTGCCTTCATGGGAGAACTGATACGCTCTCATCTCTGATGTTATTTATCTTCTATGAACAATCATAATGTGTGGGCAGCTTATTAAATAAATAAATCAAGAATCTCCAAACATTTGCCAGTCAGCTCAGCCCGCAAATGCCTGTTTGGGGGTCTCTTCTTTTCCTGGCTTTTGACGTGATAGCATACAGCCATCTTGCAGAGGTGTCCTAAATTCTCTTGCCCTTCATTCAGGTTTCCTGGTTCACCACCTGTGGTGACTAACTTACCCCTCTGACTTTAATGCAGTTTACTTTTTTGTCTTTTTAAAGATTGGAGACCCCAAACTGATTGTCAGCTGATCTCTTCATTTAAAACTCTGTTTTAAAAAACACTTCCTTTAATTTTCCAGTTGTCGAGAATAGAGGTATTGGTGATCGTATCAGTAGACACGTATTTGTCACATAATAAGTGCCAATTAAAGTGTTTTACGCCCCTTATCTTACTGCAACAGTCATCTCCATTACTGCTGCCCCCACTGGACCATTTAGAAACATGAAGCTTAGGCAGTTTACATTTCTTGCTTGAGGTCTCCCAGGTAGGAATGGCAGACGTAGGCCTGAAATCTGAGTGCATGGCCCACGTCTGCTGCAGCGTGTGGTCCTGCTCTTGGTGGCCAAGGGTGTGCACTTACAGTTTTTCAAAGAGCACTTCCCCAGAGGGCCCCTTTCCTTTTACTATTAGGGGCTTCTTTCCTTTTCCTAGTACACAGACATAGTTTGTGTCCTGTAAGGAATGAATTCACAGTTGTTAGCATCGACATCGGTTTTTTAAGCTATTTCATTACAAGGAATCGCATGTAAATACTCAATCTAAATTCTAGTAAATTCCTCTATCTTCCTTTTGGTGTTTAGAAAACACAGAAAACGGGGTATATAAAATATATCAGAGTTTTTAAATAGTGTTTTGCAGAGTGAAGGTGTCATAAGGTGGAAGTGAGCCTCTCAGGCCCTTCCTTTCTGCGAGCTGTCCGTGTAGGAGGTGCACCGGCTCTCACCTCATTCGGTGACTGGTCCCTATGGAGGAGGAGTTCATAGCACTCTGGAAAATGAGTCGTTTTGAGTATTACTTTCATTCAGGTTTTAGACATGAAATGCCAATGGTAGCTGCCTCTCTGACACTTTCTCTTCAAAGATCGGGTGAAAAAAGCCAGAGGAAGGCAGTATGGAGGGAAATCACTCACCCTGCGATCATGGCTCCTTCTCGCCTCTCACCTCCTGCCAGAAAAAGTATAGATGTGAGGTCTTGATTCCTCCTGGAAGCAGCAGTATTGCATTGTAAGAGCAGAACGCCCCCTTTCTGACTCCTCGCCCCTTATGTTCAGTCCTGGGGTGTGCCTCTTCACCTCTCCCCTGGATGGCATTTATTGCATTGTTTTCCTGTTCTGGGCATCACCATTCTTGCCAAAGTGACGGAGTGCTCCTCGGTTACCTTGTCCCGTGACATAAATACACAGGAACAGTGGAATTACAAAGGCAATAATCAGAATGAGTTACGGGGAGCGTGGCGGTGGCAAGCGTGGCGCTTACTGGAGCGTGGGGGGCAGGGTTTACTGTGTGGAAAGCGGGCTGCTGCATGCCTACCACAGGAGTGTGGACTCGAGGCAACACTTGGTTCTTTGTGTTGGAACCTTCTCAGAAGCTGAATCACCAGTAGTTCTTCTCTCATTATCAAAAGGAGAAAATGTCAGCACATGTTCCATCTGGAAACAAATGGTTAGTGGTCAGTCACTAACACTGATGAAGAAAAGACAGTCCAGCTGCAGGGCCTGAGCCTGGGGTCCTCCTGGTGAAGGACGCCCAGGCTGCCAGGCCCAGCCCCTAGCAGGTAGTTGGCAGAGTCTGGGGGGAAGGTCAGCGTCGGTGACCCCAGAGGAGTGCAGAGGGCTCGTGTGGTGGGAAGAGAGTTGTGGAGAGGAAGGCACCCTGAGGCAGAACGGGCAGGACAAGCCAGGGTTCCAGCTGGGGGCTCGGATGTGGCTGGACGGGGAGGCAGAGCATGGCTTCCCGTGTTGGGGGCCTGGGAGGGAGGCTGTGGGGTCCGTGAGTCCCGTCCGGCCCACCTGCCTCAGGGTGTCGCCCTTTGGCAGCACCTGCAAAGGCACCACCAGAGTGCCCTCTGAGGCTGTCCTGTGTCTGCACGGATGGCAGGTGGGTGGGCTTTCTGAGAGGAGGGCCTTTGGGAATCACTGGAAGATCCGGTGCTGTAAGGACTCCCTCCCTGGAGGCAAGCCAGTGGACCTAGGGGCGGACAGAACAGTCGCTTTTTCTTATCTGGAAATGGATGTGAGCATCCAACAGCTGCTGGACCTTCCCATCTGCAGGGACCACGTGGTGCGTGTTTTTATTTGAGGGAGCTGTCATGGCCTGGACTAGTTCTTCCCTTCTGAACGTGAGATCCCAAGAGGACATTGGGAGAAGTCGGGGGCAGGCCACCTCAGTGACGGCACTGGTGCTGAAATGGCATGGCTGTTGTGACTGGAGTCTTAGGTATGTAGACATTGAAATGACCAACATACTCGTCATAGGACAGCCAGTAGTTCACCTGGTGAAGAAACCCAGAGGGGAAAAGGGCGTCGAGTGGCCAATGCTGATGTGTTTGCACTTGGAGCGTGCTGTTCAAATCACCTTTCTAACCGAGCCACAATTGGATGGTGCAGTTTTGACGAAAATGACTTCAGGTACATTTGCCTTGGGGCAAAGGGAATGTGGGTGATGAGAAGACACAGGTTTGCACGCCCGGCACAGAGGGAGGGAACCGTGGCTTTGTATTGTCTGAGTGTGAGCCCCAGGCCGTCCCCTGTCTACTCAGGACATCATGCTCTTGGTGGCATCTGGTTTACAGATGAGGAAACCAGTACCCAGGCACAGTTTGAAGATTCCCCAGGGCACATAGCTAGTAAGTGGAGCCAGCTTCCAAAGGCAGCCCCTCTCAGCGCGTGCACTCTACTGCATCCACAGACGTTCACAGGCGGCGGCATTGCAGGCTCTGAAACAGACAGCTGGTCATGTCCTGATTTTGAGACGGTGCAAGCCTCAGCCAGCTCTGGAACTCAGTCTCAGGTCTGGAGCCATGCCAGCTACGGACGCAGCGTTGTTATCTCGTGTCTCAGTGGACCTGTCCCCGGCAGGGAAAAGCCTGATAAATCAGTAGCTTGACTTCACTTTCCTAACGCCTCTTTAGAAGGATCACGACATGGGAGGAGATAAGCCTGATGAGGGGTAGGCGGGAGGGACGCTGCCCTGTCCTTGGTCCTTTCTCCTGCTGTCCCTTAAACCCCTGGCATCTGTATTAAGGTGGTGTCCTTTGCCACAATCCCACACCCATAACCATCTGCTCACAGCGTGCCCCCACGTGTGGGCATTCCAACTCCCACATTTTATCTACTTTCTCTCAATAATACAGTTTGTAAATGCCCCGGGTTAATTTCCTGTGTATGGAAGCTTTGAACATGAGTATCGCTCCAGCTGTACCAGCGGGTGGACAGGTCAAGGACTCAGGTGTCATGGGGGGCCGGTCTGAGGTCAGAGCCCAGCGAGCGTGTCTTGGGAGCCGTACAACCTGGTGCTGATTTCTTGGGGCCTCAGTATCTCCTCTTCCTCCTTGTACAGGATGGATAAGAACCTCAAAGGGCTGTTGCAGGAATTAAATAAAAGACTGTCCTTCATGTGCCTACCACCTGGCATCTAAGGAAACCCAGGGAGAAATCTCATGCCGTGGCCGCTCGTCCAGTGCCCCTGGGCTCATGTCACTCTGTTCTGCTGGTAGAGGGGGATCTTCCCAGCGTGATCTCAGTCCTGGGGCTTGTCGCCCTTTCCCCACCCTGCTTGGGCTTTGCTGTTCTTTCTTCTGCCCCATGGGGGTGCTTTGTTGTCCCCATCTGTCCTTTCTATGTATTGTGGACTTTACATGTGTCCACGGGAGCCATGGCCAGCCAATCTCATCAGAGTCCCTCCCTTACATCCCCCAGACCAGGAGGTCTGTGTGTCCAGCTCCATGCTTCACCATTCCTGCCGTTTGTAGCTGCTGAGGGAGAAAGGATATTCAGATTGCTAGGGCAAGCTGCACTCTCTCTATGCATCATTTCTTTTTAGCAGACAAAGCACCTTCTCAATGTCACAAGAAGCTTCTATGAGTTAAAACAGACATACTTTTTAATTGAAATAGAAATACTTTGACCTGGGAGTAGGAAGGCTGTTGCTTTCTATTACCTGTCACCAAATGGAACTTCTCAGGTGGAAAGCCTTCCTCCCCACTTCCAATCCTCGGGAAAACACTCATGGTTGAGAATGAGAATCCAAGCTCCCCAAAAACTCCCTATTTGCCAGCCCCTCTGCGTTTCCTCAGGGTGAAGTTATTTGCAAGTACAGCATATCTCACTCTTTGCCACCTGCTGACCCAGATTCCTGGCATGAAAAGAAAGACCACTTGGGTCCTCACACAGCGTGCAGACAGGACAAGGGACTTTCAAGCATCTCCCTCCTCCTTTGTAGGGTTCCCCCCCTCACGCCTCTCATGGGACACGTCCTGTGTCCGGAGCGACCTGAGAGGCAGGACACCACCTGAACCGCTTTGTCACCGGTCACATCAGAGCATTGAGTCCATGCCCAGGGATGCTGGAAAGTCACCAGCAACGCTTTAAAAGCATCCCTGTGCCTCATGTGGTCACTTAAGTTAATGTGAACAACAAATATTTTGGTGGGGGATACATTGAACCAGGGCCATGTTAAATACTGACTCTGGGGTTTCTGGTAACTGCAAACCGACTGATCTCAGGCAGCTTTCCTGCTGCACGTTTCCCACCCCTTCCCCTTCCCTGGAGCGCTCCTCTGGAGCCTGACAGAGAGAAAGCAAAGCCACCTGTTGGGGAGAAGCTAAGCCCGTGAGATCACAGCAGGCCTCAGTGGCACGCCCTGTGTCAGATGGTTGCCTCGGACCAAACCCAATGAATCTGGGTGATTTCTCCTGGTAAAGTCACGGTGAACAGAGGATCTTTGAGGCGAACTTTATCCTGCCTGTCTTGACTTGGGTGGAGTACACGTTCACAGACTATAAACTCTCGATCCAGGGTTTTAGAAATGAAAAAGATCTGACAGAGAATCCCTGGCCTTGGATAAAACTGTTTGTTTCAAGAGTGACGTTTTAGGCAGAAATTAGCTTTCAGAACATTAAAAGATTCCAGTGATAATGCTTACAAATCCTTTCATACACATGAAAAATTAGCAACTAAATCTGGCCATTAAAGCATAATCTTTATTTGGCCAAAGCATGATATAAAAATGGAATAAACTGTAATTTATCTTAGCTGACAGCTAATTACCTGGCAGTCTGATTAAAGGGAAAACTGAATTTACTTAATTAGTGTTTTGGTGTTTAGTCTGTATACATGTAAATATGCCCATCTCTTCCACATGAACATTGCTAGAAATAAATCACCATTTTAATTTTGTCCCATTCACATGTTGCCAAACTGAGAACCACAATAGAAGAATGGGCATTTCACTGACAATGATGACAGGTGTCTGTGGACTGTGAGCGGAACAGAGGAGAGCGGGATGACACAGGAATAGGGTGTTTATGACCAAGTGGTTTTCTTTTTTCGCAGCGGCTGGTCCTTTTATTGTCAGCAAGAGGAGAGCCAGCTGGTGGGTGAGACACCCCGGGAGTCAGTGCCAGGACAGCCCTGGGGAGAGGCACATGACTGCACCCCTCAGGCAAATGGCTTTGATACCCAGGACCTTCCTCTGAAAGCCTCAGAGCCCCTTGCTGTTTGCGAGGCTTGGTATCTGGGGGTGTGGCCTTGCAGGGTTGAGGAGCTGTGTGGTCAGTACAGCCAAAGGCAGAGGAGCAGTGAAGCCCTGCCCCCCAGTCCCACCCATGTGCTCTGATGCCCTGCCTTCTCCTGCCAATGGGCAGGTGCCGCTGAAGCCGGAGGCATATGGGACACACGTAACATCCTGCAACAAAATCATCCTCCTCTGTAAGATGCTGAAAGTAGAACAGAATCTCATCATGATTTTCTTAAGCGATCTGAAAGGCATAGGGTGATGTTCCTGAAATAGGTTTTCCTTACTTAAATGGCAGGCCTACCCATAGTTCACTTATATGCCTATAAATAATTGAATCAAAATATTATTTTTAAAAAGCATTGCAGGTTTTAATCCAAATCCCTAAAGAAATCAAAGTCTTAATTAAATCTGAAACTCTACTTCTACGCCTGAGGTTTCCAATATTATTTTTCATTCTCACCGAGCATCCTCTGTGATTAAAGTAGAAAATAAGTGGTGAAATAACCAATTATTTAAAGGATAGTGTCACTGAAACAAACCCAAAGCCAATAAAAAATCATTTTAGACGCACAGAAATGTAGGAGATGAAAGGGACTCGCACGGTGTTTCATTTCCCGAAGACTTTGTGCCAGGATCTCTTTATTTCATTATCCACACTTTACTTTGTTGCAGAATTGTCTGGCATAATTGGAAGTTCTCCAAAATAACTACTTCTGGCAGTATCTCTAAAAATTGCGGAGTTGAGACTTTAAAAAGGGAAAAATGTTCTTAATGATTCGTTAAAGATTGTCGTAACCATTTCTTGGAAGCGCTCCTTTGCCCCCCACCCAGTCGTCTCCAGCCTCCCACGCGGCAGTTAAGGGGGTCCTTTTCTGGAATCCCCTTCCTCGTTCAGTCCACTGCTTGATCGGAGGGCCCTAAGGTCATGCAGAGTACAGGGATTGCGATGATGTCAATGGATGCAATTCGTTCTGATGAGGCCATCGATGATACAGGCTCCCTGCCCCCTGCCATATTTTTTCAGGGTTTTAGGAAAATGTCATTGTCTTGAATGTCAGGCAGTGGTGCTAAGAGTGTTCGAGATCAAGCATTCTGCTCAGTCCAGGGGAATGCAGCTCGTGGACGCCGTCTCAGTTGGATGGCGGAGGACGGAGAGGGCAGGGCAGCCAAGGGAAGCATCCTGGGGGCTGGGCCGGGAAACAGGCCAAGCAGGAAGGAGCTGGCTGGCGGTTTTACAGTTGCTCTGTTTTTGATGTCAGGGAAAGAGATGTCGAAGTTTTCAGTTAAGCCCGTAATGCTAGATTCATGGGCAGACCCGCCTTAATGTGGGCTGGCATGCCGCGCCGTGACCTGTGGGTGGCCTGCAGAAGATTGCTCTGAGAGATACGGTTTTTAGGAAATAAACTCCTCGTGATGAATCTGGCATGTGTGGCAGCTATATGGGGTAGAGGCAGCATGCTCACCCGGACATGCTGTGTGTGGCTTTGATGCTTCAGAAGGCCTCTGCGGAGCTCGCTTCCTCTCCAAACACGTATGTTTTAGTAAAGGTCAGAATTAGAATTTCAGCCCTTTATTCCAGAAGTAGAGTGAAAACCTAAGTTTTAAGGCTTATTTGTGGAGTTTTTACATGGACAGCCCTTCGGAGTCAGAAGGGCAAGAGCTGCCTTCGTCCCCTTGGGCAAGCTGGCCTTGGCACTAAATACAAAAATGTTCTTAGGATGCCGAGCTGAGACATCTTCTCTGCCTCCGGAGGAGGACAGATGAGCCCTTGTGACAGGACCACCAGCCAGGCTCGGGTGCAGACGAGCCCCTCTGACTCCCCGAGAGTGGGAAGCAGGCCCCCCCTGGCCGCTGAGGGGCGCAGCTGCTGCTCTGCAGATCAGGGCCCAGGCTGAGCAGGTGCACCGGGGTGGGTGTGTGGCTGCAGAGTGGGGTCAGTAGCTCGAGCCTGGCAGGAGGCGGGAGCTCACGCCCTCCCACCCCTCCATGGCCATCTGGTTGTCACTCCCAGGACTCTGCCTGGGGACACCTGCTCCTGGGGCTCCTGCACCTTAGGATGGGGGCTAAAGTTATTAGCAGGTCTTTTCACAGAGAAGTGGGGCTCACTGGTAGCCCCCTCTCCCCTGGGACCTGAGCTTTGGCTAGCAGACCCCTGCCAATGGCAGAAAGACAGAGGATTGGAGTAAGAAGGGGTGCCTGCCTCCAGGCCCCCAGCGCCTTCCTGGGCCAGCCTAGTCCTGCCATGGAAGAGGCCCCGCCTGCTGTTCACCACTGTGGCAGTAACAGCTTGCAGGCAGGCACACTGTGTCAGGTGTGGTGATGGCCCTGGGCTCGTGCTCTGCCATCCGGGAGCCAGCCATGGTTTCTGGAGCCATTGTAATGGGCCGTCATGTAGCAGAGGCTAATGCCCATAGAGATGTAAGTGGCAGGGCTGGGATTTGAACCCCTGTGTGACTGCAGCGCCTGTGCAGGCTTGGCCCTGGGCCACCGCCCCTCCCACAGCTGAGTACCCCGTCTCAGGACGTGACATGTGTCGGGTTCCTGGGTGGCTCTCACCTCCCCTGGCACCGTGGCAGGGGGGGTCCATGCCTGCAGGGCGGCGGGAATGGCACGGTGGCAGCAGCTGCTGGCCCTCAGCTCTGCCCCCCGCCCCCTCGTCTGGCCAGGTCGGAACCCACGTAGAGGGGCAACAGAGCAGCTGCTGGGGGCTGCCTCCATTGGTCCCAGAGCTTGGGTGTTGATGGGCTGATTTGGGGGTTAAATGATGGGGGGCTTTTGTTTGTTTTTGTTTAAAGAACCAGAAGCATGAACAGCCACCTCCTGCCCCTACAGATGCCTCTTTAGAAATAAAAACTAGGCCTCAGCAGCGGCGGCATGAGGGCCCCAAAGGGGAGCTCAGATGTGTGCCCCGTCCCAGGACCAGCGGCGCGGCGTCGCCTGCGAGCCTCAGGCCTGCGTGACCGCAGCCCCCACCCCCTCCAGCCTGCCGAGCCAGAAGCTGCATTCTAGCGGGATCCTGAGGTGGCCTGGACACACGTGGAGCTTGGGCTGTTAAAGAAAGGCTGTGATTTGTCTAATAGCATGTTTGGTAACCTTTACGGAAAGTTGCCTTTTTCTTCCAGGTTAAGATGCATTTATTTTCTTGTAACAAGTCTGAATCTTTTGAATTGATATAGAAGGAAAGATATGCCTGCACTTGAGTGGATGTGTCCAGTATATCAAGAGCCAGGATAATGACCCTCTGGGAGATGTCAGGGCATTTGAGGGGGTGAACATGCTGAGTGCATCTGCGGCATCAGGGCCAGCCTGTTACTCTAATCTGATTAGGGAATTTTCCATGACAATTGAATGATGGAAGGCGGAATTCTACATTTTTTTCCCTGTGTGTTTCTTCTGGCACATGGACAGGCCTCTCAGTGAACCCTAGGTCTGGTTACAGGGCCTTTAATGTAAAAGACAAGGCGAAACCAGACATCTAACCTATTAGAATTGAACTCTTGCCAAACAAAAGATGGTTCTCTGCTTTGAATGGACAGTAGACCTCCTGCAGACAGAAGACAACTCTGACACTAACACTGATTTAGGGGCCGGAAGCCTGCGATTGAAATTAAGTGGGAGGACAGCTCACTTTATATGGAAATGACAGGCAACGCTGTGCGGTTCACAGAGCAGATGTAATATACTGTGTTGCAAAGCCTTCACAAACCAAATCCTTTCTTAGGAAATCATTCCATTGTCATGTTTTCTTCCCCATTCTGTTCTGCCCTTTAGTGTCCAAGGGGAATTTCCACTGAAGCCCACGAGGGTGGGGCTTATTCCGCCTTCGAATGCTGACTGAGACTGAGCTGTGAGTCGAGTGTGGTGCGGGGCACGTGGGGCTAAAAGCCATAAGTAAGCCCCGTCCGCGTGTGACTGCCCCCGTCCTGGTTCCGTGAGATCAGCAAAGCAGGAGGAGGTGAACCAGCCACGTTCACACCTTCAGAAGCACCCTTCCCCACTTATTCTGGCAACCCCTGAACACCACGCCCTCCCCTTCCACACCCAGGCATGGGGATTTTCTGAGGAAATGTCTCCCAGTTTGTCTTTCCTTTCATCCCCACCGCTCCAGTCTAGGAGTGACCATGGCCAACATTCCTTGAATCGCTCGTGTGACAGACCCTGCCAGGCATCTCTGTGCCTCTTGCCGTTTGGTGCAGCAGCCTGAGAGTGGGGCTCTGCTGTCACCCCCAGGCCAGACACTCCTCATCCCAGCCCAGCCCACGGCAACGCCTCGTGAGCTTCCCCCCGAGGTCCGGGGAGCCCCTGTCTGAGCATCCTGCAGATCACACCCCTGCGATGACTCCTTGGTCAGGGTTTCACCCCACCTTGTCCTCCCACAGCAAATTCCATTCTGGCATCTTTCACCATCTAGTCGTTTTTGCTTGCTTTGAACTTCACATCAATGAAATGAAATACATACTCTTTGCTGTCAAGTTTAATTTGCTCAAAATTATGTCCTCCCTCTGGTCCAGCTGTCTGCTCTGTGTTTCTGTGGAGAGACTGTGTGAATGCAGCACCATTTCCTCCTGGGGATGGATATTCTGCGGGGGGACATTCATGTCGCTTCCAGAGGCGGTTCTGGGCTCAATGCTGTGGACGTGTCTGGACCATATTCAGAGCATGAGCAATTCATTTACACTGTGGATTGCAAGCTGTGGGCGTGGTGTTGCCAGAAATTTCGAAAGTGGCTGTTCCAGTTTATATCCCACCAGCAGCCGCTTCCTGTCCTGTCCTCACCAGCACTGGGATGGTTAGGCTGTGCGGGGTGTGTAGCGGGATCTCACCGTCACTTTAAGTTGCATTTCTCTGATGGCTAAGGAGCTGAAGCGCCTTTCATGTGCTTGCTGTCCATTTTGGATAGCTTCTTTCCTCAAGTTGGACTTCTATCCAAGAAGTTACACCTATTTTTATTGCAGCAGATCACTTATTTTTATTGCATTCTGAATCCGCATTCCACTTGTCAATTAGAAAGTGTGATGTATGCATTCTGGATATAAGACCTTCATCAGATATATGATTGCAGATATCCTCCCTCTCTCAGCTTTGTCTTCTCAAGAGTCTTTCCCAATAGCGTCCTTTGAAGAACAGAATTAAAAAATTATGATGAAGTGTTATTCATTAATCTTCGCATTTTGTTTAGTGTTTTCTTTCTGTTATCATTTAAAGACATCTTTGCCTTATTCAAGACATGGGAACATTTTCCTTTGGTCATTGGTCTGGGAGCTTTATTATTTTACCTTCAACATTCAGGTCTGCAACTGCTCCAGGAAGTATTTCTGAGTCTGGTGTAAGTAGAGGTCCTGATACATTATTTTCATATAGGTATTGAATTCCTCGAGCAGCACCTAGTAAAAACCCATCATTTCCCAACACTG
The DNA here is from genome assembly GCA_032199065.1 of Smutsia gigantea. Lineage (NCBI taxonomy): Eukaryota > Metazoa > Chordata > Mammalia > Pholidota > Manidae > Smutsia > Smutsia gigantea. Next base: position 315,853 of record JAVSCE010015891.1, on the reverse strand, counting down.
GCGCTGTGGCCTTTTTATTAAAAGTTAGGAGACATGCAGATCTTTTTCTGGACTACCTGTTCCCCTGGTTTATTTGTTTATCCTTAAACTAAAATTGCACTGTTTAAATTACTGCACCTTTAAAATTAGTCTTGTTAACTGATAGTTTAAGTGCTTCAGATATCATCTCCAAGATTGTATTTACTGTTCTTTGCTCTTTACAAAATTTCATAAAAATTTCAGAATCAGCATGTCAAATTATATGTGCACCCACACGCATGCACACAGAGCACTTGGGATGTGGGGTCGAGGTTGCATTCTATCCATAGAAGATGACATCGATGAGAATTTACATATTTACAATATAAAATTTTCTAATCCATGAATGCATTCTACGCCTCCATTTATTTAGATCTTTAATGTCTCCTAATAACATTTAAAAATTTTCTGTGTAGAGATCTTGCACATTTTTATGAGGTTGATTCCTAAGTGTTTGGGGGGTTGTTGATGTGAATAAACATGCACTAAGCTTTTCATTTTCTATTTGTTTATATTTTGTTTCCATTCTAGTCTGTTTCCATTAGTGCAATGGAAATACAATGAAGACTCACTTTATATTAACTTCACGTTTTCTTTCTCTGAACTTCACACTTCATGTGTCGTTTTATATGGTTTGTCATGTTATTTCTCATCATGGTGAGAGGACATTTTGGATGAGTTTTCCTGTCTTCACAGTACTTAGTCAAATATTGACAAAGGGCTTAACTACTTGTTGATTTGTTGATGGGTGATTTGTGTATAGAACTTTAATGTTTTCTGGTTACTCTAAAAGGGATAACTTCTTAGACCAATTCTTCCAATGGTTAGACCATTCCAGCTAAATCTAAGTAAAATGTAACTAAATTCCCTGGGCTTCCCAACCACCTTGTAGATTACAACTTTTAAATCAAAGATGACCTCCTCTTAAGTCAGATGTGCACATATTCCTGCAAAAGGTTCTGCAATGCTTCACATCTTGCTGAATGTCATTTTGGTTGAATTAATGTAAAATTCGGGGCATATAAAACAAAGAATAAAGGTAATACAATAAAAAAGAATACAAAATTAAAAACTTGGAAGTAGATTGGCAAATTGTGTTGAAATTTGATGCTACTGCATTTGATGCTTAAATTTTATGAAGCTTCAGATATCACCATCTAGACAAATATTACATTTTTAATGAAGTATAGCTGACATACAATACTGCATTGTTTTGGGTGTATAGCATAGTGAGTCAACAATTATATATATTACAAAATGCTTACCATGATGTGGAGTTACCATCTGTTCCTCATACAAAGATATTACAGTATTGCTGACTATATTCATGACTTATTTATTTTATAACTCAAGTTTGTCCCAATTTGATCCAGTTTCATTCTTCTGCATGTAGCTGCCCAGTTTTCCCAACATCATTTATTGAAGATACTGTCTTTTCCCCACTGTATATTCCTGGATCCCTTGTCATAGACTAATTGACCGTATAGGCATAGGTTTACTTCTGGACTCTTAATTCTGTTCCATGATCTATAGACACAATTATATTTTAAGGGTTTAAAAATAAAAGCTTATTGGACAAAAGTTTCATTCAGACCCATCAATTAATGGAAAAATCATTGTTAAAATGAAAGTGTTCTCATACTGTACTTTATCTTCCTCACTGTGTATTTCACATGAACAGGTGGGCAAAGAACGTCTGACCTTAGTATGTAAACTGAGAGGTTAAAGTAAAAAATTCATTTAAAACTAAAAGACCACATCATTTCTCTTTGGTCTTGTAGCGTGCACGTATGGGCCGTCTTTCACCGATGCATGATCTTTGGAAGTAGTCTGGGTTTGTTGGAATCGAACTAAGATTCATTTAATGAGCTATCGTAGTTTCATCTGTTAAATCACAGCACCTTTGCTCTCCATTTGTAAAATAATCTTCCAACTAATGAAGTGAGGTCCACTGCATGCCATTTTATTCTGGCCAAATTGCTGTTAATTGCATCAAAACCTTTGGTAAGGTCAGTAAATGTTTCCTTTTTAGTATCCTCTCCCGAAAATGGCAGAAAATAAACTCCACTTCTTTGTAATGCACTCAGGTTTGGGGCAACTTTTAGCAGGTGGACTATTAGATTTTTATTACCTGATTTGAAAGTGTTCCATTTCTACAGTGGTAGGAGGTGAGAGGGGTGGCGAGGGGTGGCAGTGGCCGTGCTGGGGCAGGTGCCTAGCACTCCTTCAAGACTCCTTTTTTCCTATTTTTTGCCTCCGCATAAAGGCCACAATTACTATTTGAGCCTGTTTGATACCCTGACTACTAATATTGACATTACAGTTCAAGAAACTGTGTTTTTTTGGCTCAGAGCTGAGCAGAAAGACCTTTGATAGCCCGCTGAACTCAGAAAATAGGCTGCCTGTCCCAGCAGACGTATGAGAAGACTGTGTAGACAGCATGGAAGGCGGCAGGAAGGTAGCAGCGGGAGACGCTGTGCCATCCTGGGACATGCAGGTAAGGCGGTGGGGGCTAGGTGGTCCTTCCCAGTGCCTGGCGTAGACCGTGTGGCGCCTTCAACAGGCCCTCGCCCAGTTAACATGCCCTGTTTGCTGGGGCCTGCTGGCCGTGGGCTGAGTGTCGGACATACAGAGAAAAGCCACTGCTCTTGCCCGGAGCAGCCACAGCCCAGTGAGAGTGGCAGGCAGGGGGAACCACATGTGGGCAGTCCACACCCTTCAAACCTTTGCTCAGAGGATGCCTCTGCCCTGCCTGCGCTCGCTTACCACTGTGTCCTTCCCAGGGCCCTCTTGCCGCTTGCCTTCCCCTTGCCTTCTGACTTACCCTGGACCTGTCATCCACGCTTTCCCTCACTAACCCACGGCTCCAGAAGAGCAGGGAGTTTTGTCTTTTCACTTGTGTCCACTGAGGGGGTCCCAGCACCCACAGCAGTGCCTGGTGTGTAAGCCCCCGAGTGTTGCTGAGGGAATGACCGAATTCATGCATAAATCAGTGCATAAGTGCTAACATTTCGACAAGAACAGAATTCTGTGGGATAAAGTGGAAGACCCCACAACACAGGGGTTGTGGAAAGGTAGGCTGGGAGAAATTCAAAGAAAGGTTCCTAAACATGGTGATGCTAAGTAATCATTCCCTTCTCAGAATAATACAATACAGTACAAATAGTACCTTTCCTGCATGGAATTAATTACCACAGACGGACATTTTTACATTGTGCACATTTATATCCTGCATTCTTACAACTGTGGAATATTTCTTGAAATCAACAAAGAAAGTTTTTCACATACTTTGGTTAGTGACCATACTGATGGCAGGCAGCGTTTGGTGAGCACCTCTTTTTAGGAACATTTTGTAGAGGGGTGAACCGATATTAACCAGTAACTAGGAATTGGTGGCCCTGGGATCTGACCCAGCATCTCCAAGTCCAGAGCCTGCAACCCCATCTAGACTAGTGAATACGCCCCATTGTGCCTCAGACCAGTAGTCAGGTACTGAGGTACCCATGGGAGATAAATGTTTTGACTAATCAAGGAAGCCTTCCTGGAGAAAATAAACATAGGCCTTAAAACCAGGAAGTCTAAAAAGCTGCAGGAAGGTGTAGGGCATAGGAATGGCATCCTTGGGCAGGTGGAAAGATGTACCTATGGGTGTGGAAGGGCTGCGTGCAGAGGAAATTTGGTTTTCGTGAATATTGTTTGGCTTTTGGATGTAAGATTTAGACATTGGACCCTTCCTGGCTCATTTCGCTATGCCACTAATGATCCTCTCTTTCCCGTTTCTTTAAGACCTGAAGCTGGCCTGAGTCTGCTCACAAGCCAGCTGGAACAGTGTAGGACGTTCACTGTTACTTATTCTTGAAGTCTTACCTGGTGTCCCAGACGGATAACACTCGGAATGAGGAGCTCTCGAGGGGCCACTATGCACAGGATTCTTACGGAAATTAAAACTCTGCAGACCTCCAACCCCAAACCCCACTGTCCCCCAAGGCCCCACAATTTGATCCAAAATTTTAAATAACTTCCCTTCGTTTTTCTTGTCACAACGCCTGTGTCGGGCCCAGGGTATATCCCATTTCTGGGACCGACCTGCCCCAAAGCCGTACAAGGTGATCTTTCAAAGGCAGACACTCATCAGACCTGAGAAGTAGCCTATAGAATAGGGCATGCCAAGTGTGGATGCCTCCAGAAACAGCGTGATTTTGGTCTTTTCCAGCCAGAGTCTTTACATGACACCTCAGTGCATTCAGCTCCATATAAAGAAGCCGAAGCATGGTAGAAAACGGTTAACTTGTATAAAATTAGCTACTCCTGAACCTAACAGTGCCTTGTTTACAAAGTGACCAGCATGTATAATTTATGACTGTATTCCAGAAAAATTAGATTACATGATAAAAAAGAGAGAGTTCGCAGGGGCCTCAGAACAGGAAGCAGAGCAGTGTCTCTCCTGCTGGGAGTGCATCCCTGGTGTCCTGGGCTGCCTCTGTCCTCTGCCATGCCCAGCATTTTTATTGAGCGTGCTGAGAGTCCCTGCGTACGAGGTGGCAGACGCCGTGGGCAGTGGCCGATGGTGCCCCCGGCACGGCTGCCTGGCGCTGGGCGGGCTGCTGTTGCAGGACCTGGTGTTTACTTTTGAGGATAAGCAGCTGAGTGTGTGCGGTGGTGTGGCACGTGCTGCAGGGCACAACGCGAAGTGCATTGTCTGAAGTGCTCCCGGGAGGCTGTCCTGGGAGATGCAGAGGCTCTCCGGGCTGCCTCCTGCAGACATTCGGGAGAAGTTAGGCCACCTCTGCAGCCACTTCGGTGTGTTTGCAGTAGAACATGCACAGGGGAGGAAAATAAGTCAACAAGTGAAATTAACCAGGGATGGATATAGTCTTTTATGTATTAATTAATATCTGCCCTATTAGTTATTATTAAATTTTTGCTAAGTTATTGACTTATGTGGCAGGGCCTTGGACATATGCCCACGTGTATTAACTCATCAAATCTACACATAGTCTTACAAGTAGGTGCTGTTATTAACCCTTCTTTATAAATGAGGAAACTGATTAAATGAGGAATTATGCTCCAAGTCATGGAGGGTGTGTGTTGCAGTGTTGATTTTGGACCACTCAGCTCATCTCTGGGGCTCATGCCTTTGTGCCATGGATCCATCCCTTGCGGCACCGTGCCGTGACGTCCCCACGTCTGGAAGGTCGTGCTCAGCCCGGGCAGCCACGTCATCCGGTGGTCTGGGAGCCGTGGGGTCCGCAGGAGAGGAACCCAGAGGGCCCTGCCCCTCTGCGATGGCTGAGGGGCGAATAGGAGCACCACAGCGGGTGGTGTGCTAGCTTTTCAGGAGCCTCGGGACAGCTCAGCACCGGCCTTTCTCAGAGTCTTGGGAAGAACTGACAGAAACAGCAGGTTCTGTGCCGATCGACATCACTTTGAGAGGCATGGGCCTCACAGGCCTCCAGCCAGCGTCTGAGGCTCACAGCTCAGAAAGAGGCCGGACGGCATCTCTCAGAACCCTGAGGGTGGGGTTCTTGCACTAGGGCTGGTAACAGAGTGACTTCCAGCTCCAGGACCATCCTATGCATGAACATACTGCTGCCTGACGAGCGGAGCTTTGACTCCTTCTTGTAGAAGTGGGGGATTGGTGTGTCCTGAGCCAACTTCACCCAGAGGTCGCTGGGTTTTCTGCTGAGATCACTGGTCAGAGGCACCCCAGTTGGCTTCTTGGAGTGTAGCTGACTGAGCACGTGTCAGCAGCAAGTGGAACTCGTCGGCAATGCAGGCTCTGGGTGCCGAGCCACACCACCCATCCACGCCGTGCGTTCCCAGGATGGCAGGGGTCCTTGGGCACGTGGAGTTTGGGTGCCTTGATCTGGGGCTGTGGTATCCGTCTTGGCTGCACACTGGGTCACCTGGAGGTGTGTTAAGAAGACCGAGTTCTGTCTGGGTCCTGCCTCCTCCCCATTTTTCTGGGGTGAGCCCTAGACATCAGGGTTTTCGAGCTCCCCAGGTGGTCCTAGCGTGCAGCCAAGCTTGGGAAGCCTGGCATGAGGCCACAGAAGCCGGTCATAGAAGGCAGCCCTCCTGAGGATTGACCAGGGCTGATTCTCTGGGCTCTGTTTTGTGTTTGAACATTGCTGAGGTTAAGAAGGAGAGCATTTGTTATGAAACAACGTTAGACAAGAGCTCTGGGTTTCTGGAGATTTTTTGGCAGTTTCATTTCAGTTGGTGCAAAACTGTCTAAGAAAGGGTTGTGAAGGGGCTTGTGTTTGAGGAAATTGCTGAAGAAGCTGAATGGATGAACTCTTTATGTATAGAGAGGTACAGAGATGCCCAGGTGAAGGTTGGGGTTGAGGAACCTTCCGGGGGAGGACCTTGGGGTCCTCGGAATGGCAGGCCTGCCAACCCAGGAGAGGCAGGACACAGGCAGGGGGTTCCAGTCCAGAAGCCCCGCTGCCAAGCCCTCTCCCTCCCCGCCCAGTGTGCTTGCCACAGGAGGTCAGCTGCATTTCCCCTGCTCGGAAAGGATGGGAGAGTGACAGGACAGGCTCCTATTATGTTTTCACCCACGCTGGGCGTCCTCACTCAGAGGCCATGCACCAGGGCACTTGTGTGATCCACACACAGGGCCAGCGGCAGGGCTGTTTTCTCCGGGAATTACACAGGCTTTGCAACCCCAGCTAACTGGCTTGACTGGACTAAATGAGGAGGCCTGTGTGTGTGGCATGGTGCCACATTGAGAGGAAGCCACTTGACTCACCATTATCTCAAGAGGCAGAGTACTTGAGGAATTAGTTGCTGCAGAGCCTCCTGTAGAACCCTTGCAGCTGAAGGGCATGTCCAGTACCAGAGCATTATTGGGATTTGCCAAGTTAGACAGCCTCCCCCTAAAGGAAAATGGAAACAAAAGTAAACCATCACACAGGGACCAACATTGAAGAGCAGAACCATGACACACAGATGGAGCATGGATTGTAAAACTCACAGGGCAGGCAGTGAACTACATATGCAGCTGGTCAAAGCTAAGAAACAAAGAGTCCTGGAGAGACCTTCTAGGTGTCATATTTTCCGAGGCGAGGTCATCCCTTAAATATGTAGCTACATCTGGTAGGATGAGAACATGTAACTATGAGGTCCGATCAAGGTGGAACAGAGTGCAGCCCTCCTGTGCTTGTAGGCCATAGACTGGCATAGAATTCAGAGCACAGCCCCCCTATTGCTATGCTGGGCCTGGCTGTTCACGTTCACTGCCCCTCTCAGCCGTGGGGAGGGGCACCTTCTCTCTCTCTTCCGGGGTGCGTGTGCACCCCGCTGTGACCCTGACAGGCCCAGAGGCCGTGTGCAGCATGTGGGGCTGCTGCCTGCTCACAGCTCATAAGCTGAACCAGAGCCAGGTCCTGAGGAAAACAGTTGTGCACCCGGACTGTGAGCGTGTGCTCACGGGGGAGGCAGTCGGCCTGACCATGAAGTAGGAAGGGAAGGAGGGCAGGGAATGCCGAGAGCTGTCCTGACGAGCTCCTGCGACCAGCGGGGGCCGAGGTACTGGGATCTGGGGGCGCCAGGAAAGATTCTCTCCCCTATCACCAAATACTTCTCCCATCTCTTCTCTGACAGGACGAAGCACTCTGTGACTCCAGGCCAATTCAGTTACGTCTGTGGACTCTGGAGGGTGGGATGACATTGCTGACAGCGCAGTGGTTCTCAACTTTGGGTGCACAGTGACATTAGGGAAGAGCTTTGAAAAATGCATGTGCAGAAATTCCTGATTTTCCTGGGGTAGGACTCATGCATGGGTAGCGTAGTAGCTTCTCTAGGTGATTCTAAAGGCTGCGGCCAGTGCCTTAGGGTGAATGACCTGATCAGAAATGTTCGAGTAAACAGGTTCCTGAGTATGACATTGAAGTGCTGGGTGAGGAACAGAACCCACTGAATAGCTGAAGAGGTGGGAAAAACATCAGAAAGTTGAAGAACAAAAGGCAGATTTTCCCTCCTAATCATCAAGATACTCGATTTTGCCTAAGTCTTAGCATAATTCACTCCCATGCAGTCTTAAAAATTTCTCAGAACTGTCTGGACTAACAGTGTTGTGTTGTATGGCGAGAAGTCAGGTTAATTTCTGAGGAGTGGGAACATGGCAGGGAAAACTTTCTTTGTTACTTTGCCTTCCAGACACTCTTCTGTGTGATGGAAGGAAGCGGTTATCAATCTTATCCCCCTAGGGACAGGACTCTTCTTTCCTGGAGGAAGACAGTCATCCAAAAGGTTGAGGTTTCCCAGGGTCCATGGAAGGAATTGAGGGCCAGGAACTGACATAATCGGTACTGGTTTCACAGCAGGAGCCGGTCAGTGGTTTCCCACATCACTGCTCTGTCACCAGGACAGGGATGGATACAGACAGGGACCTGGACAGCCCTGCCCTGAAAGGGCTGCCAGCATCCACCACTGGCCCCACTGTTGCTCAGCCTTTATGGACACTGACGTGGAGCTGCCTCATGATAAAAAGGAAAATATGTTGTGTCCATAGGAAGTATATTTCGGACCACATACCTTGCGAACTTGGAAAAATCTTTCCCATTTTATTTCAAGGCTACTGGTTTGCACTTAAGTGCCTCTGACGAATTATCTGTGCATGGAAATGCCGGGCATTTCTGATTTAATGGCTTCTAACAATTGGAAAAGTGTGAATTTTCCAAAAAAAATCCCTACCAACAAGTTGTTGCATGCTTATGTGCTTTAAAATAGTAATTTCCTATTGACTCTAAAGGCTGCAAGTCTGTTTTTTATGATAGTTTTGATTTCTTTCCCCCCAAATTACTGCTAGAATTCCATTTAAAAGATAGTCAGAGAGGAGCGTGTCCAATATTAAAAAAACAAAAGAAAGCATTTTCTTTTAATGAAATTAGTAGAAGAGGAAGAAATTGGAGCGTACCAGAGTAAGGAAGAATATTGTCTTCTGAAACCTTTATTTCAGTTGTATGTGTAATTAGGTTGTCACGTAAAGTTTATTTTACATTGTGATGCGTGAATAAAAATTTGAAAGTCACTTGATAATGGTATTAGAATAATTTCAGTGCCCAAAGAGCAATCCTCAGGGCAGTAAACAGCCTTGTATTTTCCATAAATGCAGGATCAGCGGTGTCGGGGAGCAGCCCGACTCACCATTTCCACCGTGTGTCGAGCTGTCAGACAAGCGGTTCTCCAAGCGTATTCCTCGTACCACTTGGGAACTTGCTGGAAAAGCCAATTCATTCTCAGGGCTCCTATCCCAGATCTGTTCCCCAGACTCTGGGTGTGGGGCTCAGCAAACAGGCTCTCCGGGTGATTCTTCCCTGGTGTGTGGCTGCAGGGGGAACACCCGGCCAACCAGGTGTGCAGGCGGTCCATCTACCCCTCACGGAAGACCTGTAGCCATACAATACCACAGCCCCGCAGGCGTGTAATTCCACAGACTAATCAGTTGAGTGCCCTTGGTTTTCCTTCTTTTCACTTTTGTAGCTAAAATTTGCCATTGATTTTGGGTTAACTGCTAGTTGACTCAGCCCTGACGCATCTGGGACCCGAAAACGGCAGATGCTGCCCTGGTCCGCCCATTTCCAGCCAGCCTCCTGTTCTCGGCCCAGCACGGGGCCGCCACAGCCCTCCGCCTTCCAGAGGCTCCACTCTGCCCCACTTTTCTGGCCCAATTTCACAATCCCTATCCCCCGGCTTCCGTAACCGCTCTAGAAAATGCCAGCATATATTCATGCTGGTACTTCACGGTCATAATCTAATATGCACACCCATGGTAAGATAGTAATGATGCAGCAGCAATGTGCAGTCTGAAGATCGTTCACGCCTGAAGGCTCAGCTCAGCACCTTCAGATGCACAGACCTGTGTGTGGGAGGGGGAGTTTTTTGGGTTTTTGTTTTGGGGATGGAGAGCTGGCTGGGAGCGCAGGATGCTCTCATGCCTGTCAAGTCAGCCCAGGTAGATAATTGCTTTTCCTGCCCAGTCTCCAGCTGGGGCAGATTTTGTCACAAGGTGGAGCCAGCGGTAGCCTCTGGAGTTGTGAACAAATGACATTACAGTTCTTTGCTGAATTCAGATTCTTTGTCCATCCAAATTTGTACTTCATCCGGTTCCCTTTTGGAAAATGTTAGTTCAGCAGCTCTGGCCGATTAATTAAAATTGGGCGATGGCTCATAAAAAAACCATTTGAACTTTCGGATGTGACTCACTTAGAACTCTTCCGTTTCTTTGTAGAAATATTAGACATAAATTCTTTCAAACACTCTGACCTCGGAACCAGATGAAACTGGGCTTTTCGGACAGTGTTTCATCTGTTCTTTGTGTCAGTAAACACACGCCACTGGAAGACGTTCTTTACGAAACTGACTGCAGAAATCAGATCACTTCAGCACAATCAGTTTTCTGCTTTGCCAAGTGGCAAAACATCTTCCAAACTTGAGTAATGAGGCAGCTTGTACATGCTTGCCTGAGTGTGCTAATGTCCCAAGGCCCCTGCAATTCTCTGCTTGTCTGAGTCAGAGGTCTGCTCTGATTCCGGGGAGGTCTCCACCGTCTGCCGAGAGGAACCTCTTTCAACTTCAGATGACGTGCCGAGATGGAGAATCGCCTCATGCTGCTATGGAATGTTGTTCACACCCTTTCTTCTGACTAGAGTCGAGCTTCTGAAAAGAGAGACGGGACCAGATGAGTGTGGTGCTCACCTGCAGAGGCCGGGGACCGTGAGCCCTGCATCCAGGTGTTCTAGGTATGCAGGCCTGTGACAGTCGAGGAGGCCCCATCAGCAGATTCCTTCTGGGAGTCTAGAGACGGGGGCCTGGGAGCAGGATTTAGGGACAGATTGCCTGTCTCCCACAAAGGGGTAGAGCCGGGTGTACTGGGCTGACATTGACAGCATGTGCTTCACAGTGACAGAAAAAAAAAACAAATCTGCAAAATCCAGACCTGTGCTACCGACCAGCTGAGATGCTCCTTTGCAGGTCATCCTCTGCTGTGAAGCGGTGGGGCCGGGGCTGGCCCTCCTGGGGCATATGTGTGTTGCAGTGTGGATGAAGGTCAGGGCCGTTCTCACACAGGCTTTAACAGGACCCTGCGTGGGAAGGGGTATAGAGGCAAGGGAGATGAGCATGCTCTCAGGTACAGGTGATGCAGCTGAGCTGAGAATACCGATGGGATTGGGAGAGCTGTAGAGAGATTGGGGGACAGCCCAAATCAGTCACTTCCTTGGCATTTGCTCAGGGCCGACCACATGGAGGCTGCTGTTTGCCCTTATGCTGTGGGATCGGACTCTTCGGGCAGAGATCATTTCTGACACCCTAGCCTTTGAAGGCTGGCACTTTCTGGTCGCGGATATGGGTGAGAGCATAACAGAACAGTCTGACATCTTCCTCCAGTGATGGTGAAGGACCCTCAGACCGCTTTATGGGGGAGAGCTGTTGTAGAGCCATAGCCCCCACGCAGTCCCACACATGGGCTGACCTCGTGAATGGCAGTGGTTGTGTTTTACTTTTCCAGCCTGTTTCCATGGTGGGGAGCCATGTTAGCCCCGTCGATTCACCCACTGGGACATGGGGCCGGGATGCTATGGCTATCCAAAGGTGCTTTTTAAAAAATTGCTTCCTGGGGAAGAAAAAGGAGTTGCCAGTAACACATTAGTTGAAGTGATCAAAATTTAATTTACAAACAGAAGTCAAAGGAAATGGCTCAGTCTAGAAGGGGAGTGATTACAAATAGGAAAGGAAAGGCTCTGAGCAGGTGACAGTTGGGCAGAGCTGCCTCGGTCACTGGGCAGCACTGCAGGTGACCCCGTGATGGTGGGGGTCAGGCATGTGTGGGGCAGAGCCGCCACCGTGCCAAAGCGTCATTCATAGACGTGTTTCACAGCAGGTAACAGACCATGTCCCCTGACACCCAGGCAGGCTCCAGACAGAAACCAGGTTTGCCTGGATTGCAGGACCACCTGAGGCCAACCCTGGAAACAAGGTCACATCCACCTCCTTTCCACCCTTGGAAATGCTTTCTTTCCCCCCACCATCCGTTTTCTGTTGCATTTTCTTCTCCCTCTTATGCCTTCATGTATTCCCAGGATGAGCAGAAAAAGTGACTTTAATGTGATTAACACACTTTATGCTAGTATTAATTGTGCCCCTAAAGAGAACAAAGCCAGACCTGAAGGATTCACCATGGGTACATATGCTGAGTCTTCCTCATTCTCTTTGTTTGCTCCAAGGGCCAGCCTTTGAGAAAACTTAAAAATAACTACTTATGTTGATTTCATTGATTTTATTTTATTAGCAGTGAATAGATCCCCACTTCTTCATATAATGAGGAGGTCATAATGTCTACCTCGGAAGGCTGCTTTAAGGTTCCATCCGCCTGACCCAGCCCCAGGCGCGCAATGTGCCTCTTACGAACGCCCACGCCACCTCCGTCACCAGCTGCTCCTTGTTGTACAGGGATAGAGTTTGTACTAAATTTGGAGCCGTGTGGAATTTGCAGTGGATCATAAATTTTTTGACAATATTCCCAGATGTGCTGACTTAAAAAATTCATTGTGAGAAGACTCAGAGAATATAAAATTGACCAACTCGGCCACATTTAAGTGTGCGGTGTAGTGGCATTTAGCGCATTCACATCGTTTGTGCAGCCATCGCTGTTGGGAAGGAATTTGGTTCAGAGATGCAGCAAAGTCAGAGTGAAAACAAAGTCAAGAAGGCGAAGTAAGTTCTATTGCCCCTATATTGGATTAACAGAGTGGGCTGCCTGAGGTTAGACAGCAGGCTACTAAAATGCATGATTGTACAACTGCAGTCCCATCCAGGTCACACAGGCGACGGGAACTTGCAAGCCCCGATCAGTGCCTTCAGTAGCCCTTCCCTTCAATGCTAAAGTAGGAGAGAGAGAATGAAGACTTGTGTCTAGAAAATAGAATGAAATAGCAGAGTAACAAAGACACTTACCACTGGAAGAGTACAGAGACAAAATGCAGTAATTTGAGCAGAGAGGTCTTTATTTAAGCAAAAAGTACACACTTGAAGAAAAGGGAGTGTGGGCCACCTCAGGGAGGAGGTGCCCTTAAGAGTTTAGGGTTTGGGGTTTTATGGGGCCTTTTGGGGTCAGCATAAGGCCTGATGTATACAGGTGATTCATAATTCCTTTGAAGTTTTGTCTTAAAAATAGGGTTATTTAGGTGACTGTGTTGGTCCAGATCTCAGCATACTTTATTCATATAGGTTCATTTACAATTTGGAGGTCTGTCTCCTGTCCTGGTTACAAAATTACTTAACTGATTAAGGGACTGGAAGAAGAGGAAGAACAGCATACAGATTAAGTTAAAGAATAAGCTGGGCCCTTTTCCCAGGCTGAGTAGATTTTACAGTGGCGTGACCCTGTGCCATCTCCCTGCCCCACTGCAGGAAGCAGGGCAGAGAGGTCCTTGATTGACAGTCTTTGGCCTTGGAGGCCTGACCTAATTGGTATGGTGAAGACATGGGCTGTGCTTTGATGTTTTCCTTTACCTGGGGAGTTGTTTTTCATCTGGGGAATATCTGCTCATTCCAAGTCACTCTTGGCCTTGAAACTTCAACTAATTAACTCTGTCTTTCCTAGCTTTCTGGTTTTATCGGGTTGACTCTGAGTCCCTTTTAGTGGGCTTTACTGACTTTATCCTCTCTGCACCCCACTCATGTCTGTCTTTGTTCTATCACCACCATCCACCTCCTGAACATTTTCATCTTGCAAAGCTGAAACCCTGTCCCCACTGAACACTGACTCCATTCCCGTGTCCCAGCACCTGGCCCCCTCCCTTCCACTTTCTGTGTCTTTGAATTACACGAATCCAGGGGCCTCATGAAATGAAATCATACATTCATCCTTTTGGGACTGGCTCATCCTTTGGATAATGTCCTCACAGTTCTTTCATGATGTAGCCTTGTCAGAACTAGCTTCCTTTTTAAGGCTGGCTGTGCTGATTCTTAACCGATTGACTGATAAGCAAAATTTCTGGAAACCAGCCTAATTTCATGCAGGAAATTCTCTGTGCTTCCAGAAATATGACTAAATCGTCACAAACCTAACAAGGGCATGTGAAGAAACTGCAGGTGTTGGAGTCAGACAGACTCTATCTGTAATCCTGGCCCCGAGACTACCAGCTCTGTGACCCGGAAGCATCACTTTACCTCTTTAGTTTCATGTTTGTAAAATCGAAACAACAATAGTGAATACCTCATAGCGTGGTTCTGGGGGCCACACAAGCTGAGGTTTATAAAACTCTGAGCTGGCAAGTGATACAGATTGGCCTACCAGGTGGGACTCTCCTTGTTGGGGGTCCCCATTGTCACTTGTTCATGAGTCATTTTAAGAGAAAGGTGCACTTCCCTATTAAGCTTCCTATGGCAACCGTCGTATGAGTGCATTGACGTAGCGACCGTGCACAAGCTTCGCATCTCGTTCTGGACTGCTGACTAGAACTTTCGTCTTTTCCCCTCACTTTCTGAGAGAAAGGGCCAACATTATAGTTTCAGTTGATTCTTTGAACATTTGTTAAGTACTTAGTACATGCCAGACCCTTTGAAAGTGCTGTGGTCACAGCTGTGAACAATGGTGAGCAGGAGGCAGATGAGTTTGTAAAGAATAACCCTGTCTTCTGGTGCAGGGGGCGGGGGGTGCTCTGAAGAAAAGTGGGAAATGAGCACTGGGAAGAAGACAGTGAAGAGCTGAATGGACGGTTACGCCGCTTTCAGGAGGTGGCCTTTGAGCAGAGGTTGGTGTGAGTCGGAGCAGGGGGCAGATCACAGGGCCGGGCAATGAAGAACTCCGCAGAGTGTAGGAAATGGGGAGTTAGGCTTTACGGGCCACAGATTTCTATCAACTAGCCTTCACTTACTACACTTCATATGAGCCTTGTCAGGGACCGAGTGTTCATGTCTCCCCAAGTTCATTGGCTGAAGCTGTACCCCCCAGTGCAGGGTATTTGGACACAGGTTCTCTGGGAGGTGACTGGGTCAGGGGAGGTCATGAGGGTGGGGTCCCCAGGATGGGAAGAGTGTCCTTACAAGAAGAGACACCAGGGAACTGTCTCCAAGGAGGACCAGGAGGAGGCCTCTCCTAGGAACTGACTCTGCCAGCACCCTGGCCCTGGCCTCCTGGCCTCCAGAGCTGTGAGAGGCGAACCTTGGGAGGCCCCACCCGAGGGCTTGACAGAGACAAGCCTTCGGTTCTCTAGGTGATTCAGATCATTCCCAAGGCCCACGTCTTTCTCTGTGACTCTCACCAGTTTCTGAAGCAGACACCTGCCTTTTGATAAATGGCTTCTGTGTCAGATACCTTCCCCCTGTGGACAGGTGCAGTCGCCTGCCCACCCGCCTTGCAGAGGCCAGCAGCCCATACCCTGAAGCCACGAGCACTCGCTCAGCCGCAGGCGCCTGTTTGTTGGGCGGCTTGTTTGCTCCTGTGATGCTGGGAATCCGGGGGCATCGGGCACCTGCTGGGAGTGTGGAGATGCCACTGGGTGTGAGGGGTCACCGGGCCATGGACTCGAGCAGCTGGTGGTCATTTCTGCTGTGACCACCGAGCTGAATTGTGCTGCAAGGGCCAAGGCTGTGGATGGTTGTCCTGTACTTTGGCCCTACTTAAAAAATGCTTTTAATGGGAAATAATTAAATACCCAAGGCAGGACTAGTGTATAAATTAATCAGACTGTCAATAAATGCTCTTTCACTACCTCTGTGTTTTAACAACTATTTCTAGTATTTAGAAATGCATAGTCTCATTAACCATGTGGTTAAAAGAGAAATGGGTTTTCTCAGCGAGTCAACATGAAATGTGGGACTCAAAGTGTTGCAGTTGTTTTAAAATTGCAGGCAGCCATGCCCATAAGTGTGTGAGGTGTGTGAGAATGTGGGTCCTGTGGAAGGACTGTGTCCTCTTTGTGCATACAGGGACCCCTGTGGTTGACTGACTTGCAGATGGAGGTTTCAGGGGTCTGCCCTCCTGCTTCTAACCTCAGAGTGCCCCCTGGAGCTGGTCTGCCCCACCACCGGTGCACAAGGCTAATCTGTCTGGTTAATAGCTTGCAGTTGGGTCTCATTAATTCAAAGACTCATGCCCGTACAATATTCTCTACTTCCTGGATATTAGTGTGTTGTGATTTGGCTTCTGACTGGAGGTTTTCTGCTCCTATCGTGTGGTACAGTTGGACGAGTGAAGTTCTCCATCATTTGCTTTTTGAGAAAGTCAGTAATTATATATTGTAGCCCTTGCCTTGGGAAGGACTGAACTGCTTCGGGAGTCCTGCTCTGTCTTACAGTGAACACGTTCCATGACAGAAAAGGCAAATTCATCACCATCATCATCAGAACAGTTACTAGTCAGTGAATATGCATCAGGTGCTGAGAACAGGCATAAGCAGTTTTATTGTGTTAACTCACAGTTCTCACGACAATCCCACCAGGTAGGGGTTCTTATCCGCCTTCTGCACATGAGGAACTGAGGCCCAGAGTGGTTAAGTTTCTGTCAAATACTTAGTGACTGAGCTGGGACTAAAATCCAAGAGTTCCAGACTCCTAGTCACTATGCAATACAACTTCTAGAACATACATTTGAATGAGTTGTTATGTGGAGACCCAACTGCTTGTGCCACGTGGGCCCCTGCCTTGTATTTCCAGGTGAGCCAGAGCAGCCTTGAAAGGCTGAGTGCAGGTGTCAGCCCCACTGCTGGTTGTAAAAAGGGAGCCTTTGTCATATCTAGGTTGGGATCTCAGGGGCTTTATCTTCTGGACCTAATAGCAGTGTCTCTTGATTTTAAATAAACTTCTAGTTTATGGCAGCAGGGCACATGAGGTCTTTCTGAGGATTGAAGCTATGTCTTCTTTACTCATTCATCCCCACGCTCCCCAGAATGATGGGGCCACTCAGATATTTTGAATAAATGCTAGCCATTTTTTCAAAGCTGCAGGACTTTACACAGCATTTTCTACCTATTGCTAGACATTTTCTCACTGTATTTTTCAGCATAAAAAAGCAGGAAAATGGAGTAAGGCATTGTATCATTTCAGAGGGAGAAGAAAATTGAAGGTTGCCATATAAAAATGTACCATCAAAAAGCAGTAGGTGGACTTAAGGCTCTCTTAAAAAAACACGCTGATGTGACAACCTGGCTCCTGACAAAGAGTGCACGTGTCAAAGGTCATGGAGACCCCCAGCACCAAGAGTGGTCTGGGTTGCAACAATCAATTTTTAGATTAAGAATTTTGCTTTAAGATTTTACCTAAAAAAGTGTGGGAAGTGTAAAGAATGAAAAGCTCTCTTTTTCCAAAGAATGCTCCCTAATAAATACAGAAAGCATTATGGATTTAGAAAATTATGATATTGCAATTCCCAGTATCATAATTGTTCCAGGCAAAAATCACCTCCTGCAAGTGCTAAAATCATTAAGTGACAGGTTATTGAGGAATTTGATTTCCACAAAATCTTCAGTATCATCCCACAGATTCTCATGAATTAAAAATGAAAAAATAAAATCACCTTTCCAATGGAACTATCTAATGAGCACTATTGAAGCAAACGGCCAGACTCAGTGTGGCCAGTGTTGGAACAAAATATGTGCTTCTTGACATTATACCTAAGCAGCCCCCAGCATCCCTGAGGGACTGTTCTTGCCAAAAATGTTCTCGTGAATCTAATCATGAGAAAATAATCAGATGAATTCAGACTGAGGGACTGCCTAGAAGACAGCTGGCCCGGGATTCATCAAAACAAAACAAAAACAATGTCATGAGAAACCAAACAACCTTAAAGAGGTGAGGTGGATGGGGAGGTTATATTAAATTAAAAAAGATAAATTAGAAGTGGTAAACACGGAACATTCACATTGATTGGTTCCTTGATAAAAAGAAATAGATATAAAAGATATTTTGGGGAAATTAGGGAATTTCAGTACAGCTCTGTATTAACGTTAAATATTTTAGGTGTTACAATGTAGGGATGGAGGTACAGATGGTGGTAGTATGGGAGAATGTCCCTATTAGGAAGTTCATGCTGAAGTTTTTGGGGTGTTGTTTTCAAGTGGCCCCAAGTGGTTTAGCAAAGTAAGTTTGTTTATGAATATATACACACATGGTACATGTATATACACGCATATGAATATGCACAGAGAGAGAGCACATAGGTGCAGTTGGGTGTCAACAGTTGGTGATGTCTCTGTGACGTGTATTCAGGTGTTCATTATATTGTTTATTAAACTTTCCTCTAGCTGTGTGATGCCCCCAAATAAGAAGTGTTGGAGCAGGCAGGAGGAGATGTTACCTGTGCACCCCAGGGGAAGCCAGTTGCAGGAAAATGTCAGGCTGGTCCTCATATTCCCTGTCTCCTCTGAAATGCCCTCTTTGGTGATGGATGTGTTTCGTTGCCTTCTGGGGGAGCAGAAGGAGCATCCTTCCTTGATGTTTCCTTTCTCTGTGCCCTGTATCTCCAGGTGTGGGAGGAGGGCCTCGGCAGGGGTGGGTGGCTGTTCATGTAGCTTCCTCTTGGGCTGTGTCCTGTGGGGATGACGGGGGGCCAGTGCCACCATCTCCACTTTGGGGCACATCCCATTTTTCTAGGAAAGCGTGTTTTACTTCAGCTTCCTCCTGGTTGGTGGGGGCTGTAGATATTGTGGCCATCACCTTGTAGAGAGAAGTAAGGCTCCCAGAAATCACACCATCACGGGGGTCTCCCCAGAGTCATTTCTGCCCACTTATCTCAGTGTCCATGCCTCTGGGGTCACCCAGACACAGCAAGGAGCCTCTCTGTCTGTGAGGAACATCAGGAGAGGGGCATGGGGCCGGGTGTGGGTGTGTCACAGTGATGGGGTAAAGGGGGGCTTGGGGTGCCAAATTCAAGTTTCTAGTGCAGATGGTCTCTTGCTTTTGCACTCCACACATCCAGACTCCTGGCCTTAAATGCCACTCAGCAAACCCAAGAATCTTGCCAAAGTCCTGTCTCATGCCTCATTCTCCCACCTTGTGTCTCTGCTCCCTTGAGATGCAGAAGGAGTCTAGAGGAAAGGGGGAGCTAACAGTGCTGTCCTCGTTGACCCCCAATGACAGTTTTGTAACCAACTCAGATATACATAGGTCAGTGTGCAAATGTATAGGTGTGTGTGTGCATGTGTATAGGTGTGTGTGCAAGGGGATTATGGGGTGTGTGTGCATGTGTATAGGTATGTGTGTAAGGGAATTGTGGGTGTGTGTGCATATATAACATGTAGCACAAGAGTTTCATTAAGCCATCCTTGCACTAATGGTTTGGTATTTACTAATGTGTTCCATTCCTTAAAGGGAAATCTCTGGTTTAAGCCTCCTAAGTAGATTTTACAACCAACATCTTGAAAAATGTTGATTGAAGTAACATGGCTGAAACAAGCCATGGTAAATTATAGAACGTGGTAAAGCATAGCCCTGGGATTTGAGACCAGTTCAGTGTGTCGTGTGTGCCTCACGGTACAGGTGCACCTGTGTGCACTGCCCGTCCTGTGTGTGACGAGCGTGCCTGTCCGGCACGTTTACATTTGCCCTGAGCGTGGTCTTACTCTTGGTCTGCTGCCCTCCCTCTTCTGTCCTGTTCTGGGCCCTGCAAACACTGTGGGGCAGTTTGTTCTAGCTGCCCACACTGCTGGTTTATTTCTCCAGAAGGTCAGTGGGATTGCAGGGCACAGGCTTGTGCTCCACCCGAGACAGGGCGGCTCTGTGCTGGCCGGGCAGGAACTGGAGTACAGCGGGTGTCCCTGTGAAATCACAGGCAAACCAGGTTTTTATGTTGGCATGGGGGCCTTTCTCCTTCGGAAGAAAAATTTTTGCACCCACTCATCTTTACTGAAACAGAGCGGAATGAATGTACATCTTTAAGTGCTCCAGGACTGCCCGCTACTCATGTGACCCCCCAATGCCAGGAGCTGTTTGCTAAGGCGGAGCATGGGGGTCTGCCGCCAGGATGCCCGGGAGAGCCTGGAAGCGCGGGGCTGCAGAGCGAACCTTGGCAGGCGACGCCTCCCGTTTCTCTAACTTCTCCCTGGAAAGGAGGCTGACTGGCTGATGGGGAGTGACGCTTGGAGTGTCATTACCCCAGTGTCAACTGGACCCCAGCTGTGGGGCAGCCTCCCAGAGGTGCCTGCTTTTTTAGGAATTTTCCTTCTCCCAAGTTCAAGGACTTGTCCTGTGTCCTCACTGGGTGCAAAAATTTACCGGGATAGTATTAGCAATATTAATTAACAATCATAAGAGCTAACAGACTCTTACTGTGCACCAGAGCTAAGTGCCTCGTGTACGAGTTTTCCCTTTATTCGTTCGTGTAGACTAATAGTTGCCTGCTTCCATCACACTGCCCCGTGTACTTCCACATGTGAGGTGGTGTGTGTTTAAGGATTCCTCTCGAGAATCTCACAGCTTCCAATCAATATAGGAGGGAGACTGATTAGCTCATCAGATTCAGTATGTCGGAGTGAACTTGGTGACCAAGCGGACAGAAATCACAGACCACAGCTGTTATTAACGTGGCTATTTCTGGCAAGGCCCAGAGAGAACAGTCAGAAAACTATTCATCTGTCCTCAGGCTGACGTTGAAAAGGCAAATGAGCAAATACTTGGAATTCCTAATCCTTGCCTTTCTGAACTGAATGTGTCCAGACTGTAAAACATGACGATCCCTCATCCCTCACTTTGTAAGTTGTGCTCTTCATTTTTCTCTTGGTTCCTCCAATTAATGGGAACACATTTTAGTTTACGTCTATTTTTAGAACATTATTTGATACTAAAATGTTCCCTGTGGATTAACTTGTGGAGCATGTTGATTACTCCTGTGTGTAAAATATTGTAAAATATGACATCTAGTCAATTTTAATATTGGAAGCTATGCACACTGTCAATAATTATATGAAGAAATACAATGAAGCTTTTTGTCTCCAAGTGATTTATGACTCGGCAGTTTAAAAAATGTTAGTGGATTATTTAAAATAATACCCATGTCTCTGATCCATGAAAGGGTTCTTCAGCCTCCGTGGTGAGAGCCAGGGCCCTCCCAGGGTGGCTGGATGGTGGGCCTCCGGTTATTCTCCATTAGCACGCACTGAGCAGATTTTCCACCAGATGTTCAGCTGGGGAGTTTATCCACACATCCCCCTGAATCCTCGCTGCTAGTGTGTAAGTGCCTCGCTTCCCAGTGGAGGCCGAGTAGAGCTGAATAAGAATGTTGGTTTGCGGTCCTGGAACTCAAATTTGGGCTTTTGTAAAGCACAGACTGTGCACCCTCCTGGCGGAGAATGTGGTCTCCCTGCCTCCTCAGGAAGATCATAATCCATGTCAGGAAACAAGGCCTAGAGACCTGAGCAGCGGAGGACGGCTTAAGGCATCATAACATTGCATGGCACGGATGGCAGATCTGTGCCTCTGGGAGGAGAAGGTCACAGGGATGTCGGGGCATCAGACAAGACTTGCTGGTGGAGCCTGAACCTGGGTGGGCAGTGGACGTAGGACAGGACCTGGGCGGCGGGCAGGAACCGGGGCAGAGGTGTGGAGGGAGGGAGGACAGCCCCCAGGGCTGGGAGAACAAGGCGGAAACTCCTCTCCAACTGGATCACGTCAGCGCACTCTCTTCTCTAGATTGTCATCCATTTTTAGGGAAAACCCATGAGAATCAGATGAGCATGTTAATTACATTTTACTTCCAAGTAATGGAAAACCACAGTAATATTCTGAGTTAACACTTTGGCCCATGTGTAAGTGGTTAATATTAGCTAAGCACCTTCCATCAGGCACCTAGCTCCGTGCCTTCTACTACAAAGGCCCTGCTCTGCACAGGACAGGTGCTCTGCTGTCAGTCGGACACCGCGTCAGTGTCTCGAGCCCTGCACGGGAGGGAGGCAGAGGGCAGAGCTGCCAGCTGTCGGGGGTGAGCTGTGGTGGGATTCCGCCCCCAATTGCTGTGTGTTTCAGAATGTCGTTGAGTCCCCGTGAGAGAATTCCCTTCATCTGTTGACTGAGATGCTGGGTGTCACCTTGCGGGTGGCTGTGAAGTCACATGAGATCCTGGCTGGCACAGGCCATGACGTGCCCAGAACTGTGATCTGCCCAGCTGGCATTAATCATCGAGTTCAGCTCCCTGTTGGTGGCTCCTGTGTACAGATGCATCCACTGGAACAATAACAGAATCTTACCTACAACATGGTGTCAGTGAGCATTTATAGAGAAAGCAAAAAAGGTGTTGTTTGATTACCCAGTAAACGGGCCTGAGGGGCCAGCCGACTGGAGCCTTTGAACACCAGCAGGCTGGAGAGATGGACAGGGACTTTCAAGTAGAAAGCAGGAGCCACCACAGAATCACGCTTTCATCTCCCCTGGTCGTGGGCTGGTCTTTGTGGGATCACTTCCGGAAAGCCGATCCTTTCTTGCAGAAATGCGGTATGTTCATGAGAAACACACGGCTCGTGGCAGGATGCCCTCTCCAGTTCTGTGGCTCTGAGATAGTTTTAAAGAGACGGACGAGATTGGCTTGCTGAGTCTTGCTGGCTTGTGTTGCTGCTTCTGCCCTGTCTTCCCTGACGTGGCAAACGGGTTGGGAATCACTTAAACTCTGAAGTGGGTGTTCTGAGGGCTCGTATATGCATGCAGCTTTCCTTCATCGTGATCGGTCACGATGCCCCGGTGCCTGCAGAGCCCCACAGCAACCAGCAGGACCATCTCGGGGTAACTTCAGGATCTGCTGTGCTTCCCCTTCATGCTGGTCTCTGCCTGTCATCTCTGTGGGGACACCTGGCCACTGACCCCCCACAGATGTAGCTCGACGTTAGGGCCATGGTGACGGTGCTGCAGGCTTCACAGCGAGCGCAGACCTGCATCATTGGTGAACAGGCTGGAGGCGGCAGTCATTCGTTCCAGCAAACACTGGTAGGTTGCTTAGTGTATGTGCTGGGTCTCATGCCAGCTTCAGGAACACGCTGAGAGACCAGGCAGGAAGGAGTCAGGATCGTGGATTCTAACCCAACATCATAGATGCCACAAGGTGAGAATGGGAACCCGAGAGTACCTAGGGAAGGCTTTCTAACTGCATCCTGAGAGACCCAGGGACAGCGTCCCACAGTGGCCAATGTCCACACCAGGGCTCACAGGAGGATTAGCTGGTCGAGTGAGCAGGGCCCAAGGCCTGCCTTTGGCAGCTCCGAGTGCCCACAGAGACAGCCCTGTGGGGAGGATGCATGGTCAGCCTACAACTCAGGTCTTACAGCTTGCTTCTAGCATATAGGTCCCCATCATGTTTTGTGAGCAAAGACAGCTCCTTTGCCAGCCCCACTTTATCACAGCAGGTGGAAAAAGCATGTTCCATTGAGTCTGTTGCCTGCCTCCCCTCCACCCAGCCCCCATGGCCCCCATCGCTCATGATGGCCCATTGGTATTGGGGCATTTGGACAGTGTTCTTTATTCCTTCTCACATCGGCCACTGTGAGGAGCCCATGACCAGCCACACCCAGCTCCCTGTTTACATTTCCTGTCTTCCTTTGGAACCGATTTTCCCACCACACTTATCCCATCCGAAACAGGTAGGTGAGTTCCGTGAGGGCAGGACTTGCCTGCTTGTTTTGCAGCCGTTACAAGCTCAGCGTCTAGCAGAGGGCGTGGCGTGCGGCAGGCGCGAGAAAACACTCGTTGCGTGGATGGACTGTGATGCTCATTGATGCCCTGGCCCATATCCTACTAGATGGATATTTTCAGAATAGTTCTTTTGAGACTCTGAAGACAATGTCAGTCTTCAGACCCCAGTGGTTTCCACATTCCGATGATCATCAGAATGACTTGGGACCCCGAAGTGTGCTAGGTCTTTCCCAAGGTGCCTGTGGTCATTACTGCTAGAGGCGGGCCCAGGGCTTTTTATTTTTGGCTCAGATGATAATCTGCTGGGAACCACAGAGCTAGTCCATCTTCCCTAGTTTGCAAGAGAGAGAGTAGGTCCAGAGATTTTTTAAGAAGTGTCTGATGTCCTTCCCAGGTACTGTCTGAGAAGACTTCCCCTCCCACCCAGCCAGCATCCTTCGCTGCTTCATGGCCCATGTCGAACATGAGCCTGCAGAGAGTGGCCACCTGATGGGTGAATTGAGGTTGGAGTTTTGAATCGGCTCTCAAGAGAAATACAAGCTTATGACTAATAATGGCGATGGGAAGTTGACTCCCGCTGAAGACAGGAGACCTCTGGTGCCATTTAAGTGAAGTTAAGATCATAGGGCCCACATAATTGAATGCCATCTATCCATTTGTCAAAGACATGCATCTTATTTCTTGGTGATTTAGACATTGTCTTCAGAGCCTCAAACCCAGTCCTACCACACTGCAGGTGACATTCCAAGAGAGCGTTTCAGCCCCCGCACGCATGAACCCTTTCCAGGCAGTCAGCTGCCGTCCTCTATGCTGGTCTGGAAAACTGTCATTCACTCTGATGGACTGTCATCCCCATGGAGAGCATTCAGCCTCCACAGAGTTCACGGCCCCCTCCCCTTAAGTGTCTGATATGTGCAGAAATGTTGATAAATCATTTAGGAGGGCACCCCTGCTGTTTCAGCCATTCCAGAGCCGCTGCAGGACCGAGGCGGGCTGCGGTGGGGGGGGGGGGTCCCTGGTGGCCTTAGCTGCTCATCACATTCCCTGGGCCACGCTGCCTTCTCACAGGGGGTGGTCGTGCCTGGAAATTTAGATGTTTTCATGTCAGGGTGAAAACAATAAATTAGAAATTAATAAAACTGAAAGGATTTCATCCTAGGATGTGCTTATGATATCAAGAAAACTTTACTGAAATTCTCTTTCACTGCAGAGATCAGTGCTCTAACAATTGCATGAAATAAACTTTGTTTCATTGTCTCTTTGCACTTGAAAAGTAACCTTTTGTTTCTGGTGGTCAGTGTCAAATAATAGATTTTATGGTTTTGCATGATGATTTATTTCAGTGCCTAAGTATTTAGAAGACTGAGTTAGAGAATGAGAGGGTTTTATTTTTTAATTGAAGTGTAGTTGCTATCCAATATTATATTGGATTCAAGTATACAACATAGTGATTTGATGAGAGGGGGTTCTTATTTTCAAGTGTATGAACTAGATCGTATCTTGATGACGTATGACATTGTATGTTGATTTTCTTTAGCCTGCCATTCCCCAAAATATAATTGACAAGTTTATTGCTAGAGCACATCCATTTAATCAAAATTCCGGTGGTAACCTTCATATGTAGCAATTGAATTTTTTCTGAAAGGATTAAATATCTAAGTTTTGAAAGTAGATGGGTGATTCATTACAAAAGCCAGATTAATACAATTTGGCCTAATTTCTAGACAGTGATGTTTTAAGTGGCCTTGTCAGAATAGCTGTCATTGTAAATATATATGTTTACAATGCATGATTCTAAAATAGTCTGTTCTTACTACGTACCAGAAGGTACACTTTCAAGCACATGCCCTTCATGAGATCTCCTTAGTACTGAAATGATGTTACCATGACAGAAGCTGGAGTCTTTCATTCGTTTCTCCATCTATTCATTAATTCAGCAGATACCTGCCTGAGCATCTGCCCTATGCCAGTTATCCCACAGCTGCTTAGGTCCAAGTGGGGAAGCTAACAGTGACAGGTGAATGTATAAGGTATCAAGTAGTGACATACTTAGCAAAACAGGGCAGTGGGAAAGCATTACCTGGCGACCTACTACGGGGAGATCAGGGAAGGCCTCTCACCTAAGTGAGGGGAGGGTGGTGCGTGCTCCCCTGGGGCAGAATGCGCTCACAGAGCACCCCGGGGGCCAGTGGGAGGCCTTGGGTTCTACTCGGAGTGAAGCTGGGAGCCCTTGGAGAGTTTCAGGCAGAGAAGCACAGGATTGCCTCCGCTTTGAGTCCATGGTAAGACTAGGTAATAAGAGGGAGTCCTGGCAGGCAAGCTGGCCCCTAGGAAGTGGGTGAGCAAAGGCCCGTGGGGTGCACACCTGGTGAGCGGCGCCAACTCGTCCTGAGCCCCCATCTCCTCAAGCTGCCCACCATCCTGGTTTTCCTGCTCCCCCACCCCTCCTGTTCCTGAGCTGCCTACCTGGTACTGCCGGCCCAGAGCCCCAACCCCACCCCATGGCCCCCCACCTGCCCGCCTGCACACACACGCTAGTGTGGGATCCCAGGCCAGCAAGGACATCCCCCCCTTTCTAACTGGGCCACCTGGGGCCGGTGCTTCACCCCCTGCATCTCCATGTCTTGGGCTGTGAGCGGGGCTGGTGGGTGCCCCCATCACAGGTTCACAGAGACGGTGCCGTAGAGCCATCGGAGTGCTGACTGCTCTGGCCATGCCCTCTGGGCCGTCACGTCCCCATCACGTGTGTGCTTTGGCACTGAGCACAAGGTCACCGTGTGGGTCCTGCTCCAGTGTGATGCCCTCTGTGCAGGAGCCATTTGTCGGAATCCGTGCCTTTCACACAGCACAGTGGGCAGGGGCCCTTAGTGTCTGCGGCTGGTCAGCAACGGTGCATCGCTCGTCCGCCCTGCCGCCACCTGCACCCTCTCCACACCGGCCTCTCCTGTGTGCTAGCTTCAGATGTCAGCTCGTGCCAAGCATGAGGCCCCAGTTCCAGGCTCCTCTTAGTCCCCACCAGGTCCTTCTCATTATCTGCAGACACTCCTCTGGAAGCGTGTCCTCCCAGACTCAGGCCCAGTATATTTCACACCATTGCCTTCTAAATGCCCGGTCCCCTGAAGGCATACTTCTGGGAGCACAGCCTCCCTGAAGGTGTCAGTTGGGCCGGAAGCCTCTGTAATTCTGGCCTTGCCTCAGACTTTCATTCTCTCTTTCCTGGACAGTCACCAGACCCTTGACCAAACCACCACTTCTAGGCACTCACCAGCCCCCATTTACATCTCAGCCAGGGCCTATTTATAGGCAAAAATGTTGGTTCCTAAAATGGGAAAGGTCAGGGCTGGCTGCTGCTGAGGACAGGGTGGAGACTGAGTCAGGGCTTCTTTGCATGAAGTAGAGGCAACGCTGCCCTCCAGCAGTGAGGCCGGGTGGAATTGGGGTGTCGGTGGCCAGTGTTTGAAGAACCAGCAGTTCTCCTAACAACAGTGGCCCTACCACTGTCGTTGTACTAACAGAAGAAAGCAGACTGGTGGGTCGGTCAACTCTTCAGATTCCACATCAGAAAGTGCACTTTTTCAATAGGTACTCACATAAGAAGTGGGCACATTTGAGTCATTTAACCAGAACTCAATTGAACAGAAACCTCCGTTGATTAATCTTTTCTTTCCTTTATTAACTCTGCTTCTAAAAAGAAGGAAGAGACAGTGAAGCAACTGCTGGGAGCTCTTCTGTGTGGATGGAGAGGAGACGCACCGCCCTTTCTCAGATTCTCTCTAGCGAGACTCACATTCAGTGAGAGGTGGTCTTGGGCTTCCTGGCAAGAGCTCTTCGCGGAGGGACTCTGCATGTCTCACTTTACTGTGGGTCAAGGTGGGACCGATATACCTCAGAAGGTTTCCAATGGCTAGTAAACAGTGTTTCTTGGTAGTCCTGGGTTAATTAGAAAATTAAATCAACCTCACCCTCATTCCTGAGCTTTCTGGTTGATGGTTGTTTTGCTCTTTTGGATTCAAGAGGCCCCAGGAGGCACAGGGTTCTAACTGTGTCGCTACAGAATCAGGGAAGAAGGACTCGCAAACAGTCTGGAGTTCAAGGCAGACGTCCACAGCAAAGGCCAGCTCTGTGAGGGTGCAGACCAGGGTCTGTGTCCCCAGGTAACCCCTGTGGGCCAAGAGCTACTTAAAAGAGAATTCAGAAGAGGAGAGTATCACCTCCCACTCTTCATCAGAAAAAATGAATCTAAAGTTTAAATCCTAAAATTAAAGTCATTTTAATACTTCAAATTTGCATTTAAAATATAAACATGTTTCTTCCCTCAGAGATCTGTCATATTCTATAGTCTCCAAGTATGTGGACTAGACAATACTGAGACGCATACACAGTGGGGGCCAGCGCTCTCGACAGCTGAGGGATTTAATGGGCATTTTCAGTCTTAAGATGAAGTTTTAAGTGTCCAAAAGAGCCGTCTGCCAGGCGACAGATTACAGTCTGAGTGACCCAGGCTTCAGCTTAAAGCACATCAGTGGGACAGTTGGAGGCATTCACGTGTGCCTCGGAAGGCTGTGGGGCAGACTGAGGCTGGAGTGTGCGCCAGGGACCGCTGAGGACTCAGTAAAAACGGGTCACTCAGGGTGTGTTTAGTAAAGAAAGAGCTGCTTCTAACTGATATTCAGTCTTCTGTTTTTCTTGTCCACTGGACTCGGGGGCTGGGGGCAGGGCACAGGCATGGGACAGCTGCGGAACTGGCCTGCCCATAGGAAACTGTTCCGTTGAAATTTCTCCTTTAGGACCATTTAACAATAGATTTTACACTGATTGCTTTTTTTAAAAAAGTTCTTATACTTTTGGGTAGAAATACACTGCTGAACTGATTTTTTTTTAATTCATTTGAGCTTCCAGTCAAATAATAGCTGAAATAATAGCACAAATAAAAATAATACTGGCGTACTCTGCAAGAAACGTTGGTGTTCTCTAGGCAGAAGGAATGTGATACAAGATAAAAACAGGTATCTAGATATCTAAGGAAGATATGAAGAGCTCTGGAAACTGAACGAATGAACTTAGGTTGAAAAAATCCTTATGTGGACTTCCGGGAAGATGGTGGTGTGAGCAGGGTGGCAGAAATCTCCTCCCAAAACCATATGTATTTATGAAAATACAACAAATACAACTATTCCTAAAAAAGAGACCAGAAGATATAGGACAGCACATAGCCTGCAGCTACACCTGAGAGGACTCGGCACCCAGCGAGGCAGTCTTAAAGAGCCCAGCTGACATACATGGCACCTACCAGTGACCACTTCTATAGCCATGAAAAGACAGAGGAATATGGTCCAGACTGAGATCAACCAGACAACCCCAGAGAGGGACCCTGAAGGGATGGAAATGCACAATCTTCATAAAAAATAATTCAGAATATAAGTCATAACCATACTGATGGATCGACAGAGAAATATGCAAGAGCTGAGGGAGGAAGTGAGGGAAGTGAGGAACGACAATGCAGAAATCAGACAAGTAATCAACGGGCTTAACAGCAGACTAAATGAGATGCAAGAGACTGTTAATCGAATAGAAATCAGAGAACAGGAATACAGAGAAGCTGAGGCAGAGAGAGATAAAAGGATCTCTAGGAATGAAAGAATTTTAAGGGAAGTGTGTGACCAACCTAAAAGGAACAATATTCGCATTATAGGAGTACCAGAGGAAGAAGAGAGAGAAAAAGGGATAGAAAGTGTCTTTGAAGAAATAATTGCTGAAAACTTCCCCATGTTGGGGAAGGAAATAGTCTCACAGTCCACGGAAGCTCACAGATCTCCCAACACAAGGGACCCAAGGAAGACAACACCAAGACACATAATAATTAAAACGGCAAAGATCAAAGATAAAGACAGATTATTAAAGGCAGATAGAGAGGGAAAAAAGATCACCTTTAAAGGAAAACCCATCAGACTATCATCAGATTTCTCAACAGAAACCTTACAGGCCAGAAGAGAATGGCATGATATATTTAATGCAATGAAACAGAAGGGCCTCGAACCAAGAATATTGTATCCAGCATGATTATCATTTAAATATGATGGAGGGATTAAACAATTTCCAGACAAGCGAAAGTTGAGAGAGTTTGCCTCTCATAAACCACCACTACAGGATATCTTAAACGGACTGCTCTACAGGGAAGCACCCCTAAGGCAAAAAAGATGTCACCAGAGAAAATAAAATCATAGCAAAGAAAGCAGACCATCCAAATACTAACTAAAGGCAAAGAATAAAACACCTAATATATAAACAATGGAGGAGGAAGAATAAGAAGGGAGAGAAATAAAGAAACATCAGATGGTGTTTACAATACCTTAACAAGAAAGTTAAGTTAGATTGTTAGATAGTAAAGAAGCAACCCTTGAAACTTTGGTAACCACGAATCTATAGCCAGCAATGGCAATAAGTACATATCTTATCAATAATCACCCTAAATGTAAATGGACTGAATGCACCAATCAAAACACACAGAGTAACAGAATGGATAAAAAAGCAAGACCCATCTTACTGCTTACAAGAGACTCACCTCAAACCCAAAGATATACACAGACTAAAACTGAAGGGATGGAAAAAGATATTTCATGCAAACAACAAAGAGAAAAAAGCTGGCGTCACAGTACTTGTATCAGGCAAAATGGACTTCAAAAGGAAGAAAGTAGCAAGAGATAAAGAAGGACATTACATAATGATAAAGGGGTCAGTCCAACAAGAAGATATAACCATTATAAATATATATGCACCCAACACAGGAGGGCCGGCATATGTGAGACAAATAATAACAGAATTAAAGGAGGAAATAGACAGCAATGCATTCATTTTAGGAGACTTCAACACACCACTCACTCCAGAAGGACAGAACAACCAGACAGAGAATAAGTAAAGACACAGAGGCACTGAACAACCCACTAGAACAGATGGACCTAACAGACATCTACAGAACTCTACACCCAAAAGCAACAGGATACACATTCTTCTCAAGTGCACATGGAACATTTTCCAGAATAGACCACATACTAGGCCACAAAAAGAACCTCAGTAAATTCAAAAATATTGAAATCCTACCAACCAACTTCTCAGATCACAAAGGTATAAAACTAGAAATAAATTTTAGAAAGAAATCAAAAAGGCTCACAAATACATGGAGACTTAACAGCATTCTCCTAATTTATCAATGGGTTAACGACCAAATCAAAACAGAAATCAAAGAATATATGGAGACTAATGACAACAACAACACAAAGCCACAACTTCTGTGGGACGCAGCAAAGGCAGTTCTAAGAGGAAAGTATATTGCAATCCAGGCCTATTTAAAGAAGGAAGAACATTCCCAAATGAATAGTCTAAAGACACAATTACTGAAATTGGAAAAAGAAGAACAAATGAGGACCAAAGTCACCAGAAGGAGGGACATAATAAAGATCAGAGAAGAAATAAATAAAATTGAGAAGAATAAAACAATAGAAAAAAGTCAATGAAACCAAGAGCTGGTTCTTTGAAAAAATAAACAAAATAGATAAACCCCTAGCCAGACTCATTAAGAGAAAAAGAGAATCTACACATATAAACAGAATCAGAAATGAGAAAGGAAAAATAACGACGGACCCCACAGAAATACAAAGAGTTATAAGAGAATATTATGAGAATCTATATGTTAAGAAGCTGGAAAACCTAGAAGAAATGGACAACTTCTTAGAAAAATACAACCTTCCAAGACTGACCAAGCACGAAACAGAAAAACTAAACAGACCAATCACCAGCAACGAAATTGAATCGGTAATCAAAAAACTACCCAAGAACAAAACCCCCAGACCAGATGGATTCACCTCAGAATTCTACCAGACATATAGAGAAGAAATAACACCCGTTCTCCTTAAAGTTTTTCAAAAAATAGAAGAGGAGGGAATACTTCCAAACTCATTCTATGAAGCCAGCATCACTCTAATACCAAAACCAGGCAAAGACCTCACCAAAAAAGAAAATTACAGACAAATATCCCTGATGAACGTAGATACAAAAATAATCAACAAAGTATTAGCAAACTGAATTCAAAAATACATGAAGAGGATCATACACCATGATCAAGTGGGATTCATCCCAGGGATGCAAGAATGGTACAACATTCGAAAATCCATCCACATCATCCACCACATCAACAAAAAGAAGAACAAAAACCACATGATCATCTCCATAGATGCTGAAAAAGCATTGACAAAATTCAGCATCCATTCATGATTAAAACTCTCAACAAAATGGGTATAGAGGGCAAGTACCTCAACATCAAAAAGGCCATATATGACAAACCCACAGCTAACATCATACTTAACAGCGAGAGGCTGAAAGCTTTTCATCTAAGATCGGGAACAAGACAGGGATGCCCACTCTGTCCACTGTTATTCAACATAGTACTGGAGGTCCTAGCCACGCAATCAGACAAAACAAAGACATATAAGGCATCCAGATTGGTAAAGAAGAAGTCAAATTGTCACTATTTGCAGATGACATGATATTGTACATAAAAAACCCTAAAGGCTCCACTCCAAAACTACTAGAACTAATATCTGAATTCAGCAAACTTGCAGGATACAAAATTAACACACAGAAATCTGTTGCTTTCCTATACAGTAATGATGAACTAACAGAAAGAGAAATCAGAAAAACAGTTCCATTCACAATTGCATCAAAAAGAATAAAATACCTAGGAATAAATCTAACAAAGGAAGTGAAGACCTGTACTCTGAAAACTTCAAGACACTCCTAAGAGAAATTAAAGAGGACACTAACAAATGGAAATGCATCCCATGCTCTTGGCTAGGAAGAACAAATATTGTCAAAATGGCTAACCTACCTAAAGCAATCTACAGATTCAACACAATCCCTATCAAAATGCCAACAGCTTTCTTCAATGAACTGGAACAAATAATTCTAAAATTCATATGGAACCACAAAAGACCCCGAATAGCCAAAGCAATCCTGAGAAGGAGCAATAAAACAGGGGGAATTACGCTCCCTGACTTTAAGCTCTACTACAAAGCCCCAGTAATCAAGACAATTTGGTATTGGCACAAAAACAGACCCACAGACCAGTGGAACAGAATAGAAAATCCAAACATTAAGCCAAACATATACAGTCAGTTAATATTTGATAAAGGAGCCCTGGATATACAATGGGTAGATGACAGCCTCTTCAGCAGCTGGTGTTGGAAAAACTGGACAGCTACGTGTAAGAGAATGAAACTGGATTACTGTCTAACCCCATACACAAAGGTAAGCTCAAGGTGGATCAAAGACCTGAATGTAAGTCATGAAACCATAAAACTCTTAGAAAAAAACATAGGCAAATATCTCTTGGCCATAAACATGAGGGACTTCTTCATGAACATATCTCCTGGGGCAAGGGAAACAAAAGCAAAAATGAACAAGTGGGACTATATGAAGCTGAAAAGCTTCTGTACAGAAAAGGACACCATCAGTAGAACAAAAAGACATCCTTCAGTATGAGAGAATATATTCATAAATGACATATCCGATAAGGTGTTGACATCCAAAATATATAAAGAACTCACGCACCTTAACAAACAAAAAGCAAATAATCCAATTAAGAAATGGGAAGAGGACATGAATAGACACTTCTCCAAAGAAGAAATTCAGATGGCCAACAGGCACATGGAAAGATGCTCCACATCGCTAATCATCAGAGAAATGCAGATTAAAACCACAGTGAGACATCACCTCACACCAGTGAGGATGGCCAACATCCAAAACACAAACAACAACTGTTGGCGAGGATGTGGAGAAAAGGGAACCTTCCTACACTGCTAGTGGGAATGCAAATTAGTTCAACCACTGTGGAAAGCAGTATGGAGATTCCTCAAAAAACTCAAAATATAAATACCATTTGACGCAGGAATTCCACTCCTAGGAATTTACCCTAACAATGCAGCAGCCCAATTTGAAAAAGACAGATGCACCCCTATGTTTATCGTAACACTATTTACAATAACCAAGAAATGGAGGCAGCCTAAGTGTCCATCAGTAGATGAATGGATAAAGAAGAAGTGGTACATATACACAATGGAATATTATTCAGCCGTAAGAAGAAAACAAATCCTACCATTTGCAACAACATGGATGGAGCTAGAGGGTATTATGCTCAGTGAAATAAGCCAAGCCGAAAAAGACAAGTATCAAATGATTTCACTCATATGTGGAGTATAAGAACAAAGAAAGAACTGAAGGAACAAAACAGCAGCAGACTCACAGAACCATAGAATGGACTATTAATTACCAAAGGGAAAGGGACTGGGGAAGATGGGTGGGAATGGAGGGATAAGGGGGAAAAAGGGGCATTATGATTAGCAGACGTAATGTTGGGGGGCCACAGGGAGGGCTGTGCAACTCAGAGAAGACAAGCAGTGCTTCTATAGCATCTCACTATGCTGATGGACAGTGACTGTAATGGGGTTGGTGGGGGGGACCTGATGAAGGGGGTAGTTTAATAACCATAATATTGCACATTTAATTGTAGATTAATGATACCAAAATAAATTATAAAAAAAAGAAAGTAAAAAAGAAATAGAAAAAAAAATAATAGTGGCTGTAATTGTGTGTGCTTACTGCCTGCATGGCGCTCTGCTCAGCAATTCATGTGCGTTATATTCTTAATACTCAGTACGTTCTGGGAGGAGTCGTGACCCCCACCCTTCAGATGGGGAGCTGGATCTCAAACAGCTTTAGCGTCACACACTCCAGGCAGCAAGCGGCAGGACGGGATTCACACTCTGTCTAACCCCGAGCTGGCACCTGTCCCTACTCTGCTTCCAGGTGTAAGAGACCGTCATTTATTCCAGACCATCCAGTGCTGGTTCCTCCTGTGGGAGAAGGAAGAGCAGGAAGGAAAGAGAACACTAATCTTTCCCTTGTAGTTTCAGGAAGGAAAGTTGAGCAGCGAGCACCTTACTGTGCACACAGCAGTGCCGTGTGATGGTAACATGGCCGCGGGAATTAAAGTGCAGCCCCATGCTAGACTCTGGTGAGGAGGAGATGACACAATGTGCTAGAGAGCTGGAAGCGTGACTTCATTTCCTAGATGTTCTGTGACAGTTTCCATTTGTTCATAGGGCACAAAAGCTATTCTTTTATGCAGACGCAGGACATTATAGTAATCAACTAAATGTACAGGAGATAGGAATGAAATGGGACCTACTTTTAGAATCATCTAATTATTTTAGAACAACATGAAGCCACTTCCAATGTTTTTTTCCCCATGACTGTCGAGCAGGCAAGTATGTGGTGGCCCGTCAGAATGATGACAAGTCTGTGTGATGTTCATTGTAGCCTGCGTCTGGTGAACATGTGACAGAGGGGGCCTTCTGCTGAGAAAGGAAAAACATCACATTTCGGCTTTAATTCCTTATCCGTAAGCTACGTTGCAAAAAAGAGAATTCTAGAATATCAAGTTGATGGAAAATTGTGCTTTCTCCCCAGAACAATGTCTTTGCTATGAAGTAGCACCTGTGCTGTTCAATAAGATGTTGCCCATATTGTGTGCAGTGTGATTTCAGTGGAAGAAATGATAAGTGAACGACCCGTTGTTAACCGTATAGCACAGCTGCATGTCTCTAATACCAATATTAATTCTCTTCTGTTGGGGAAGCTGCTCAAATGCTGATGTAAATGTTGATGTTGCTGGTTTGGATGAGTCCTAATATATTTGTTTATTTTTAAGTACTCCTGAGATGCTGATGAAAAGGCTGACCAGCAGGCGCACCACACCTTGATATGCTCAGTGCTGTCTCGGGGGAAGGAGAGCCGCCGAGGGGTCTTTTCTCCTGAACATGCTCTTTCTCTTTCTAGGTCTCCAGATATGTCTGGGTCTCGGTGCCCTTGGGCTTTATAGCCCATCTTTGAAATTGCATAGTTTTGGAGAGAATAGTCATCTCAGTCTTCCCCTGAACGTACATTTCTAGATTTATATCCAACAGTTGTGATGCTATAAAACATACGGTGATTGTGAGCACGGCAGAGTTGTTCATAGACACCCGTGCCCTTGCCCTGGCATGTGCCATGTGTCAGGTCGTGGCACTTGGCACGGCTGGTAATGACAATGTATCGAGATGATATGTTGAGGGTCTGTGGTCTGCCAGGCAGTGTGCCAGACGTTTTACATGTGTAGCTTATTCATCTTCCAGGTACCCCCCTGAGGTGTTCATGATCGACCCCATCTTAAAAAGTGAGGAAACTGAGGTGCATATCATTTAAATAGCTTGTTTAAGATCTTTCAACTAATTAGTAACAGAACCTGGATCCAGTCCCAGATGAAGTTAGCTGAAGATTGGCATGCTACCCCATCACACTGCCAAATTTATCATTTAGATGTGTTTATGAATTGATGCAAGGATAGCATCTCCTGTTCCCATTTGCAGTTGAGACTTTATGGCCCATCCGAACATCCTTGTGTCTGGGCACCAAAGTCATCATAGGAAGAAAACTATTATCCCTCATCATCATATTTCTTTTTCCTTTCTGTCTTACGATCCTAATTTTTTCTTCACTTCGAGTGAATGGGCGTACTTCATTTCTATCATTCTGTCTCTATTCTGGTTATGCTGTTTTCATTTTACAGAGTCAAACACCCACAACAAGCAGAAAATTAGGTGCATCCATGCATCCATGTGTCCCTCATCTCCCGGGTTACCAAGTTCTGGTGTCACAGAGGCATAATTCTCTTTGGGAGAAAATTAAGCTTTGTAGGCCGTGGCCATTTATCACTTCTGTCTCATGAGCTTCCTTCTGAAAAACAGCAAGTCTCAGGCACACACGGCAGGTCGTTTTTATACGGCACACTTGATTGCTTCGGAAGACAGGTTTTAAAAGCACTTTCTTTAGAAAGAAAGATATGGTATTTCCATGGTAGAGTATGTCGCCCACATCCTTGAGAGGTCTTGTCTCTCAACAAGCCTGCTTTGGCCTGAGCTGCTGTAACAGGGCCTGTTAAATGCACAGTCACCTCTTTCATAATTAACGGTCCTCTCAGAAGTGTGTCCATGAGTGAGAACAGGGCGACGATGGTCACAGGTACCGAGTTCTGGGGCCTTAGGAGAAGCCATCCCGTTTCTAAAGAGTCATTTCCTTTCTTGTTTGAAGGCCAGGAGGAGAAACCTTCTCTCCCAAGGGAGGGCTGCTTCCCAGGCAACTATGTCCAAGCAGACTTTATTCCTGTCATTTAGTTTAAGTGCAGTCTTTACAGGTCTCTGCACCCAAATGCAACCATGTGGTGGAACGGTTCCTGAATCTGGACATCTGCATTGCTCCGCTAATTCTTTTCCTCATTTTTTATAGTGACACTGAATAAGTCACATAAATTTCCAAGGACTCGGTTATCATTTCTGTAAAATGGTAAGAATCAGATCTTCCCTATTAGCTTCATAGAATTTCGGAAAGGTGAAATGAAGCAGTGTGTGCATTAGAACTTGGAACGGCCCAAACTCAAATGTCAGGTGTTGGAGTCAACAAATACTGAGCAACTGTTCTGAGTCCTGAGCATTTCTGCTGAGGGCTTACTCTGGGCAAAGAGTTGTGTTCATCTTGTTACAGAGAATGAGTCTGCCTTTGTGCATAGACGGTCTGGTTGGCCGGGAGGCGCCTCAGGACGATGGGCGTGCTGGGAGGCACAGGGCACAGGACACATGGGAGCCGTCGGATGCTGATGGCCTCTGCTCTGCCAAACTGGGATGCGCACATTAAATGGCTTAAGTAAGGGCAGGTCTTCTATCTAAGTTGAAGGTTGGAAGCTTCATGGAAGAGTTGGAATTTTAACTTAGCCTTAAATAGATAAAATTTAGTAAGTCATAAGTTTTTTATATAGGTATGTATGTGTGTTTTTTATATATATATAATACTTACAAAATTTTGAGAAAGCCCTTCAGGGAAGAGAGTGCCAAAGGAAGATATGCAGGGGAGTGCGGCTTGTTGTCGGAGGTGAGAGGTTCAGCTTGAGGGGTGTAGGGGTGTAGCGTGTGCACATGGGAGTGGCGTAGAGTCTTGCTTGAGATAGACACCCAGGGGAGCTTGCGTAGAGGGTTGTTGTGGAACCGTGTTTGGAAGGAAAGGGGAGTAAAGAAGGCAGGGAGTGGCGTGACTGTGCAAGATGCGGTGCACACTGGACTGTACTTGCCCTGGAAAAATCAAAGCCTGGGTGTTCTCGCGGGGGCACGTGCCAGCGGGTCTCCCTGGCCGAGGCGAGGCGGTCGGGCTGAGGAAGAGCCGTGTCGGAGGCGCAGCAGAGTGCTGGAGGCGAAGTGGAGCACCTTGAGAGAAGGCGCAGCTCCCAGCAGCCTCTCAGAATAGATGGTGGAGAGTAACTTCAAGCCTGCGTGCGTGTGACGGGGTGTTTGGAGTGAATTTGGAGTGTGTCTGGACCAAAGATTCTTGTTATATAATCGCTGAAATTTTGAGCCCGAATGAGATCTTGCAGATAAAGAATTTTGAAAGAGAAGAGGGTGGAAAACAGAAGATCGGAGCCAGTGAGGGAGGAGGAGAGGTACAGCCACTGACCGCAGGGCAGCTGAGAGCAGTGCCCACCCACAGAGGCGGGCCCTGAGAGGAAGCAGTAGCAAGGCTCCTTGGATTTCCCAGGTGGGAGCATGGGGCTTCTGTTTGGTTGAGGTGCATTGGCAGCAGGCTGTGACAGTCCAGATTTTAGGTTCAGTTTTGATCCCTTCGTTGCCCAAGCTTGATTTCGTCCTTTCTGTGTGCCCCTGAGCATGTCTTCCCCGCTGAGAGCTCCCTGAACTCATTGCTCCTGCATACGGATAGAACGCTGCTGGAAACAGATGCCCTCTGTAGACGGTGGGCTGGCAGTGCCCCACACTGCAGGATCGGGGGCAGGAACTGGGGGTTGGAGGACCCCCGCCGAGGCCACAGCTTGGCTGTGCTGCCCTGGGGTCCGCAGGAGGGAACACTGTGCTCCCTGGTCTCTCCCCACACTGGGGCAAGGGAGGCGAGTCCAGAGCTGGGGGAGTGGGAGAGGAAATGGGGTTTTATACTTGGTGTTTGTTGAGCATTCTGAGGGGCTCATGAATATTCATTTTGCCTCCTGGTGACTCTGTTTTACAAGAATCAAAGGAGAAAAGAGAGGCTTTTCTAAAGGAACTCACTCTGCTCTGGCTTGTCTGTGAGTCTTCAAAGAGCATATCATTAAGAGAATTTCTCCCCACAACCAGAAAGGATGGGATGCCTTAATTACAAGTATCTGCAGAAAACTGGTTTCATTAACTCATAGGCTGTTGGAGCTAGAAAGGCTTGTAGAAATCATCTGGTACACTTGTCCAGTTAAAGGTCAGGAAGAGGCTCAGAGAGGGGAGGTGACCAGCAGCCCCACATTTCCCATCAGGTAGGGACATATGAGCTCAAATGAGGGCCAGCCACCTCCCAGGTCAGAGAAGGTGGTGGGGATGGAGCCCTGGGCTGCCTGAACCGTACAGCAACCAGCACAATTCGAGTCTTAACTTATGTCTGATAATGATCATCTGCCAGCGCCCCAAGGACACATGTTAAGTGACCTGGTAATTGAGACCCCTGGTTAGTATGCACAGGCAAGGAGGCAGGTTAAGCTGGAGCGCTGAAGAAATGTACAACTAATTCCCAGCACCAACCACTCATCGAAATGTCCCCAAATATCATGAGTTCAAAAATTAGTGTTGGACAATTCATGTCCAGATATGGTAAGACTTTATCACAACTGAATATAGTAAATGTTGTTGATTGAAGTAGGCAGTTGAGTCTGAAGGAGGGCACTTCATCCCTAATTGTCCTGGGCTGAAGACTTAGGATCTAAAACACACTCTGTCTTCTGGAGAACACAGTTCTAGTGTGGAAACCTCTGTGTGGTCGGGTTCTGAAAATATTGTCCCCCATGCATTTGTTATCTATTGTTGTCCAACAAATTTTATTCCAAAGTGTAGCAACTTGAAAGGATAGACCTGTTGTATCTACCAGTTTCTGAGGGTCAGGAATTTAGAGGTGGCTCAGACACCCTCATGAGGTCGTAGTCAAGCTGTGGTGCAGGACCCTGTGACCTCAACAGTGGACAGGCTGGAAGGTGTGTGTCCACACTCACTCATGAGACTGGTTGTCCCCAGAGCAGACAGTCCAACAGAGAGTGTCCACTGCAGCACAGGTTGTAGGGTCCTGTGTAATTTATTCTTGGAATCAGTGTACTGCCCTTTGTTCACATTCTGTTGGTCACGCAAAGCAGGTACTGTATGCGAGACTGCCAAGGGTGTGCACACCAGGAGGTGGGGGCCCAGGCCATCTTAGAGGCTGCCCACCACACCCCACGTCTGACCATGGTACTCTTCTTCTTTGGAACCATCCAATGAATCATCTTATCCAGTTAAGTCTCCCATTAGTATACGCCCACTGCGTGCTCGAGAAGTGTTTGCCTTTATTGGTGCTCTTTTTGGCAGTAGTAAGGCGGTGGTAGTATTTACCAGTATTTCTCTTCTAAGCAGAAAAATGAAACATGGATTAAGAAAGTCACATGTTTCAAGAAGAGTCATGTGTTTCAAATTCCTTTTTAGAGGTAAAGTGTTTTCCTGCATGTTTAATGTGCAAATACAGTGTTTCAGTGGCAAGGGGACATCACCAATTTCAATGATTCCACCAAATACCTGTTTGGGTCTTTGTTAGATTGAGATTGGAAAAGCAGGTTGCTTCTTGATTTCCTTGAGCCAAATCCTAATACTGGATTTGTATGGTTTGGGGTTAATTTGTTTATTTTAGTGACCTTTTAATGTAATCTTTTTGATCTAGGGTAAACTTTGGATTTTCAGAAAAGCTGCAGGGACTAATGCAGCGTTCTTGTGCGCCCTGGGCCAGGTCCGCCCGTGTGACAGCTTTCTTTCCCACGGCACACTAGTCAGAACTAAGAAACTGAGATTAGTAAATGGCTCTTAACTAAATTCTTTTTACTTTACTTGGGCTTCACTAGCTTTATTTAATGGCCCCTTTCTGTTCCAGGATCCATTCCTGAGTCCCACATTGCATTTGGCTGTCATGCCTCCCCAGTTTCTCAGTCTTTCCTTGTTTTTCCTGACTTCAAGTCATTTATTTGTATCAGTATTGTTATAGGCTGAATTGTGTTCCTTCAAATTTATATGTTGGACTCTGAACCCCCTGCACCTGACCCTGGTTGCATTTGAAGACAGGGTCTTTAAATAAGTAACTAAGTTGAAATGAGGCCATTTGTGGGGCAGGCCCTACTCCAGCATGACTGGTGTCCTGTTAAAAAGAGGAGATTAGGATGTAGATACACACAAACGAGCTACCACCCAAGGGCACAGGGAGAAGGCAATGCCCACACATGAAGGAGAGAGACCTCAGAAGGAACCAGTTCTGCCAGTACCTTGATCTTGGATGTCCAGCCTCCAGAACTTCGAGGAAAACTTCTCTTGTTCAAGCTTCACACTGTGGTGTTTGTTATGACAGCCCTAGTGAGCTAGGGACTCATCTATGTTTACTTTATACTTTTTCTTAAAATTTGATTCTGTGTGTTCAAATTGTCCCAGCTTTGGCCATCGGGAGCTCTCAGACCAGCTCCTGAGCTCCTGAGACATGTCCTCATACTTTAGATATGTGAGTATTTCTTTGCTAGCACAACAAAATGCTCCAGGCTCATTATGTGTTTTCCTTATCCTGGCCCTAGAATAGGCTATTTCTCCAAAGAGTGCAGGTTCCTTTATTTGAAAACGGCACCTAGAAACCAAGATCTATGGAGCCGGCTTCTGGTCCTTAACCTGTGGCACCAGCTCCAACCTACTGTGCTTCTGTAACGATGCCAGCTCAGAGACCGTCCTGATAAGCCGGGACCTCCATGAGGGAAGCAAGTCGCTCTCCAAGGTCCTGATCACGAAAGGCTTTTCTTGTGCTAGAGAAGAGAGGAAAAAATAGAAGAATGTCACATTTCAGCACTGTTACAGTCATTTTCTGCTCACATTCATGGTGCTAATGAAAGAAGAAAGATACATCACTTGGTGACATAAATTCAGAAATCTTAGGATTTAGTGAGTAGTACCTCTTTCCAAATCCATCCTTGAAGTGGACAAGAGAGTCTCTTTAAAGAGAAGATATGATAAGGCGCTCTCCAAAATGTTATGTGTGAACAGAGATCACAGATTTGCCTAACACTGTGTCTTAGTGATGACAGTTCAAGAGGTAATGTGCTAAAGCTGCAGCCTGAGGGCTTAGTTTAGATACATGCATTTCCTGACATGGAGGATTAGTGGATTCTGGAGAAAGCAGTGAACTTTCTTCTAACTCTGCTAATAAATAAGTGCAAATCAGCTGAAATGTCTACTTGGATTAAAATATTTCAGATTCAGTATTTCATTGCCTACCAAGGTATTTTATTTTCATTGAAGCTGAATGAAATACTGACATGCTTCTGGTTCTCTGCACAAGTTTGATGGTGCATATCTTTGAGATCTTTGGGATGCACTATACTTTTTTCCTCTGTCTTCCTAGTATGCTGATCTCTGAACAAGGGGTGAGAAGCAGTGCTGTTATAATTAGTTAACCAGACATTATTTTTCACTCAAGGATCTTTAATCAACAGAAGAACAAAATGGATTCTGCATTATTACTGTAGTGGAATTTTAATTTAACTGCTAATAAGCACTGAAGTCCCATAGTGTGAGGTATTTTGTTTCTTTCCTTTTAAAAAATTAAGTTTGGTGTTTTCCCTCAGAGCCTGATTACATTTGCTAGATTAAAAAGCATTTATGATCCTTGTCTACCACTTGGAAAAAAACACACCGATTATTGCA
This sequence comes from Smutsia gigantea, assembly GCA_032199065.1. Classification (NCBI taxonomy): domain Eukaryota; kingdom Metazoa; phylum Chordata; class Mammalia; order Pholidota; family Manidae; genus Smutsia; species Smutsia gigantea. The sequence continues at coordinate 273,356 of JAVSCE010015891.1, read as the reverse complement.
GTTTCTTCTTTTTATAAAGAAATCAGGGCACATTTGGTTCCCCAAGAAAATAGGAACTTTTAGAGCTGATGTTTAGGAATTAAGCCGTATATATCTATCAGACTGGCCTGATGTGGTTTTGACCTGAGAATGTCTTCTGCCCAACCCTGTGAAACTCTCCTATCAAATCCAGTCCTTTGAGGACTGGATGTATCCCCGAATGGCCACAGAGGACATGCCTGTGTAACTGTAGTGACCTCTCCTCCTGTGTGAACTTTATAAAGAGAACAATCATTGATGTTCAGCAGAGCCATCACAGGGACGGACGTGTAACAGGATTCTTGAATGCATTTCCAGGCTTTTAGTAACTCCCATCACCCTTGTCCTCTGCTTTATTCTTAAAAACTTGGGGGGTTTTCATCCCACCAGGAAATTTGTAGGATTCTTTCTGCATATCCATTGCTAACCTGGATCTCTATGATAGCTAGCTCCCCAGAAGTTCAGCCCACAAGCCAGAGTCAGTATTGTGCTCATGAAGATGTTTATGAACTCTGTTTTCCACCAGACTGAATAGATACTTCTTGGCTGATTTTTTACTTTTGTTTACAGACCATTCTTCATTTTGAAGTGCCAGTTCCATTGCTGGCATGGAAACAAACTTTGCCTCAATCATCTGCATTTGAGTCATTGTAACTGCGATTCTGGGGTTAGTCATACTGACAGCTGCCCTGTTAGGGCAGGGCGTCTGTACAGAGGTGGGCTCAGAGGTCATCTGCTTCGCCTTCCACTTTCAGGAAAGCAGGCTGCAGTAGAGTGTGCCACCGCCTGGAGGCTCAAATAGGAGAATTTGTTTCTCAGGGCTCTGGAGGCTGGAGGCCCAGTGTCGGTGCCAGTGGGATCGATGTTGCGTGAGGCCTCTCTCCCAGTTTGCAGATGGCTGCTTTCTTGCTGTGTCCTCACGGGGCCTTTTCTCTGTGTTCTTCTGAGGCCCCAGTCAGATGGGACCAGGGCCCCACCCTCATGGCCTCATTTAACCTACATCACTTCTTAAAGGCCCCCCAAACGCAGGCACACAGGACTTAGGGCTTCAGCAGTTAGATTTGGGGGACACAGTTCAGTCCATAACATGGGTGTTCACTTATCTCAGTAAAAGCTATATGTCCCAATTTCCCACAACTCCAGATAAAGAGGAACCACATCTTTTTTTTAAGTAAGAAATTTTTAAAAGTTTTGCAGTTCTGTGCTCCCCGTGTTCAGCGCTGCCTCATCAGAATGACTTTCTTTCCCCACTTCTTGGCCACACCTGCTCCTGCCTGGTTTGTGCCCTGCGGAGTGCTCGTCTCAGCAGATGAGCGAGGCGGCCACAGGCTCACCCGTGGATCCTGTGTGAGACTCCTGGTGGCCTTTCTGCCCTAAAATCCTACATAACTTGGCCTGGCGTCTCACAAATCCTCCTCATTATAAACACCTTCCTACTCTGGCTTCCCAGAGTGCCGTGTTACACTATTCAAAGCAGAGTCTGAGAAGCACTGGCCTCACCTGCGAGAACATTTGGAATGCAGACTGTCGGCCCCCACTCAGAGCTCCTGAATCAGGACCTGCCTTTCCATGGAATTTCCTCAGCGAGTCCCAGCCCAGTGAACATTAATGTTAGAGAAACAGTGCTGTGGGTCGGTCCATGATGTAAGTTAAAAACAGCTGCCCACTGCTCTGCCAATTACTCGGCTGTCATTAAATCCCGTCACACTCATTTTCCTTAGAACAAGTAAACCTGGACTCCCCAGCTTTTCCTCACGGACTCATTTTCCTATCAGGGCATCTGATGTTTCTGTACCTACAAGCTTTTCATCCCGTTTTTCAGAGAGCACCGACCTGTCTCTGGGGGACCTGTTGCATGTTGCAGAAATCTTTGATAGTAATTTCAGACTTACAAGGCTGAAATACAAAGAGAGTGAATTTGCTTCCAGTCAGTGGCTTATGGTAATTTTCATTCATGGCACCACCTTTTATTCATATGCCATTTTGATTTTCAAGAGAAAAAATAGGGAATATTAGTTGAATCCATTTACCTGAAGTCACATTTTAGACATTTGTTTTGTAGTAAATACACAAAAGTTTTGTAAATAAGGGCTTCAAATAGTAATTCCGCCTCTGTTTTTTTCATTGTTTATCATTGAACACTTGGAAGTATGAATAGGGTTATGTGAGCTCAATGCTTTCTTCACAGCTGCTTGAAAAATTCAATAACCAATTATTTTAAATAATTGAAAATTAAATGAAAATCAAAATGAGTACAAAGCAAGTTTTCTTTTTTTTTCTTTCTCACCAGTAATGCATGCTGCCAAGCCAAATAAAAACCACCTGCTTTCTCAGGAAAATTAACACAGGACTCTTCTATCACAAAATGCTCTGCGGAATGGTCTTTCAGCCTTTCTATAGTACAGAACTTATAAAAAAGATATCAGTGAGAATAAATGAAGCATGCCATTTGTAAGTCATCTAGCTTTTTAAGCCATTGCGTCCATTATTTTTATTGAGGAAAAAAATGTTCTGATACTTCCACCTGACATCTTCAGACCCGGTTTAGCATCCCACAATTGGCCAAAGGGCCATTTTAAAACTCTGCCCTTTGATTTGCCATCATCAGAATATTGGCTTCCAAAGGTTTTTTTTATAATTTATTTTGGTATCAATCTACAATTACATGTGCAATATTATGGTTATTAAACTACCCCCTTCATCAGGTCCCCCCCAACCCCATTACAGTCACTGTCCATCAGCGTAATGAGATGCTATAGAATCACAACTGTCTTCTCTGAGTTGTACAGCCCTCCCCGCGCCCCCCCAACATTACATCTGCTAATCGTAATGCCCCTTTTTCCCCCTTGTCCTTCCCTTCCACCCATCTTCCTCAGTTCCTTTCCCTTTGGTAACTATTAGTCCGTTCTTGGGTTCTGTGAGTCTGCTGCTGTTTTGTTCCTTCAGTTTTTTTCTTTGTTCTTATACTCAACATATGAGTGGAATCATTTGATACTTGTCTTTTTCGGCTTGGCTTATTTCACTGAGCATAATACCCTCTAGCTCCATCCATGTTGCAAATGGTAGGATTTGTTTTCTTCTTATGGCTGAATAATATTCCATTGTGTATATGTACCACATCTTCTTTATCCATTCATCTACTGATGGACACTTAGGTTGCTTCCATTTCTTGGCTATTGTAAATAGTGCTGTGATAAACATAGGGATGCATCTGTCTGCTTCCAAAGTTTTAAGTGGATAATTCAGACTAATATGAATTTAGCACAAGAAGGTCACTACTCAGACTGAAAAAATAGGAGGAAGAGCTTTTCTATCAGAAAGAAATGATTTTCAACTTTTGAGTGTCTGTCCTCTTCCATACTAGTTATGTGGTATGATTTAAAATTGAAAAGGAAACTTTTCTTTGGAGATATGTAGTTTGAATCAGTCTTCCCATAGCCTTCCTTTACTTACATTAATCACTTGTAAAAAATTGTTTGTGATTCTCAATTTCCTGTAAGATAAAATCGAAAATCCCATGCATTCCGATGCACCAGCATGCATTATCTCAATATTGGAAACACCTTACCCTGAGCTCCTTTCTCCTGATGTCTTCCCATCCTGTCTCTCTCTACTCTCCTCCGCAAATGCTGTTCTCATTAACCTGCACATTATGTATCAAGTATCAGTTGTCCCTCAGAGCCTCGACTAGTTATCGATTGCTACAAAAAAGTCACTCCTGAACTTGGTGGCTTGAAACAACATTAGTCCTTTATCTCTCATGGTTTCTGTGGGTCAGGAAATTGGGAGGAGCTCGGTTGCTTGGTTCCGACTGCCCTGTGCCACCAGTTTGCAGCCAGTGTGGGCTGGGGCTGCAGGCTCCCTTGAGGCCAGAGGGCCCACTTCCACCTCGCTCACCTGGCTGGCAGGCTAGTGTGGGCTGTTTGCCCCACAGGGCCCTCGCGGCAGGGCTGCCAGCCAGTTGCATGGCTTATGGCTGGGTCCTTCTCAGAGAACGACTTGAAGGCCAAGGCACTGGCTGTGGCGGCCTTGGAGTCCAGCCTCTGAGCCACTTACTGCCAAGTCCACTGTATTTGCGGGTGGCACAGACCAGCACTGATTTAAGTTGAAGGGGGGACTATGCAGCAAGGATGTGCAAAGGGCCAGACTGGACGCTGGCACCACGGAGCCCCTCCTCGCACCACTGGTGCTCAGCTGTCCCACCTGCCACCCCTCCTCCCCACAGATAAACCCCTTCTCTTGGGTCTTCTTGACCCACCTACATCATATAAAACCCCTTAGCATGGATGATCTGTACCAGTCAGGCGGTGTGTGCTACCTTTGCGTTAGGAGACTCACCCTACATGAGTTACACTCTGGGTAAATCACTCAAGGGTGAGGTCCTAACTCTTCAAATACCCTTCATGTGGTAGGTGTTAATAAAGGCTTGTTAATGTTCATTACTCAGGACAGGGAAGGTAAATCTGTGTATGTTGTATGCAAGACCTTCAATGCTACTCGTCTTTGGCTAGAGTTACTTTGCTTCCCAGGCATGCTTGAATCTGGTGTGACGGTGAGGGCCTGCAGCTTTGCTCAGTTCTGGAGAACTGGTCCGATGCTGCAGATTCTCTGGGTTGTGAGATGGGAGGCATGAATGTAGCTGGGAGACTGGCGTGGCATAAGATCCTGTTCCCAGCATGCTGTAGGTCCCTGAGTGATCCTGATTTCTTTTCGAATCAGTGAAAGATTAAATTACACTCAGTGTCATCTTAGTGTGAGAAGTTGCAACATAGTAGTTGAACTTTTTTTGAAATTATAAATCCATTAACGGTGGTATTGGGCAACACTTTGCCATCTAGAGTGTTCTTCCATTCCCTGGCCGGGCCAGAGAAGCGTGTTTTCAGTATTGAAGACACCGAGCCATTTTCCCCATTAGGTTTTTTTATGTTTGGGATTGAGTTTGACAGCTCGGCAGCATCCAGAAGTTGCTGTGAGTTTTGGGTGAAGCAAGGCCAGGGGTGCGTGGGGGACCTTGCACCGGAACTGGTAGCTCCCCCCCACCCAGCCTTCACTGTGGAGTTGGGACAAACATTCCCATGGCTATTTTGCTGCTAAATTCTATCCTGTCAGTGTAGTTAGTCTTTCCTAATTTGAGCAAGTGAGAGTCGAACTGGGTAATAGAAATGCAGTTTTCCCACTTTAAGTGCAAATAGTAACCTCCATAGGCCTCAGAACCTTTCCCTCCCAGGAAGTATGTGGGTCCTCTCTTTCTGTATGAAAACGATTGATAGGCAAAATATTTTGGGCAATTCACTTCTCCAGTGGTTAAGCAGGTTCCTTAAAATCATGTTTACTGCACCAGCTCACTTACCAGGGCCTTTTCACTCACAGGTCCAATGTCAGTCGCAACCCAGGTCACGTTGTGTTGCAGCCCAAATTCTGGAGGCTGATCTAAATGATGCTTTTTTATGTATGTCTTTGGAAGACACAGCTTTTGCCAAAGATGTGAATGAAGCAAGGGCTTTTAACTGCATTGGTGTTGTCCCTTTAGTGCAGTTTAGTGGGTTGTAAATTTTGGAAGACAAAGACTATGCCTTGTTAATCTTTGTGTTTCCTAAATCAGCCAGCACAGGTCCTTGTTCACAGTAGGTGCTTAATAAATGTTTAATCTGTTTGTGAATTGAGTGAGTGGGATTCTTGGATTCTTGAGAGTAGATTTTGTGAAAGAAGAATGGAAAAGATTAAAGGACTCGACCTAATGAAATAATAAATGACTGCAGAAAGGGAGGGCAGGGAGCTGGCGTCACATGAGTCCAAGACACAGCTCTGCCCCATGTCCCAGGGCATTTGCGGAATACCTGTGACTCATACCACCCTCTGCTCCCGACTTCTCCTGCTGTACCACCTGGTTATTATTCTTCTACCTCCTTTGGGAAATTTTATATTAACTGTTATTTTTCTGTACTTTTTAATTACCTTCATACCTGAGAGGTGACTCCCTTAGGAACATGAGATTGAAAATCTGTTCAGACAGGCTGCTCTGCCATCAGCTTATTAACAGTAAGCACCATGGGCCCTTCTAGGAAAGCAAGGATCTAATGTTTGAGGCCAGCTGTGTTCAGATACCTCCGTTCACGAAGGTTAACCCTGGCAGAGCCTGTGATTCCAGCCCCCTGTGGTCTGCCATGTCGGAATGGCTGCTGGCTTTAGGCACCCTCTCAGGGGTGAGTGGAAATAGACCCGTAACTGGCAGCGAACAACCAACATCTCCTGAGCTCTAGCATAATTGGAGCCATGGCTACCGGGATGAACATAAGAAACTTTCTAACAATTACTAGTAATTGTATGAAAAGCTCCTGGCTTCATCCACAGGCATTTGTCATTATAATATTGAAAAACAATCGGATACGATGCCTCAAGTCACTGTTCACTTCAGTGGAAGTTGGGTTCATGGAGATGGTGAGCCAGAAGGGTCACCTTTGCAAAATGCCAGCTCGTTATTTGTGTGAGAACACCTGCGCACCGGCGTGGGCTGGAGAGAGCTGGGCTTAGCTTGTGGACACGGTGGGCCTGCTGCGCTGACAGGTACGTCTGCTTCCAGGAGTTACTGTCATACCTGGTTCGCCATTGTTTAAAAACATAGCTCACAGCTCAGTTCTGGATGTGTTTGCATTTCTCACAGGTCTCTTGGCTGCTTGGTACCAGGGTGGCCTTGGGCAAGAAAAAGCCCTGGCCAAGAGGGCCCTCCTTGCTCTCAGAGGTTGCATTTAGGAGCTCAGCTGGAGGGGCTGCTCTGGGCAGGCACCCCCATGACCTCACACACACCTGGTTCCGCCTGGAGATCCTCTGCCTTTTTCCTTCCTTTGGAGGTGGGTGGGGCCTGAAGCAGAAGGGAGACATGCGGTCTGTAAAGTGGGCGAATGGTGTCCTGGGAGAGAGGGGGGCCTTGGCACCTGGAGCACCATCTGTGTAAAAGAGTTCATAGACTCTGGAGCCCCAAACCAGGACTGAAGTCCGATCCTCCCAGCTGCAGGGGTGTGGGTCGGGCGCTCTCCTGAGCCACGCTCACCCTGGGTTCCCCCCGCGGTGCCTGACTTTGAGCACAGCGGTAAGAACCACAGACCTGCCTAGGGCTCTGGCGCACGGCAGGGACTCAGGACTGTGGCTGCTGTGTGGCTGGTGTGCTCCGCCTGCTTTAGGCAAGTCACTTCGCATCTTTGATGAGAGTTTCTGTGGCTACAAAAAGAGGGAGCCGGACTGGGTGATCGCTCCTCAGTGGTCTGCTCACTGCCCTGTGTGGGCTCCGCACTGACACGGTGACTTCAAGCGCCAAAAGCCTTTGGCCAGTCTAGCCAATTCAGTCAAAAAAATTCCTTAGAGGGAAATGAAATCAGCTATTTATTTACAGGACTGTCATGTGTCTTGCGGCTGACAGAGGCCCCCGTGCCCAGCATGTGGTGAGCGTTCAGGAAATGCTTGTTTAACGCTTTAAATAACTGGCTCTGTCAGCCCCAGCCCCAGGAAATGGGTGGTCCATTCTAAATGGAGTCTGAAGAGCTATGAAGTGACAGTTTAGGAACAGGTAGGGCCAGGAGAAAAAAGTAAGGTGGTGAGACACTCTGGGGTAGGACTGTGGGAGGTATTCTCACCCTGGCCTGGGGAGCAGTCCGGGACCCTGCAGGTGGGTGTGGAGGTGGGCTGTGGACAGGAACTGTGGGAACAAACACCCCCACCTCTCTCCTGACTTGCTCATGTCCTGCTAGAACCTCCCACTGGCCTAACCAACTAAAACCCAGAGCACAGGGGATCAGGGTAAGGTCAGCCTGGGCAAAGAGCAGGTAGACAGAGGAGGAAAGTGGGATCTAAAGAGAATAGATAGCCCAGCAGAGTGGCTGGCTGCCCATGTAAGTAAATTTCAGGGTGGGGGGGCACTAGAATATTTTGTTGATTTGGGACAGATTTATACAGGCACAAAGCCTAACTGTATTTTGTCCAAAGAAGTTTGTCTCTTCTACCAATGAAGCAATAGGGTTGGATAGTAAAGGTGAGGATTATCTTTAAAAAACAAATTTTCGCTGCCCAGTGCCAGGTCTGATCAGAACATTTGGGGTGGATGGACTGGATAATGGGGCTGACAGCCAGGTGGACGGGGTGGGGAACGTCAGGAGAATGGTGGGGTGGGGGTGGGCTTTCTCTGAGTCAGGGTTGGCGAAGCCTAGGCTTAACCACAGCCACGGCAATTGCAGACTACCGGCCAGGTGGTGACGTCCAGCCACTGGGGGGCCCAGAGCGAGCTTCCCGGCAGGCTGGCGGCAAGGAACCAGCTGCCCGCAGTTTCGTCCAGGGCATCAGGCGGCCTTAGCCTTCCTGACCAGAACATGCAGCTTCTCTCCAAGCCCAGCACCTCGTGGCGAGGCACTGCCCACGGCTGGTCCTCAGGCTGGGGAAGACCACCTCCAAAGATCGCACTGTCATTAATAGAGTGACAGAGAACTTGTGCCCTCTGTACAAACCCGTGTCTAGATAAGCAAAGCCAGGCACTAAAGTGGCTCCGGCAGGTGTTAATCAGTAGTAACTGGTGTGATAGGGGAAAGAGGCCTTTGCGAACTGCACCCAGCTTTTCTTAGCACCGAGGGGACTGGGCCGTTCAAAGGAGAAAGAGGGAGTAGAGCGGGAGGTGAGCAGGGCCCCGGTGCAGTCAGGAAGGGAAAATTCACAAAGGCTCAGTCTGTGTGAATGCCAGTAGCCAGCTGTGTCTGCAGCTGCCCCTCAGTGCGGCAGGCCCCATCCTCGGGCGCTGCGGAGGCTGGGTGAGTACTTGTTGAGGTCCTGATAGACCCACGTTCGGGTCTCATGGGAAAGACACCCACATGGGCTCGGCTAGAGTTTGGTCAAGGAAAGGTCTTTGTCACCCGTTATGTACCATTCAGGTATCTCTGGACACCAAATGCAGAGAAAAATGAATACAACGAAACCGTGTTGTCAAAAAACAGTTTTATTGGTGAAATCCTCTCAGTGACGATGAATGAGATAGGAAATCTGGTGACGCCCCCTCAGTCACTTAGGGATCCGCTGCATTTTGCAGCGTCAGCTGAGGCTTTGCTTGTGTCGTTTAAAGCCAAGTCTGGAAAGAACGATTGTTTGCCAGTTTGTTTTCTCTTCAGAAAGCCAGGACACAAGTAAGTCAGGTTATTCAGTGGAGCTGATGAAATTCTCCAGACTTTCCACAAATACCTCCAGTGGCAGAAAAAATGACAGCTACATCCGGGAAATAACCATCAAAAAAAGGCAAAGGATTGTCTCTTCCCTGAGTGCCATAGTCTTTATAGAGTTTGTTTTATGGTCTTTTGTTGTCCGTGTTCTTTTTACGGTAAGAAAATAATCACCACTTTTCCCACTAGCGTGCACATACATATATATACATTTTTAAGTTTCTCCCAACCAGTAAAAAACAGATCTTGTCTCCTGTGCTCTCCCATCTTTGCAAACTGGGAAGACACACTGCGCAGGGCACCACTGACCTAGAAACACATACACACTAAAGACATGAGGTTTCTCTCAGCACACGTTCATCTCTTTTCCAGCTTAGACTTGTGCCCAATAAAAAGAGAAAATTGTCCCAAGACAACCTAATAGGTGATTCTCGGTCCTGTAACAAATCACCACAAATTTATTGGCTTAAAATAATACGAATTTATTGACTTATACTTTGAAGCTCAGAAATCTGAAGTGGGTTTCACTTGGCTCAAATCCAGGTGTCTTCAGGGCTGGTTCCTCCCGGAGGCTCCGAGGAGAACCTGTCTCCTGGTCTTTTCCAGGGTCTGGAGGCTGCCCGCCTTTCGTGGCTTACGGACCCTCCCGTCCTCAAAGCCTGCAATGGCTGCTAGCTTTCTAACCAAAAAAAATTTCAGACCAAAAAAATGACCGCTTACCCTACTAACATTCTTTATTCGTGGTTCGACACCAGGTTCATGTTAGTCAGAAATTATTTTGGGGAAGATCTCTGTGCACACAGAAATAGCAGCCAAGATCGTTCGTGTTTCAGTGTGGCGAGCAATTTTGTACTATTTGTATTCTTGAAACAGTTTTGAAAAAGCTTGAGATCTAGTGAAATTCACATATTGACTTTTGACAGTAGTTTTTGGGAGATAAATTTAAGCTTTATCTCCGAGGCTTATGTATAGATGAGATACTGATGCATGTATCCTTTTTATTCTGTGGGCGTTTTTTCCTTTCTTAGAAATAAAGTCCCTTTTAGGAGTTGAATAATATTGTACTCAAAAGTCCAGTAATTTGTAAATAACTCTCAGCCTTCAGAAGAGGAAAACCTGGTGGAAGCATGTTCGCAGGCTGAGTGGCCTAACATTGCTCGCTGATCTCAGCAAAAGTGTTATAAATGTTTAAATAGTTTGATTTGGCATTTAGACATGGTTTTTATCAATCACAGAATAGACATAAAGCCTCCTTTTCTTCTTTGGCTCACACTAATATCAGTAGTAATTTGTCTAGCATTTCTCCTAAGTGGTTCGTATCTGCATATGCCTCACGCCCTCGAGTGCGCGCTGTCCCAGGAAGGAGGCCGCTCATCTGTTGCTACTGTAGCCGTTGCAGGACCCTGCATGTGGCCTTCAGGCACCAGAGCATGCATCCAGTGTTTGAACAAATGGGGTAGCTAACCTGAAGTCAACTTTCAGGGAGCTGATTTGCATTACAGTGCCCAACCTCAAACCGGCGGAATATTTATAAAGCGAATAAGGTGTGAGCGGTACTGAAGCCCTAACTCGGTTGCTGTGTTTTTATCATCACTTTGCACTTCGTATTAATATGACAGCCACGTAACTTCATTGAAAAGAAGCCTAGATAAATGTATGGCTCTGTGTTTCAAAGTCTGAATGAGTGATTTGGCAGATGGAAGAGGTAGTTCGGAATGTGGCGTAACTTCTGTTGAGAGATTTTGTTGAAAACTGGGAAGTAGGGACTCTTCATAGAATTTCAAAAAATACTTCAGTAGTATTATAAAGAAATTTTGAAAAGTCAGAAATTAGCTGCAACTGTTGGCTTCTAGAGATAGAAAAAGCAGTCTAAATTTTTATTGATTCTGAATGTCCCTTTTTAGCATAGCGCTCCTAAAACAAAACAGACATTTTATTACTACAGAATGACTGATTGAGTATTCAGAGGAGCATTGCCTTTTGAAGCTAGAAATAATTCTCAAGAACATCTAGCCTGTTTCCCCAGATGACATGGTCCAAAAGCATCTTGTTTAGAACCCCAAGACTCACGCTTGGTCCCATCTGCTTCTAAAGTCTGTGTGACCTTGGCTGAGTCACTTTTCCTCTCTGAGTTTCAGCTTCTTAATCTGTAACATAAGGATAATTTGTCCTTCCCTTGTTTTGATCAGATGAGATGGATTCTGGAGTCCCTATGAGCGGGTCAAACACGAGCGCATGAAGGCCTCTGACACCCTAGCCAGGCAGCAATGGGGCGGCCAGCTGGCCTCGCGCCTCCTCTTCTGAGGCCCGGCTATTCATCACATGTATTGAAAAGTCACAGTGACTCTACTTCCTGAATGTCGGGCTGCCCCAGGATCGGGATATACTATTCTAGTGCGTCATTGTTCAGGGGCAGCCACGTGACAGCCCAGACTTTGTGCCAGATGCAGGGGACTTGGCCTTGTGAAGTAGAGAATGGAGCTAGGTAGGCTTGCAGGGTTCAGCACGAATGCTGTTTAGGTGAGTTTTACCAGGAGACGTGGAATTGTCATAGCTGAAGAAACAAGTTCCAAGCCTCAAAGCTGCACCCCGATGGAAGATGGCACGTTGTTGGCCTGGAGAACGCAGGATTCCTCCCAAAGAGCAGGGGACCCTGACATGGGTGCTGCAAGGTGCCTGCTCCTTGGAGAAGGTGTGTATTTCTCTGAGATGAGGAACACAGCCCCAAGTGCGGGTCGGGGCCTGTTCCAGACTCTTGGGTGGTGGCGTGCTGTGTAGCAGAGCTGGTATTTCTGATTGTCCCTGTCAGCCCGGAAGGGTTCTGCAGGCTGCCCTTCCTGACCTTCTGAAGCAGAGGTGGTCCGTGCCTGCTGCATATCATGGGTTGGATGACACGTTCCAGCCACCTGCCTGGCTCTCTGGGTGCTGCTGGAGGCCTTTTCCTGGGGTCCTGCCAGAACACAGGGTTCTGAGCCGCTCCACTCCCTCCAGGCCTCGGGCTGTTTGACAGCCGTAGATTGTTACATGAGTTGCTGCATCTCACGGGGCAGATGTGTTTTTCTTTGAGCAAATGGCACTCTGGCATGGGGTTGACCTAATGTGCAGGTCACCAGGAAGCTGCATGCTATAGAAATGCCTGTTTTTGTGTTTACCTTAGCTTCTGTAACAACACAACAGACACATGCTTCAGCGTCACTCGCATATGGTGACACACACCGATGGGTACCCTCATGGTGACCCACTCTGAGCCAGGCTCCACTCCATTTGGCCATTACCTTTAAGCTCACATGTGTATATCATCCCCAACTCACCATGAAAAAGCTGGGCATAGGGTGTAAGGCATGGTCACTGTTAGGGGCTGACTATCTGGGGAGGTTGAAATCTAATCTCCACAGGGAGGCATTTGGAGGTGTGGCCTTTCTGGGTAGTTAGTGCCCTTTTGACAAGAGGGCAGAGTGCCAGCTCTCTTTCCTCCTGCCAGGTGAAGACACGGTGAGCAGACAGTTGTCTGTGACCCAGGAGGAAGGCCTGAGCCTAGAGCTTGGCCGGGCTGGCACCCTGATCTCAGCCTTCCAGCCTCCAGAACCATGGGAAATGCATTTCTGTGCTTTAAGCCCTCACCCTGCTTTACAGTGTTTTATTATAGCAGCCCAAGCAGGCTGAGACAGTCCCTTAGTAGCAGAGGATAGAGACAAATCCAGCTTTGTCTGGGTCTCCAAAGCCCAGGGTTATTTGAGGGCAGCTTCCCCAAACGGAGCTAAACCTTTTCCACTCAGGAAGCAAGGACTGAGTGTGGACACATGGGAACCCCACTGGCTCTGGTCCTATGGGGCTGGGTGCTGCCCCTGGGCGTGGATATTTGCAGTGCTCGGGAGGGGACATGAGATGTGTGTGACCACCCCGTGAGATGGACGGATGTGTGCCCAGAGGGAAGTGCTGATAAAACCGTACGAGGAGTAAGAGGAAAGCCTTTAGTCCAGGGCTGTGGGTGGATGAACCAGGGAGGGCAGGGAGACTGGAATGGGCCCAAGAGCAGGTGGATTTGGCCACGTGCGGGGAGAAAAGGGGCCGCAGTGTGGAGGAGGGCAGGAGCAGAGACCTGTGCTCAGAAAGGTGTGGTGCTCTGAGAACAGCTGCTGAGGGAGATCGCCAGGAGCCACGGGAGGTCGGGCGGGAAACTCAGTGCACACGCTAACACGCACCGTCATGCTGGCACCAATGGCGTGTGGGGACAAGAGGGAGCGACAGCCCTGCACAGGGTGTGCAGTGAGCCTGGCCCCCGGCTCCCTGCACCCCCAGCCCTGGGCCACGGAAGCGCTCACCCAGGGGACACTCCAAGGCCACCAACCTGTGTCTCCAGATAGTCTCGGTGGTCAACACGTGGTGTCAGATGCTGTTCCTCCCTTGCTAAACCCTGTTCCACGGAATTGATATTTAATTTAATTGATGCTTAATTCCGTTTCTCCCAGAATCTGCCCAGGGCCCAGGACAGCCTCTGGCGCCCCAGGCTCTGTGCTCTGCAGCTGTAGGTGGGGCCCATCTGCTCCCGGGCCTGGATCTCATTCTGGGCTAGAGACCGGATCTCCCGTCCAGGCCCTTGGCCTCTCCACCCCACCACTTCCTTTGGAAGGGAAAATGGAGCTCATCATAGGCAGGTGTCTACATCAGGTAGTTTCTTTTGTCCAAATTATTCAAAGGAGTGAGCAGCTGAAATAATAGTCACAGGGGTTTGTCTTCTCTTCGGTTAATCTGTAATAATAAAAATAAGGTTGGTTTTAAGTAGTTAGGTTCTAGGGAATTCCATGTCCTACACCGCCTGGTTTTCTGCAATGGATGTCACTTGGTGATTCCCTTTGAAACTTGGAAATTTATTGGTTTATTAGTACAAATAATTTATTAGTACAAATACTCATGGCCCTAAGTAACTTGAAATCTGTTGCTTGATGTATCTCAACATTTTGGGGAAAAGGGGGTTTATGTGGGATAATGAGGTAATAAGGATTTCTCTTCTCTTAACGTTGACCCAGAGGCTTCAGGTAGAAACCTATACACCCGTTTCTGCCAGAAGAGAAAATGCTCTTGTTCATATGCTCCATCATTTCAGGTGAACAGCCTTTTAGCCATTGCATTGAATTTTATATCCAGTGTTATTTATCTGTTCATTCATTCATTCATTTATTTATTTGCTCACCAGTAGGTGCTGGCCACAGGCTTATACATGCTGAGCTTGTTTTTTAAACTTTGAGTTTTGCTGAAACATGCAAGACACAGGAATGGGCTTAGAATGCTGAGTTCTCTGCTACTGATGTCACTGGTCATGCAGGTTGTTTCTGATGACATGAAAGAGAAAGTGCACTCGGTAAGATCTGCTGCTTAGGAAATGTGCACTAATATTGCAGTTAAATGAAGCCAGTCGAGGGGCAGGTTCTGGCATTGATGTCATCAGAACACCAGCCAGTATTCTGTTCCTACATGGGCATGTCTCCAAACCATTTTATAATATGCCAGTGAGTAGAAGTTTGCATTTGAAATATTGTCATCATAAACCCCTATTTTCATGTAATTATACTGTGTTGTAGAGAGTGTAGATTTATGATTTGGATATCAGTCACAAGTGGACATGCCCACTTATTTTTTAATAGGTAGAAAAATTTGCCCATGTGAAGTATCGGCTTTCCTGTAACCCTCTTCAGTTGCGAATATACATATAAAAAGCAATTATTTCTCATGGCCAGAGGAAATAGAAAGTCCCTTCTGGGTTTCCAGCAGACCTGTGTCTTTGACTTTTGAGGACGTTGCTAAGTACCTGTGATGTTGGCTGCACACAATATGGACTCGAGAAAGTTCACACCTGTCACTGTGCTAGATGTTACATGTACACTGCATTCCCCTTGCACAAAACAGCTGCAGTTTAAGCAAGACTTCCTGGCTGTCTGTTTTAAAGGTTTAAAGAAAAATGCGTTTTAATGATTCAGCAAAGCAAGTATGTACTTAAGCTCTCTGAAAACTCTATGGGTACTCTGATGCGAAGTTCCCTAGAGGAACTTCCTGTTTAGTTGGAAAGAGACTGATCTGTGCTGGGTTAGTTGGGTGTCACAGATGGTGATCGCTGTACCATCTCATCGCAAGCATTATAAACCTGGACATTGCATCCTCAGGGCATGGCAGGAAACCTAATCGGGCTCAGGTGGTTCGCCACATGTCAGGAAGGACTTTGCAGAGGTGTGGGCAGGCTTAAAGGAGCAGGCAGAGGTGTGAGGCCCCAGGACCAGCAGCAACCTGAAACCGATGCCCACCCTAAACTAAGCCTAAGGGAGCAAAGAGTTCTCACGGGCCAGTGCCACGGAGCATGGTCCCCAACAGCCCGCAGGTGGAAGGAAGCTGCCTCTGCTGCTGCCTGGGTACAGCAGGGGAACGTGGCAGAGAAATCCCTGCACCCTTCTCTCCTCCTGCCCCCCCAGCTGCGGTGCCTCCTACCTGCCAACTTGAAGCCACTAGCAAGGATGTGAGGAAAGGGGGTGGGGGTGGCGCAGTCCATGGGTGTCAGGGCCAGCCCGTGGGGCACAGAGCAGGGCAGGGCAGGCACCCTGAGGCTTTCCCTGGGGACGACGAGGATGATGGACCATCAGAGAGAAGGGGGTTGTCTGATGGAGACGTGGGGTGACCTGCCTCCAGGGCAGTGGTGACCTGGGGCTGAATGTGGACGCCTCAGCTGGTCTCAGGGTGGCACCAAGCTCTGGCAGCCTTGAGCTCCCATTCTTGATCCAGTGCTGAGGGAATTTGCTAAACAAATATATCTACTTGCAGGACTATGAGAAGTTCCTGTAGCTAGTGAGTCTCATACTTGAACTTTTTCAAACACCCCCTGGGCAGGTTGTAAAACATGAATGGTCTCCACCCCTGCCCACAGAGACTTCGGTCAGTAGGGTCCAGAGGGCCTGAGAATCTGCATTTTAACATCCGCACCCAGGGGTTCTAATGCAATTGTGTGGCATCATTTTGAGAAGTACACAATGTTACTTCAAATAATCTGGCTCTTCATGTCGGTTAGCTCTCTCCTTCTGTCCTAGAAATTAGGTAATTATTATTTCTTTTGTGCAAACATCTTTGGATTACTATATATGGAGACAGTAATGAAGTTCTGGCCTGGGCCAGTTTTCTTCAGATAAGTAAACGAATTTCCTTGACATTTCTTTATAGATCCAATTAAAAAAAAAAGTGCTTTCCTTGGGTGCCCTGCAAGTTCTCTTCATCTGTTAACATAATATCCAGAGGAAAGCAAGTATTTCTTATGTTGTATGTATCATGGTTAAAATACATGCCTCACGTCTCTTCAATACAATGTAAATTGATTTTTAAAAATCAGTTCTACCTCTAACAACAATAAAGGTGTCCTTTAGGTTTTTTTTAACTGCAGTATTTCAAGACATTGGATCATAGAATAACCATTTAAACTAGGTTGATAAAAGTGAAGTAAAAAATGAGCCATCTGAATTTAGTTTAAAATATAAACTTGCCTGCCTTGTTCCTGGTATGTGCGAACTATTGGATTACCAAAACGTTGCCATTTATAGGGCAGAACTTATTTAGCTAGTTTCTGGTGGAAAGGATTTGAGAAGGAGCTGTGTGAAGGGCCCCCGTGGTAGAGGACCCGCAGCCCGCACGTTCCCTTTTCTAACGAGGACCCAGGCCCTGCCTGCTGCTCGCTGACCTGTTGACGGCATGCGCCTCCCCGAGTGAGTCCGCACGCTGGCCTCCCAGTGACTCCTCCCCAGCTGCGCTGGAGCCCAGCAGGCCTCTCCCCCTCCCTGTAGTTGAGGCTCGCTTCCCTTTTCCCTCAGTGTACTTTAAATTCTTCTCTTCATATGTCTTCTTTTCTCTCACCTTTCGATCTGAGCTGCTCCTCTGTGCTGCGCCGGTATTTAGATCATTAGCATTTTCTAATTAAAGAACTTTTAATCTCCTTGTCTGCAAAATAATTCTTCACAGAAATGTCTGGATTGCCTGCTGGATATTTGCATGTCTTTGGCATTTTTTTTCAGTGTTTGTGTAGACGCTGGAACTCCTTGTTAGTTGGTGTTGTGTTGGTGTTCGTGGCTGTTCCAGAGGGGGGAGGGTTCCATCTACTTCACAGACTTAGGTGGTATTACTAGTCTGAGAGAGGGGGGTCCCACCAAACCAAATTCCCACGAATCCCCCCACGAGCTGCCCTGGGCTGGCCCTTCTGCACCAGTGCCCGGTGTGGGGGGCTCTCGGAGCTTCCTCGCTGTCTTCGTGACATGGGGACCACGCAGGGTCGTGCTTTCTGCTTGGACCTATGCTTAAGTTCCTTGAGCCAGTTATTATCTTCGCTGTGCTTTTAACACCTTTATGAAAAGATACGAGCCACCAATAAGGAAGATGAGGTAAATGAGCCGATAAAACAGAAATGGGGGCGTGCATCCCACAGGCTGTCGTGGTGAATATTGATGGATATGTGTCAGCTGATAAATGTTATTTAAAACTTGTTCTTGCCATCTCAAAGTCATTGTTGTCTCCCTGAATATGGAAATACAATGATTAGAAAGCCGTTTTACCATCCTGAGCTGCATGCACCATTGATTGTGTAATTTGTTGCTACCTTCTACTTACAGTAAATGGTCCATGATACATAAAAGAAATTTATGTCAGGGCTTTTCATGGTGAATAAATATTAGAAAGAAAATACATTTAGACAATAGACTGCAGCAATGTAATAGGGGAGCCTGTGGTCAGGTTTGTGTAGGTTATTTTCTCCCCATAATTTTAACAGTTGCTATGTGAATATTTGACTTCTTTGGGTACTTGACTCGACCCTATTCTGATATTTGACACATCGGTTGGGACAATGGGAGAAGTAACCAATCCTGGTCTTTCTCAGTGTTTTTCTGATGCCAATAAACAAGTTAAATAGTTAATTAATGCCTTATTCTAGAGATTATTAGAGGTGGCCTCATTGACTTCCCATTGCATTTTGGACTAAACACAAAATACACATACTGTGTACAAGGCCAGCCTGGTTCCCTCTGTACAAGGCCTCATTGACTTCCCATTGCATTTTGGACAAACACAAAATACACATATTGTGTACAAGGCCAGCCTCTTCCCGCCAGCTTCTCCATGAGACACCGTGGCCCAGGTTGCCAAGCTGCATTCAGCACAGCCTCACGCCTCATGCTTGGCTTGCTCTGTGTGGAAAGCCTTCCAGTATTTGCCTGGCTAGCTCCAGTGCATCCTTCAGCAGTCAAGTTAATTCTCACTTCCTCAGACAGCCCTTGTGCCCCCCAGGCCCCTAATCAAAATTGCCCCCATCATTATACTCCCTGGAGCACCTTGACTGGCCGTCTGCCCCACTCAGGGTGCCATTCCACTGGCCCAGGGTCTCCCTCTCCTCCCGGGTGTGAGTGCAGGGAGCTCTTCCTGCCCACCACTGGCTCATGCTTACTGTCACAACGTGGCGTTTGCTACACATGGTTAACCTTTGCCTTTGTGAAATTCTGCGACATAAAAGCTGCCCAACAAGTGAACATGCAACTTAACACAGTATTGTGCCCATAGTATGACCTGAACAGCCCTCCGGCCTCCACCCAGGTCCAGAAGGAGAATGCGGTCCACACCCCCAGAGCCCCTGCCCCTTGCCCCCCGCTTCCCAGCTGCGACTCCTCTCTCCCGCTGACTTACGCGCCATCCTGCAGTTTATGGAAACTCCTTTCTTGCTGGTCTTCACAGACTCGAGTCTGAACCCCACGCTTACAGGGTAGTGTTGGACTTCATAGCAATGAGGTCACTCACTGTGCATGCTCTAGTGTCTGACCCGCTTCACCTCAAATTCTGTCTGTGAGATTCACCCATAATGTGCTTCTCTGTAGGTCTTGCTGTTTTCATTGGTGAATGACATTCCATTACGTGGCACGTACCACATGGTGGGCAAAACCATGACCTCCCCAAAGTGTCACCTCCTCACCCCCAGGACCTGTGAACATGCTAGGTCACACAGGAAACAGGGGTTAAACTTGTTCCAATGTTATTCTAATTTTTTCCGTTTCCTGACTTAATTTTCCTCCTATGGCCTGAATGAATTTTTCCCTTGGCTTTCATAAGACATGCCTATTTCTTTATGAAATATTTTATTTCCTATTTTATTTGATCTAGTTTGAACTGACTTCTGAAACTTGGGAACAAAGACTCTGAATACACTCGGGTAGAGCGTCCGCCCCAGGGGCCCCTATCCGTTGTTGCTCCAGCTGCAGTGACATCGCTCATCTATTGCATCCCACTGGCACATCACGTCTCCGAGGCTGTATGTCTTTCCATTCGACTGAACTCTATGAAAATGCCTGTATTAGACCACTTTTGATTACAGAAATAGCTGTTAAAGATGGAACTGCTGAATAGATCCCATTGTAGGCCAGCTATAGTTTAAAAGTATTAGCAGTTACTTTTTGAGTAACGTAATGCCTCAAATAATGACTACCCTAGGAAGACTATCCTCTTTGAGACTTGATGGACCCAGGGCGCCCAGGAACACTTTATTGTGCCAGCTGTCTTGGCTGGCATTTGCGTTAGCCTGAGCGAGCCCCCTCCTGCCGCAGAGCGGGGCTGTTCTCCAGCCTGATAGAAAATGGCAAGTGTAGATTCTGGAGAGTCTGTTAAGGTTATTGGCACAGTTGCCCTGGAAAAATAACTATATAAACAGTTGGAAAAACCAATTTTTTAAAGTTTATTTTGATATCATTAATCTACAATTAAATGAGTAATATTATGGTGATTACACTACCCCCTTCATCAGGTTCCCCCCCAACCCAATTACAGTCACTGTCCATCAGCATAGTGAGATGCCATAGAGTCACTACTTGCCTTCTCTGGGTTGTACAGCCCTCCCCATGCCCCCCCAACATTACATCTGCAAATCGTAATGTCCCTTCTTCCCCCTTGCCCCTCCCTTCCCACCAATCCTCCCCAGTCCCTTTCCCTTTGGTAACTACTAGTCCGTTCTTGGTTTCTGTGATTCTCCTGCTGTTTTGTTTCTTCAGTTTTTTTTTTCCATAGTTCTTATACTCCACATATGAGTGAAATCATTTGGTACTTGTCTTTTTCAGCTTGACTTATTTCACTGAGCATAATACCCTCTAGCTCCATCCATGTTGTTGCAAATGGTAGGATTTGTTTTCTTCTTATGGCTGAATAATATTCCATTGGGTATATGTACCACATCTTCTTTATCCATTCATCTACTGATGGACACTTAGGTTGCTTCCATTTCTTGGCTATTGTAAATAGTGCTGCAATAAACATAGGGGTGCATCTGTCTTTTTCAAATTGGGCTGCTGCATTCTTAGGGTAAATTCCTAGGAGTGGAATTCCTGGGTCAAATGGTATCTCTATTTTGAGTTTTTTGAGGAACCTCCATACTGCTTTCCACAATGGTTGAACTAATTTGCAGTCCCACCAGCAGTGTAGGAGGGTTCCCTTTTCTCCACATCCTCGCCAACATTTGTTGTTGTTTGTGTTTTGGATGTTGGCCATCCTCACTGGTGTGAGGTGATATCTCATTGTGGTTTTAATCTGCATTTCTCTGATGATTAGCGATGTGGAGCATCTTTTCATGTGCCTGTTGGCCATCTGAATTTCTTCTTTGGAGAAGTGTCTATTCATGTCCTCTGCCCATTTCTTAAATGGATTATTTGCTTTTTGTTTGTTGAGGTGCATGAGTTCTTTGTATATTTTGGATGTCAACCCCTTTTCGGATACGTCATTTATGAATATATTCTCCCATACTGTAGGAAGTCTTTTTGTTCTACTGATGGTGTCCTTTGCTGTACAGAAGATTTTCAGCTTGATATAGTCCCACTTGTTCATTTTTGCTTTTGTTTCCCTAGCCCGGGGAGATATGTTCATGAAGAAGTCACTCATGTTTATGTCCAAGAGATTTTTGCCTATATTTTTTTCTAAGAGTTTTATGGTTTCATGACTTACATTCAGGTCTTTGATCCACCTTCAGTTTATCTTTGTGTATGGGGTTGGACAGTAGTCCAATTTCATTCTCTTACATGTAGCTGTCCAGTTTTTCCAACACCAGCTGCTGAAGAGGCCGTCATCTCCCCAATGTATATCCAAGGCTCCCTTATCAAATATTAATTGACTGTATGTGTTTGGGTTGATGCTTGGATTTTCCATTCTATTCCACTGATCTGTGGGTATGTTTTTGTGCCAATACCAAATTGTCTTGATTACTGTGGCTTTGTAGTAGAGCTTGAAGTCAGGGAGCGTAATTCCCCCTGTTTTATTCCTCCTTCTCAGGATTGCTTTGGCTATTCGGGGTCTTTTGTGGTGCCATATGAATTTTAGAATTATTTGTTCGAGTTCATTAAAGAAAGCTGTTGGTAGTTTGATAGGGATTGCGTTGAATCTGTAGATTGCTTTGGGTAGTATAGCCATTTTGACAATATTTATTCTTCCTAGCCAAGAGCATGGGATGCATTTCCATTTGTTAGTGTCCTCTTTAATTTCTCTTAGGAATGTATTGTAGTTTTCAGGGTACAGGTCTTTCACTTCCTTCGTTAGGTTTATTCCTAGGTATTTTATTCTTTTTGATGCAATTGTGAATGGAATTGTTTTTCTGATTTCTCTTTCTGTTAGTTCATCATTAGTGTATAGGAAAGCAACAGATTTCTGTGTGTTAATTTTGTATCCTGCAACTTTGCTGAATTCAGATATTAGTTCTAGTAGTTTTGGAGTGGAGTCTTTAGGGTTTTTTATGTACAATATCATGTCATCTGCAAATAGTGACAATTTGACTTCTTCTTTACCAATCTGGATGCCTTGTATATCTTTGTTTTGTCTGATTGCCGTGGCTAGGACCTCCAATACTATGTTGAATAACAGTGGAGAGAGTGGGCATCCCTGTCTTGTTCCCGATCTTAGATGAAAAGCTTTCAGCTTCTCACCGTTAAGTATGATGTTAGCTGTGGGTTTGTCATATATGGCCTTTATGATGTTGAGGTACTTGCCCTCTATACCCATTTTCTTGAGAGTTTTGATCATGAATGGATTCTGAATTTTGTCAAATGCTTTTTCAGCATCTATGGAGATGATCATGTGGTTTTTGTTCTTCTTTTTGTTGATGTGGTGGATGATGTTGATGGATTTTCGAATGTTGTACCATCCTTGCATCCCTGGGATGAATCCCACTTGATCGTGGTGTATGATCCTCTTGATGTATTTTTGAATTCGCTTTGCTAATATTTTGTTGAGTATTTCTGCATCTACGTTCATGCGGGATATTGGTCTGTAATTTTCTTTTTTGGTGAGGTCTTTGCCCAGTTTTGGTATTAGAGTGATGCTGGCTTCATAGAATGAGTTTGGAAGTATTCCCTCCTCTTCTATTTTTTGGAAAACATTAAGGAGAATGGGTATAATTTCTTCTCTATATGTCGGTAGAATCTGGGGGTTTTGTTTTTGGGTCATTTTTTGATTACTGCTTCAATTTCGTTGCTGGTGATTGGTCTGTTTAGTTTTTCTGTTTCTTGTTTGGTCAGTCTTGGAAGGTTGTATTTTTTAAAAAGTTGTCCATTTCTTCTATGTTTTCCAGCTTGTTAGCATATAGATTCTCATAATATTCTCTTATAATTCTTTGTATTTCTGTGGGATCCGTCGTGATTTTTCCTTTCTCATTTCTGATTCTGTTTATGTGTGTAGATTCTCTTTTTCTCTTAATGAGTCTGGCTAGGGGTTTATCTATTTTGTTTATTTTTTCAAAGAACCACCTCTTGGTTTCGTTGATTTTTTTCTATTGTTTTGTTCTTCTCAATTTTATTTATTTCTTCTCTGATCTTTATTATGTCCCTCTTTCTGGTGACTTTGGGTCTCATTTGTTCTTCTTTTTCCAATTTCAGTAATTGTGTCTTTAGACTATTCATTTGGGAATGTTCTTCTTCTTTCTTTAGATAAGCCTGGATTGCAATATACTTTCCCCTTAGAACTGCCTTTGCTGCGTCCCACAGTAGCTGTGGCTTTGTGTTGTTGTTGTCATTTGTCTCCATATACACTTTGATTTCTGTTTTGATTTGGTCATTGACCCATTGATTAATTAGGTGAATGTTATTAAGTCTCCATGTATTTGTGAGCCTTTTTGTTTTCTTTCTAAAGTTTAATTCTAGTTTAATACCTTTATGATCCGAGAAGTTGGTTGGTAGAATTTCAATATTTTCGATTTTACTGAGGTTCTTTTTGTGGCCTAGAATGTTGTCTATTCTGGGAAATGTTCCATGTGCACTTGAGAAGAATGTGTATCCCGTTGCTTTTGGATGTAGAGTTCTGTAGATGTCTGTTAGGTCCATCTGTTCTAGTGTGTTGTTCAGTGCCTCTGTGTCTTTACTTATTTTCTGTCTGGTTGATCTGTCCTTTGGAGTGAGTGGTGTGTTGAAGTCACCTAAAATGAATGCATTGCTTTCTGTTTCCTCTTTTAATTCTTTTAGTATTTGTTTCACATATGCCGGCACTCCCATGTTGGGTGCATATATATTTATAATGGTTATATCCTCTTGTTGATTGACCCCTTTATCACTACGTAATGTCCTTCTTTATCTCTTGCTACTTTCTTCGTTTTGAAGTCTTTTTTTTCTGATACAAGTATAGCAACACCTGCTTTTTTCTCCTTGTTGTTTGCATGCAATATCTTTTCCATCCCTTCACTTTTAGTCTGTGTATATCTTTGCGTTTGAGGTGAGTTTCTTGTAGGCAGCATACAGATGGGTCTTGCTTTTTTATCCATTCTGTTACTCTGTGTCTTTTGATTGGTGCATTCAGTCCACTTACATTGAGGGTGATTATTGATAGGTATGTACTTATTGCCATTGCTGGCTTTAGATTCGTGGTTACCAAAGGTTGAAGGGTTGCTTCTTTACTATCTAAGAATCTAACTTAACTTTCTTGTTAAGTTATTGTAAACACAATCTGATGTTTCTTTATTTCTCTCCCTTCTTATTCTTCCTCCTCCATTCTTTATATACTAGGTGTTTTATTCTTTGCCTTTAGTTAGTATTTAGATGGTATGCTTTCTTTGCTATGATTTTATTTTCTCTGGTGACATCTTTTTAGCCTTAGGCGTGCTTCCCTCTAGAGCAGTTCCTGTAAGATGTCCTGTAGAGGTGGTTTATGGGAGGCAAATTCTCTCAGCTTTCGTTTGTCTGGAAATTGTTTAATCCCTCCGTCATATTTAAATGATAATCGTGCTGGATGCAATATTCTTGCTTCGAGGCCCTTCTGTTTCATTACATTAAGTATATCATGCCATTCTCTTCTGGCCTCTAAGGTTTCTGTTGAGAAGTCTGATGATAGTCTGATGGGTTTTCCTTTGTAGGTGATCTTTTTTCTCTCTCTAGCTGCCTTTAATACTCTGTCCTTATCTTTGGTCTTTGCCATTTTAATTATTATGTGTCTTGGTGTTGTCTTCCTTGGGTCCCTTGTGTTAGGAGATCTGTGGGCTTCCGTGGGCTGCGAGACTATTTCCTTCCCCAGCATGGGGACGTTTTCAGCAATTATTTCTTCAAAGACACTTTCTATCCCTTTTTCTCTCTCTTCTTCCTCTGGTACTCCTATAATGTGAATATTGTTCCTTTTGGATTGGTCACACAATTCTCTTAATATTCTTTCATTCCTAGAGATCCTTTTATCTCTCTCTGCCTCAGCTGCTCTGTATTCCTGTTCTCTGATTTCTATTGCATTAACAGTGTCTTGCATCTCGTCCAGTCTGCTGCTGAGCCCGTCAATAGCTTGTCTCATTTCTGCATTGTCTTTCCTGACTTCCCTCACTTCCTCCCTTAGCTCTTGCATATTTCTCTGTAGATCCATCAGCATGGTTATGACTTTTATTCTGAATTCTTTTTCAGGAAGATGCTGCATTTCCATCTCTTCAGATTCCTTCTCAGAGGGGCTCTGAATCTTGGTGATCTTTGTTTGTATCGTATTCTTCTGTCTTGTCATGTTGGCAGGAGTGGTCGCTGGAAGGTGACACGTATGTCAGCTGGGCTCTTTAAGGTTTAAAAAGAAAAGAGAAAAAAAAAGCACCCCCAAAATAAAACAAGGAAGCAAAAAAAAAAAAAGGAAGAGAAAGAAAAGAGAGAAAGTAGAGAGAAAGAAATGAAAGAAAATGAAGGTGAAAAAAGAAAAAAAAGGGCAAGAAATAAAACAGAGGAGCAAAAAAAAAAAAGCCCACCTGGAGTGGATTCTCTACACGTGCTGTAGGTGTCGCTGTTGCTCCACTAATTCGCAGCTGCAGCCGCGCCGCTTTTTTTGTAGGTAGGAATGAATGGGATACTATTGTTTTCTATATAAAGTTCCAGCGTGGTTGCTCCCTTCTTTCTGTCACTAGCGAAGGGGACCGAAGTTCCCCAGGACTTCCAGCCTGCAGGGCTGAGCCTGCCGGGACGATGGTGTTCCCTCACTTGGCCCTCCGCCTTTCCGAGACCGCTACAAATGGTGCACGCTTTTCTCTTTTCCCTGGGCGCTGGTTGCACTAGCGAAGGGGACCGAAGTTCCCCAGGACTTCCAGCCTGCAGGCCTGAGCCCGCCGGGGCGACGGTGTTCCCTCGCTGGGCCCCCCGCCTCTCTGAGACTGCTACAAATGGCACGTGCTTTTCTCTTGTCCATGGGCGCTGGCTGCACTAGCGAAGGGGACCGAAGTTCCCCAGGATTTCCAGCCTGCAGCGCTGAGCCCGCCGGGGCGATGGTGTTCCCTCGCTGGGCCCCCTGCCTCTCCGAGACCGCTACAAGTGGCGCACGCTTTTCTCTTGTCCCTGGGCGCTGGCTGCACGGTCCTGGCGCCTTCCCGGCTCAAAACCTGTACCTTCTGCCTCTCCAATATCTGATGCACCATGCAATGTGTGTCAGTGCTCCCGGTGCTCCGGCGCAGACCACCCGGGCTGGTTATTTGCAGACCTGCTCTTCCACTCCCTCCCAGCTCAGACTCCTCTCCTCCTGCCGGTGCGCTGGGCTGGGTGAGTGTTCGGGTGCCGCCGGGTCGCGGCTCTGTATCTTACCCGCCTCGTGGGGTGCTGGGTCCTCCCAGGTGTGGCTGCACGCTGTGCACTTTCCTGTGTGCTCTGATTTCTCTTTAAAGAATAGTTGTATTTGCTGTGTTTTCATAGATTTATATAGTTTTGGGAGGAGATTTCTGCCGCCCTGCTCACACCGCCATCTTCCCGGACGAAAAACCAATTTTTTCAAATAAAAATATGTCCAATTAGTCAATTAGTTATTTTGAAATTATAAACCAAATGAATACTTAGAATTTTCAGCTGGTGTTTGAGTGTAGATGTGGCCAGAAGACGCCACAACGACTGGAGGGTGCGCCTTCGTCCGCAGACACGGACTGCCTTCCCAGGACTGGAGCGCCAGCGGATGGGGGCCCTGGAGCAGATGCTCTGCCCAAGTGGATTCAGTGTCTTTCTTCCCTAGTTTCAGAAGTCAGTTCAAACTAGATCAAATAAAACAGGAAATAAAATATTTCATAAAGTAATAGGCATGTCTTATGAAATAGAAGGGAAAAATTCATCCAGGCCCCAGGAGGAAAATTAAGTCAGGAAATGGAAAGCCAAAGGGGACTCTTCTATCTCTTTGCTTCTCAGTCTGTCTAATGCATTGCTGTCATTCTGTAAACCTGTTCTGTTTCCTTCTGAAACCGTATGCCATATGGAAGTAGATTTTTCCCGCTCTTCCATCTTCTTGTTTTATGACAATTGGCAATAATAAATAGGAATATTTTAATCCCACAGCTAAAATCCTGGAGCAGACTCTGACCCAGGTTGGGCCAATTACTTGTGGCTGAAGAGGAGAGGGTTCACAGAGCAGAAGTGTGGCCCTGAACCCCTGGGCGGAGGACGAGGTCTGTCAGAGTTTGGTCAAAGTGCTTCAGAAGGCCCCTGTGCCGTGCTGGATTCCATCAGGGTAGCAAGCTCTTTTGAAAAAAGGAGCTCGTAGTATTTTGTCTCTGCCATTAATTGCTGGTGCTTCTCGCACTGGACTGGTTTGCTAGTTATTTAATATTTATTGAGGGCTTGATGGAATTTTTAGCACTGGGAAGATGTATTGAGCTTGCCAAAAAGCTGCCCAGTAGAGAAAACGTGTCTCAGAATTGCCTGTGGGTTTCTGTGAGTCTCTGCAAAGACAGCCATTATCTAAAGATGCTTTTCAGACATTGTTATCATACACAGCAGTGTGAAAGATATGATGCTTATTATTAAATTCTGCAACTTACTTCAGTAGCCATGTTTTCACTGAAAGGCATTTCTCTTGTGCATGGTACATTGTGGAATTTCTTCTGTCTACCATCAGGTCACAGGGCCATTGCTTTTGGTGATTTATGGAACACCATGATACCTTTAAAATCATTTCCAAATAGATCCAAGTTAGACTGTGCTCTGAAGGTAAGAATAGCTTCCTTGTTGAATTAATATAAGGAAGCTCACAGACACAGCCAGTTAAACTGAAGAGCCTTAAATAATTTGAACACTGGTGTTGAATTTACAGGTTAAAAAAAAGAAAAAAAATTAAGAGATACACAATCACAGCCACAGTTTGCCTGTTCACTATTTTTTTCCCCTTAGAAGGACTGATAGAGCAGAAAAGCTCACCCTGCACACGTAGATCTGCTGAACCACAGGGGAGGGTTGACAGCTGCCGTAATAATGGTGCTGGACATGATTGCAAAGTGATCCTCCCTTGGGCAGTACGAGAAAGCCAGGTTATGCAGTCAGCTTCAGAAGTTCCTGAATCCATAGGAGAAAAGGAGTGTGGGTCCCAGGAAATACAGACGGGGTGGTGGAGCGCCTGCATGGGGGCATCACCACGAACACGGAGAAGCAAGGGGACACGTCCGGGAGGACGGCGCCCAGGAGCCTGTCTGAGGACGGATGCCTGCTCCTTTTCCCAAAGACAAGGCGACTGGTCAGTACCTGCCAGCCCTCAGGAGCAGGGCCTGCCAACCGAATTGAATTTCTAATCGGTGAAATCAGCAGAAGCTGCTGAAGGGAGAGACGCCCTCTGCCACTCGTGCCACCGCCAGGACACAGCTTCAGACTCTCGGAAGTAGCCGTGCGGCCACACAGCCCATGTCAGCCACAGAGCCACTGGCACAGAGCGCGTTCACGAGTACCCTGTGTCCACAGCCCCCTCCCACCCCCATGCTCACAGCAAGAAAAGCCCCGCAGTACTTGGAAGATGCAGAAGGGCAGTCGCAGAGGAGGGGAGAATTTCAGGCAGTGGAAAGATCTCCCTGCTAAGCAGACCCAATGCTGTGCTGGGCAGCGAGTTCGTTTTGCCCTGTCAGACAACATCGGCTTCACTTCCAGCCTGAATTGTGATGCTCACCCAGCGGCTAATTCATATCACCCTCTGGAAATTTTGTCAGCTATCAATTACCTAACCTAGGGTCTAGTTATATATCCTGGAGAAAGCCTCTTTCCGTTCTGGGAGCCAGGAATAGTCTTCTAGTCTTAATATACTTCTGAGAGCTGCCTGGAAAAGAGGGGATTGATTGTCTCAGAGGTGGATTATGATGAGAAAAATAATTGAATTTGCTTTCTCCTTCCCTGGTGAGTGGGCCATCTGGTTGACCCCTCTGCCTTTAGCAAAGGGAAGTAAAATGCAAAATTGCCAGCTGTCCCCATCATGGCTGGCAAGGCCTGGACCTTTGCTGTCACTGCCGCCCCTGCTGTCACCCCTGCTCCCCGGTATGCCTGCACTTCCACTCACAACACTGACCTTTTGCTGTTGTGGTGCTTCTTTGGAAAGAGGCCTTCATTTACTGCAAAAATCATCTACCACTCACACCTCTGCTGGGAGTGACACTTGTGTCCCTTTAGCTGTATGAGGGCATACTTATATCACATAAAATAAACATAGTCCGTGATATATACCCAAAACATCGCCAGTGGTCATCTGCTTTAGGAACACAGCGCTTTGTCGTGGAGTCACATAGCGGCAGCCTGCAGCACCCTCCTTTGGGCCCGACAAAACTTAAAATTCCAAGTTTTCCTCATTAACCCTTATGAGGCAGCAAGGAGAAGCAGACAAAGGAATGGGATTTCCCTGCATCCTTCACTTTCTTTAGAGTGTGGGACACGTCGTGTGCATCTGCGTTCTCCCATGTCGCGCGCCAGGTGTTGCTGAGCCATTACTTGGCAGTGACAGCATGGCCGTTTTTATGAGCCTCAGCGGGCTTTCCAACACCTGCGTGTCCCAGCGCCCAAGCAGCAGACTTTTGGCCTTCCGCCCCTCCTTTCCTTTTTCCTTTTTCCCCCCTTGCCACCTTCGGCCCCTACTTTTGAAGTGATAACCTCAGAGTTTTCACCTGACTGCTCATCATAGGCATGAGGTGTGACCAACGGAGCAGAGGACATGCTGTGCAAGGGCTGGGGCTCAGGTGGAGGTGGACGCGTCGGATTGTCGCCCAGGGAGGACAGGGGGCAGTGCATCGCCTAACGTACCTCCCGGCGGCGTAGCCTGAAGCCTGGGAAACGGTGTGCAGCGAGTCCTGTTTGAGTCCGTCATGGGCACTGTGACATCCTTAACTAATCTATAGTTACATCTTCCATTTCAGATGTACAATTGGCACATGAGTTATCAAGCTGCTAAATTACTAAGGTAATAACAATCTGGAAACATGAATTCTATATTTAAAACAACCAACCAACCTAGAAAAATGTGGAGTTCATGTTCTGTTCATTTAGGTCAGTTTGTTTTCTTTTTGCCTGAGTTAAAAATAAGCATGAGCAACGGTGATGTCACTAGAAACAAGGGGATTGCCAACTGCGGGTGTCGGTTTGCATTACATCTGTCAGGACTGATTGCTACTTAAGGCATCATTAATGCAGTGGGCTTGTATTAATGCTTTGCTTTCTGCATCCATCAACAATTGCTTTTCTGCCAGACAAATAACAAAGTTACTTCTTATAAAGGCTGAGCACTATGGGGTCCCAGGTTTTGCACCAGGCATTGGGAACACAAACACAACCGGGAAACTGTCCTTAAGTAGCTTGCAGTCTGGTTGATGACACAGGCATTAAATATATCATTGAATAGCGCAGTAATGTTATAGAAGAGCTCTTACAAAGTGCTGCCATTGCATCCAGATGAGAGAATAATGAACTCGGCCTGCAAAACCAGGCAAGGTTTTACATCCTTGCCTTAAAATATCATCCCCGAATGTCAGAGATGATATTTTAGCTGAAAACTAAAGAATGCAGAGGGATTTGCCTGAAAAATGAAGACAGGATTACATTCCTGGAAACAGAAATAGCATATGCAAAGTTGGGTGTGGTGGTAGGGGACATGGAAGGGAATGACTTGCTCCAGGAGAGCAGAAGGTCCTAAGCAGAGGGTGGGGAAGATCATAGACCTGGTTTAGAGGTAGAGAGGAGGGCTCACTTGCTATGTAGTGACCCACAAAGTGCTTTTGTCTTGAGACTAGAAGGCAAGAACCTCAGAGAGGGCTCCGGGCATACAGAACTGTGTCCTGAGGCCTAGGACCAGTAAGCTAAGGCCTGATGCAATGCCTACACTGTGTCTTACTCTAGGGCTGCCTTAACAGAATGCTGCAGGCTGGGTGGCTCAGAGAGCAGAGATGAATTTCTCATGGTTCTGGAGACTGCAAGCCCGAGGTCAAGGTGCCAGCTGCAGTGCCCGGGTGAGCCCTCTCCTTGGCTCAGAAGGCCACCTTCTCTCAGTGTCCTAACGTGGCCGTCCTCGGTGTGTGCGGGTGGAGACGGGGGCAAGCTCTCCAGCGTCTCTGCATAGGAGGACACTAACCCCACCATGGGAGCCCCATCCTCATCTAAACTTAATCACCTCCCAAAGGCCCATCCAAGCACCTCCCTGGGAGTCAGGGCTCCAGCGTGTGGAGGCGGGGGGCGTGGTTCTGTGCACAGCAGCCTTGTGCTACCTCCCCGCTCCACTTCCTTTAGTCTCTGTTCAAATGTCACTGAACTAAGGAGTCTCTCTGATGTCCTCACCTGCAGACAGCTCACAGGATGCGTGTCCCACCCCTTCCCGCCCTTTTCTTTCCAGTGGATTTATCTGTTTATTTGTCCCCCATCACTGCACTAGAATATAGGAAAGGAAATATGGAAAAATGAAAGCCACTCAATTTGTTGGGTTGATGATTGTGTCATTGTCTGTTTACTGCTCTACCCAAGGTTCTCAAACAGCACCTGGCAGAGTGAGCCCTGACTGAATAATGTGCCAGATGGATGGATGGGTGCGTGGGTAGACGGAAGATTCAGTCACCTTCTTAGACCAAATGGTTAATTGTAAACATGCTTTTCCATTTTATTGGGTCTCCAAAGTGTGAATGTGGTACCAACCACAACAGGGAATATATTATAGTCTCATTTTCAAGCCTCTCATCAAAAATAGATAATTCCGTTGAGATATGCACCACTGACGCTCAACATTTTAGCAGATAATTTATTAACTTCTCATGTCCTTCCGGCAAAGCAAGGTCAGGTCTACCCAAATTTTCCACAATTCAACTCCAGCAAGTTAAGATGAGGAAGTCACTTGAATTTGGGGTGCCAAATTAGAGGTTCAAAGAAGCACATATTAACCTGCATTCTGACTCAGAAGCCATGCCTCTGCTTTCCTTATATCTATGTTAAAATTAAACATGCATCTAGACCAAGGCTAGAAAGGAAGATGGAAAAAATGAAAATTTTTATTTTCTTGGATTAGCAAGATTGTTCGTGATATTTTTCTCTTTGTCTGCCATTACTATTGCTACAAAATTGTATAGTAAAAAAATTACCTGTACCTATATAATGAAATTTGGCGAATGAGAAAAAAGTCAGCTTTTTCGTGGACAAAATTACCCTGCTTTTAAATATAAGAATGTTGCCTGAAAGGCATACGTGGCCCAGAATTGCTTCACTTCATTGCTTTGTGTTGTACTGTCAGTGCCTGCTTGGTTGTCCCATGTTCTCCCATTCAAGAGTAGACCCTGAGTTGGGGTTCTGTGCAAAAATCCTTTCTTAGTCCAGTGAGTACAGAGGAAGCAGAGTCTTTCTCTTTTTCAGAAGCATCTGGACACTCATTCATTTTTCCACCTACAGTAGCAACTTCACATTGCATTGCATTTCTGTCCTATATGTGTTTGTAGATCTTACACTGTATGAGTCATTTTTAAGATCATTTGTTTCCACTTTCCTTGCAGGACCTCTGATAGACATTCATCCACCCTGCTCACTTCCAAGTGCCCTTTCTATTGTTATGCAATACTAAAGGCTGGAAATGCTCAGGTTTTATTGATACCAAATTCTGCCTTTGTGAAATTTCCTTTCCTTTCTAACTCTGCCTTCTGGAGCTGTACAGAATGTCTTCTCTGTCTCCATGTGATACTCAGATAGCTGAGGACTCTATTTGCTCTTGAACACTTTCTGCAGCCTTATTTCACGTGACATGTTCTGCCGTGTCTAGGCTTCTGGTCATCTGTGTAGACACCCTCTGTATAGCATTGTCTCTGACCACATCCCGCCTAGAGCCGGGCACCATGCTGTGGATACGTCTGGGCGGGGAGGGGCACGCTGGGCGTTGCAGAGGGGCTTCTGATACTGCGACACTGCTTCTCGGGCACTTTCACAAGTAAATCAGTTACACAACGAGCTGATTAAGAAACTGATGCAAAACAGAAGTCGTAGGCTTTTTGTGCATATAAACTTTGACCGATGCATATACTAGATGTGTTTAAAATAGTTCAGAATTCTAGGTTATTCTTATTAAAAACAAGATTCAAAAGGTGTCAAATGTTTGAGCTGAGGAAGACAACAACATTAATTTTGTCATTCTGTATCTTGAATGGGATTTGGTCTTGAGTATTAAAACATTCTGTTAATGGTGGTTTCCCTGGGACTTGATCTGAACAGTGTTCTCAGACTGTCCACTTGGGTCTGTGGCAGACTCTCCGCAATACACTGACCAGGACTGCCCCTATTATGACGGCTGTAGGAACAGAACCATCTCAAGGCTTGCATTCTTCACAAATTTGGTGAGAAGGGCTTATTTTTTTGTGACTTGGGCGAAGTGCAGAGCTGCTGAATCAGCAAATCGGGGTCCCTCTTGTCACTGGGCGGCGGTTTTCTCACGTGGAAAAATCTTTCCAATCGGAAATGAGATTGATTCAGTGTGACTTGGTGTCATGACTTCATGCTAAGGTTCCGTCTCATTTTCTGAAGTGCTGAAGAGCTGCCTCTGCATGGATGAATTAAATTCTGGGTGGCGGAAACAAGGACTGGCAGGAATCTCCCAACAACTGTAGAACTTTCCTGCTGAGATGATAGTGGCCCTCAGAATTTTTCTTGATAATCTAAACAGCCAATATTAAATATCCAGATATCAAGCATTAATGATTTTCCATCCCAGGGTTGAGTATTATCTTTATTTGGATTGGCAGAAATTAGTTATATTGCAATGAACTTTCAGTCCTGGATAAGAAGTATTTATGTGTCGCATCATCTGTCTGTGAGTCCTTCATTCGGCGTCATCTTGACTGGGCGTTAATATGCGTTATAGTTATGGGCACTGTAAGAGACTATTTTGTGAACTATTTATGGGCAGAAGTAGTGACCATCCCCGTGCAGAGTGACCAAATGTCTCACTGGCCTTGGAGTATCCCTGTCGCTCTTGTATAATTAATGATTATTATTAATATAAACTATTATATTTATCAATTATGATTCATATCACAATTACTCCTGTTGTCCCATGGTTTGGAATTTAGATTATACGATCACCCTAACTGGAAAGGAACTGAATGTTTGGTCTCAGCAGCCAGTATGTGTGATTAATTTTCTAGATTTATTCAACCACTGGCGTGCTTTAGCAATGTCTCCAGACGCCCCCTCCCACCCCGACCCCTGGTCTGATGCAGATATGTTTCCCTGCAGGGGACTAAACTCTAGAACAGCGATTAGTGAGTTAGTTACCCACTGATGGGAGACCTGGGGGATCTTGGAGTCTTGTTTGAGGAGCTGGAAAAGGGAGAAAAGGCCCAGGGTGGCGAGTGACGGACAGAGGTTGATTAAAACAGGCAAGTAGTATGTGCTAAGTGTTTGCATTTGGAAGCCTGACATAGAAGTTCGCAGTGTGATGTGAATGAAAAGAAAGATGAAAGGGAACTTGGGGCTGGACCTGCCGATCATCCAATGGGCGTCAGCGGGCCGGCTTTAAGGAGGAGCAGCATGGTCGCTCTGTACCATTGACCCAAGTTACAGAGCAGGGAAACATTAGGCTCACAGATACTGCATTATACCATGGCATAATACCAGGGACTTTCTCGAGATGAGGTTTTGCTGTGGTTCAGGGAAGGAGCCCTCGGCTTTAGGACATCGAGGCAGATGGGCAGAAAGAGCTTTCTCATGACCATGTGCCTCATTCACTGTTCTGTGTCTCGATTCCTGACTTAAAAGAAATGCGTTTATGTGGCCTGTTTTATTTCCACATTTCACTCACTGGGTCTCTCTTTCGTGCTGTTGCCTGTAGGAGCTGGTGGGGAGTAACCCTCCGCAAAGGAACTGGAAAGGCATAGCGATCGCCCTGCTCGTGATCCTGGTCATCTGCTCCTTGATCGTCACCTCGGTCATACTGCTGACGCCAGGTACGCCTGCTGCTTCTTGGAAAAGCAAGTCACTGGGCGGGAGCCAGAGCATGATTTTACCTTGTACATTTTGTATTAAGTAACTACCTATTCTAAAATTTACTTTTCTTGGATCTTAATTCTTTTTGTGCCATAGGGGTAAGTGAGGTAATATGCTTTCAATGAAAAAGATCCATTTTATATGCTTTGAATTTGTTTATATAATTGCTGACTAGGTGGAAATGTTTGGTATACATTAAAATCCATAATAACTTATTCATGCTTGTGAGCTTAAAGACAGCAGCATTAGAATTAAAATAATTTATCTGTCCAGTGGAATTCCTGGGTACTGCATGAAGGATGAATTAAGAAAATTATTAAAATAACAGATGTTGATTGTAAACTAAGGATAAAAGAAAGTACTACTGATAAACTAAAACAAGTATAAAAATGAGTCAGAAATTTTCTAGAAATTACCCCAAAATGTAAGTGAATCAAGGAGTAATCTGAACCCCAAACTAAGTAAATATGTCACAAGAGAAGCAAACTGTAGGCCAGTATCCCTCAGGAATATAAATGCAGAAATCTCAGCAAAATCCTAGCAAACTGAATCCAGCAACATATAAAAAGGACACCATGACCCAGTGTGATTCATCCTGGGAAAGAAAATTTGGTTTAATATATGAAAATCAGTGTAATACAAACACATTATTAGAATAATGGGGGCAAACCCCACATGGTCATCTCAATAGGCACAGAATAAATATTTGACAAAAATCCAAAAAATGTGAATTATACAGATTAAAAAGATAAATTTATGATATGTGAATTTTATCTCAAGTTGTTTAAGCAATGATAGGAAAGTTGTTTTAAAAAAATACTGGTGCAGTCTGGCCATATATATACTGAAGTGCCCTAAAAACTTGCCTAACCTTGAAGAGGTTTTGGTAGCAATTCTGGGAATGACGCTGTTGCCATCTCCTTGACGGTGTTTTATGAATACCCCAAAGTCACCTGGGATGTTGGATTCAGGATTCAGTACTGTTCACCTGACTGATCAGGGCAGAAAGCATTCAGAGGAGCGGAGCTGAGAGGGACGGGGGAGGGCGAGTCCAGACAAACACTTGTTCTGTTTTATGATTGTCCTGGTGATGACTGACTTAGCTGGGGGCATTAGCAGCTGTGTACTTTTAATTAATATGAGGGAAATCAGGTCTCCCCCAGGACTTGTGGGGCATGTGCTCACCCTTTGCTTTTCTTTGAACAGAACTGCATGTTATGTAAGAAAATGAGTATTGGCAGTTTGATTTTGTGGCTGCCGGGCCGCATTGGGACTTAGAAAGCCACACTGGTCCAGGCAGTTTGCGGGTGCTCCCCCGCCCCAGGTGTCCTGAGCGCTCAGGGACCCTGAGGCCGAGGGCTCCTGCCTAATTACTTCTCTGTGAAATAGGACAGCTGCCTGGAGCCCCTTTCCTGCCGGCAGGGCTGGGGCATGCGTCTTGATTAAGATGAGGTTCTGCAACCCTCCCCTCCGTGTGCCTGACTCAGTGCCCTGCAGAGGTGCCCGTCCGCTCCTCTGTGCAGGCAGCACGTGGCCTCCTCATCCGTTGACGCCGCCGCTGACCCCAGGGTGTTCTGCACCCGGTCCCTGGGTGGTGCGGCCACCCCCTCACAGCCCTTCTGTGGTTACGGCGAGTGCTACCTGCAGTTATCAGGGCAATAGGGAGGCACCCACCAGTGGCCCGCGGCTGGTGGCCTGGCTCTAGGGAATCCCTGCATTCCAGGAAGGCTTTGAAGAGCAGAATTTATTTGGTTCTTCTGTGGAAATAATGCTGTGGCTGCGCCTTGCCAGCCCCTTGGCTCTGCTGGGCCTCCTTGGCTCAGACTTCCTCGAGGCCGTGCTGCCCAGGGGCTGTGTGTCCTAGGTCAGGGCCACCAGGCACCTGGCTCTTCCGCCAGGGCTGTGCCACCGCTACCCCTACCACCATCCCCCGCCACCTCATCCACGGCTCTGGGTGGAGCCCTGCCTCCCGGCCTGGTGTTCCAAACTCTATCCAGCCAAGGAGAATGTCAGTTCCCACCATCCGCCACCAGCTCCAGAGGTTTCTCAAATTCACAGACATGCCGAGCATCCTCCCATCAACCAACGGACCTGCCCACTGGTCAGTCATGATCCCTGTGAGGGGCTGAGAGCCCTGAGCCAAGTGCAGGGTGGACTGTGGGAAGAGGAGGTTCAAATGTGCCCCGTGAGAGCATGGAGTCCACGGCAGTAGATGGGGCATGCACAGGATTTCAGTCGCGTACTCTCTAAGGCAAATCCGAGCAGGCGCCCTAGGCAGGGCTTGGTTGAGGTCCTGCCGAGTTGGGCAGATAACGAAATCTGGTGTGACCGTAATGAAGCTCCACAGTGGCTTCGGCTGGATGGGGACAAAGTTCAGTCTCAGGCAGCGGAGTCCCAGCTGTAACGGCACCTGGACTTACCTGTGCAGTCCTGGGGGCAGCCCACCCAGCCTGCTTCCGCTTTGCTAGAAAACCTACTCAGAAATCATAGTAGATACTTTCACAAAAAGAATCTTTTCAAGGCCTGCCTGTTTCCAGTCCTATATTCTGGTTTGTTGGAACTCAGACCACAGTACCTGCCATCTATCTGCTTACCCAAAAAACCCATTCTGGTTCCAGTGTTTTGGTGA
This sequence comes from Smutsia gigantea, assembly GCA_032199065.1. Classification (NCBI taxonomy): domain Eukaryota; kingdom Metazoa; phylum Chordata; class Mammalia; order Pholidota; family Manidae; genus Smutsia; species Smutsia gigantea. The sequence continues at coordinate 235,815 of JAVSCE010015891.1, read as the reverse complement.
AAATGTTTCCCAGCGCATGTGGGTCTCCTTCCCAACTAGTCTGAAGAATGGTGGCGGAGTGCCCTGTGAGGCCTCCGGATCTTGAAGGGCCTCGAGGTAATGGTTCTGAACGCTGAGTATCCAGTTCTGTAGTGTGGTGTAATTACCACCAGTTATGCACAATTTGTGTCTTAAAAATCAAATTAAAAGTGTTCAAGGCAATCTTGGTTCCACAGGGACAAGCCAAATGAGAGTGCATCCTTTTCAATTTTGTATTTCCCCCTTTCCAGTCTGTGCTCTTTCCTAAATTTCCCTTTGGAATAATAGACTCAAAGTTACCTTTTTTACTTTCAGATATTAAATATCTGTCTACGCTAGGTCACACACAGCGTGTACCTTCTTTTGGCACCTGCAGTTCTTGCATTCTGATGAGAAGGACTCTGATAGTCTCTCGTGCCACTGTTATTGCAGTGGGACCTGAAAATCTAGCAGGATCCTGTTTGCATTAAAACATCCCTGACATTTGACATTTATGGATTCTCACTGTAGAGAAGATGGACAGCAGTTTGTGATGGAAAACACTAGAACATGTTCAGGTGGTATATAAGTGAAAAGCCTTGCATATTTGGAAGTCATACTGAAGGTAGACTTTGGGTTAAGGCCAAGAAGAGGTTATCAGAATAGGAGAGCATTAGTCTTCTGGATGGGAGCGTAACAGAGAGATTATTTTTATGGTGTTGAAATTTCATCACTGTTTGATGTAGGTTTAATATCTGTAACTGCGTTGCTGACTCTCAGCTCTGCTTTTTATTTTCAGTCAGGCTCAATAGGCTTTATTGAGAAGGAGGGCAGTCCAGCAAATTGGCAGTTACAACGCATGAATCAGGTGCTCTCACAGGGGAGTGAATACATTCAGGTCAGAGACTTCATCAAGTGTCCTGAATTTACACTAGAGTCAAAATAAGGTGAAATGGGTGTATGTGGGAAAGACTACATTACAGTTACATTTTAGAGAATCCCCTCCACTTAAGAGTTCACACGGCCAAGCTAACAAAGGAAGGTCTGTAGTAAAATGTCCATGGGTTTTTAAAAAATAGACTTTTCAGGGCAGTTTTTGGTTCATAGCAAGATGGAGTGGCAGGCACAAATGTTTCCCATATACCCCGGCCCCGTCCATGCATGGCCTCTCCCACTATCAACATCTACCCCCAGGGTGGGCCATGTGTTACAGCTGAGGACCTGCACTGACCCCTCACAATCACCCCAAGTCCATTATTTGCACATTCTGTGGACTTGGACAGGTTATAGGGTCCCGTATCCACCTTCCAGTGTCATGTGAGTGGTTTCCCTGCCCTGAGAATCCTCTGGGCTCCGACTGTTCTGAGGGGTTGCCCTGCCCCCCCACCCCCCACCCCACCCCCAGCCCCGAGAACCACTCATCTTTTCCCTGTCTTCATAGTTTGGCCTTTTCCAGAATGTCTTATGGTTGAACTCCTGCAATAGGAACCCTTCTCAGATTGGCTTCTTTCACATAGCAACATACATTTAAGGTTCCTCCACATCTTTTTATGGCTTGATAGCTCATTTCTTTTTAACACTGAATAATATTCCATTGTCTGGATGGACCACAGTTTGTTTATCCATTCACCTGCTGAAGGACATCCTGGTTGCTTCCAAGGTTTCGCAGTTGTGAATAAAGCTGCTGTAAACATCCATGTGCAGGTTTCTGTGTGGACATAAATTTTCACCTCCTTTGCATAAATACCAAGAGCATGATTGCTGGATCATATGCTAAGAATATATTTCGTTTTGTAAGAAACAGCCAGATTGTCTTCCAAACTGGCTGTACCATTTTGCATTCTCACCAGAATTAGTGTTCCTGTTGCTCTACCTCCTTGCCAACATTTGGTGTTGTCAGTGTTCCAGACTTGGGCCATTTTAATAGGTATGTAGTGATATCTCATCGTTTTAAGCTTATCTTTTTAAAATTCTGGAACAAATTATTTTAAAATATTTTATATATATAAGTATAAAATATTTGTATACAAAAATATATGTAAAGTATTATATTATCTGCTCCTATGGACAATATATATAAAATGTTATATATAATATTTATAAATAATGTGTATATATAATTTATATGAAATGTAATATATAATATATATATAATTTATATAAATGAAATGTGATTTATATTATATATAATATGTATAATTTACTAATGTTTATAACATTATACTGTTTAATGAATTTTCAAACTGAACAGGCTCCTGTAGCCAGCACCCAGATCAAACAAGAAATTGTAGTCATCTTCCCAGAAGCTCCCCTCAAGCTCTCTCATGATTAATCCCCTCTGAGGGTAATTTCTGGCATCATAGAGTAGTGTTGTGTGCTTTTATACTTTTAACATTGACATTATTAATGTAACCATGTAGTATTCTTTTATACCTGTTTATTTTGTTTAATGTAATGTTTGTGAGATTCATTGTTGTGTTTGAAGTTGTATTAGTGCCCAATTTTTAATCTTTGATGGGTTATCTCATCAAGAGGTCACATATAACCCTAGGAAAGTTGCTAAGTAGTTTAACAGTAATTTTGTAACTTCTGTGTATCTCCTAACAGGTAACATATACCTATTGTTTCATGCAGAAACAGGTGGTTAGCTCATCTCTTCCAGGCATTTTCTCTCAGCTCTCTGTCCTGTATGAAGAACTCACCCTCCAAATCCAACCTTTGTCTTAGTCCATCTGTCATCAGTGACTGTGACCAAGTGTCCTATCAGAGGACACACAGGTCCTTTGACAGGTCTCTGGTATTGTTCATTTGCCTTTGAGCATCTGTGTTGTGCTTCTGGATCACGTTGTGTCTGTTCACACGCACCTACCCTCTGACTGACGGGTGAATGGTGTCTGCTCAGCTCAGGAAGTAGGTTTTCATTTTTGCAGCTGCTACTACTCTTGTTATTGTGGTTTGTGATGACAGTTAATTTGCTAATGCTCGTTGTGACTAAGTGCTACAAATGGGTAGGACAGATAATTATTATGACAGTCCAGAATACGGGAGAAATTGATGAGAACAGGAAGCATTTTGAGGAGGTTTTATAGAGGATGGGGAATTTGGAAGATCAGGTACAGGTGGAAGGAAATCCTTGAGGGAAGGTCACCATGAGCCATAATAAGCCGGGAGTCCTTGCTGCTGGCAGAGGACTCCTGGCCTGGAAGCCATGGAGCAACACGAGTGTCAGGAGTTAAGACTGAAGGGAGTGGAGTGGTGGCAGATTGGGGCGCTGGATTTGAGATTGTGTTTTAATGGCTCCTACTGTCTATAACAATTTACAAGTCATAGCTGTTTTTAGAATTTGATAAAGCTGTACATCATCTTATTGGAATGCAGAAAGGGGCATATATATACTCATGAAAATCTGGATATGTTTCAGGAAGCTCATGGACCTAGACAACCTATGCCTGTGGCATCTTACGGGTCCCCTTCAGCATTTATCCAAATCCGATGTTACAGTGTGTCAATGAGAATACTTTTGTCTGCAAGTAACAGGATACCTAACTACAATAATTTAAATTTCATCTGTTTGTATTGTTTCACAAAACAAGTCTAGACATAGCCAGTCTCAGGATAATTCAGTGGCTCAAAGACCATCTTTCCCTGTTGCCCATCATGAGCCTGTTGGCAAAGTAGCGGTGACAGCCTCACACATCACATCTCAGACCCTCAGAGGAAGGAAGCGAAAATCTCACAACTTGTGTTATGTATTTCTGTCTTCCCCTGAAACTAGCCAGGAAAGAGTTTATTTACTATGGCTATACTGCATGGCCACTCTTTGTTGTAACAGGCGTTGAGAAAGTAAGTAATTCAGCCTCTGCTGAGTTGGAAGAGCACAGTGGCAGCCTAGTGTCTGCTATAACATGCAAGATCCCCTGAACTGTTAAATGCTTTGGGAATGCAGTCTACCTCCTTTGAACTTCAACAGTGAGTTTGCACCATTCTTTAAATTGAAACATATCTGAAAAGAGGGAGTTCTGATAGACTTTCATTAAAGAAAGAATTAATTTACACTGCTACTAACCTTAGAGTTAGTTGCAAACTTCCAAAGTACTGAGAAATGGGTCCCTAGGAGAATCTTAACGGTCTCTCTTTGGACTTTTCATCATTAGTTCTACAAGGATTGTTAGGTGCATCTTGCTTATTTATTGAATCCTTATAAAGAGCCATTTTTCTAAAGGTTGGCAGTAGATGCTTATTATGCATACTTGCATTAAGACTCTAAGCTAAGGCAAATGTGCCTACCTGCTTATCCATAAAGGGACACTTTGCAAAGCATTGCTGCATTATGCACCCTGTTTTCAAGGCATAGTTGTATATAAACTATGAAAAGGAGTAAATCTTATCCTGGCATCCGTGGTTTCCTCTCAAATCTATTGCCTGGTTTAGATGAGAACCTCTTGGTAAATTTCAAGTGAATTTCGGGAGCCTTTGGGACCACACGTTACAAGGGGCTGGCTGATCTACTAGTTGCTGTCTTAGGGAAGACTTGGGCAGTCAGGAACCAAAGGCAGCAATCCAGGGGTCTAAATTGAGTTCTCAGGTCCGGGTCAGGAACACAGAAATCGAAGATATAAAAAAAAAAATCAGGAAACTGGAGAGAAGTTGTCCACAATGAACTAGGCAGGTCCGGTTCTGAGGGGGTTCAGCTCTAGGCTGGAACTGTCTACCTTTGCTTTGGGCAGAACACTCATCTTAAATCCTGCTTCACGTAGCGTTTATCACCTAGGTAGAAACAACATGCCTGTGCACTTTACCAGGTTGCTATTTCATAGTCCCCTAATCCCAGATTATTTCTAAATTAACTCTGTTTTCATGTGAGATATTAAAGTCACCAGAAATTAGGTCAAGTGATGATTTACAGAACCTCAGATTTCATGTCTTTCTTCCCCCTATCCAGATTTTTTTAATGTCTTCTTAAAAATTCAGTGTGTGTATAATTCCTGCATTTTCAGGGGGTGCTTTCTTTTATTTCACACACTGTCCTGTTCAGTCCAAGCTGGCATTGTCTCTGCAGATACAGAATTCTTCAGAACCGGTGGGTCTCCTGTGTATGTCATGAGGATTCATTCCACTAGACCAGAGACTCCTCCAGAGGATTTGCTTAGATACTCCCGTCTCTGTGTATGCTTCTCATGAGATGGCTGAGTGGATCAGTGATTACACACTTAAGCTCTTCAAACAGTCTTTTGTGTGCCTGAATCCTGACCTTTAGGTCTTTCAGAAGTATTGACAAAAGGTTGTTGAGCCACCTCCATGCTTTTTCTCTCCTGATAGTGAGTCTCTTAATCTCAGTATTTTTTACAATCTGGATAAGGGGAGACATTTTCCCCAAGATATACAAATAGCCTGAGATGCTCAACCTCATTAACTTCAGCACATCCCTCCCCCATATAAAGGAGTGATGCATTGATACATCTTACTATGTACCGTTACATAGATGAGCCTTGAAAATATGATGTTAAGGGAAATAAGCCAGTCACATATGGTATGATTCCATTTATATGACATACCCAGAATGGCTAAGTGTACAGAAATAGAATAAAAAGTAAGTAATTGGTTGCCTAGAACTGGGAAGCAGTGCGTGGGACCAGAGAGGGATGGCCAGTGGTTGTGGATGTTTCTTTTGGGATGATGAAAATGTTCAGAACTTAGAGTCGTGGTTGCAGAACTCTGTGAATATACTAAAATCATTGGATTGTGTATGTTTATGGTCTATGAATTTTATCTCAATAAAGATGTCTAAAAAATGGGGGAAATTAGGTAAACATCAGCCTATTGATAAACACATCAACCACATATTATTACATGAAGTCACAGGCACCCACTGGTTGTAACTCATTGAAGGAAACCGGTTGGGAAATACATTTTATGGTCTCAGTTTATTTCCCTGATCTGAAAGAATGGAGCAAGGTCATAGAGGAGAGGAATGCCTTTGCTGTCTTTGAGAAGCTTTGAGGAAGCACATCTAGAGCTTCTTGAGTCATGGGCCATGTGGAATAATGCTGATGACTTGGCCCCAGCATTTGAGTAAAATGTACAGTGTGACTGGTCTTGATGCTCTGCTCCTAGTTACCATAGATGGTTCTGGAGACATGAGTTTGTCAGAAAGAGCCTTCAGGATGCATCAGTGTCTGTGGGACTTTCTTTAGACATGTATTTGGGTCATAACCATGAATAATATATTTTAGTAATACAAAACCTTTATTACAAAAAAAATAAGGAGAAAGTTAAACAAAGGTATAGATTTTTTTAAGTGCTTTCTTCAACAGAATCCAGAGAAGTTGGCTCAGCAGGTGTATGTACCAGGCTCCTCTCAGAGGTGAAGTCGCGATTCCTAATGTAAAAAGAAAAAGGGGGAATTCAAGCTAGTGTGGAAAATAGACTTAAGAAAACAAGTAATCTGGACTTCCGGGAAGATGGCGGCGTGAGCAGGGCGGCAGAAATCTCCTCCCAAAACCAAATATATTTATGAAAACACAGCAAATACAACTATTCCTAAAAGAGAGACCAGAAGATACAGGACGACACCAGCCTGCAGCTACACCTGAGAGGACTTGGCACCCCGCGAGGCAGGTAAGATATGGAGCTGCGACCCGGCGGGACCCAAGCACTCCCCCACCCCAGCGCACTGGTGGGAGGAGAGGATTCAGACCAGGGTGGGAGTGGAAGCACAGGCCCGCCAAATAACCAGCCCTGGTGATCTGCGGCAGGAGCACTGACACACCTCGTGTGGTGTATTGGATATTGGACAGACAGAGGTGCAGATTCCAAGATGGCAGGTCCGGCCAGCCGGTTCCCCAGGACAAAAGAAAAGCATGCACTTTCGTAGGGGTCTTAAAGAGACAGGGGCCCAATGGAGGAGCAGGATTGTCCCAGCGCACTCAGCCAAGCAGGCTGGGAGTCCTGGGGAATTTCGGTCCCCTTGGACAGCAGCTGGGAAGAGCAGTCGCACGGAGACTTCCCACAGAAATCAGCAGCCTCCCATTCTTTCCCTCCCTGGCCGGAGTCACAAAGGGCCCGGCGGAGCAGTGTGGCTGCAGAATAGTGGAGCAGCAGTGCCACCTATACGATCCTCACAGAAACTACACCTGGCAGGCATTTTTTTTTCTCTGTTATCCCTTTCTTCTTTTTTTCTTTTTCTGACCACTTCTATCACCATGAAAAGACAGAGAAATATGGTACAAACAAAGCTTACCCAGACAACCCCAGACCAGACTACCCCAGAGATGGAGCCTGATGGGATGGACATGCACAATCTTCCTGAAAAAGAATTCAGAATAAAAGTTATAACCATACGGATGGATCTACAGAGAAATATGCAAGAGCTAAGGGACGAAGTTAGGGAAGTGAGGAAAGACAATGCAGAGATGAGACAAGCGATCGACGGGCTTAGCAGCAGACTGGACGAGATGCAAGAGACTGTTAATGGAATAGAAATTAGAGAACAGGAATACAGAGAAGCTGAGGGAGAGAGATATAAGGATCTCTAGGAATGAAAGAATATTAAGAGAACTGTGTGACCAATCCAAATGGAACAATATTCGCATTATAGGAATACCAGAGGAAGAAGAGAGAGAAAAAGGGATAGAAAGTGTCTTTGAAGAAACAATTGCTAAAAACTTCCCCAAGCTGGGGAAGGAAATAGTCTCTCAAACTATGGAAGCCTACATATCTCCCAACACAAGGGACTCAAGGAAGACAACACCAAGACACATAATAATTAAAATGGTAAAGATCAAAGATAAGGACAGAGTATTAAAGGCAGATAGAGAGAGAAAAAATATCACCTACAAAAGAAAACCCATCAGACAATCATCAGACTTTTCAACAGAAACTTTACAGGCCAGAGGAGAATGGCATGATATATTAAATGTAATGAAACAGAAGGGCCTCGAACCAAGAATATTGTATCCAACACGATTATCATTTAAATTTGAGAGAGGGATTAAAAAATTTCCAGACAAGCAAGCGCTGAGGGAATTTGCCTGCCATAAACCACCTCTTCAGGATATCTTAAAGGGACTGCTCTAGATGGAAGCACCCCTAAGGCTTAAAAGATGTCACCAGAGAAAATAAAATCATAGCAAAGAAAACAGACCATCCAAATACTAATTGAAGGCAAAAAAAATAAAACACCTAGTATATAAAGAACGGAGGAGGAAGAATAAGAAGGGAGAGAATTAAAGAATCATAAGACTGTGTTTACAATAACTTAACAAGAAAGTTAAGTTAGACTGTTAGATAGTAGAAAAGCAACCCTTGAACCTTTGGTGACAACGAATCTAAAGCCAGCAATGGCAATAAGTACATATCTATCGATAATCACCCTAAATGTAAATGGACTAAATGCACCAATCAAAAGACACAGAGTTACTGAATGGATAAAAAAGCAAGACCCATCTATATGCTGCTTACAGGCGACTCACCTCAAACCCACAGGTATACACAGACTAAACGTGAAGAGATAGAAAAAGATACTTCACGCAAACAACAAGGAGAAAAAAGCAGGTGTTGCAGTACTTGTATCAGACAAAATAGACATCAAAACGAAGAAAGTAGCAAGAGATAAAGAAGGATATTACATAATGATAAAGGGGTCAGTCCAACAAGAGGATATAACCATTTTAAATATATATGCACCCAACACAGGAGCGCCAGCATATGTGAAACAAATACTAACAGAATTAAAGGAGGAAATAGAAAGCAATGCAGTCATTTTAGGAGACTTCAACACACCACTCCTCCAAAGAAAAAATCAACCAGACAGAAAATCAGTAAAGACACAGAGGCACTGAACAACACACTAGAACAGATGGACCTAACAGACATCTACAGAACTCTACACCCAAAAGTAACAGGATACACATTCTTCTCAAGTGCACATGGAACATTTTCCAGAATAGACCACATACTAGGCCGCAAAAAGAACCTCAGTAAAGTCAAAAATATTGAAATTCTACCAACCAACTTCTCAGATCACCAAGGTATTAAACTAGAAATAAGTTTTAGAAAGAAAACAAAAAGGCTCACAAATACATGGAGACTTAACAACATTCTCCTAATTAATCAATCGGTTAATGACCAAATCAAAACAAATCAAAGAATATATGGAGACTAATGACAACAACAACACAAAGCCACAACGTCTGTGGGACGCAGCAAAGGCAGTTCTAAGAGGAAAGTATATTGCAATCCAGGCCTATTTAAAGAAGGAAGAACATTCCCAAATGAATAGTCTAAAGACACAACTACTGAAATTGGAAAAAGAAGAACAAATGAGGCCCAAAGTCACCAGAAAGAGGACATAATAAAGATCAGAGAAGAAAGAAACAAAATTGAGAAGAATAAAACAATAGAAAAAAATCAATGAAACCAAGAGCTGGTTCTTTGAAAAATTAAACAAAATAGATAAAACCCTAGCCAGACTTATTAAGAAAAAAAGAGAATCTTCACACATAAGCAGAATCAGAAAAGAGAAAGGAAAAATCACGACGGACCCCACAGAAATACAAAGAATTATTAGAGAATACTGTGAAAATCTATATGCTAACAAGCTGGAAAACCTAGAAGAAATGGACAGCTTCTTAGAAAAATACAACCTTCCAAGACTGACCAAACAAGAAACAGAAAAACTAAACAGACCAATCACCAGCAACGAAATTGAATCGGTAATCAAAAAACTACCCAAAAACAAAACCCCCAGACCAGATGGATTCACCTCTGAATTCTACCGACATATTGAGAAGAAATTATACCCATTCTCCTTAATGTTTTCCAAAAAATAGAAGAGGAGGGAATACTTCCAAACTCATTCTATGAAGCCAGCATCACTCTAATACCAAAACTGGGCAAAGACCTCACCAAAAAAGAAAATTACAGACCAATATCCCGCATGAACATAGATGCAGAAATATTCAACAAAATATTAGCAAACCGAATTCAAAAATACATCAAGAGGATCATACACCATGATCAAGTGGGATTCATCCCAGGGATGCAAGGATGGTACAACATTCGAAAATCCATCAACATCATCCACCACATCAATAAAAAGAAGAACAAAAACCACGTGATCATCTCCATAGATGCTGAAAAAGCATTTGACAAAATTCAGCATCCATTCATGATTAAAACTCTCAACAAAATGGGTATAGAGGGCAAGTACCTCAACTTCATAAAGGCCATATATGAGAAACCCACAGCTAACATCATACTTAACGGTGAGAAGCTGAAAGCTTTCCATCTAAGATCGGGAACAAGACAGGGATGCCCACTGTCTCCACTGTTATTCAACATAGTACTGGAGGTCCTAGCCACAGCAATCAGACAAAACAAAGACATACAAGGCATCCAGATTGGTAAAGAAGTCAAATTGTCACTATTTGCAGACATGATATTGTACATAAAAAACCCTAAAGGCTCCACTCCAAAACTACTAGAACTAATATCTGAATTCAGCAAAGTTTCAGGATACAAAATTAACACACAGAAATCTGTTGCTTTCCTATACATTAATGATGAACTAACAGAAAGAGAAACCAGAAAAACAATTCCATTCAAAACAGGTCCATCAAAAAGAATAAAATACCTAGGATTAAACCTAATGAAGGAAGTGAAAGACCTGTACTCTGAAAACTACAATACACTCCTAAGAGAAATTAAAGAGGACACTAACAAATGGAAATGCATCCCATGCTCTTGGCTAGGAAGAATAAATATTGTCAAAATGGCTATACTACCTAAAGCAATCTACAGATTCAATGCAATCCCTATCAAAATGACAACAGCTTTCTTCAATGAACTGGAACAAATAATTCTAAAATTCATATGGAACCACAAAAGACACCGAATAGCCAAAGCAATCCTGAGAAGGAGGAATAAAACAGGGGGAATTATGCTCCCTGACTTCAAGCTCTACTACAAAGCAACAGTAATCAAGACAATTTGGTATTGGCACAAAAACTGACCCACAGACCTGTGGAACAGAATAGAAAATCCAAACATTAATGCAAACATATACAGTCAATTAATATATAATAAAGGAGCCTTAGATATACAATAGGGAGATGACAGCCTCTTCAACAGCTGGTGTTGGCAAAACTTCACAGCTACATGTAAGAGAATGAAACTGGACTACTGTCTAACCCCATACACAAAAGTCAACTCAAAATGGATGAAAGACCTGAATGTAAGTCATGAAACCATAAAACTCTTAGAAAAAAATATAGGCAAAAATCTCTTGGACATAAACATGAGCGACTTCTTCATGAACATATCTCCCTGGGCAAGGGAAACAAAAGCAAAAATGTACACGTGGGACTATATCAAGCTGAAAAGCTTCTGTACAGCAAGGGATACCATCAGTAGAATAAAAAGACATCCTACAGTATGGGAGAATGTATTCATAAATGATGTATCCGATAAGGGGTTGACATCCAAGATATATAAAGAACTCATGCACCTGAACAAACAAAAAGCAAATAATGCAATTAAGAAATGGGAAGAGGACATGAATAGACACTTCTCCAAAGAAGAAATTCAGGTGGCCAACAGGCACATGAAAAGATGCTCCACATCGCTAATCATCAGAGAAATGCAGATTAAAACCACAATGAGATATCACCTCACACCACTGAGGATGGCCAACATCCAAAAGACAAACAACAACAAATGTTGGCGAGGATGTAAAGAAAAGGGAACCCTCCTACACTGCTGGTGGGAATGTAAATCAGTTCAACCATTGTGGAAAGCAGTATGGAGGTTCCTCAAAAAACTCAAAATAGAAATACCATTTGACCCAGGAATCCCACTCCTAGGAATTTACCCTAAGAATGCAGCAGCCTAATTTGAAAAAGACAGATGCACCCCTATGTTTATTGCAGCACTATTTACAACAGCCAAGAAATGGAAGCAACCTAAGTGTCCATCAGTAGATGAATGGATAAAGAAGATGTGGTACATATACACAATGGAATATATTCAGCCATAAGAAGAAAACAAATCCTACCATTTGCAACAACATGGATGGAGCTAGAGGGTATTATGCTTAGTGAAATAAGCCAAGTGGAAAAAGACAAATATCAAATGATCTCATTCATATGTGGATTATATGAACAAAGAAAAAAAACTGAAGGAACAAAACAGCAGGAAACTTACAGAACCCAAGAACGGACTAATAGTTACCAAAGCGAAAGGAACTGAGGAGGATGGGTGAGAAAGGAGGGACAAGGGGGAAAAAGGCGCATTACGATTAGCAGACATAATGTTGGGGGTGTGTGGGGAGGGCTATACAACTCAGTGAAGACAAGTAGTGACTCTATCGCATCTCACTACGCTGATGGACAGTGACTGTAATGGGGTTGGTGGGGGGGGGACCTGATGAACGGGGTAGTTTAATAACCGTAACATTTCATATGTAATTGTAGATTAATGATACCAAAATAAATTATAAATAAAAAAAAAGGAAACAAGTAATCAGTTCAGTGCTGGCTCCTAGTAACAGAAAGGAAGGCATGATCAACTTTGTTTGGGCAAGTCAAGAGGAAAACACATCCTTAAAGAGGTCCTGAGTATGGGTTTTCCTTAGCTCTTCAGCCCTGCCTCCAGACAACATGGTCCAGTGTAATTCTTACTCCAACCATAGTTTCTTAGTTTCTTACATTTAGGGGTGGACTAGTCCAGAGAGATTTCCCCAGAGAACTGTATTTTGATATATTTTGGAGTAAATCTCACTCTTTGTGAAGAGAGAGAGTGACCCCTTGATCTGCGACTCCTGCCTCCTACTGTGTCTAGGATTTTCGCCCACACTGCGATGCTTCCTACTCAGTCCTGACTGAGAGTCCTTTCGTGAGTGAACAGCCATACCCGGGCACTTTAATGCAGGATTACATGAGAAACCCCCAAGGTTCCTGTCACGGCATGAGACCCGTTACCTGGCTTAAATGCCGTTGTTCCAAAGTTGTTGATAGTGAAGCAGGACTAAATTTATTCTTTCATGATTATATGAATCAACAAGGAAAGAGGAGTAGCGTCTGCAGCAGATATCATTGATTGCACTTCTTTTATTTAAAAAAAAAAAGGAGAAATCCAGTGGGAATTACTGGGTGCCCCATCCAGCAGTGCCTGACATGGAGCTTCAGCACACGGGCAGAGCACAGGGCAGGGTTTCCGTGTCTTCAACGAGCTTTTTCCTTATATAGCAGTTATTCGTATTAGGTTCATCAGTGATGGAACAGGCTGCAGTGACTGGCCATCAAGCAAAGGCTCTGTCATTGAAACTTGTGAACAGCAGTACAGATGTTGAAAAATTGCAGTTCCTTCAATTTCCACATGCTCTTCTGAGAGTTTGTATGGAAACAAACAAATATTGTCAGCCTCTATAGAAACAACACGCAGATGTTCTCAGCGATTCATTACAGATGTAAAGAGCTCTTACACTCAGCCTCAGGTTAGGGTCTGTGTCCCCTAGGAAGCTGTCTGACAGGCTCACCACTGTCTGGCTCCTTTGAGTTTTGGAAACACTTAGTAATTGACATCTGTTACATTTCCCACCGGGGGTGAGATGAACTCTTGCTCTCTGCATTATAGTGTCTGTGCGCTGTTGGTGGTCTGATATGGAGGCTACGTTCTTGCTTATTAAGGAAATGTGTCCATAAAAATGGGCTTTTTAACCTTCTCTTTATTTACCTTGAACTTTTTTACCTGGAGAGCAGAGCATTTTATTGGGATCATCTTTACTATTACCTGCTTGATATTGTCTATATTTTGTGATTTCATTAGCATCCCACTTGTGGAGTAGGTTGTGAGCAAGCCACACTCCGTGAATAATGTCAGGATTCAGGTTCTCCTGCAGATATGGTTGGTGTTTGCTCCGATGCTCCCTCGCACAGCTTTGGAGGAGCCGTTTGACCTCTGAGTAGCTCAGGTTGACCTTTCTCCTTCTTGTAGGGTCACTCAGGCAGCTGTCAGTGTCCTTCGAAGACCACAGAACATTTTAGAGTTGCCAGTCATTCCACTTTCTAACAGAAGCAGAACTTACAAGAGACTTCTGACTAATTTGGGTAGATTTCCTTGTTACCGGTTGGGTTTGTCAATAGCTAACCCCTATTTGCAGTGATTGAAAACCTCAAGAGGTTATGTTTCAGATTCATCTCAATAGGGTGATGGAATTTCTGATTGAAAAACTCTCCAGAGAAGAGGTTCCAACATAACTGTTTGCCAAGCCTAAGGAAAGGAAAGGAGCCTTCCGTGTGTGCCACATTCTGACCTGCGTAGAGAATACCTAGAACGCTATGGGTTAGAGCCCTGGCCTGCTGGTGCGCTGACCGGTGCTGGGTTACCTATCAGTGCCGTGAGGTCATCCAAGCCGAAGGGCTGAAGGTAAGTGCACTTTGCGGTTGTCCCCAAATTGCCTTCAAGATGAAATCAAACTGTCAATGCCCCCAGCTGCTTCTTGTGTCTCCGTCTGTATGTGGATTTCCAGTGTAAGATGGCAGATTGAACCAAGAGCCTTTCCCTTTTGACTTAAATCATGTAGAAAGGAGAGAAAAATAAACAATAAAAACATAACTGCACTCAAAAACAAGAAAGAGAGTTCTTCATATACCTGGGAGAGAAAGGTCCTCCAAGACCAGGCAGAACCCTACGGCAGCAGGCAAGTTCAAACCCCTGCCACCCTCGAAAGACAGGGGCTGAAGTCAGGCCCGAGGGGGGCGGCTAGCATCCCGGTGTCCATGAGAGGCCGAGTCTGGGCGGGCGCCCCCTGCCTTGAAACTGGGTTCGTGTTCAGAGGGTTTGAGTCACACTGCCCATGTCAGGCAGTGGTCCAGCCCAAAGAGCCACACAGGCCTGGTGAGAGCCACTGCCCAGACAGGTCTCAAACTGCCCAGGACATTCTTGTGGCCACACCACCAGGAGTCTCGTGACCCAGGACACTTGCAGGGAGAAGCTTACAACCAAGAACCAAGGACTTGTGGAAACCATTGCCTAAAAAGTAGAGCACCTGCTTAATACACATGAGAACTTAAGTGCAAAGGAATATAAATCAAAAGGAAAAGCAGAAAATGGCATTTCAGGCTTTAAAAATGTTACCCACGTGATAAAAGAGCATGCAACTGTAAGAGTGGATGATCTTCAAAAATGGATAATTAGGGATGTTAGAAATTAAGCTATAATTATTTAAAAATTTAAAGCTCAGTAATGGATTAAAAGAGGTGTGTACACCTGCTAAAGAAAAAAATTGATGAAGTGGAAAACTGAACAGAAGAAATCATGCAAATGGTCCCAAAGACATAAAAATGGGGAAACGGGGAAGGAAAAGGCGCGGGCTCTGGAGGTTGGACCCAGAAGCTCCTGCCCAGGTCTAGCTGCATTCTAGAATGATGGAGAAGCCATATTGAAATTAACAGCATCATTCCTGATATGGAGGAAAGTGATTCGCGGACTGTATGTATTACTGAGTGGCAAGCAGGATTTTTAAAGAAAACCCACACGTGGGTCTTTTCTAATGGAATTTCAGAATTTCAGATATAACAAGAGAATCTACCTTCATCTCTCCACACGTCCAGCTCACGTGTCCTCCACGCCAGTGCCCACAGTTGTGGTTCTGTGAAAAGGCCACATTCACAGTCCTGCTGTGCCCGGCAGTCCTCCCGGCTTGATCGCTTCTCTTTTATCTCTTTTATCGTGGTGAGCAGGCTCTCTCCTCAAGGAACTCACTCAGGAATACTTCCCACTTTCTAATTCCTCATCTCCTTCAGTATTAACTGGCCAGGGCCCTCTGCTGTCAGCGCTCACTGCTGCAATGTGGCTTTTCTGTCCGTTCTGGCCCCCGCTGCTCTGTGAGCTTCGTAAAGTCAGTTGTAAGGTCTTCCGATCGTGCTTCTTCAGGCTTCAGCCTGCTTCCTGGACATGGTGGTCGCTCATGCTTGTCACCACCCCAGAGGACTTTTGGGATGCATCAAACTATAAGTCAATGACTTAGTTAAATAGTAGTTGAGTAGGTGTACGAACCATCAAGGTTCAGACAGGCCAGCAGGGGGCAAACCAAGGCGGCAGAGTTGATGGCTGACAGAGCCAAGTGTCCGGCTTGAGCTGAGCAGTTTTTACAGTAGATACCATGGTGCCTCCACCACACACTGTCCCGGTTTAAAAATCAAACATGTTTTTACAATACCTTTTGGAACGGAGAAAGTAAGAGTTTTTAAAAATAAAACAATTTGGGGGTAAATACAACAATCTTTTATGAAAAGGAAAATTTTCAGAAACTGAATAAATTACCTTTTCACCTTTTACCCAAAGTTTGTTCAGTGGCAGACTTACTTTCTTTTCTTATTGGACATGTGGAGCCCTCAAAGTGTGGAGCTAGGATCCTCCTGGAATACTGAAGGGTACTCAGATAAAATTTAAGTTGTATTATGATTATTTATTTTCTGACCATATCCTGAGTGTCCCAGAAGTTTTTATACTTTTCAGTTTACTTTAGTTACTGTATTTTTTACTGAAATATATCTGACATACAACAATGTAAGCTTAAGGTATGTAACATGGTGATTTGATACATTAATATATCGCACTGTGAATCCTGTGTCTGGTTGGCTAACATCTGTCAGGTCACGTAGTTATCTTTTTTGATGGTGGGGGGAATAATCCAGATCTAGTCTCTTAGCAGATTTGATGTTTATAATACAGTATTGCTCCCTATAGTCACTATACTATGAGTTGCATCTCCAGGACTAACTTATCAACCAGTTGCGAGTATACTTCTTAATTACGAGATCACATTATAACCTTATGAAACTGATATCTAGTAACCTTTAAATTGTTCACTTACTGTCTAGTTTCCACACTGAAAGGCGTCATGTTTGAAGCTGTGTGTCTGCTTCTGGGGCTGCTTCCATCAGACAGAAAGGTCCTGTGAGGGGAACTTGGTTTGGTTTAATATGTTTTGTGTGGCACCTGGGAGAGGTCTGCCTACCATCAGGGCTGACAAGGCCCCCTCGAACCACATCATTCCGTAATTGTCAAAAGACTTTCACCCACATTAATCCCATTTGATATTCAAGAAATCAGTCAATACGCAAGGTAACATGTGACCTTTCTGACAACTTCAGTAATTATAACATCCTGAGAGGCCAAAAGAAGGAAACCATAGGAGATGTAATACGGTCTGTGCACTAGATCCTAGAAGCTTTGGGGGTGTCATCGAGAGATTATTTATTCTTATTTCATCATGTAATCCAACAAAAATTCCTGTTGTTTTCCCAGCCTGCCACAGAGGTGGGCAAGCAGGAGGACAGCCTAAGAAGTGATAGCTGGTTCAGGAGCCAGAAACTGCAGACAGAAATATCAAAATGTGGAACACACCAATCTGGAGCCACACACAGACACACACCCTAATTAGCATTAGCATGCCCCGCACAGTAGCACACCCAGAATTGGTGAAGTGGGACCCCGGATCTCTAGGAAAAGAGCCCTGACCACATCCTCCATTTAAGAAGGCAGGGGCGTGGATAAGCATGCTACGTAGATGGTGGACATCAGAAATGGTTATGATAGAGTATCTGATTAGAATAACAGGGTTGAGTGTGGTATGATATATTGCCCTGATGTGTTTCATCTGTGACTAAAACCCCAGAAGCTTTGACCTCAGAGAACAGGATAAAAGCTACCAGCGTTCTAATATCTCCCCCACTCAACACCTCCTCTTGGGGTGGGTATCAGCCAAGCGCCTTCAAGGATCATCCCAAGCATAGTGATCAAGGCAGGGAAGAAATGGGAGTTTGCGCACAGACACTCGGGGGGTGATTCTTTTTGGAAGAGAATAACGCCCTCCCCAGAGACAGCCAGGGACAAGTGGTATCAGAGAATAAATGCCTAAGGAATATGTTAGCTGTCTTTTAACTCCCAGCACCCAACAAGCTGCCAGTAGTTGGCATGTAACAAATGCTTAAGGAATGATAATGTCATAACACAGGTGAGATCCACTCTGGACATTCGTCCATTCCTCACCTGTCTATTCCCATCTTATTGTTCATAAATCAGTCTTAACACAGTTACATTTTACGTTCATACCTAAGAAATACCATCATTTATATGTTGCCGGTGGAGGCAGAGAAATGGTACCGCTTTGCTGAACTGTGATCCCCTTACCATACCATACTTTTTGGTAGTTCAGTTAAAAACAAAAAGCGTGACTGGCTTGTGTTCAGCATTTACTGATAGGAAGCGCATGTTTTACCATGTACACTGTTAACTCTGAGCGTGGTCCTCTCCGTGTGCCAGAAAACGAGAAGTCTGACTATTTGCTTTGTTCTTTTCAGCGGAAGATAACAGCCTGTCTCAGAAGAAGAAGGTCACGTTGGAAGATCTCTTCAGTGAGGAGTTCAAAGTCCACGACCCTGAGGCTAAGTGGATAAGTGGTGAGTCCAAGACCTGCGTGCAAGCGAGAACCGTGTGCCCCTCAACGGTGCTGGCTGCGTGGTTTGCCATTCTCATTCACTCTTTGGCTGTAAAAGTGGAGCCACAGAGCCCTCGCTGGGATAGTCATCTTATGATCTTCCTAAAAAAAATGTGCGTGTGGTAAAATCAGGCTGCTCCTTCATGAGAAATAGGTCCCCTGTGTCACCTCCCTGAATCATTATGTCTCAGTTGGCGATGTGAGGCGTTGCTAAGCAACAGGAACAGAGAGCAACCCGGCCGGGCTTTCCTCCCGTGTTCTCGATGGCCTTTCCTGCTGCTCTTGCTTTCACTCCCCAGCAGACAGAGGGGCCAAAAGGAGCTAAAAGGACCCTTCTAGAAAGTCGCCAAATGAACAAAAAGGTGGAGTCCGATGCACATTTACAGCTACATTTATTTTCCTCTTAAGTGATAACCCAGATGGTGAAATCTACTTTTCTTGTTTGGGGAGGATTTTTTAAACAGTGAAACAAATAGAATGGTAGACAGAAGGTAATATGTTCATAATGCATTTTTTGGTCCACGGGTTGATCTCAAAAATAAATGTCAGTTATTTTATCAGCAAAAATGGCTTTATTCAGGAATAGCAGAAAACCACAACTTGGGACAAGCAGAAGCCACAGGCTAGTCCAACAAACAACGGGGACCGTCATTTTATGGAGGAGGAGTGGGGGCTGGGGGGGGGGGCTGTTGTGGAGAAAAGCGGGGCTCCCAGGCCATAGGGCCCCACTGACTGAGTGGCAGGGGTGGAGATTCCTGGTAGGAGGTGCGCCTCTTCCCTGGTGGGGCCTGTACACGAGGACCCCGTGTGGTGAGGATTCTCCTTTGGGGTCTGCAGCTGACACTTCTTTCTCTAATTGATGATGAGTGGTAGGGCATGAAGAGGGCCCCCTCTGGCCTCCTGACTCCATTTTAGTGACATTTCCTTCTATTAATTTTCACACAGGCATAATCCATTTCCCCTAGTTGGATCTGAAACCATTTCAGAGCGTAGTCATGGGGGAAAGATGCAAGTGATGACTTGCCTGATGTTTGCACCTCCCTCCCTTCTGAGCAGTCCGACCAGAGTGCCCATCCTGTTACCTCCATGAATGTCAAGTGCATTTAGTCTCAGCCTCAGTGGGATGCACTTAGAAATTAATCCTCAGGTCAGAGAGCCTTTAGAGGGATATGCTAGAGGTCTAGTTCAAATCCTGGCTTTTATAATAAATGAGGCTCAGAGAGATTCAGTGACTTTTCTGAGGTCACAGAGCTTGTAGTGGGAGAGCTGTGGCAGGACGCCCATCTCCTGACCTCCCATTTAGTGCCCTTCCTCTACCGTTCTGTGCGTGAGACAGTGTCTCTGTGTTTTCTTGCTGTCCAACTGCTTCTGAAATGCTTCTCATGCTTCACAAGCTCCCCAAAATTAGCTCACAATAACTCTTTGCCTGTAGCCTCTTACTAGGGCGACAGCGTCTCTTCTGTCTTCTGCAGTGGTTTGGGTGTTAATGTCTTATCCTTGGGTGACCTTACTTAAAAATGAAGGAAGTAGATGGATCTCAGAAGGCAAGTGTTTTGTGAAAGAGAACTGGGGAGAAATGACAGTAGTGTACCAGGAATTCCAGCAGAAAAGTCACAGAAATCCAACACACTGATGGAGTTGAGAGGCCTTTTCGTTGGACTGAGGGAGCAATTTTACCTTTTGTTTTGAAGGAGCTTAGCACCTGCTCCCTGTGTGTGCCTGCCCAGTGCATAGGCAGGAGGTCAGCGCTGAGAGCAGGCTGTGCGCCTGGTCCTGGGAATAAAAGATGATGTCTGTCTCTCTTCTGAAGGAGCACAGACTCATGTTCTGAAGACAGAACAATGGGAGATCCGTGCTAATCCTGACAAAATGACAGATGAGAATGGGACTCTCATTCTCCCCAAGAAGGCATGTCTAAGGTGGTGTATGAACTTGGTCCAAAAGGATGACTTAGGGTTTAGGTTGGAGAAAGCAGAGGACAGAGCCCTGAAAAGTCTAAGTCTCCAGTTCTAGCCTGTGTTAGACCCTGGTTGGGAGAACCAGGGGTTAGCTGAGTGGCATTATCTGGGGGCAGGAAAGGAAAGGAGAGAGAGAGAGAGAGAGAGAGAGAGAGAGAGAGAGAGAGAGAGAGAGAGAGAAGGAAAGGAGGGAGGGAAGGAAGGAAGGAAGGAAGGAAGGAAGGGGGGAGGGAGGGAGGAAGGAAGGGAGGGAGGGAGGGAGGAAGGAAGGAAGAGAGGAAGGAAGGAAGAGAGGAAGGAAGAGAGGAAGGGAGGAAGGAAGGAAGAGAGGAAGGAAGAGAGGAAGGAAGAGAGGAAGGAAGGAAGAGAGGAAGGAAGGGAGGAAGGAAGGAAGGAAGAGAGGAAGGAAGGGAGGAAGGAAGGAAGAGAGGAAGGAAGGAAGGAAGGAAGGGAGGAAGGAAGAGAGGAAGGAAGGGAGGAAGGAAGGAAGGAAGGAAGAGAGGAAGGAAGGAAGAGAGGAAGGAAGGGAGGAAGGAAGGAAGGAAGGAAGGAAGGAAGAGAGGAAGGAAGGGAGGAAGGAAGGAAGAGAGGAAGGAAGAGAGGAAGGAGGGGAGGAAGGAAGGGAGGAAGGAAGAGAGGAAGGAAGGGAGGAAGGAAGGGAGGAAGGAAGGAAGAGAGGAAGGAAGGGAGGAAGGAAGGGAGGAAGGAAGGAAGAGAGGAAGGAGGGGAGGAAGGAAGGGAGGAAGGAAGGAAGAGAGGAAGGAAGGGAGGAAGGAAGGAAGGAAGGAAGGGAGGAAGGAAGGAAGAGAGGAAGGAAGGGAGGAAGGAAGGAAGAGAGGAAGGAAGAGAGGAAGGAGGGGAGGAAGGAAGGGAGGAAGGAAGAGAGGAAGGAAGGGAGGAAGGAAGGAAGAGAGGAAGGAAGGGAGGAAGGAAGGGAGGAAGGAAGAGAGGAAGGAAGGGAGGAAGGAAGGAAGGAAGGAAGAGAGGAAGGAAGGAAGAGAGGAAGGAAGAGAGGAAGGAAGGAAGGAAGGAAGAGAGGAAGGAAGAGAGGAAGGAGGGGAGGAAGGAAGGAAGGAAGAGAGGAAGGAAGAGAGGAAGGAAGGGAGGAAGGAAGGGAGGAAGGAAGGGAGGAAGGAAGAGAGGAAGGAAGGGAGGAAGGAAGGAAGGAAGGAAGAGAGGAAGGAAGGAAGAGAGGAAGGAAGAGAGGAAGGAAGGGAGGAAGGAGGGGAGGAAGGAAGGGAGGAAGGAAGGGAGGAAGGAAGAGAGGAAGGAGGGGAGGAAGGAAGGAAGGAAGGAAGGCAGGAAGGAAGAGAGGAAGGAAGGGAGGAAGGAGGGGAGGGGAACCGGCGAGAGGGGGACCCTAGGGACAAGCAAGAGCCAGAGACAAGGAGACACACCCAGAGCGAGGGGTTCACAGAGCTCAGAGGAGGCCAGAAAGGCTGCATGAGGTGCCCAAATCATCTAGCTGTGCATTTCTAATAGGGCGCCTGTGGTTGCAGACCTGGCCTAAATCACAAGAGTGTGCAAGTCTCTGCAGGAACCTGTTTCGGTCAGTGTTGTAAGGAGTTTGTATCTCATGAGCCGATTCTCACTGCAGGTGAGCAGAGTTGGTCTAGAGGCATGCTGGCTTTCTGGCCAGAGGAAAGGAGCCAGACTTTCTTTAGATGGACAAAGTTGGAAGTTAATGTAAACAATTGAGAAGTGGCCTTGTGACCCGCAGAAAACGCCCGGCCTGCCTGCTTCGGAGGCCGTGGCCTGGCATGAAGACTGCTGCGGCTCTAAGTGACTTGCCATTGCTCGGCAGGAGCTCCACCAGGAAGATCTTCCTTCCTAAAGGAACACAGCAAGTGTGAAGTTTTGCTACAAAGTAACGCAGTGGTCAGGTCTCCCAAAGACCAGGCAGCATTCAGAGTGTCAGGGCACATGATTGTTGTTTCCCTGCCCCACAGGCTACTGCGTCCTGCCTTTCACTCACCCCTCCTCCTGATCATTCTCTTCCCCCTATTCCCTAAAGATGTAAGAGGGTAAAGTGAACGAAGCAACTTTGCAGTGATTAACTGAGCCTTTATAATTGATTTACAGATACCATAAAGAATTCATTCATTTGTTTATAC
The DNA here is from genome assembly GCA_032199065.1 of Smutsia gigantea. NCBI lineage: Eukaryota > Metazoa > Chordata > Mammalia > Pholidota > Manidae > Smutsia > Smutsia gigantea. Next base: position 213,244 of record JAVSCE010015891.1, on the reverse strand, counting down.
CACAAGTCTAAATGTTAAGATCCAGGGAAAGATTACTACATATTCATAGGATCTTGAATGATGTGGATCTGGGATAAGCTTCAGAAATTACCAGAACATTCAGTTGGTGTTTATTGAGTTCCCACAATGTAGCAGGCAAGTTGCTAGGCCCAGGGAAGGTAAAACAGTTTGTCCGTGGAACTGTTTCTTAGTGGTAGACATGGAGTCTCCACACATCACCACCACCTTTTTCTCCTCCTCTTCCTCCTTTCTCCTCTGTCTGTTCCTCCTCTTTTTATTCTTCCTCATCACTTCATCATCACGACCACCACCATGACATCACCATCATAACCACCACCACCGCTGCCACCATCACTACCACCACCACCACGACCATTACACCACCACCACCATCACCATGACGACCATTACCACCACCACCATTGCCATCACCACCACTACCACCACCATCACGACCACCACCATCACCATGACGACCATTACCACCACCACCATTGCCATCACCACCACCACCTCCATCATCACCACCACCACGACCATCACCACCATCGCCATCACTGCCATCACCACCATCACCAACACCCTCACCACCATCACAATCATCAACACCACCACCATCACCACCGTCACAATCGTCACAACCATCACAAGCATCACCACCATCAGTTCTTGGAGGTTCCCCATGTCTTAAGCTCTAGGCTGGTGCTTTACACATGTTAAATGATGTAATGCTCACAATCACCATTATTCCCATTTTATGGATGAGGAAACTAAGGCTTAGTGTTTAAGTGACTTGATCAATATCACACAGCTAGTAAGTGGCACAATTGGGCCCTGAACGTAGGTCTTCCTGGTTTTATAAACTGCTCCATTGGGTAAAATCCAGTTCTCCTGCCTCCAACCAATTTCTTTCAAAACCTCACTAGCTACTTGTGTGTTTTAACTAAGACAATAGGTTTTGAATACTCCAGAATTATTGCCATCCCTCAAATTCTCTATTCTAGCTTCCTTTATTCCCATGATGCCTGTGTCGAACTAAAAAAAAAATGCCCAAGTGATAAAAACAGTGTTTTCCCTACAGAGAAGGAGACTGGATTTTTTTAGTGCACATTAACCACTAAAGTTAACAAATGCATCTTCGGCTTAATATTGGAGTTAATAATCTAGAACTAATGCACTTTATTTATCAGGAGGAAATGGATTAGGTTGGAGTTAAATTTCTCCTCACCCATTTTTGTACTATAGACATCTTTTAAAAATCTACCTTTTCTGAAAATGTTTGGTATGACAGTCTTCAAATTGTCTAAGATCCTATAGCCTTTGTAGGCGTTCTTCACATATTTGCTGCAACCCCTGGGGACAGCCAGGCGAGGTATGTAAAGCAACAAAAGGGACAGCGTCCCAAGTACTCTCTTGCAGAAGCAGCGTGCACTTCCTGGGGCTGCTCACCACATGGGCTCTCCGCCTAGTCTCTTGGCTGTGTAATCACAATTACCTTTAAGAGCAACCAGGATGCACGTCAGAAATGTTTGCATCCATATGTGCTGTACTGGGGTTCCATGACACGAGGGGTCACTGATGAGGTCTGGTTCTTCAGACACGTAAGCCTGTTTGATTTCGTGGGCCAGTCTTCCTGAGCCCTCTGGTCTACTCAGTCCTTCCAGCTTCTAGATGATGAAAAATTTCAAACCTCTCCTCTCCTCAGCCTTTCAAACCTTCTTCCATCCTACTTCTCAGCTGAGCCTTCCAGAAGATAGCTTACAAACCCTTGCACAGTCACAACTGGTTACGTCCCACCCCTGCGCCTGCCTCATGCTCTGCCCCTCCCAGCCTGAGCCACCGAAGGCCCTGGAACCACAGTATAAGGAAGGCACAGGTGAACATGCTTCACTTACTTGACGAATAATTGCAGCACATCTCTCCTTCCTTCTCCAAATGTCCATTTCTTGTCTCTGTATTGGATTATTCCCATCAAACCGACATGCCCTTGGTCCTCTCCCCCAGACACATGCCATGCACGCACACCTCACCTTGGTTCCTGATTCCCTACCAGACACTGCCTGCTTTCTCTGTTCCCCTTTGCCGCCTGAAGCAGCCGTCTCGCCTCTCTCACATGTCCAGTTTCCCTCCTCCTGTTCTCTCTAACCCACTCACGTCAGGCTTTCTCCCCAGAGCTCCCTCACACTCCTTTTGTCAAGGTCACCAGGAACCTTCGGTTGCTAAATTCCATGGTCATTTCTCAGTCTCATGAACCTTCCTGCGTGCAATGCATCCGTCCCTCCACCCAGATGAACTTGCTCACTTGACCTTTAGGTGGTCACATTCTCTTGATTTAAGTCCGCCTCGTGGGGAGCTGCGTCTCAGGCCCTGGGGCTGGCTCTCTCTCCTCCCCGACTGATGCAGGCAGGCCCCCAGGCTCTGCCTGTGGCCTCCTCTTTTCCTATCTGCACTCCCTCCTCCCGTGTGACTCTGGTCTTGTGACTTTAAATGTCGTCCATCTGCTGATGACTCCTAAACCGTGTCTCCAGACCAGCCCTTGCTCCTGAATCCCTCAGCTGTCCCAGACATTGCGACCTGAACTTTAATATCCCCAAATCCCAGGTCTTGATTGATCCCCCAGGAAAACAAAAAGTGCACTGTTCCCACGGAGTGGGGGGAAGCTGTGCAGCCTCCTCTGAGCAGCTCTTCGTGCCTTGCCTCCAGCCCATCAGAGCTCCTGCCAGGCAGCTCTGCCTTCCGGACGCTCCCTGCCCGTCCTGGGCACACTCAGACATTAGGCCTGTGACCTACACAGGCCTGTCTGGCGGCAACCCATGCAGCCAGATGCAGGACTGGAGACAAGTGTGGTGGCCAGCAGGCCTGGAGCAGGGCTCCCAGAGGCCCCCTGATAACAGCTCTGGAGTGGGGAGAAGGGAGCACTTCCCAGACTGGGTGGAGGCTGTCTCCAACTCCTAGAAGCCTGGCTTCAGCCCTCGCAGCCCCTCTCACTGCCTGCCTGCTCTGGGGAGTCCCTCACTCCTGTGACCTCAGCCACTGTGTGTATGTCAGCGAGGTGCAGTTCTGTATCTGCAGCTCAGCGCTCTTCCGAGTGACTGGCTTGTACCGTGTGCTGTACAGTGTGGGGGGAGGTCTCACTGATCCACATGCCACGAGGATGTCCTGAAGCCACCTCATATTCACAGGCCCAGCACTAAACTGTCCTCCCCACCCCACCCTGTCCATCCCAGAACTCCCCCTGGCTTCCTCCTGCTCTTAGGATGAGGCACACAGGCCTGGCCCGTGAGACCGTCCGTTTCTCAGACTCCATGGTTAGTCTGCTGTTTTCCCACCTCATCCTTTGGCGTCTCTCATTCCCTCTTGCTGTGACCTAACTTGAACATCTTTTGGCTGCCTCAGAGGTCCATCTGGTCTTTTCCTTCTGGTGGTTTTTACTCTGGACGTTCCTTCTGCCCAGAACATGCCTTCTTCTCTGTGTCCACCTGACTTCTCACTGCCCCCACAGCGAGCCATGGCCTCCCTGTAGGTCTCTCCCTCGTGCTCAACCCCAGATCCTCTCACTGTAGGTTCTCCTACCTGTTGGGCTTCACCTTATGTTGCATACATAGTACAGGCATCAAATGTCTGCCTTCCCTTCCACATGCAACTCCACGAGGGTGATGGCACCTGGTATTCACACGGCACCCCAGCACCCCGAGCAGGGCCCAGTGCCGGCCCTCTGCTTGCTCTTCATGACCACTTCCTCCCTTGATACACCAACAACCTAGTTCTAAACATAAGGGAATTGAAGGCATGCTGTTTTACGTATAGTGGTCAGGAACCTTTTCTGATGACGTGGTTTGAAGCAGAGACTGGAAGTGAGAATCATGCAGAGAGCCCTGGAGGGAAACGCAGTCATGCAACACAGAACAGCAACCACCAATCTCTGGTGCAGGAGGCCACTTGACACATCTTGGACAAGGCCAAGCCAGGGGAGAAGGCTGTGGACGAGCTGGACGGGGGACACTATGCAGGTCTGAAAGATGAGGGCGGGGGCGGGGGCGGGTGAACATGGGGTAAGATCTAGAAAAACCGAGTCACGGGCTTTGGCCTGCAGATAGTGGAATGGCATGGTGAACACGCAGGCTGATGTATCACATCAAGTATTTTTATTACGTATCTATTACATATTATAGTGAATTAGAAAACAGCTGAACGTGGCTTTAAAAGATAATGAAAATCACCTGTAACTCCACCTGCCAGAAATAACCACTATTGAATTTTCATACTTATCCTCTCAGATAATGTAAAGTGTAGGATAATGTTCAGCGTGTCAGAAGGGAAAGTTTATAACATATAAACATAGTTGCGTGTAAATAAGTGCATATTTCTGTTATCAGCTTAATGTCTCCCTGAGATCTCATCATATAAATGTGCCTTCTTGGGTCAGTCTTCAGGTACTCATGTTGAGGCTACGAGTGGAAGAGAAGTGACAGATTAAAAAGCCATCGCGAGTGATGTGCCGGCCGAGGAGAAGTGGAGGGCTGGAAGGACAGTCGGGGGTGACCTGGCAGTTTTAAGCCTGGTTAACTAGAAGGGAAACTCCATTGACAGGGAGTCGCTGCTGTGATTAGAGTCGGAGGACGAGCTGATAGAAGGTGACTAAGTGGGGATGTTCTCTAAGTATCGGAACTGGACATGACGCCAGGTGAGAGGTCAGAGCGCCTGAAGCAACGTGGAAGGTGCACATTATTGGGGAGCTGCCAGGGGAGGGAGCAGGAGAGTCCTGAAAGCTGCAGGGAGAGCCCCAGGGGTGCAGAGTCCAAGGAGGCACTGGGGGGCGACGGTCTAGACGGGGCAGTGCCGTGTGGATCTGTCATGGCGACGGAACGTGTCAGTGAGGGGTTGCCCGGTGGCCACTCGCTCCCTCCTGCCCGCAGCCTCAGGAGCATGCGTTCTGCAGGTCGTTGGACAGTCTGACTCATATTTGGGTTTCGGATTTCCTCTGACCATACCAGCTGAGCACATACCTTCTTACTAATCCTGTTTCAGACTATAATAGGGACAGTGAATTCCAGAAAGATGGTGTAATTGTACACAGCTTTCTGCCCTCCCCACATTGCACTTGTAAATGACATAAACAGTCTGTCCTCCATCCACGGAACCAGTCACCTGCACGAATAGGCCGATGCTGCAGCACCTGGGGGGGCCCCGGGCTACACCTGCTTGCATAGGCCCATTTGCTCTTATGGATTTGCCTCACAGGAAGGCAGCCCGGGCTGAGCCTTGGAGATGGTCTGATGAGCCCCAGGCCCTTTGCTCTGAGCAAGCCGAGGCCACCTGCACCCTTCAGGGGACCTGCTTTCCCTGCCAGTATCCTCGGGATGGAGACAGGCCCAGGGCTGATTACAGAAGCTGCTCGTGGGGCCTGATTAGCCTGTCGATTGGCTCCTAGCTGCGCTTGGCCTCTCAGCCCTCTCCCTGGCCCCTGCAGCCCGCTCACTGCCGCGGGGACAGGGAGAGGGACCATGGTGGCTGCCTCCCGAGCCTCTCCTGTGTTTGTTTGTGCTCATCTCCTCTGACGCAGCCCTTGTGAGCAGAGAGCCCTCTGTGTCTCTCGGATGTGATACTAGAGAGACTGTAAAATTGGAGGAAATTGCTTTCTTTGAATGTAGGAAAATATCACCTGGCTGGTTGATACTGCAAAAGTATATGTTTTAGAAGATAAAATTGGAGATTGTGCACAGGGCTCAAGGCCACTTGATTTCCATATTTGCTTTATCTGCTTCTCTTTTGTTACTCTGAGAAACTAGATGGGTTTTTTTTCTAAAGCTCAGGGGGTTAGATAGACGGGACTTAAAGTATGAAATGGTTTGGGTATTTTTGCTCTTTTTGAAAGCCACATCTTTTCAACCCAAATCATTAAGTCTTAGGACTGCAGAGAGGGAGCCAGTTCCTCAGAGGTGGCTTAGCGCAGCCTATACCAACTGCCAACTGACTTCAGGAAAATGTCCAGAAAGGACAGATTTCAAAGAATAAAAGCATTCACCCATGGCTCAGTGAATAGATGGAGATAATAGTAGTAATCATTTGAAGTCATTATGTAAAATACACATCAGAGAACATCATTGTATCTTATTAAAGCCCTAAAGAAATAGAAGAAATGTAATTATAATATGCATTTGTGTAAACCACTGATTTATTTCCTCTCTCTTCTGTTGTGGTTTTCAAGATCCCACCTTCCTGCAGGAAAAGAGAACCCCAGCTGTCTGGCGATAGGAGGCCGATGACTTCTCAGGCTATTTTAATGCTGTAAAACCCATACACACTGTTGCTCCCGTTTGCTCCGATCGAGACTGTTTCAGCAGCTACCTGTCTGCATTTATTGGTCTCTTTCTTAATACCTCTTCTGTGTTTCTAGTATCTGAGCTGAAGCTGTCACCTGCCCCTGTCCTGCAGAAGCTTGCTGCTGGGCCCCGGAAGGACGGAGCAGGTGGCTGCAGAGGCAGGTGCAGCTACGAGCATAGTACCAGGAGGAGCAACAGGAACTCCACTAAACACCTGCCCCTTCCTTTCACGCTCACTAGAACCCGGGAGGTGGGACTTTCTATCTTTACCTTAGAAATGAAACTCTGACTCAAAGAAATGAAATCGCCTGTGCCAGTAGGCACATGAAGGCCAATGCCACCTGCCCCCTATGCCAGCGTGCCGAGATGGCTGCAGAAACTCCAGGGTGTCCCTGCCTCCCCACAGGGCCCCAGCCTTACACAAGCACATTCCTGGTTCCGCTAGCTTGGTACCTTTGTCTCCTCTCTTTTTCTGAAAATGCTCTCATCCTGTGCTTCTCTGCCTCAGAAACCCTCATTCGTCCTTTACAGCTTGATGCAAAATAAATCTCTGGGTTTTCCGAGTCACCTCCGGTGCTCACTCCCCCAGGCTGTGACAGACACCGTCCCCTCTCATCAGAACGTGAACTGGTGCATCATCTCCGGGTCCCCAGCCTGGTGGACACAGCCCACTCCTCAATCTGGACCTGCTTCAACACAGAGTGTGTCTGGGGCACAGCAGTGGCCCACCTGGCCCTCCTCCCAGAGTCACTCAGGCCCTCTGCCCCAGGGGCCCCTCCGTGACCGTGGGATGCCGGGCACTCGGCTAGTATATTTAACTCATGGTTTGGGGAGTCGCGTTTCTGCAATCTCAGTGGGGCCAACACTCTCCCTGCCAAGAGAGGCTTGTTCTGAGTCTTTTAATCACGTCTCCGCTGTCAGGTGCGACTCCATTGCCCTGGGAAATGTAGGGACGTCCTCCGTTTTCGCTGAATGGAATGCAGACCCTTGGGAGGAGTGAAATACTATTTCAACTTTGCATAACAGAGGGACAGGCGGCTTTCTTTTCTTTTGGATCTAGGGATGTTTATGTGTGTTTATGAAAATACCTGTATGTATGTATGTATGCATATGTGCATATGCTTTGTTTTCTTGAGAAAGGGCTCTCAACTGAGAATTACAGGCTATTTTTCCTCCTGCTGAGGTTGACAGACATCTTCTGGGATGTTACATGGTTGCTCCAGGGCTCCAAGGCTTTTAGGGACCTTTCTGGAGGATACCCCACAACTCGGAAGCCCTCTTTTTCCTACCCAGCAGGGCCAATGAGCAGGTCTGCCCTGAGGCAGGATCTGTTCCTCCCGCAGTCTTCCTTCCAGGCCGGAGCAAAGGGCAGCTGAGGGCCTACCCCACGATGCTTCAGATCATGGAGAATACTTACACAAACAAACTCTCAAGTCTTATTTTTATTTTACTTCCATCCAAATTAGGAAAGCCTGTGGAGGCACGGAAGCCCCAGCTTGCTGCCGCCATTGAGCCCGAGGGTGAGAGCCGCGTGTGGGCTTTGCCCGGGCGACCTTTGTAAAGCAAGGCAGGAAATCCCCTTAATTAGAGACCGGCATCTTCAAATGCAGCGACCCTCATGCAGGAACTGACATCATTTGTTGTTTCAATTAGATTATCCCACAACTCCTTAACCATGTCTGCCTGCAAGAGGCTAATTAATTATCATTGACATCTTTTCAAACATCGATCACCTTAATTAATAAAAAATGAGTCCTTGATTTCTTCCGTAATTGAGTGTATCCCCTATGACTCATCAACCCTGTTCCCATAGCACTTCCTATTCTATGTGCAGGTGTCTGTTTACGTCTGTGCTCATGACAACAAATTCTCGGGGCTGTCAATGCATCACAGTGACAGTGCTGGCCTCATCACCAGCAGGTCTGGCATGTGATAAAGTCTCTATAAATACTGACTGAATGAACGGCTTGGCGATTGGGCCAAGTATACATGGCATTAGTGTCCGTGGAAGGGCTTAGGGAAGCCAAATTCCTGGTTGATTGAAGGACAGTCAGACTCTTTATTTGTTGTAACTCTTGGCATTTCCTAATGATAAATATGTATCTGATTCCATCTTTAATAGGGAGAATCTAATAGATGGTGGTAACTCCGGACACTGGATTTGTTCATGACCTCATAACTTTTATTCTTGCCATTTATTGATTACATGGAAAATATGCCAGACACTTCACCAAGTGCTTTGGGCACCTTCCTTCAGATGGTCACTCAAAGCCACCCAATGGGACGTGGGCCCCTGTCACCTCCACATGGCCCGAGTAGCCACATATCTTTTAGCTGTATGGGGCCCGCCAGCAGCATTAACATGAACCCCTGTCCTGTGAATGTCTAGTGGCCTTTTCAATATTTTGCATGACTTCCTGGCCGCGCCCCAGGCTGACCCTCCATCCTGCGCACCATGGCGACCTCATGAAAGCAGGTCTCTCTCAGCTCCATTTTGTTCCTTGCATGGATGGGGTCACTGTCCTGTTATTCCAAGTGTGTGAACACGAAACTGCTTACTGACAGACTCCGAGGAAGGGTTAAGAGCATAAGGGAGGAGAACCGTGACAGGTGCTGGCCCACAAGGCCACTTGGGGATGAACGTCCCACTGGCCCTCCTGAGAGCCCTCTGCGTTCTGTCACTGGCTTCCCGTCATTTCCTTGTGTAGGAGGCCTTCCCAAGCCTCGGTCCCCACCACCCCCATCACCATGGAAATCCATCAGCATTGACTTTGAACTTGGCGTGAATCTCATGGGCACTGTTTACCTGTTTCGGGGGCCTTCCAGGCGAGCCTAATGCCCCCTCTGCGAGCTGAGTGTCTCCAGAGGAGCCGTCCTGAATACTGGGGCAGAGCTTTCTATCACCTGGGGGTTCACGGATGGCGGGCCCTTTTCGTGTGTCTCATCTTACTAGAGTAGAAACAGGGGATGTTTACAGGAACAGACATGTTGATGTCTAGAAATGCTGCTGAGCAGGTTCTGGGATTTCAGACCCGAATCCCCACGTGAGGGCCGGCTTTGCGACTCCCGCTTCTGGCCCCGCACCCCCGGTCCCAGCATGGGCAGACCCCGGTCTTCTCTTCTCTGACTCCCGCCCATACCCTCTGCTTTGACTACTCGGGGCTGCAGCACAATGTCCTCCCTCTGGGAAAACGGAGTCTTCCTCACGCAGAATAGCTGTGCCGTGCTCGGCCACCCTTCTGTCTTCTGTTCACCTTGGGAGTCATTAGGTCTTTCTCCACAGCCACCGAAAAGCCAAATTAAGGAGTTTTTCCAAAGTAAAGACACATTTCTGGGAACCCCCGCACCCTTTGCAATGCAAGGGACCAGAAAGTGAATTAATTTTTTTTTTAACTTCTCCTAGATCCAGTTCTTAGATAGGGCTTTCGTTCCCATCAAAAGGGTAGGGGAAATGGAACAAACCTCAGAAGTCAAAAAGCAGGATACTTCCTAGTAACACCAGTTTACAGATAAGGGTACCTAGGATCAGAGAGGCTAACTCACCTGCCCTGAGCCACCCAGCTAGCAAGTGGCAGAACTGGTCTTTTTAAGAGTTCTGTCTGACTTACGATGAAATGCCCTCTGAGGATTCTGAGAACTTACCCAAGGTTTAGTGGAAAGTTTCCTTATATTAAATTCATTAATTACTTTAGGGCACTAATTCAGTCATCACGAGGGGGAGTCCCACATGCCGTGTCTGTGAAGGACAAGGCAATGTCCGGGGTGGTTTCTTCCCCTTCGTGCCCTCTCAGGATCAGCCCTGCTCTCGGGTGGCCCGGCGCTGTGTCCCTGCAGCTCCCCCGCCTTGTTGCTGGTTCTGGCGTCCGGAGGGTCACAGCAGAAGCACTGGAGCACAAGGGCAGGCTCGCCAGCAGACCCCATGGCCTCCCAGGCCTCCACAGGGCAGCCAGGTGAAGCACGGGCTTTGCTTTTTTCCACCAGATGTTGTCCACTTGCTTTTGCTGTTTGACCCCTTTTCCTGCTGCTATCTCAGCCCCATCTCAAACACCTCTGGGCACAAAAACCTTTCCTTAATGCAACTGTGATCTGCAAAGACAAATTGCAGATCACAAAATAAGCAGATAAAACTGAAAAGAATAGTGGTGCTGGGTAATTTTTTAGGACTTCAGTGAGTTTTGTTTTTTGTTTCCCATCTAACACTTTTCTGGAAGGTTTGCCCCAAATCCAGCTATTTACTTGGGCGTTGATAAGTTCTAAGTCAGAAATTCTAATGGGCAAAATTATATTGATCCTGCCCATTTGCTGTTTGGTTCCTATCTCTGGTAACATACTTCATAGAGTGATAGCCAGAGGCCAGGAATGCATCTCAGAAGTCATTTTATTTACCTGCTGTCATGTTTAAATCGTCTCAGAAACGCAAACGGAGGGCATCGCATTGCGGCCAGCTGTGGGCGGCACCTTTCCTGGCCGGCGGCGGCAAATGGAGCATGCGCCTTTCTTGGGGTGTTTTCTTTTCCGACTTTCTCCTCAGTGACTCCTCACTTTAAAATAGGTTTCCCCTGAACAGAAAATGCCTAGGTTGATTGTTCATCTTGAAGCCAAATTGTTGGGTTTCTATGACTTAATTTTGGGTTAAAATCCCCCAAATAAATAAGGTTAAACAAACAGATTGCAAACAGAGTATCTACCCACTTAACAGCTGATGGGCATTGGCAACAATGGTCTCAGCTCTTCCGTGTGGATCGTAAGCCACTGAGAGCCTTTCTGCCTGGTTACCCAAATCCGGGGACTCCAAAGGGTCCCTAAATGCCTGGAATAAGACACAGCACATTGAAGGTTGGAAAGAGGCTTCCATTTCACTTTTACTGTCAGGCAAGCCCATTTTCTTCTTTACTGCCCCCACCTTCTTTTGCCTTTAAAGCCTCAACTTTGCTCAGAATCTTTGTCTCCTCCCTCTTTTGAATAAGCACTGCACAGAGTTTAAAAGAAGAACAAGAACTCCACCGTGCCTCACGCCCATCCCTGGACACAGGTACCTGGGGACGGTCAGTCATCAATGTTATTAACCCTCTGCCTGCAGCTCTGGTTGGTCAGATGATTTGGCGTCTTAGGGAAATACAAGACGTGGTTTGTGCCTTATGTGTGGGATACAAAACATCCTCTAAAGGTTAACTTACAAAACGCCAGTTTCTTTTTATCTGCTGGTTATGCTGGGGGCTGGATCCCTACACTAATGCAGGGCCAGGAAGTGTTAGTTAAATGGGTGCATAGAATGAAATGAATGAATTCACACCATTTTGTTCCAGAAAGGGTTGGAGGCAAGTCAAGTCAACCAACAGGAAGCAATATAAGATCCCAGCAGAAAGCAAGTACCCACAATGCACGCTGTTTTCATAGGATTTCCAAGGAGTGATGTCCCCTCGGGGTGGGACATCAAAGGAGGCCCACCCTCCTGGCCTCCATTCCACTCACTCCCCTGCCCTTGTCCTCATCTCCGCTCCCGCCTGTTCCCTGATCTGCCTAGACCCTGCCTGGGTGTCAGATGCCCATTAGCTTGTTGATATTCACGGCGATCCTTTGTGGCTGGTGGTGTGTCCATGTCACCTGTGAGGAGATGGGGCTTAGGGAGGGTAGTGAGCCACCAGCAGAGAGTGGGGACTTGAGGGATGGGCCTCCAGACCTGTGCCCTGCGCCTCACACCACGTTGCACCCCACACTGTTCTGTGCCCCACACCATGCTGCGCTCCACACCAACCCCACACCGTGCTGCGCCCCACACCGACCCCACACCGTGCTGCGCCCCACACTGTGCTGCACCCCACCCCGACCCACCGTGCTGCACCCCACACCAACCCCACACCGTGCTGCGCCCCACACCGACCCCACACCAACCCCACACCGTGCTGTGCCCCACACCAACCCCACACCGTGCTGTGCCCCACACCGACCCCACACTGTGCTGCACCCCACACCGTGCTGCACCCCACACTGACCCCACACCATGCTGTGCCCCACACGACCCCACACCGTGTGCACCCCACACCGACCCCACACCGTGCTGCGCCCACCGACCCCGCCACCATGCTGCACCCCACACCGACCCCACACCGTGCTGCGCCCCACACCGTGCTGCGCCCCACACCGACCCCACACCGTGCTGCACCCCACACCGACCCCACACCGTGCTGCGCCCCACACCGTGCTGTGCCCCACACCGACCCCACACCGTGCTGCGCCCCACACCAACCCCACACCAACCCCACACCGTGCTGCACCCCACCTGTGAAGACCTGGTTCTCATTCTCCTCCTTCTGTCTTAAAGACCTGGTATAAAATCACACTTAGGGGCTGGGACTCACTTAAGACCAGCCAGAAATAAGGTGTGTCCCGGCCCAGCAGGATCCACGAAGACCCAAATCTGTCTCCCTAGGCCCAGTGCCCAGGGGCCGGCTGCACAGGGGCCCCTTACAAGATAGAGCTTCTCAGGCCCCAGGGTCACACTGGCAGCCTGGAAGTCAGTACTGAGTTTGGTGTGGGGCCTTTTGGAGAAGCCCGTCTACCTACAGGTAAGCCCCCGGGGCTGCCAGGAGCTACATCTGATGGGGAGCCGCAGCTCCGTGAGGCTCGGCTTCACAGTGAGTTCAAACCCCCAGGTGCCTTTGGGTCCAGTGTGGCTTCAGTGGGTGAATGGTTGGCTGGGTGAAGATCATCTCACCAGAGGACGCAATGCTGGCTGAAGGCCATTCCCAGCCTGGGCCTGTGGTGTCGTCTGCAAGCATAGACCTGGGGACATCCTGGGCATCAAAGGCCTTTAGAGAAATTTTATTTAACTTGATACAAAACAATTGAGGCTGATGGTCCACAGTTTCATTTGAGCCTGCAGAAGACAAAACTAAAATATTTGGATTTATTCTCTTCTGAAATGGTTTTCCTTTATCTTCCAAATGCCTAGGGAGGTTAAAATGTGAACGCGTGATGACTGTCACCCAAGCCAGTGATGTGGACCCTTAATAGCTTTAAGAAACACCAAGGCCTGGAGCAGGCCATTTACACTAACTCACCGTGTTCTTTGGCTTCTTGGACTATGTGATGATCTTCAATTTTTTAAAAGAATTCGGGACAAGAAGTCCCATTTCTGGAACTTCACGGGAGCCACACTGTGATGGGAACGCCCCTGTAGGTAGAGGCAGGGGCTGCTCAGACATGAGCAAGACGCGCCAGGGGTTTGTAAGCTCAGCCGGCTCCGTGGGACTTCCCCAGTGTGGGGCCACTGGCTCTCCTGGAAATCGTAGCCTATGAGGCCAGCCAGGAACCCTGAGCACCATCTGCCGGAGCTCCTATGTAAGTGGAAAGGGTGGGCTCCGTGGAGGCCGCATAATTTATCCCGGTTTATGCCCCAGGCCTCATGATCCCCCCCCAGCAGTGTTCCCAGCACTCTGTCTCCTCCAAGTCAACCAGTTTCTCTCATTCCTTCCATTCATTTGGCTGAGAAGATGGTGTAAAGAAAAATGAGACATGGGCCTTGCCCTTGGGCACTTACAGATGAAAGGGGCATGGAGATAGATGGTGTAGAGACACCAGGAATATGGGTGCAGCCCCTGGACACAGTGCGGCGAGTGTGCACACGGATGGCCGCTTCTTGCCCTGGGGGTGCAGAAAGAGTCCCATGGGTTACCCTTGAACCAAAGGGGCATTTGAGCGTGACTCGGGCTCCATCACGTAAAAGCGCTTGGTGGTATGGGAGGGAGCAGACGTGTTGTCAGCATTGCAGAGGAAGGGATAGGAGAAGGGTTGCGACATGTCCAGAAACTGATCTGAATGCTGGTTTGTCTTAAACTGGGATCACTCAGGAGAGTGGTGGGAAATGATGCCATTAGCGGGGTTGGGGTCAGACCTGGGGGGCCTCTCCACAGGCTACTCCTCTGAGCAGAGAGACTGAGGTGGTCTCTGAGTGGGGAGACCTGCCCTGTTTAAGTTCTTGGACGATGGGGGTGGATTGAAGGTAGGGGCTAGGAGGAGGACTGTATATATGTTTTGGTAAGTCACTCTTTTCACACCAAGTCCTTTGCAGGGCACAGAAGGGCGGCTTCAGAAAGTCTGCTGCCTTTAATAAGCTCCAGATCCAACAGGGGTGGTGATCCCTACACACAAGCAACTGTGTATATACCTGATGCGGGAAGGCTGAGGGAAGGAACATCACCCGGCCTTCAGCCCGGTGGGGCCCTGAGCAGGGAATCACTGGCTCTGTGTTCTGCAGGCCCTTGTTACGAGCATTGAATAAATGCCTGCTGGGGTGTAGCGCATCTCCTCCACCATGACTCAGCAGAAGGGAATACCCAACCCAGAGAACATACTTGTCATAGACGATTTATTGGACAAAGTCTTAATTTTCCTAAGGAAGACTCTAAGATTTGGAGATTTTGCAGATATTACATATCTTAATTTTTAATGATATGTCCACGCTGTGTCTTTAAGATATTTTTCTCTGTGGAACAAATACTGGTAAACTTAATTTATTTCAGGAAAAATACAAATGAAAGTGGACCTCTTCATTGCACTAAATATAATCCTTTTTCTCAGAATCTGAGCCTGCAAATCTCCTGTCTAGAAGGAATGAATTAATTTTTGAAAAGCAGCATGAAAATGTTATGAGCATTAAAGCCCTGAGAATTCACTTAATATAATTAACTTGACTCAAAAGGGGGATATCGGAGCCCAGGGATTTAAGGTTCTTACCATATGAGACTACCCCATTATCACGCATCATGTACTTATCCAGTAATTTTCAGTATCTTTACTGAAGGGCTCTTCAGCAGCGAATGTCCCGAGAGTGGCACACACCCACAGTCAGGCCCAGCAGAAAGGCCAAGCCCACTGAGGCCCATGGCAGGAATAACCTTTGACTCTGCTGCAAGCTTTGTGAGGGGCCCTTGTGATACACACAGGCGGCCGTTTAGGCCCAGCCCACCCTGGTCCCTCAGGAGTGCCGTGAGCCAGCGAGCAGCCCAACCTGGCTCCTGCAGAGACTAAAGCTCAGGTCACAGATAGGCTGGGAGGCCCCCTCGGTTCACTCCACGACTTGCCATGTCACTTGACATCATTTCCTGGAAGCACCCGATGTCCATTGACCCTCCTCAACCGTAGCTAAAGAACTTTGGGTGTTTTTCGTTGCTTAGCCCTGTGACGTGCAGAGAACGTAGAAGAAAGTGTGTACCTGCCTTCAGGGAATGGCATCCGCTGCCCGTGCCCGGCGCACTGCTGGGGGTGCTCGATGGACCCATGCTCAGCTCCACTGTCCTCCACCAGCCTCTCCCTTTACAGACAAGAGCGAGCACCTGTGGCCTGAGCTGCGGCTCCTGAGGACTGTTCACCCTGGAGTTGGGGTGGGACGGGGATAGAGCTGCCTCAGGAGGATTGTCACCTGCAGAAAGAAGTTCAGAGTTCAGTATTGAAGGAGACATTTAGAAGTAACATAAAATGTGCCGTTTTTCTTAAAAAGAATTTGCATTTCCTACATATGCTTAGGGAAGAGTCTGGACAAGAATAGAAAGGTGTTGGCAATTATTTATGTCCTAGGTCAGGAGTGGTGGTGCTTTTTGCTCCCCGTTACCGACCTCCTGTATCGTCCCTGACCACGCCCCCCCATCTCATCTGGACACCAGCCTGCCCACTCCACAAGGCACGGGGGTGCATCTGCCCAGCAGAGCGATGGGGAGAGGATTTCATGGCCTCTATCGTGGTAACAAGAAAAAGGATGCGGTGCGTTCTGGGGGGAGCTCAGTGGTCAGGGAAAGAGGAGAAGCAGAAGCATGGAGGAGAGGAGAGTCGGAGGCAGCTGCCTGCTCTGCACGGCCATGGAGCATGTCCAGATGAACGGGCAGCACCCACAGGACGGTGGCAGCAGGTGCACACCAGAGCAGAGCCTGAGAGGCTGCAGCCCAAGAGCAGAAGGAGAGTGAGTCCCTTGGCCTATTTTAAGTGAAGGCAATAGGAACCCAAAAGTGGCTTCACCAGGCAAGAAGTTAATTTTCCTCACATGTAGGACACCAGAGATAGATGGTCCATGGCTGGTGTCCCTGCTGGAAAGATGCCACCACGAAACCAGCTTCTTCCAGATCAGGGTTGCCCGCCTTGCGCTGCTGACATCTGCACCAGATGACTCTTTGTGGGGGCGTCCTGGGCTCTGCAGGACGTTTGGCGGAGTCCCTGGCCTCCACCCACGGGATGCCAGGAGCAGCTGGGACCCACCCTGTGGAAACCAAGTGTCTCCAGACGTTGCCTACTGTCCCCGGGAGTGCAGAGCCACCCCGGTGGAGAAACACTTTCTGGGCCCCTGCCCTGCTGTCTGTAACCTGGGCTGCTGTCTTCAGATGCTTAAAAAGAAAAGCAGGCGGTTCGGTTTGTTGGGAAGTAACAGCTCTAAGAAGACTCTGCGGCTTTTTGCCTGGATTTGCTGTGTGACCATCCTGTCTTCTTGCTCAGAAGCGAGGGAGCGGAGCATCTTGTCCGGACATGCAGACTCTCTAGACAGCATTGGGATGCTGGCAGCACCTGGGCAGGAGGTTAGAGAAGGTGGTGAGCAAGGCCTTCCGGAGACCTGCAGGTGACGCCCTCTGCAGACCCACCGGCCCATAGCGAGGCGCACAGTCACTCAAGCATGTCTTCCTGCCCTTTAGGACCGTAAGGTGTCCGTGAGCTCCTCAGACCCCATTCCCAAAAATCCCAGGCTCCCATCTGTATCCTGGTATCCAGTTTAGTTCGAGCCCTGAGGAAAGTTGTGGGGAGGTGCATGTGTGCACAGTTGCCCCAAATGGCTCGTTGCATGTAGGGGGCCAGCAGCGGAGTGCTGGATGGAGCACATAATTGGCCATCATTTAAGAGTCTCTTCACTCATTTTTCACCTCATTAGATGGAAATTTATTTTAAAGTGTTCCATTCATCCTGTAGGACACCACGTTCTTTCATTTATTTTTACTTTATAAAAAATGTCAATCACATATAACGTCAGATAATGGTGCAACACTTTCCCTTGTCGGCTCACCTTTGCTTCCGTGGTTAACAAGGTGTGACCAATCCCCGTTTCAACTAAGCCCACCAAACCCCGTCCCCCAACTATGTTGAAAGGAGTCCCACGCAGCACGTCCCTTCCTCTGCACATATGCTAGTTCATGTGCCTGGGGACCCCGTGACCACCGTTGGGTTTGATGATTCACTGGGAGGGCTCCCAGGACCCAGCAGATAGTTAAACGTACAGCTATGATTTACTCCAGCCAGAGGACACAGAGCAGATGCACCAGAGGGAGAAGGCCGTGGGGCCAAGTTCAGGGGAACCGGGCACCAGCTTCCTAGAGTCCTCGCCCAGCAGGCCCCACAGGACGCTCCCAGTTCCCTTGCAGGCAGTGATAGCCGAGTGAAATGTCATCTCCGGGAGCCTCAGAAGGGACCCAGTGCTCAGGGTCTGGTGGGCGCACAGATGCCTGCCCAGCATGACCAAACCTCTGGGCTCCGGAGGGAGCAGGTGTTCAGCCCGACCCATGTCGTGCAAACAGTGTAGCACTGAGAGCCTCTCTTAGGACGAAACGTTCTTGGCTTCGGGAGTAGTGATGCTCGCACGACTTCATGAATATACCAAAATGCACTGAATTATGTGCTTAAAAGTGGTGACAGTGATGACTTATGTTATGCGAACTTTAAACAAAAATCCTACCTGTTATCATTCCTGTAGAATGAAATAGTGGGAGATAAAGTTTATGAGTTGATTTGGGGGCCGAATTATGTTAACATTCAGTGTCAGGCCAGGAGACGGAATTTCACTCTGTAGTTCCCAGGAGATAGGTCCTAGGATATCCACTCTGAGGGGGGAGCTGCTCCAATGGGGCAGGCCTGGCGTAGGGTGGTGACCTGGAGGCAGGGACACTAGCCGGGCTTCCTGACAGAGCAAGCTGGAGCCTGACTCAGTGGTCACTGAGGAAGGGACACCTGCCTGAGGTCCCCAGCGTCACCGGCCGGTGCAGCCCAGCCCTACCCTGCATCTCCTACCACGTCCCGAGAACCTGACAAGCTTCTGGGTACCATCTCCAAGCCCACTCCCACCCTGTGAAACGGGGCTCAGGGAAAGGAACAGATCGGAGCCCCTGTCCCTCTGCCTTTGCACCCCAGTGGGACGCTGCTGGGTGGGGGCTCAGAGGTGGAGTTCTGCTCTGCCCAGCCTGTGTCGTTGGGCATTTCTCTTCCACTGCACCCCTGTAGCATGCTGAGCCTTATGACCACCCAAGATTGCGATGTGTGGGATGTAAAAATTAGCAAAAAATAATGCCTGTGCCAGTGTCTCCACATGACACTTGTCTGCAGGAGTGTTCTCAGGAGCACGTCACAGAGCTTCAGTCTTAATACATTCCCCTGGTAATAGCTATGAAATTCATTCTGAAAGCCATAGTTTTAGTTTTGAAACAACTAAAAATAAACTCAGAAGTATTTAAATGAGCCAAGCTACCTTGTCAAAGCTACTTGGCTGCGGCCAAGACCAGCTTGCCGAGTGTCCTGTTTGTGGCTACCGTGCTGGGCTCTGAGCGCGCCCGGAGTGGCGCAGGAAGCTGGCGGGGCTCCTGGGGCCTTGCACGAGTAGGCTGGGAGTGCTGGGGAAGGGGCAGTGGTGGGGAGTCGGGGAGGCTTCCCGAGGTAGGGAGGACATTGGGACTAAGGAAGATTTAGGGACATTCTTCTTTTGGACTGGCACTTATGTGAGAGATGGAAGGATGTAGGGAGAGATGAGAGAAGGAAATGCTCGAGCGGAGGAAGGAGGCTGTGCTGCTAGGCACCTCATCCATTTGCCTCCCACGTAACTCGGTGTGGCTGTGAGAGGGGGCCTGTGGCAGAAGCTTTAACTGCACACGTAGGTTGTGCTCTGAGCATGGGAGGCCTTGAACAGTGTGCTAAGGACTTGGAGTTTTATCCTGAGCGTTTGGGGGCTCGCTGTATCTGAGCGTGGGAACCACATGATCAAAACTATGTTTGGTGGGCTATTGCTTTGCAGCAGGGGAGAAAATAGGATGGCATGCAAACTAAAGTACAGGTTTGTATAACCTTTTCATTAGAGCTTGAGTGTCATCAGGGTTGAATGCTCGTTATCTGGAAATTTTGAACTTGTCTTTCAAGGTTTCTGTCTGATGAGCAGCAGACTCAGTGGGATTCCGAGTTCTGAGAATTCCATTTGTTCTCTCTAACAGGAAAAACTTGAGAATCAGGGAGCTGAGGGTACTTTCCTCAATATAGCAAATTCAGCTGTAGCATTGAAATCCCTCAGCCAGGTAGGCAAAGTTACAGGCTTATCCTCTCGTGGTTTGCCCTTCTGTTTGCTTATGCACTCAAGCAGTACTAACTGAGCACCTTCAGGCCAGGCCGGGGGTTGACGAGAAACAGAGCAGTCCTGGGAAGCAGAAAGCACGCACTCTGAGGTCAGGAGACAGGATTCCAGTCCTGGTCCATGCTTACTACCCTGCCTTCCAAACATATATCTTCACACATAGAACGGACATGTAAACACGCTCGTCCTCCGGTGAAGGCTCAGGGCAGGGTGAGACCACTTGTCTGAAAGTGCTTTGTGAACACACAACCTCGGCCAGCATAAGTGATGACACAGGGACACAACGCTCTCGCTCTGGAATCTGATATGACTCTTCGCCTTCACCTAAAAGCATTTGGTTAAAACTACCCACAGAACTTCCTATAAAGGAATGTTTACAGAAACCTCTGAGACCAATAGCCACAACATTCAAGATCAGAATCTTATGTTTTGTGAAAATGTTATGTCATGAAAAGATTCTACAAATGTAGATTTTTTTGGTAAGGAAACAGAGGCTTGCAGATGTCTCAGAACTTGCCCAGTGTAAATCCGGGTGGACGGAGGTTAGACCCAGTGCTCCGGATTCACGGATAAATAATATAAACAAAGTATTTATTTTTCTGAATTATCCATGCATACTGACCTTGATGAATTCAGAAATACACCTTCTATCGACCCTATGTAATACTCAAAGTATCATTTTTAATTAGTTTAAAAGCCACACGAGTGCTTAGAGTATTTTGTGGAACAGTGCCCCCCAGTGGCTAAGGATACATGTGAAAATCACTGTAGCGGTGCTATTTTTAGTCTGGCTAGAGAATTGATCGTAAGGTGGGCATTTAAACAGATTAACGATCATGCTGCAGATGTATATATTGTGTATGTGTAGCAAATAAGCGTGAAGACAGATATTATCTGGCATGTTAACTGGGCTTAGGATTTCTTGATCACTGACCTATTAGTCCACTTATTAGTATATAACATTACTTTGAGTATAAATTTAGCTGCCTGCCTGTCATTTGTAATAACATTAACAATGTGCCATATGATCATTTGAGCAAGAACACTGTTTTCTGCCAAAGCCAAGAGCCTCAATAATTATTTTTTAGAAATGCAGTTAGATGTGATTGGAAGAGATACACAAGTACAGAAATAGATAAGTCAAAGGATCAACATTTGGGACCCAATTTTTATGAAATATTACTCTTGTCTCATGCTTCTTTTTTTGTCCAACAGATCATTACAGCCCCAAACCTCAATACCATATTTCTGAAAATGGAAATTAAATACTGCCTCTAAAAATACACTTTTGTAACTAAAAATACCCAAGTTTATCTTTTAAAAATGTACGTAGCTTTTGGCTAATAAGACAAACCAGTAAATAGATACCATATTCAAATATTTTTTACTGTGAAACTCTATTAAACTGAGATGAGGTTTTGAAACTTGTACTTCATAAGATGAATTTTTGAAACTTGTAACTCATGGTTTTAAGTCCTCATCACACATTACCTGGGACATGCATATCTTAGACCACATAGTCAAAGTTGTCATATTGGAAGAGACTTTGTCATTTGAGAAACAAAGGGCCATAAATATTTGGTGAATTGAATTGAGGAAAACTGTCCCATTTTGTCATTGCAGAATTAGAACCAGGGAACTGTGTTTCTTCCCACCGCGTGCTGGACCAAATTTCCCCTTTTATGATCAGCTCCCATTAGGATGCTATATTGAGCACAATTAATCAGCCAGTGTTGATACCTCATTTCTAACTAACCTTGATTTCCTTAGAACAGACCCAAAGTCCTTTTCTGTCCCAGGCTCCCATCTGGGTTGCCACGTCATGCTCAGTCATCATTTCCTCTTACACTGTCCCTGCTATGATAATTTCTCATACATTGCTTGTTTTTAATGGCCTTGCTAGCAGTCAAAGTCAGGTATTCTGAGAAATATTGCTCAGGTCTCTTCCAGAATGTTCTTATATGGCAATTTCTTCTGATTTCTTTTCATCATTAGGCTGGGGTTTGGGGCCTAGGGAAACAGCCCGCGGAGTGAAGTGCCATCTCAGCACGTTCTGTCCAGGCCGCAGCTTGACTTAGGACTTTGATGTCACCCATGGTGGCCTGGATGACGTCGTGTCTGTCAGGCTTCTCTGCAAGTCTCTCTCTTCCCCTCTTTCTGGAATGTACTTTCTGGAAGGAAGTCACCACGCACAGCCCACGCCTGATGGAATGGAAGGTCGTGTTCTCCCTTCTTAAGAGCAGGGTATTTGTATAAATTATTTAGAATTGTTTCATATGGGAGATTTGACTGCTCTCTGCCATTTATTTACTTACTGAATCACTTATTTATATAAATATCGACTTAGATACTCATTTTATACTTGGTATTATAATCCAGTATTGCTTTTTTCTTTCCAAATTGTCCCAGCTTTGTCCATTGGGCATGCCTGCAGCTGACTCCCGCCCCCACCATTATGGGCTTTCTCTTTTCTTCCCGTTCCTCCATCCCTCCCCCTCCTCTCTCTCTCTCCTTAAGCACTTTTTTACTTTCTGATACTACAAGATGCTGCAGGCTTATCTTATTATCTTATATTTTCCCTCTGCCAGCCCTAGCATAGCCATTTCTCCAAGGAGCCCTGGTCCTATTGAATAATGGTATTAGAAATTAAATCTCTGCTCATTAGTACCGGGATACCAGGCCCTCGTGGCTGACTGGGCAAAAAATAAGTGTGTGTGTGCTGACCTGTGTATCTACACATATTTACCTGTCTGTCTTTACCTGCATCTCTCTAAAGCTCGACATGAGTTCATACTGATGTCTCTACGTGGAACGTTCTGTCACTTGTGCTTATCTGCAATTACATCATTAACAATAAGAATCTTGAGTCCTGCCACCTGCCACCCATTCACGTGTCCAACGGGATTATTAATCTTACCTCTATGACAAACACATTTGCCCATCTGAGTATCATGTTTATGTACAATTTATTTTTTCATTTGCCTTCCCTCTCACCTTCACTTTTCATTTTAAAAAACTCATATTTTTATATCTCACCAATATTTTTTGCCCTTCTAAAAGTTTGTTGTGTTCCTTCAGGTAAATTTTTTATTGTGGGAAAATATATATAGCATAAAATGGATCATTTTAGCCCTTTTGAGTGCACAATTCAGTGGCATTAAGTACATTCAAAATGCTCTGCAACCATCACCACCACCCATTTTGAGAACTCATTTTTATCCCAAAGAGAAACTCTGTCCCCATTAAAGAACGATTCCCTATTCCCCCTTGTCCAGCCTCTGGAATCTCTTTTCTACTTTCTACTTTGCATTTGACATTTTAAGTGTTTCGTGTAAGTAAGTAGAATCAAACAATCTTTGTCCCTTTATGTCTGGCATATTTCACTTGCATGATATTTTCAGGATCAGCCCCGTTGTAGTACGTATCCAAACTTCATCCCTTTTTAAAGGTTCATAATGTTCCATCGTGTATGTGCACCACATTTCATTTATCCACATTCTGTTGATGGACATTCTGGGGGTTTCTACCTTTTGCCTCCTGTGAGCACTGATGTGAGCATTGCTGTACACGTATAGGCTTGACTCATCACTTTTTAAAATATTTAAATCAGTGGTTTTTAGTGTATTCATAACTCCTACAACTAGAAATTCCTTTCTCACCTGGCTGCCTTTTCTTGCTTTGTCTGGTCTGGTTGCCCTGGCTAGAGCTTCCAGTACAGTGTTGAATAGAAGTAGCGAGGGCAGATATCCCTGTCTTGTTCCTGATCTTAATGGGAAAGCTACCTGTATTTCTCCATTACGTATGATTTTGGATATGGGTTTTTCACAGAGGATGAGATCAGGAAGGTTCCCTTTTGTTCCTGAGGTGTTCAATGTTTTTAACATGTAAGGGTGATGGATTTTGTACTATTGCTGTTCTACTGATATGATAATGCAGTTTTTGTCCTTTATTCTAATAACATGGTACATTACATTGATCGGTTCCCTATGTTGAACCAACCTTGTGTTTTGAGGGTAAATTTAACTTTGTCACAGTGTGTAATTCTCTTCAGGTTGCTGGATTTGGTTTGCTAGTCTTTTGTTGAGGCATTTGTACATCTATATTCATAAGGGACATTGGTCTGCAGGTTTCTTGTGATGTTTAAGGTAATACCGGCCTTACAGATTGAGCTGAGAAGGATTCCCTTCCCTTCTACTTTTTTTGCCATTTCCTTCAAATATTGTTTCTGCCCTTTTCTCTCTCACTTCTGCTTTTAGACTCCCATTATGCGTATGTTGATACACTTGATGGTGTCCCACAGTCTCTGAAACAGTGTTAATTTTTCTTCATCCTTTTTTCTTTCTGTTCCTTAGACTGGATCATCTCAATTATCATGAAGTTTACTGTTTCTTTCTTCTGCCAGGTCAAATATTTTTTTGTACCCCTGGAGTGAATTGTTCATTTCAGTTGTATTTTTCAACTCCAGAACTTCTATTTGGTTCATTATAAATAGTTTCTCTTTATTGATATTTTCTATTCAGTGAGACACAGTTCTCATTCCTTTAGTTCTTTAGACATAGATTCCTTTAGTTCTTTGAAGATGTTAATAGTAGCTAATTTAAAGGACTTTTTTCCTAATATGTCTAATGGCTGAACTTCCTTGGGAATCATTTTTATTGACTGCTCTTGTTTCCTGTGTATTGGTCATACTGTGCTATTTCTTTGTGTGTCTTATGATTTTTATTAAATACTGTACATTTAAATAATATAGTGTGACAGCTCTGGAAATCTGTGTTACCCTTCTCCCCAGGTCCTGTGGCACCTGTTGTCACTATTCATCTGTGTAGTGGCTTTCCTGAACTAACTCAGAAAGTCTGCTTTCTTTTCACGTGTGGCCATGAAAGTCTCTGCTGGGTTCGCTTAGTGGTCAGGTAACGACTGCATAGAGATTTCCTTAAATGCCTTGAACCAGTAAGTGTCACAGTGGGCACCAGCAGGCTCTGTGTGCATGTAGGGGTACAGCATCTATACTCAGCCAAGCAGCTCACAACCCTGCCAAAGCTTTGCATTTCCTGCTTGCTCAGTCTCAAGCTCAGCCAGAGGTGAGAGATGAGGATGTTTTCACATATTTCCTTGGCATGCATGCAGCCCCACACATAAAAATAGCCTTCTCAATTCCCAGCATTATGTTTGAGTTTTTGAAAGCCTTATGGACATCTCATGCCTAGATTTTCCTTTTAGGCTTTTTGGTCGCTTTCTCATTTACTCCCAACTGTTACCATAACCTCGGGCAGCTGCTATTTTAAACAATTGTCACTAACTGTTTTTGACAAATGCCCTAGGGAAAAGGCATTTGCAGTGAGCAAGCTCTGAGTTAGATCAAATAAATACAAATCTGGGATGTTCAGGGTTCCAAGAAACTGCCGGATGGGTGAAATAATGGCAGTCCTCTCAGAATGCGGCTTTTGGAGAGCCGTAAAGATGTTGTTCCCCCTCCAGCGCCTTCTAAGCTGATGATTGTAATGGCCATTATGATTACGAAGCTGTTGGCTTTCAAGACTGCTGAAGAGTGGGGGACAGGAAGGTGGGAATAGAGCCAGTTAAAAGGCCACAGAGCTTGCTATTCTGATCAAGATTCAGTCATTTTTCTTGAATAAGTTGTTGGAAGCCACTGGTTAATTGCCAACATTGGAAAAAGTTGATTTTGACAATTTTTGCAATCCCCTTGGCTTTTACGAAAGAGCAGATTTTCAGAGTCCTTACTCAGCTGTTCTGGACATGGCTCCTCCTGCTGTAAGGTGTGGCATGTAGTTCTTTTCTCCTTTGTGTTCAAAATGACCTTTTCCTCCACTCTGACACAGGTGGTATTGGGTGGACTCAAAAGGATGTTTGTTCCCCATCAGTGCTCTCAAGAATTTTCAGGGATGACTAAAATGTTCAGTTTTCTGTGCTGATGGAAGCAGTGTGTTTCTGTCAGAGTGAAGGTTGAGTAGATTGAAACCCATATTTCTGACATTTTTAGTGCTTAATAATATATTTTATAAGAGTACAATTACCTGGAAAAAAAATCACATTGGCACATTTACTCTGCAGTGCTGAAATGGCTAATGCTTTGAGAGGGGATATCCTTGGAATAATAAAATGCATGCTGTCTTGTTTTCTTATTTAATGCATCAGATTAATGTGCTACTCAGTGTTTAGCTGAATTCCTCCAAATAAGCTATTTAAAAGCAATTTTTCTTTCGCTCTTCCATACAGAATTCTAAAGACATTATAATAGATGATTACCCATAATACCTGAAAGAGAACAATTTTTTTCTTTTCCTTCTGGAAATTAAGATCTGTGTTTAGGATGGAAGAAGTACGGTAGTCCCCACTTCCTGGAAGCTGCTTGGTGTGGTCATGGGGCTACCCTGGAGAAGCATTAGCAAACATTTATTTCTGCCCTTTCCTTTAGGAGGGTAATGAATGTGCACTCATATGCTTTCCCTTTCTAATAGTAATGGATTGCCAGGGATGGGGATTTCCCTAGGAAGTGCCTCTGGCAGCCTGGAGCTTTTGTGCCGTACTTTTCAAGGCCTGGCGTGTTTTGGGGTGTGTCAGAATCACTGGTAGATGTAGAAGTTGGCTTTCAAGTGAACAAAATATATCATCTAATCTCCTAAGGCACATTTTTCTTTGATGACTATTCAGTATATTAAGTACCATCTATATGCCCTTCATAATAAAAAGCACTTTAGGTTGAGTGATTAAAGGCCCTTGGTACCTATGAAATGATGGCAAAGTTTGAAAAAATGAACCTTGGTACAACTGGAGAATACTTAAGAAGTGCAATCAAATGAAGAGATTCAAAAAGAAACATAATACATTTAAACTCAAAGTGCAGATATCACATCCAGAGAAGTGTGAGGCTTCAAAGATTTCTTAGAGGAGGGGATTAAATCAGATCTTAAAGGAGTTTATGCACATGTATTAACAGGGGTCTTTGGGCATTCTGAACCAGGACTGACGGGAACATTGGTCAGCCGCGTGTGGGGACAGCCAGCCAAAGCAGGACTGGAAGGGGGTTTGATGTCATGTCATTAACAACCCATCCAATAAAGATATCTCTCTGCAACCCCTGGCGTATATGCTCAACCAGTCTGTGTCTGAACGTATCCATTCAGTATAGTTTAGTGCTCTTGCTGAGAAAGCAAGCCGTGATTGTTATGTAGTTCTTTATATTAATCTAAAATTTATCCCTTCAATTTTCTATCCTTTGGTCTAATTGTTTCTTTTGAAGCAACTCAGAATCAATCTAATTCTTTTTTGACAGTTCCTGAAATCTTGGAGAATGTACCTATTATTTTGCTCCCCTGTTACAGTTTAATTGAAAGAGCCTCAGGTGACAAATCTGGGAAGAGAGTTTCTAGCCACTATTCTGTTATTTATTATCTTGGTAAGCAAAGGAGAGTTAACCTGTCTGAGCTGCTACTCATAGAGTAAGTGCCCCTTTGTCTCCGCTGCCTCCCTGCCCAGGACTGGACTCTACCAAAAGCTGCTATAACTCTTGCTTCCCATCTGGGGACATTTCTCCATGACCACCCCCTTTGTGAACTCCCTGGTTCCTGTGTCAGGAATTGGATTCCATCTTTTTGTGCCTGAAATCTCCATCTCAGTCTAGGCACCTTGACAATTTGGATGGCTTTATTGTTTTTATTTTTATTTATTCTGACAATTTGGATGTTTTTTTCACATTGCAGTTAATGTGGATTGGGCTGACAATGAGGGTCAGCATGCAGTCTGTCAGGGACTGAGATTCCTTCCTCTAAGGGGTACGGATTCTGTGAGAACTCGGATTTCTCCCCTGGACTCTCTGTGTCTTGATGACAGACTCGGGAAGAGATGGGAGAGTTTCTCACTGGAGGTATTTGGGGACTGATCCTGAAAAGGTGTACATCTCTTCTACCTATATTTTCCATTGGGTTGGAGCCAGTCACGTGACCTCCTCTAACTGCGAAAGAGGCTGGGAAATTTAGTCTGGTTGGGTGGCAGAAGGAAAAAGGCCAAGCCTAGAAGTAATATATGTCACTTCCGCCCAGACTTGCACTAGAATTCAGGCACGTGGACCCACTTAACCTCAGAGGATGGGAAACAGAGCCCGCTGGAAGGTTCAGAAGGAAGGGGCCATCATCACACTCCCCAAGTCCATCAGCCTTACAGGCAGGTGAGCACATCAGGTCACACATGTGAGACTGCTTAAAATATTGCTTGAAAGCAGTGTAAAATGAGTGGCAATATCTTTTTAACAAATGGTTCTGGGACAACTGGACAGACATATGCAAAAGAATGAAGTTGGACCTTTACCTTATACCATATATAAACATTATGTCAAAATGGATCAAAGATCCAAATGTAAGAGCTAAAACATTGAACTCAGAGGAAAAGAGAGGGGTAAATCTTCATAGCATTGGATTTGGCTAAGAACTCTTAAATATGATGCAAAAGTGTGAGCAACGAAAGAAAAAATAGATAAACTGGACATCATCAAAATTAAAAGCTTTTGTGCTTCAAAGGACACCATCACAGAAGTCAAAGAGCAGCCCATAAAATGGGAGAAAATATTTGCAAATCGTGTATCTGATAAGGAGCCTGTTTCCAGAATATGTAAGGACTCTTAAAACTCATTACTAAAAAAGCAACTAACTCAATTTAAAAATGGGCAAAAGATCTCAATAGACATTTCTCCAAGGAAGATATCCAAATGGCTAATAAACACACAAAAAGGCTGAACATCATTAGTTATCAGGGAAATGCAAATCAAAAGCACGCAATCCCAATTCACAGCCAGTAGGTTGGCTAGAAACAGAAAGTCGGATCATAACTAGTGTTGGTGAGGATGTGGAGAAGTCAGAACCTTCATACACTCCTGATGGGAGTGTAAAACGGTTGAGCCGCTTTGGAAAACAGTTTGGTAGTTCCTAAAATAATCACATACAAGTTACTATTTGACCCAGTAATTCCACTCTTCAGTATAAACCCAAGAGAGAAATGGCAGGGTGGGAGATGATTGAGGAAATAGAGCGCCTACCTCTATAGTGAGTTTAGCTACCTTTGTTCAAAGTAAATGTGTGCTTAGATAATAAAAAAATACCAGCTTTCAGGCATTTACCCCAAACACCTAGCATGCATTATGTCTTTTAACTGTTGTAATACCCCAGTGAAGTAAGGAATATTACTATCACCTAATCCAGTAACTTACTCAAAGGCACACACAGAGTCAAGTCTGAAGCCAGTTTGAACACACCTCTTTCCAGCTTTGGAGGCAGAGCAAAAAGGCCCTTCCATGTGTTTGAGAAAAATTCAGGGCAATTGAAGGAACCCCAGGTTTGCAGTGGTGATGTTTTTGTTCAGTGGTCGAATATGCTCTTCCTAACTCACATCGACGGGCTGGTTAAGGATATTACAGCTTCACTGTAAATAACCCATAGGACTGTGTTGACAAATGAGAAAGAAGTGAAGACTGAGGGGAAAAGGGAGTTATTATTTTAATCTTCAAAAAGGATAAAATCTGGCAAAATTCTAGAACAGATTAGTAAGTGTATGATGTATCCTGTAACTGTATATTACATCCTAATGTAAACTGAATTGTAGGCTGTACAAATATCCATTTTCCTTACTTTTTTTTAATGTAATTTATTTTATTATCATTAATTTACAATTACATGTGCAATATTACGATTATTAAACTACCCCTTCATCAGGTCGCCCCCACCAACCCCATTACACTCACTGTCCATCAGAGTAGTGAGATGCTATAGAATCACTACTTGTCTTCTCTGAGTTGTACTGCCCTCGCCGTGCCCCCCCAACATTACATCTGTTAATCGTAATGCCCCTTTTTCCCTCTTATCCCTCCCTTCCCGCCCATTTTCCCCAGTCCCTTTCCCTTTGGTAACTATTAGTCCGTTCTTGGGTTCTGTGAGTCTGCTGCTGTTTTGTTCCTTCAGTTTTTTTCTTTGTTCTTATACTCCACATATGAGTGAAATCATTTGATACTTGTCTTTTTCGGCTTGGCTTATTTCACTGAGCATAATACCCTCTAGCTCCATCCATGTTGTTGCAAATGGTAGGATTTGTTTTCTTCTTATGGCTGAATAATATTCCATTGTGTATATGTACCACATCTTCTTTATCCATTCATCTACTGATGGACACTTAGGTTGCTTCCATTTCTTGGCTATTGTAAATAGTGCTGCAATAAACATAGGGGTGCATCTGTCCTTTTCAAATTGGGCTGCTGCATTCTTAGGGTAAATTCCTAGGAGTGGAATTCCTGGGTCAAATGGTAATTCTATTTTGAGTTTTTTGAGGAACCTCCATACTGCTTTCCACAATGGTTGAACTAATTTGCAGTCCCACCAGCAGTGTAGGAGGGTTCCCTTTTCTCCACATCCTCGCCAACATTTGTTGTTGTTTGTGTTTTGGATGTTGGCCATCCTCACTGGTGTGAGGTGATATCTCATTGTGGTTTTAATCTGCATTTCTCTGATGATTAGCGATGTGGAGCATCTTTTCATGTGCCTGTTGGCCATCTGAATTTCTTCTTTGGAGAAGTGTCTATTCATGTCCTCTGCCCATTTCTTAATTGGATTATTTGCTTTCTGTTTGTTAAGGTGCATGAGTTCTTTATATATTTTGGATGTCAACCCTTTATCAGATACGTTTTTTATGAATATATTCTCCCATACTGTAGGATGTCTTTTTGTTCTACTGATGGTGTCCTTTGCTGTACAGAAGCTTTTCAGCTTGATATAGTCCCACTTGTTCATTTTTGCTTTTGTTTCCCTTGCCCAGGGAGATATGTTCATGAAGAAGTTGCTCATGTTTATGTCCAGGAGATTTTTGCCTATGTGTTTTTCTAAGAGTTTTATGGTTTCATGACTTACCTTCAAGTCTTTGATCCACCTTGAGTTTACCTTTGTGTATGGGGCTAGACAGTAGTCCAGTTTCATTCTCTTACATGTAGCTGTCCAGTTTTTCCAACACCAGCTGCTGAAGAGGCTGTCATCTCCCCATTGTATATCCAAGACACTTTTATCAAATATTAATTGACTGTATATGTTTGGGTTAATGTTTGGATTTTCTATTCTGTTCCACTGGTCTGTGGGTCTGTTTTTGTGCCAATACCAAATTGTCTTGATTACTGTGGCTTTGTAGTAGAGCTTGAAGTCAGGGAGTGTAATTCCCCCTGTTTTATTCCTCCTTCTCAGGATTGCTTTGGCTATTCGGGGTCTTTTGTGGTTCCATATGAATTTTAGAATTATTTGTTCCAGTTCATTGAAGAAAGCTGTTGGTAGTTTGATAGGGATTGCATTGAATCTGTAGATTGCTTTAGGTAGTATAGCCATTTTGACAATATTTATTCTTCCTAGCCAAGAGCATGGGATGCATTTCCATTTGTTAGTGTCCTCTTTAATTTCTCTTAGGAGTGTCTTGTAGTTTTCAGAGTACAGGTCTTTCACTTCCTTCGTTAGGTTTATTCCTAGGTATTTTATTCTTTTTGATGCAATTGTGAATGGAATTGTTTTTCTGATTTCTCTTTCTGTTAGTTCATCATTAGTGTATAGGAAAGCAACAGATTTCTGTGTGTTAATTTTGTATCCTGCAACTTTGCTGAATTCAGATATTAGTTCTAGTAGTTTTGGAATGGAATCTTTAGGGTTTTTTATGTACAGTATCATGTCATCTGCAAATAGTGACAATTTGACTTCTTCTTTACCAATCTGGATGCCTTGTATGTCTTTGTTTTGTCTGATTGCTGTGGCTAGGACCTCCAGTACTATGTTGAATAACAGTGAGAGAGTGGGCATCCCTGTCTTGTTCCCGATCTTAGATGAAAAGCTTTCAGCGTCTCGCGGTTAAGTATGATGTTAGCTGTGGGTTTGTCATATATAGCCTTTATGATGTTGGGGTACTTGCCCTCTATACCCATTTTGTTGAGAGTTTTAATCAGGAATGGATGCTGAATTTTGTCAAATGCTTTTTCAGCATCTATGGAGATGATCATGTGGTTTTTGTTCTTCTTTTGTTGATGTGGTGGATGATGTTGATGGATTTTCGAATGCTGTACCATCCTTGCATCCCTGGGATGAATCCCATTTGATCATGGTGTATGATCCTCTTGATGTATTTTTGAATTCGGTTTGCTAATATTTTGTTGAGTATTTTTGTATTTTCGTTCATCAGGGATATTGGTCTGTAATTTTCTTTTTTGGTGAGGTCTTTGCCCGGTTTTGGTATTAGAGTGATGCTGGCTTCATAGAATGAGTTTGGAAGTATTCTCTCCTCTTCTATTTTTTGGAAAACTTTAAGGAGAATCGGTGTTATTTCTTCTCTATATGTCTGGTAGAATTCAGAGGTGAATCCATCAGGCCCAGGGGTTTTGTTCTTGGGTAGTTTTTTGATTACCAATTCGATTTCATCACTGGTGATTGTTCTGTTTAGTTTTTCTGTTTCTTGCTTGGTCAGTCTTGAAAGGTTGTACTTTTCTAAGAAGTTGTCCATTTCTTCTATGTTTTCCAGCTTGTTAGCATATAGATTCTCATAATATTCTCTTATGATTCTTTGTATTTCTGTGGGGTCCGTCGTGATTTTTCCTTTCTCATTTCTGATTGTGTTTATGTGTGTAGATTCTCTTTTCCTCTTAATGAGTCTGGCTGGGGGTTTATCTATTTTGTTTATTTTTTCCAAGAACCAGCTTTTGGTTTTATTGATTTTTTCTATTGTTTTATTCTTCTCAATTTTATTTATTTCTTCTCTGATCTTTATTATGTCCCTCCTTCTGGTGACTTTGGGCCTCATTTGTTCTTCTTTTTCCAATTTCAGTAATTGTGTCTTTAGACTATTCATTTGGGAATGTTCTTCCTTCTTTAAATAGGCCTGGATTGCAATATACTTTCCTCTTAGAACTGCCTTTGCTGCGTCCCACAGAAGTTGTGGCTTTGTGTTGTTGTTGTCATTAGTCTCCATATATTCTTTGATTTCTGTTTTGATTTGGTCGTTAACCCATTGATTAATTAGGAGAGTGTTGTTAAGTCTCCATGTATTTGTGAGCCTTTTTGATTTCTTTCTAAAATTTATTTCTAGTTTTATACCTTGGTGATCTGAGAAGTTGGTTGGTAGGATTTCAATATTTTGAAATTACTGAGGTTCTTTTTGTGGCCTAGTATGTGGTCTATTCTGGAAAATGTTCCATGTGCACTTGAGAAGAATGTGTATCCTGTTGCTTTTGGGGGTAGAGTTCTGTAGATGTCTGTTAGGTCCATCTGTTCTAGTGTGTTGTTCAGTGCCTCTGTGTCTTTACTCATTTTCTGTCTGGTTGATCTGTTCTCTGGAGTGAGTGGTGTGTTGAAGTCTCCTAAGACAGCTGTACTGTTGTCTACTTCCTCCATCTGTTATATTTGTCTCACATATGCTGGGCGCTTCCCAAAGCTGGGTGCATATTTATAATGGTTATATCTTCTTGTTAACTGACCCTTATCATTATGTAATGTCCTTTATCTTTTTTGCTACTTTCTTCGTTTTGAAGTCTATTTTGTCTGATACAAGTACTGCAACACCGGCTTTTTTCTCTTTGTTGTTTGCATGAAATATCTTTTTCCATCCCTTCACTTTTAGTCTGTGTATATCTTTGGATTTGAGGTGAGGTTCTTGTAGGCAGCATATAGATGGGTCTTGCTTTTTTATCCATTCTGTTACTCTGTGTCTTTTGATTGGTGCATTCAGTCCATTTACATTTAGGGTGATTATTGATAGGTATGTACTTATTGCCATTGCTGGCTTTAGATTCGTGGTTACCAAGGGTTCAAAGGTTGCTTCTTTACTATCTAACAATCTAACTTAACTTTCTTGTTAAGTTATTGTAAACACAGTCTGATGTTTCTTTCTTTCTCTCCCTTCTTATTCCTCCTCCTCCATTGTTTCTATAATAGGTGTTTTATTCTTTGCCTTTAGTTAGTATTTGGATGGTCTGCTTTCTTTGCTATGATTTTATTTTCTCTGGTGACATCTTTTAGCCTTAGGTGTGCTTCCATCTAGAGCAGTCCATTTAAGATATCCTGTAGTGGTGGTTTATGAGAGGCAAACTCTCTTAACTTTCATTTATCTGGAAATTGTTTAATCCCTCCATCATATTTAAATGATAATCGTGCTGGATACAATATTCTTGGTTCGAGGCCCTTCTGTTTCATAACGTTAAATATATCATGCCATTCTCTTCTGGCCTGTAAGGTTTCTGTTGAGAAGTCTGATGATAGTCTGATGGGTTTTCCTTTGTAGGTGATCTTTTTTCTCTCTCTAGCTGCCTTTAATACCCTGTCTTTATCTTTGATCTTTGCCATCTTAATTATTATGTGTCTTGGTGTTGTCTTCCTTGAGTCCCTTGTGTTGGGAGATCTATGAGCTTCGGTGGACTGTGAGACTACTTCCTTCCCCAGCGAGGGAAAGTTTTCAGCAATTATTTCTTCAAAGACACTTTCTATCCCTTTTCTCTCTCTTCTTCCTCTGGTACTCCTATAATGCGAATATTGTTCCGTTTGGATTGGTCACACAGTTCTCTTAATATTCTTTCATTCCTTGAAATCCTTTTATTCCTCTCTGCCTCAGCTGCTCTGTACTCCTGTTCTCTGTTTTCTATTCCATTAACAGTCTCTCGCATCTCATCCATTCTGCTGTTAAGCCCGTCGATCGCTTGTCTGATTTCTGTATTGTCTTTCCTCAGTTCCCTCACTTCCTCCCTCAGCTCTTGCACATTTCACTGCATGGTTATGACTTTTATTCTGAATTCTTTTTCAGGGATGCTGTGCATTTCCATCCCTTCAGACTCCCTCTCTGGGGTTGTGTGGTTGATTTTGGTCTGAACCATATTCCTCTGTCTTTTCATGGCTGTATAATTTGGTCACTGATAGTTGCCACGTATGTCAGCTGGGCTCTTTAAGACCGCCTCTTGGGGTGCCGAGTCCTCTCGGGTGTAGCTGCACGCTGTGCGCTTTCCTGTGTATTCTCATCTCTCTTTTAGGAATAGATGTATTTTCTGGGTTTTTGTAGATAAATATAGTGTTGGGAGGAGATTTCTGCCCCCCTGCTCACACCGCCATCTTCCCGGAAGTCTATTAGTCCGTTCTTTGGTTCTGTGAGTCTGCTGCTATTTTGTTCCTTCAGTTTTTTTTCTTTGTTCTTATACTCCACATATGAGTGAAATCATTTGATACTTGTCTTTTTTGGCTTGGCTTATTTCACTGAGCATAATACCGTGTAGCTCCATCCATGTTGTTGCAAATGGTAAGATTTGTTTTCTTCTTATGGCTGAATAATATTCCATTGTGTATATGTACCACATCTTCTTTATCCATTCATCTACTGATGGACACTTAGGTTGCTTCCATTTCTTGGCTATTGTAAATAGTGCTGCGATAAACATAGGGGTGCATCTGTCCTTTTCAAACTGGGCTGCTGCATTCTTAGGGTAAATTCCTAGGAGTGGAATTCCTGGGTCAAATGGTATTTCTATTTTGAGTTTTTTGAGGAACCTCCATACTGCTTTCCACAATGGTTGAACTAATTTGCATTCCCACCAGCAGTGTAGGAGGGTTCCCTTTTCTCCACATCCTCGCCAACATTTGTTGTTGTTTGTGTTTTGGATGTTGGCCATCCTCAATGGTGTGAGGTGATATCTCATTGTGGTTTTAATCTGCATTTCTCTGATGATTAGCGATGTGGAGCATCTTTTCATGTGCCTGTTGGCCATCTGAATTTCTTCTTTGGAGAAGTGTCTATTCATGTCCTCTGCCCATTTCTTAATTGGATTATTTGCTTTTTGTTTGTTAAGGTGCATGAGTTCTTTAAATATTTTGGATGTCAACCCTTTATCAGATACATTTCTTATGAATATATTCTCCCATACTGTAGGATGTCTTTTTGTTCTACTGATGGTGTCCTTTGCTGTACAGAAGCTTTTCAGCTTGATATAGTCCCACTTGTTCATTTTTGCTTGTTTCCCTTGCCCGGGGAGATATGTTCATGAAGAAGTTGCTCATGTTTATGTCCAAGAGATTTTTGCCTATGTTTTTTTCTAAGAGTTTTATGGTTTCATGACTTACATTCAGGTCTTTGATCCACCTTGAGTTTACCTTTGTGTATGGGGCTAGACAGTAGTCCAGTTTCATTCTCTTACATGTAGCTGTCCAGTTTTCTTTTCTTTTTATGGCTGAATAATATTCCTTTGTGTGTATGTACCACAACTTTATCCATTCATCTATTGATGGAAACTTAGGTTGCTTCTATATCTTGGCTATTGCATGTAGTACAGCGATAAACATAGGGGTGCATATGTCTTTTCGATTCAGGGTTTTGTTTTCTTCAGGTAAATTCATAGGAGTAGAAATACTGGGTCAAATGGTATTTCTATTTTTAGTTTTTTGACAAACCTCCATACTGCTTTCCACAGCAGTTGCATTCCCATTTTAAATTCCCACTAACAGTGTAGGAGGGTTCCCCTTTCTCTGCATCCTTGTCAGCACTTACTGTTTCTTGTCTTTTGGATGTTGGCCATTCTAACTGGTGTGAGGTGATATTCTACTGTCACTTTAATTTGCATTTCCCTGATGATTAGCGATGTGGGGCATCTTTTCATGTGCCTGTTGGCCATTTGTATTTCTTCTTTGGAGAACTGTCTATTCAGGTCCTCTGCCCATTTTTTAATTGGGTTAT
Organism: Smutsia gigantea; assembly: GCA_032199065.1. NCBI lineage: Eukaryota > Metazoa > Chordata > Mammalia > Pholidota > Manidae > Smutsia > Smutsia gigantea. Next base: position 176,830 of record JAVSCE010015891.1, on the reverse strand, counting down.
TTGTTTTTTGGGTGTTGAGGTGTATGAGTTTTTTATGTATTTTGGATATTAACCTTTTAACAGATTTGTCATTTATGAATATATTCTCCCATTCTCTAGGATGCCTTTTTGTTATGCTCATGGTGTCCTTTGCCGTACAGAAGGTTTTTAGTTTGATATAGTCCCACTTGTTCATTTTTTATTTTGTTTCCCTTGCTCGAGGAAATGTGCCCAGGAAAAATTGCTCATTGTTATATTCAAGAGATTTTTGCTTATGTTTTCTTCTACGTGTTTTATGGTTGCATGACTTAAATTCAGGTCTTTGATCCATTTGGGGTTTATTTTACTCTTGTGTATGGAGTTAGACAATAATCCAGTTTCATTCTTTTACATGTAGCTGTCCAGTTTTCCCAACACTGGTTGTTGAAGAGGCTGTCTTTTCTCCATTGTATATTCATGGCTTATTTATTGTTTATTAATTGATCATATATGCATGGGTTTATGTCTGGGTTCTATTCTGTTCCATTGGTTTATGGGTGCATTCTTCTGCCAGTACCAAATTGTTCTGATTACTGTGGCTTTGTAGTAGAGCTTAAAGTCAGGGAGTGTAATTCCCCCAGCTTTATTCTTCCTTCTCAGTATTGCTTTGGCTATTCAGGGTTTTTTGTGGTTCCATATGAATTTTAGAACTATTTGTTCTAGTTCATTGAAGAATGCTATTGGTATTTTGATAGGGATTGCATTGAATTTGTAAATTGCTTTGGGCAGGATGGCCATTTTGACAATATTAATTCTTCCTATCCATGGGCATGGGATGTATTTCCATTTATTGGTGTGTTCTTTAATTTCTCTCATGAGTGTCTTACAGTTTTCAGAGTACAGGCATTTCACCTTCTTGAAAAGTATTTTATTCTTTTTTTGATGAAATTATAAATGGAGTTGTTTTCCTAATTTCTCTTTCTGCTAATTTGTTAGTATAAAGTAGTGCTACAGATTTCTGTGTATTAATTTTGTATCCTGCAACTTTCTGAATTCAGTTAACTCTAATAGTTTTTTGGTGGAGTCTTTAGGGTTTTCTATGTATAATATCATGTCATTTGCACACAGGGACAGTTTAACTTCTTCCTTACCAATCTGGATGCCTTTTATTTCATTGTGTTGTCTGATGCCATGGCTAGGACCTCCAGTACTATGTTGAATAAAAGTGGTGAGAGTGGGCATCCTTGTCTTGTTCCCGAACTTAGAGGAAAAGCTGTCAGCTTTTTGCTGTTAAGTATGATGTTGACTATGGGTTTGTCGTATATGGTCTGTTTATTATGTTGAAGTATGTACCCTCAATACCCATTTTGTTTGCGAGTTTTTATCATGAATGGTTGTTGACTTTTGTCAAATGCTTTTTCAGCATCTATTGAGATGATCCTGTGGTTTTTATCCTTTTTGTAATATGGTCTGTGATATTGATTGATTTATGAATACTGTACCATCCTTGCATCCCTGGAATAAATTCCACTTCATCATGGATGATCTTTCTGATGTAATTTTGAAATCAGTTTAATAATATTTTGTTGAGGATTTTTGCATGTATGTTCATCAGGGTTATTTGTCTATTATTTTCTGTTTTTGTGGTGTTTTGTCTGGTTTTGGTATTAGAGTGATGCTGGCCTCATGGAATGAGTTTGGAGGTTTTCCATCCTCTGCTACTTTTTGGAATACTTTAAGAAGGATGGGTATTAGCTCTTCTTTAAATGCTTGGTAGAATTCAGCTGTGAAGCCATCTGGACCTGGTATTTTGTTTTTGAGGAGTCTTTTGATTACCAATTCTATTTCATTGCTGCCAGTTGGTCTGTTCAGATTTTCTGTTTCTTCCTGGGTCATTCTTGGAAGGTTGTATTTTTTAGAAAGTTGTCTGTTTATTCTAGGTTGTCCAATTTATTGGAGTATAATTTTTCATAATATTCTTTTACAATTCTTTGTATTTCTGTGTTATCCATTGTGATTATTCCTTCTTTGTTTCTGATTCTATGTGTGTATATTTTCTTCTTTTAAGTCTGGCTAGGGGTTTATCTATTTTGTTTATTTTCTCAAATAACCAGCTCCTTGTTTCATTGATTTATTCCTATTGTTTCATTGTTCTCTATTTTATTTATTTCTGCTCTGATCTTTATTATGTCTGTCCTTCTACTAACTTTGGGCTTCATTTGTTCTTCTTTTCTAGTTTCCTTAATAGTGATGTTACACTGTTTACTTGGGATTATTCTTGTTTTGTGAGGTAAGCCTGTATTGCTCTGTACTTTCCTCTTAGAACTGCCTTTGCCACATCCCACAGATTATGGGCTGTTGTGTTTTTGTTTTCATTTGTCTATATGTATTGCTTGTTTTCTGTTTTAATTTGTTCATTGATCCATTGATATTTAGAAGCAAGTTGTTTAGCCACCATGTGTTTGTAGGCTTTTTTGTTTTGTGTAATTTATTTCTAGTTTCATACCATTGTGGTCTGAGAAGCTGTGATAGAATTTAAATCTTTTTAAATTCATTGAGGCTCTTCTTGTGGCCTAGTATGGTGATCTGTTCTGGAGAATGTTCCATGTACATTTGAGAAAAATGTGTACCCTGTTGCTTTTGGGCAGAGTGTTCTGTAGTTGTGTTAAGTGCATTTGACCTAATATATTGGTCAGTGCCTCTGTTTCCCTATTTATTTTCTACCTGGTTGATGGGAGTGGTGTGTTGCAGTCTCCTAAAATGAATGTGTTGTACTCTATTTTCCCCTTTAATTCTGTTAGTATTTGTTTTACATATTTAGGTGCTCCTGTGTTGGGTGCATAGATATTTATAATGCTTATATATTCTTGTTGGATCCCTTTATCATATGTAATGTCCTTCTTTGTCTCTTGTTACTTTCTTAGTTTTGAAATCAATTTTGTCTGATATAACTACTGCTAATCCTCCTTTTCTCTCCCTATGATGTGCATGGAATATCTTTTTCCATCCCTTCACTTTTAGTCTGTGTGTGTCTTTGGGTCTGAAATGAGTCTCTTGTACGCACTATATAAAAGGGTTTTGTTTCTTTATCCATTCTGCTACTATGTCTTTTGGTGCATTCAGTCCATTTACATTTAAGGTGATTATTGATAGATATGTGCTTATTTCCATTTTATTGTTTTCTTATTTTTTATAGCTTCTCTGTATTCCTTTCTTCCATTCTTATACTTTTCTCTTGCAACTGTCAGTGGGCGGTCCCAGGTGCTGGAAATTCCACCATGTCCATTGACCTTTGGTGAGGTCTCCTGGTGGGGGAGGGGCTGCACTGGCTGGGGGCTTTGTGACACATGCCCAGGTGACATCACAACAGCAGGTAGTGGGCAAGTAGCTCAGTGTGTGCTTGGCCTCGAGAGGAGTCAGAAGCAACGGAGTCACTCTCCTAGTTTCCTATTCCAGTCTCGTATCCTGTGGCACACACTGATTGTCCGTATGGGCAATTTCTTTCCAAGCTCTGGGCCCCACCCCGCCGCCGTCCCAGGCCTCGCTGCTGTCGTCCCCTGCTTCTCCCGCCCCAGGAGCACCCTCCAACCAGGGAGCACCCCACCGTTCCCGCACCTGCCGATTGCCCTGGTCGCGGGTTAAGCCGCTGGGATCATGTGCTGCTATCAGGGGGCTTTTCCATCCAACTGAGGAGGCGATATCCTCTCCAGCAGCCCAGATGCTCCCCTCTGGGCATCCTGCCCTCGAAGAACTGGACAGACCCACTGAAGAAGCCCACGCTCTCAGCATGTAATTGCAGGATGTTTGGACACTTAAGAGCCATGAGCATCCCTTCCCTTGCAGGGCAAATACATACTCTCCTGCGTTTACGATCTGAGCAGGTAGCCAAGGCGAGGAAGCCAGTGCCAGCCATTCACCTCCTGTTTCCTTGCCCAGAAGTGGAGGTCCACAAAGAGCCTGCAGAAGGGATGCCAGAAGAGGAGGAGGATCACGTAGAGCCCACGGGGCAGGATGATGAGAACAGGGACCCCCATGGCAGTGGGGATATGTCATCTACACCTAGGCCCCTAGACATCAGTGGAGTTCTCACCTCCCTGGAGTGCAGGCCTGGGCCTCTGGACCGCCATCCTAGGCCCCCAGATGATGGCTCGAGTGAGACCACCCAGATGTCTCAGGTGAGCTCCTCCTCTGAAGACCGCATGGCCACCGCTTCCTACAGCCCTTCTGGAGATGTTCTGCCTCCTGGGAGGCTTGGTCCAGAAGCAGCGGTGCTCTCTGACCCAAGCCCATGCTGTTCGCGGCTGCCAGAGACATCCACAGATGAAGTGCCGGGTGAAGAACATCAGCTGAGCTCCGCAGACTCACCGCCATCTGAGAAGAAGATGCAGGGCACGAAGCCTGCAGTCATGCTGCCCAGGAGCTCTTTGCCAGGACCCGCCATCAGCAGGCCCCGCAAGAGGACAGCATCCATGCCTCTGGTGCTCCCGCTGCCGCAGCCACTGCCACTACCAGTGCCATGGGATCGCGGTGCGCTGTCCCCACCTCCTAAGCTTCCTTGCTTAGCTCTTGCCCCAAACCTGGACAACCTGGAGAAGAGCCCTGACCGTCAGAGGGACAGAGCCTTGGGGGGGTAAAACAGAGGTCATGGCTGCTGGCAGTGCCCCTCAGCCTGCCCCTTCCTCCTCCCCATCTGCCTCAAGAGACTGCAGGCTCCCTGCCCTTGACCACTCCTACTTCAGAGGTCCCTGCAGTGGGAATTCCACCCAAGGAGAAGAAGAGCCTTTGTCATTCATTCACAGCTACAGTCCTGCCTACTTCTAACCTCCCTGCACTTCCCAGCACCTCCGCCACCCCCTTGCAGCAGCATTCCTGTCCGATGAAGTCACCCTCACCAATGTGCACAGATTCTCCTGCTCCTTGCTTCTTGCCCACCCCTGTTCAAGTGCCTGCCCTCAATAACACTGGTCTTGCAGTCCCATCAATAACTTACACTGCAGGCCTTCCTACCACGGTCGCCCAGGCACCTGCAGGCTTGCCATCCCCACCTACTTCAGATCCTGAGGTGGACATGGACACGACTCCCCCTTCCCATGCTGTCGTCTTCACTTCTCCCCCAGACTCCATAGGCACCTATGCAAATCCTACTTATGAAGACATGGATACAACACCGCCTTCCCAGGCTGTCATTTTCCATCCTCCCCCTGTCTCTGGGACAAGTCACTTCACGGCTTCCATGGTACCTCCTGGATCTCAAAACAAACCAGGCACTGGCAGTACGGCTTCAGTCCATGTCTCCATGTCTTTACCTTCCAAAGTAGCAGGCAGAAAAAATCCAAATTCCATGCACCTCTCTAACCCAATAATGCCAGTTCCAGGCACTCCTTGGAAGGCTCTGTGTGGCCAGAGCATAGCTGCCTCAAAGGGCCAGGCAAATGCCTCAATGGCACCTCCTGCAACCCCTATGCATGGGAGGACACCGGGGGTCAGTGTCCCTGCCCTAGGCCCCACTCAGCTGCAAGCATCCAAACTAGTCAAGAAGCCGCCCAAGAAGAGTGAGGGTGGCACTTCTCTATTTCTTACGATGAGATAATACAGGCTATGTGTGGCTTAAGCATGGCTGACCCAGGAGGACAGGCAAAAACCTCCTCGTTTACGATCTGAGCAGGTAGCCAAAGCTAGGAAGCCAGTGCCAGGCACAGAAAGACAAGTATCAAATGATTTCAGTCATATGTGGAGAATAAGAACAAAGAAAAAACTGAAGGAACAAAACAGCAGCAGACTCACAGAACCCAAGAATGGACTAACAGTTACCAAAGGGAAAGGGACTGGGGAGGATGGGTGGGAAGGGAGGGACAAGGGGGAAAAAGGGGCATCACGATTAGCAGACGTAATATGGGGGGGGCACGGAGAGGGCTATACAACTTAGAGAAGACAAGTAGTGATTCTATAGCATCTCACTACGCTGATGGACAGTGACTGTAATGGGGTATGTGGTGGGGACTTGATGATGTGGGCAGTCTAGTAACCATAATGTTGCACATGTAATTGTAGATTAATGATACAAAAAAACAGTACAGGATACTTCCTTGTCTACCACCTGGAGGAATAGGAGCAGATATTACAAATGTTAAGTTTAAATAGCAAACCGTAACAGTGATGACGATTTCAATATTTTAACATACCCACACACACTTCCTCACTCTTAATTCAGAGTTTACTTAAAAAAATCTAGTTAACCTTTTTTCTTAAAGAATTGTAATGTGTTTTGCGTGTGATTACCATCATAGCAGAGCCAGAAATTATATGAGACCTGGAAGTTTTATTTTTGTTTTTTTCAGTTTCACAAGTCTGTTCCAAATTCCTTTTTAATAAAACAAACAACTAAACCTTGCTTCTGTCTCTTCCCACTCCCTCTGCTTGGTGCTCACCCAGTAAGCAACCTGTTGCATTTAACAGCTGTGGGATTTAACTGGAAAGAGTCTCCAGAAACCCTGTGAATAGGATTGTAGCGCAGTGGACACAACATAGCGAACCGGCAAAACAGGAGCTTCCTTCTCTCGGCCATTGCCAAGCCCTGCACCCCAGTATCCTCGAGTCTCTGGTCCCAGAAGGCAACTGAATTCACAGCTGGAAACAAGTTGTGCTGAGAACCTCCGTGCTTTACCCAAGGGGCAAACAGCCTCATTTGCTCACTCGGAACTTCAGTTGACCGGCGAACTAGGAATCCCTAGCTAGCCTGGGTCCAGCAACACACGTAAAAGTGTCTCTGTTTCTTTACAGAATGAAAATGACGCAGGGTGTGTGTTGATCGACAGGATATTGATCACTTTCCTTTCTTTACCTTCCCAGTTTCGATACCAGACAAGCCTAGGGCTCGCTTCACACGCCCAGGGGCCACCAACATCTCCATTTTCCCCCAAATGCATAAAAGGCTAAAAATCGCCTTCCGGCTCCACGGCGTGGCCACAGCTGCTTGGTTTACCATATAAGTCACCTCAGGGTTGTCCCTCGCCCTCTCCCCGCGCTCACGCCGCGTCCGCGAAGGGCTCGGCCGAGGTCGACCAGGGAAAGCGCCACAACCCGGTCTGGAGCCTCCAGGAGGAGCCCTGCGGCCGCCCGCGCCTGCCCTACTCGCTACCTCCGGGGATGTCCGCCTCCCGGGGGGCGCCGGCTTCCCGGGCAGCTGGAGAAACTCGGCGGCGAGCGGACACCTGCGAGGACGCCCTCTTAGCTGCAAAACTGCGCTCTCCTGGCTGGAGAGCTGCGATCCGGGGACGCGCGGCGCTTGTGCGGCTGGGGTGTGAGCCCGAGCCGGCTGGAAGCCCAGCCCGGTGTCCTCCTCGCAGCCCAGTTGGGAGCAACCAATGAAAACGCAGGGCGCCAGGGCACACGCAGCTGGGCGGGGCCGGACGCAGCAGGGCTGCGCTCGGGGAGCGGAGGGGCGCCCGGGGGCGGGAGACTAGCGTATCCCCGACCACCGCCGGCCTCTCGGGTCAGAGTCCGCGTTCCGACGGCAGGCCGCGCAGCAGCGCAGGGAGGCACCCCCGCGTCGCGGGCAGCTGCGGGACGGCCGCGGAAGGCGCGCGTCCCCGGCTTCTCCACCTCCCCGGGCCAGCTGCTCAGGCCAGCCGGCTGGCCTCGCGAGCTCACAGCGAGCCAGCCGTCATCCGGCCAAGTCGGTGGTCAGAAGCCATCCGTGGTCCTGGGGCACGCCAGACACAGCCCAGAGGCACGCGGGCTCCGCCAGGACGCCGGCCTCACCTGGTTCCGGGACACGGAGCTGAGCACCCAAGCGGCAGGTCGCCGCCCTGACAGCGCCCCTCTGCCCCGGGCTCTCCAGGGACCGCGCGGCTGCCGGGCGCCCCCTCGGCCGCCAGGTGTCAGACTCCCCCGCGGGAGCCGAGCGCGCGCTGTCGCCGCAGCCGCCGACGCCGCAGGCGCGGAGAACACGAGCTGTGGCGGCGACCGCGCGCCCCCGCCCGCTCTCCCCACCCGAGACGAGGTCGGGACTTCCCGGGGTCAGAGCAGCCCCGCCGCGACCTGTTGATTACATTTTATCATTGACTAAATTTATAAAGCAGAAGACAAGAGAATCAGTTTTTCTAAATGGCTTCTTGCAAAAGTTTATCATTAAGTTTATATAGACATGTGATTACATTGGAAGAAAAGGAATGCAAAGTGTTATTTTAAACTTTAAACAAGTCCTCAATTACTCTTTTTATTCTCAAAACCTTGAGGTCTTACATTTTCCTTAACTGAAAACACTTAACCATCCATTTCAATCCTACTCTTTCCTGTCCCTTTCTTTCACCTTTCCCTTTTTTTGTAGATTGTTCTGGAGATCCTCTCCTAGATGTTTATTCTTTTATTGCATTTATCACACTGGATTACAATTGCCTTTTTTTTCATACGTCAATCTCCTATTAAATTGCTAACTGTTGCGGTTTTAGAATAAATCTGTCTTTTTCTCCATTATCCTGATAAGATTTAGCAGTGACTGGTACATGTTTCTTTCAATAATCTATAAAATGTTGGAGGATAAATTGGCAATTCCCTATGGAAATTATTGGCACCATTGCATGTAACAATAAGGATTAAAGAGTCTTCAATATGTTTCTCTGTTGAAGCAGTACACCATAATGTTACATATATATATACTTTATCTTATGTGGGGACTGACATATGCCTTCTAAAATAAAATTACACAGCTGATTAATAAATCAAATGACGTTTCAGTGTAAATGCTTTATAGGTTTTTATATTTAATTAACTATACCTACTTTTAGTTAATTTAAACTACTATCCATATAATGAGTGTGGTAGAAAATGTAACACGTTTGAAATTACAAATAATTTTCATGATCACTGTAAAATGATTACAGAAATATGAAATAAACACTGTCTAATAATTAGAGGCTAAAAGAATATACCTTAAAAAAGCGTATTGAGGGGGGACTCTCTCATCCCCTCCTGTCCTGAGCCTGGAGCTCTGTCCTCTCACTTTCTCTCTAAATAAAAGCCTCTACCTTGCTCTCCTAAAAAAATAATAACAACAAAAAATATATATATATATATTGAGGAGACTCTACCCTCTATCCCAACTGGAAGGCAAGGGGCAATAATAATAGGACAGATCTTAGCTTTTGATGAAAATGATCCTTCATTTGATAGTGCCATCACGTTGGACTCAAGGAAAACTGCAAAATCCATGAAAACTATGGCAGCATATTTTCAGATCCAACTATTTTGTAAAGAGGTGACTTTGATCAAAAAGTTCATAAACTTTTCAAAAGATTAAAATTTCTAGATTTTCATGTAATGTCATTTCAATATTTTTATGCAATTCTCAGCTAAGCTGCAAATGCTTTGCATCCCTTTATGGCAATATAAACCAAGCATGGGAAATAAGGTCACCATGTTGTGAATCACTCAAATATCTTTCCCAGTTTTCTTTGGATTTTTTCTCATTTCACAATGAATTGTGGTGCATCCATAGAAGGGAATACTACTCAACAACAACAAAAGGAATGAACTATTGATGCATTTGTCCACCATGATGAATGTAAAGGCATTATGCTAAGTGAAAGAAGCCAAAGGCCAAAGTCTCAAAAGGTTACATAATACATGATTTCATTTATGTGGATTCTTGAAAAAGATAAAACTGCAGTGATAGAATACATCAGCGCTTGTCAGGTATTAGGCGTGGGGAGATGTCACTATAAAGTGTCAGCCCCAAGAGAGTGGGGTCTGTGCTGGTGATTGTGATGGTGGTTACAAGAATATATGTAGGTGTTAAAATTCAATTTTACGTTATAATGTTTTAAAAATAAAATTAACTTAAAAAGGAAAAAAAAATTAATGAATGTCCTCGTGAGAGCTCCTACAGCCCGTTCTGAATTTCTATTTATTGAGTGTATCAAGAAGCACTTTTATTTAAAAATGAATGCATTTAAACAACTCTTTCATTTTTCAATTTTATAAAATAAGTATATTTCATAATGCAATTATATTGAAAGCCTCTACTTGATATGATTAATGGGGAAATAATACTTTTAATTTGGCACCATGAAAATATAATCTAAGATCTTTTTTAAAATTTCAGCTGACATGCTCCCAATTTCTGTAATTCCCTCAGCTCTACAAAAGGTTTGAAGTCAGTTTATTTTAAGTATGTTAAGTATCTTTTCTGAGAGAATGTATCAGCTTTCCTCTCCACAGGAAACTTCAAGGGTTTGAGACAGGGCCACTAGAAATACAACTGTAATAGTTCTGCTCTGCTCTGTACAACCTCAAGCCAATTTAATATTCTGAAAGGCCATTACTATCAAGTCTTCTCATGTTCTAGCTTATTATCTTCTTTTAATATTGTTTAAATTAATCAACTTATTGGCTGTCAACTGGCTATGAGGAGGGGTTTTTCAATTAAACAAGGTAATGTGAGCTTAAAGGCAATTTAAGTAATTTCTTTATCCATAAAAGAAATGGCAGATGCTTGAAGTACCCTACTAGATAAAATAAAGTAAAAAATAAAATAAGTGAAATCAGTTTTTTACCTGCGGACCTGGGTCACCACTTTCACCTTTGGCCCCAGATGAACCAGGCCCTCCCCTGTAGAAAAAAAGTGAGTATATAATCATACATTTAGTAATTTCCTAGCCATTTTTATCTACCATTTTTATAGAAATGGTTAAACATATTTCAAAATCTATTTAATCAAATCAGTATGACTTTATTAAAACAATAAATTCATCAAGTCCCTTAATGAAATATATCTCTTTTCAGACTCTGATTGTATTCCAGTGTGTGAGGTATATTTGAGAGTTTGTATTTTATGCAAACCTACACAGAAGTCAATTTCATGAAATCATACTGAAATTTTCTATAATGTGTGAATCATCACAGCACTTCTGAGGATACACAAGGAATTCTTAATCATTACAGTGTGCTGTAGTATTAGAGGCAACACACTTCTACTGAATCAGGTATATACTGAATCTATTTATACATGAAGGACTTGGCAAAATGTTACTGCTTTTGCACTCAGAAACGTCTCAGACACTGAATTCTATAGCAATAAAATGTCAAGAACAGATGGTATTACTACTATTATAACTATCCTAAAATGAAGTCAGACATTTTTTCCCATATTGTTCCATTTATTTCTCACGAGAATAAGTCATTAAGACAAATGCCTCTTACAAACATGTACATAATCAAAAAGTGCAAAAAAAACCTGCCACATTAACTAGAAAAAATATAAAACCACTTTATAGATGTTTTGTGAATTTTAAAAATACTAAGCTGTTCAGCCCCCTAAAAGGCTTTAGAACATTAAAACTGAACATGCTGATAATAGTTACTTCATGCTAAACAAATATACTTGGTATGTTTAAAAAGTTTCTGATTTACTTAAGTCAATATACATGTAATTAAATAGTGTGTTGAATTGAAGTACAGAATGATTAAAATTATGCTAAGTCTGAAAGTGTTAGGTATCTAGAGCCTCCTGGTGGCTCCAAAATACAATAACCATTAATATGACTCCCAAGAAATACGGCAAGTCAAGCAACATGAATATTCTAGTCTTGAAAATTACAGGAATGATGACTTTCAAGCTTCCAGTTAAAAATATTGCAACTAAATTTCTTAAAGAGGAAAATGGGCTCTACATGAAATCAGATTATTGATCACTGAATTGAAAGCAATTATAGGACAATTTGTTTTTAATTACTTTACTGCACTATATGTATATCCTCTGTATGTAAACATTACCTACTCAACAGATTATAATCACTTTGCCCAAACACTATTCTAAAATTTGTCATGCAATAATTAAAGTAACAGAATAAGAAGAAAAACACGTTTTTACATTTCCTGCAAATTTTATAATATAGACCTCCATTTGTCTATAAAAGCAATTGGGAAAAGCAATTGAATAAGGGAATTTTTCATATGAGGAATGTACATGTTTATAAGAATACTGATGTAGACTTTCTTTTTTAATTTTCATGTATAAAATACTCATAGACTCTAAAATTAACAGATATTTAAAAGTCTGTCATAATTTGATGTTTTAGAGCAAAGGATGGGGTAAAAAGAAAATGGTAAAAATAAACGATGATTTTTGTTTCTCTCTCATATATACCTTTCACATATGAAGAAGCTAAAACTTCACACAACAAAGACTTAAGTAATAAAAGTAATTAATCTGGATATGACACTGAGAATGTGCACATGACTATCAATGCTTTCTCTTTGCCAACATTGCTAAGAATAACTGACCCTTAATGATGGCTTGGTGTAAACAGGACCTGTTGATATAACATGCTTTCATTGATTCTGCTCATCAATGTCCTAACCCTCTACAGATCCACTAGGCTTGTGTTTGTCAGGATAAGCAGGAAGATTAATTTTAAAGATAGTTTTAGAGTTATTGTACTGATATCTTAAAATTAAGTAGTACGACTGTTTCCAAACATGCATCACCATTAGAAATTAGCCTGGCGCCCTCATCTAAAATATAGTTTGTCAGTTTCAGCTCTGAACTAACATCACCAGAGTCTCAAATTCAGGGCCTGAGAACTTTTATTTTTTTATTTTATTTAATTTTTTAAATAATTTATTTTAGTATCATTAATCTACAATTACATGTGCAATATTATGGTTGTTAAACTACCCCTTCATAAGGTCACCCCAACCCACCCCATTACAGTCACTGTCCATCAGCATAGTGAGATGCTATAGAATCACTACTTGTCTTCTCTGAGTTGTACAGCCCTCCCTGTGCCCCCCCAACATTATGCCTGCTAATCGTAATGCCCCTTTTTCCCTCTTATTCCTCCCTTCCCACCCATCTTCCCCAGTCCCTTTCCCTTTGGTAACTATTAGTCCATTCCTGGGTTCTGTGAGTGGCTGCTGTTTTGTTCCTTCAGCTTTTTTTCTTTATTCTTATACTCCACATGTGAGTGAAATCATTTGATACTTGTCTTTTTCAGCTTAGCTTATTTCACTGAACATAATACCCTCAAGCTCCATCCATGTTGTTGCAAATGGTAGGATTTGTTTTCTTCTTATGGCCGAATAATATTCCATTGTGTATATGTACCATCTCTTCTTTATACATTCATCTACTGATGGACACTTAGGTTGCTTCCATTTCTTGGCTATTGTAAATAGTGCTCCGATAAACATAGGGGTGCATATGTCTTTTTCAAACTGGGCTGCTGCATTCTTAGGGTAAATTCCTAGGAGTGGAATTCCTGGGTCAAATGGCATTTCTATTTTGAGTTTTTTGAGGAACCTCCATACTGCTTTCCACAATGGTTGAACTAATTTGCAGTCCCACCAGCAGTGTAGGAGGGTTCCCTTTTCTCCACATCCTCGCCAACATTTGTTGTTGTTTGTGTTTTGGATGTTGGTCATCCTCACTGGTGTGAGGTTATATCTCATTGTGGTTTTAATCTGCATTTCTCTGATGATTAGTGATGTGGAGCATCTTTTCATGGGCCTGTTGGCCATCTGAATTTCTTCTTTAGAGAAGTGTCTATTCATGTTCTCTGCCCATTTCTTAATTGGATTATTTGCTTTTGTTTGTTAAGGTGCATGAGTTCTTTATATATTTTGGATGTCAACCCTTTATCAGATACGTCATTTATGAATATATTATCCCATACTGTAGGATGTCTTTTTGTTCTACTGATGGTGTCCTTTACTGTACAGAAGCTTTTCAGCTTGATATAGTCCCACTTGTTCATTTTTGCTTTTGTTTCCCTTGCCCGGGGAGATATGTTCATGAAGAAGTTGCTCATGTTTATGTCCAAGAGATTTTTGCCTATGGTTTTTTCTAAGAGTTTTATGGTTTCATGACTTACATTCAGGTCTTTGATCCACCTTGAGTTTACCTTTGTGTATGGGGCTAGACAGTAGTCCAGTTTCATTCTCTTACATGTAGCTGTCCAGTTTTTCCAACACCAGCTGCTGAAGAGGCTGTCATCTCCCCATTGTATATCCAAGGCTCCTTTATCAAATATTAATTGACTGTATATGTTTGGGTAAATGTTTGGATTTCCTATTCTGTTCCACTGGTCCGTGGGTCTGGTTTTGTGCCAATACCAAATTGTCTTGATTACTGTGGCTTTGTAGTAGAGCTTGAAGTCAGGGAGTGTAATTCCCCCTGTTTTATTCCTCCTTCTCAGGATTGCTTTGGCTATTCGGGGTCTTTTGTGGCTCCATATGAATTTTAGAATTTTTGTTCCAGTTCATTGAAGAAAGCTGTTGGTAGTTTGATAGGGATTGCATTGAATCTGTAGATTGCTTTAGGTAGTATAGCCATTTTGACAATATTTATTCTTCCTAGCCAAGAGCATGGGATGCATTTCCATTTGTTAGTGTCCTCTTTAATTTCTCTTAGGAGTGTCTTGTAATTTTCAGAGTACAGGTCTTTCACTTCCTTCGTTAGGTTTATTCCTAGGTATTTTATTCTTTTTCATGCAATTGTGAATGGAATTGTTTTTCTGATTTCTCTTTCTGTTAGTTCATCATTAGTGTATAGGAAAGCAACAGATTTCTGTGTGTTAATTTTGTATCCTGCAACTTTACTGAATTCAGATATTAGTTCTAGTAGTTTTGCAGTGGAGTCATCTGCAAATAATGACAAACTGACTTCTTCTTTACCAATCTGGATGTCTTGTATGTCTTTGTTTTGTGTGATTGCCATGGCTAGGACCTCCAGTACTATGTTGAATAACAGTGGAGACAGTGGGCATCCCTGTCTTGTTCCCAATCTTAGATGAAACACTTTCAGCTTCTTGCTGTTAAGTATGATGTTAGCTGTGGGTTTGTCATGTATGGCCTTTATGATGTTGAGGTACTTGCCGTCTATACCCATTTCGTTAAGAGTTTTAATCATGAATGGATGCTGAATTTTGTCAAATGCTTTTTCAGCATCTATGGAGATGATCATGTGGCTTTTGTTCTTTTTATTGATGTGGTGGATGATGTTGATGGATTTTCAAATGTTGTACCATCCTTGCATCCCTGGGATGAATCCCACTTGATCATGGTGTATGATCCTCTTAATGTATTTTTGAATTTGGTTTGCTAATATTTTGTTGAGTATCTTTGCATCTACGTTCATCAGGGATATTGGTCTGTAATTTTCTTTTTTGGTGAGGTCTTTGCCCGGTTTTGGTATTACAGTGATGCTCACTTCATAGAATGAGTTTGGAAGTATTCCCTCCTCTTCTATTTTTTGGAAAACTTTAAGGAGAATGGGTGTTATTTCTTCTCTATATGTCTGGTAGAATTCAGAGGTGAATCTATCAGGTCCGGGGGTTTTGTTCTTGGGTAGTTTTTTGATTACCGATTCAATTTCGTTGCTGGTGATTGGTCTGTTTAGTTTTTCTGTTTCTTGCTTGGTCAGTCTTGGGAGGTTGTATTTTTCTAAGAAGCTGTCTATTTCTTCTATGTTTTCCAGCTTGTGAGCATATAGATTCTCATAATATTCTCTTATAATTCTTTGTATTTCCGTGGGGTCCGTCATTAATTCTTCCTTTCTCATTTCTGATTCTGTTTATTTGTGTAGACTCTCTTTTTCTCTTAATGAGTCTGGCTAGGGGTTTATCTATTTGTTTATTTTTTCAAAGAGACAGCTCTTGGTTTCATTGATTTTTTTTCTATTGTTTTATTTTTCTCAATTTTATTTAATTATTCTCTGATCTTTATTGTGTCCCTCCTTCTGGTGACTTTGGCCTCATTTGTTCTTCTTTTTCCAATTTCAGTAATTGTGTCTTTAGACTATTCATTTGGGAATGTTCTTCCTTCTTTAAATAGGCCTGGATTGCAATATACTTTCCTCTTAGAACTGCCTGTGCTGCGTCCCACAGAAATTGTGGCTTTGTGTTGTTGTTGTCATTAGTCTACATATATTCTTTTATTTCTGTTTTGATTTGGTCGTTAACCCATTGATTAATTAGGAGAATGTTGTTAAGTCTCCATGTAGTTGTGTGCCTTTTTGATTTCTTTCTAAAATTTATTTCTAGTTTTATACCTTTGTGATCTGAGAAGTTGGTCGGTAGGATTTCAATATTTTTGAATTTACTGAGGTTGTTTTTGTGGCCTAGTATGTGGTCTATTCTGGAAAATGTTCCATGTGCACTTGAGAAGAATGTGTATCCTGTTGCTTTTGGGTGCAGAGTTCTGTAGATATCTGTTAGATCCATCTGTTCTAGTGTGTTGTTCAGTGCCTCTGTGTCTTTACTTATTTTCTGTCTGGTTGATCTGTCCTTTGGAGTGAGTGGTGTGTTCAAGTCTCCTATAATGAATGCATTGCTATTTCCTCCTTTAATTCTGTTCGTATTTGTTTCACATATGCTGGCACTCCTGTGTTGGGTGCATATATATTTATAATGGTTATATCTTCTTGTTGGACTGACCCCTTTATTATTATGTAATGTTGTTCTTTATCTCTTGATACTTTCTTCGTTTTGAAGTGTGTTTTGTCTGATAGAAGTACTGCAAAACCTGCTTTTTTCTCCTTGTTGTTTGCATGAAATATCTTTTTCCATCCCTTCACTTTTAGTCTGTGTATATCTTTGGGTTTGAGGTGAGTCTTTTGTAAGCAGCAAAGAGATGGATCTTGCTTTTTTATTCATTCTGTTACTCTGTGTCTTTTGATTGGTGCATTCAGTCCATTTACATTTAGGGTGATTATCGATAGATATGTACTTATTGCCATTGGTGGCTTTAGATTCGTGGTTACCAAAGGTTCAAGGCTTCCTTCTTTACTATCTAACAATATAACTTACCTTTCTTGTTAAGTTATTGTAAACACCATCTGCTGTTTCTTAATTTCTCTCCCTTCTTATTCTTCCTCCTCCATTCTTTATATACTAGGTGTTTTATTCTTTGCCTTTAGTTAGTATTTGGATGGTCTGCTTTCTTTACTCTGATTTTATTTTCTCTGGTGACATCTTTTTAGCCTTAGGGGTGCTTCCCTCTAGAGCAGTCCGTTTAAGATATCCTGCATTGGTGGTTTATGAGAGGCAAACTCTCTCAACTTTCGTTTGTCTGGAAATTGTTTCACCCCTCCATCATATTTAAATGATAATCGTGCTGGATTTAAATATTCTTGGTTCAAGGCCCTTCTGTTTCATAACGTTAAATATGTCATGCCATTCTCTTCTGGCCTGTAAGGTTTCTGTTGAGAAGTCTGATGATAGTCTGATGGGTTTTCCTTTGTAGGTGATCTTTTTTCTCTAGCTGCCTTTAATACTCTGTCTTTATCTTTGATCTTTGCCATCTTAATTATTATGTGTCTTGGTGTTGTCTTTATTGGGTCCCTTGTGTTGGGAGATCTATGGGCTTCCGTGGACTGCGAGACTATTTCCTTCCCCAGTGAGGGAAAGTTTTCAGCAATTATTTCTTCAAAGACACATTCTATCCCTTTTTCTCTCTCTTCTTCCTCTGGTACTCCTATAATGCGAATATTGTTCTGTTTGGATTGGTCACACAGTTCTCTTAATATTCTTTCATTCCTAGAGATCCTTTCATCTCTTTCTGCCTCAGCTTCTCTGTATTCCTGTTCTCTGATTTCTATTCCATTAACAGTCTCTTGCATCTCCTCCAGTCTGCTGTTAAGCCCATCAATTGTTTGTCTCATTTCTGCATTGTCTTTCCTCAGTTCCCTCACTTCCTCCCTCAGCTCTTGCACATTTCTCTGTAGATCCATCAGCATGGTTATGACTTTTATTCTGAATTCTTTTTCAGGAAGACTGTGCATTTCCATCCCTTCAGGCTCCCTCTCTGGGGTTGTCTGGTTGATTTTAGTCTGGACCATATTCCTCTGTCTTTTCATGGCTATAGAAGTGGTCACTGGTAGTTGCCACATATGTCAGCTGGGCTTTTTAAGACTTTAAAAGAGAAAAAAGAAAAAAAAAGAAAGAAAAGAAAAAGCAAAAAACAAAACAAAACAAAACAAAAAACGCCCACTGAAAGTAGATTCTGTGGGCATGCTGTAGGTGGCGCTGTTGCCCCATTATTCTGCAGCTGTGGCCGCACTGCTCCGCAGGGCCCTTTATAGCTCTGGCCAGGGTGGGAACGAATGGGAGGCTGTTGATCTCTGTGGGAAGTCTAAGTGCGGCCACCCTTTCCCAGTAGCCAGCTAAGAGGTCCAAAACTCCCCAGGACTCCCATCCTGCTGGGCTGTGTGTGCTGGGCCGATCTGGCTCCTCCACTGGGCTCCTGTCTCTTTAAGACCGCTGAAGAAAGCATGCGCTTTTCTTTTCTTTTCATTTCCTTCCCTGGAGCTGGCTGCAAGCACCCTGGCGCGTTCCCTGCTCAGATCCTGCCCCTCTGTCTCTCCAATCTCCGCTACACTGCGCAATGTGTGTCAGTGCTCCCCGCGCAGATCACCGGGGCTGGTTATTTCGCAGGGTGTACCTCCACTCCCTCCCGGCTCTGAATCCCCTCCTCTCAGCGGTGCGCTGGGGTGGGTGAGTGCTCAGGTCCCCCCGGGTCACGGCTCCGTATCTTACCCGCCTTTTGGGGTGCCGAGTCCTCTCAGGTGTAGCTGCACGCTGTGCGCTTTCCTGTGTATTCTGGTCTCTCTTTTAGGAATAGTTATATTTGCTGTATTTTCGTAGATAAATATAGTGTTGTGAGGAGATTTATGCCACCCTGCTCACGCCGCCATCTTCCCAGAAGTGATGTTGGTTTTCCTTTTGCACAAAGGCCTCCAAGGCTTTGGAGCTAGAATAAACCCCTCCCCCACTTCCATTTCCCCCAAAGGCCCTCAGGGCTCCTAGGTCTGGCTCTCCTGGCCTCTGTGCCTGGGCCTGCTGGCGCTCCCTTCACTCCTCCAGTCACACCTTGGCTGCTCAGACCCACACACACCTCCTAGTCTTCCTGGTGGGGCCTCTGGCCACAACTCTCTCTGCAAGTTAACCCTGTGGCAGAACCCCTCCTTCTCCATCAGGGAAGCTCCTACATGGCATTTTTGCATTCCTGAAGCACATCCTAGGCACAGTCTCTCAGGGGTTGTCCTGCAAGTCCCAGGGCCACTGGGGAGCCTCTGAGGACAGGGTAAGGCTCCAGGCTTCCACCAGCTTCACAGAGCAGCTCTGCCTTCACCTGTGTCATACATCCAGTTTCTGGAAAGAGTTCATCTGAGAAAAAGGTGTTCCCAGAAATCTCAAACTCCTGTCCTGCCCCACTGAGGATCTGGAATTTTCCTCCCCTAAGAGGCTTTTGAGCTCCTTTTGTGGGGAATAGACAAGGGCCTGTGTCTGCATTTGTTCTTTAGAGGTTTTTTAAGACCAAAGTCATAAGAAAGGAAAGTCAGGAGCATCCATTAGGCAGCGACAATGCTTCTTCTGGGCTCCCACAGTGGGGTCAGCTGCTCAAGGGCAAGTGCCTCAGCGATAACCGGAAACCGGGCTCGTGGCGGTGACAGAGATGATGTCAGGGTCTGAATTCATATTTACTGCTCTCTAGTTAAAGCCTAGTTTTATTAATGAGTAAGACCAAAACTCAGTTTGAAGAAGAAAGAAAAGTGAAGGAAAAAAAACCCAAAGCTGGTGACACTACAAGAAAATACACACACTTTTTGTTGCAGGTACCTCTAGAGCAGGCGTAACATTATGGAGAATATACTGGCAGTATGGTGCGAGAGGCCTAACAGTGCTTGTATCTTTTGACCGAATAATCCTACTCCTTGAAATAACTCCTAAGAAATGAGTTTATTAGAAAAGTTAAGTCTGGTCTCAGGCACATGTTTGATAATAGATTCTTCTTCTGAATCTGGGAGCAAAAGATATAAATGGAAATGTGCAAATTCATTTGAAGAAATAAGCTTCTTCCAGACTTTGGGCTTAAGAAAGAGTTTGTTATGCGTGGCCATATAGACAAGGGACATTTTATAAGGGCATAATGTCTCCCACTAAGGAACAGGGACCACTGGTGCCCCAAGTGACAGCTATTCAGTACCCGGAATGACTGGGTGGGTCCCCATTCACTCTGCAACCTTAAGAAAGGGGTCCCTAAAGCAAGGTTTGCATTGGGAGAAAACCACGCAGGGACCCCCGGTTTCCCTAGGAAAGAGGGATGCCCTGAGGGTGGTACAGATGGGTGGCAAGGACCTTTCTAGACAGAGTCCCCGAGGCTCTTGAGAAAGAAAGTGTGATGCTTAGTGTCATGCTCAGACTCACTTAGGCTAAAGAAAATGAGATGGGAGGCTTTACTGCAGGGGACTGTGTGGTCCCAGCCAGATACTGGCGGCTACCTCTAGAGTCACCGCCTATGTTCCCCCAGGAAACAACAGCTTTTCCGCCTTCCTTGCCTTCTGGTCTGAGCCAAGTCGCCCTAGAGGACAGCCAGTTTGCAGGCAGCTTAGGGGTTTGTCTTATGTAAAGTTTATTTTTGCTTGGTGGGTTTGCTGAAAACGTAAACCAGGGTTGATTTTTGAGGTGCTCTCATTTGTTTATTTATTTTAATTTCATTTCCTGCAAGGAATTGGGTGGGTAGGAGATGTCTTTAAATGTGCAGTGACAAGAGCCCGTGCAGACTTTCTCTGCGAACCCTTTTCTTACTTGAGACAAACGTGGCCCAGAGAGGTCTGGTAAAAGAGTGCCTTGCAGAAGTTGGGAGGCCAATCTGGGTCCTTAAATCCAGGGGTAATTGTGTTCCCCCTTTGGACCTGATTTTCTTCAGATAAGAGTGATTACATCAGCCTTTGGTAGTAAGTCACGTGTCCCAGCCCTCCAGGTGAGCTTTAGCATTGCCCTGGCCTTCCCAGCACGGAACGTCTCACCAGGGGGATTGTTTGGTTTCCCCTGGTAGTAATGGCTTGAGAAGTTCAGGGAAGGGATGACAACCTAGGAAGCTGGGAACTCCATACTTACTTATGGGAAACTGGGGTCCAGATAGGGCCTTTGTCACTATCATCTCAGCCAAGGATGGTGGTTTGGGGACAGGCCAGCATAAGCCTGGGCATCCTTGGCCCCATGTTGCCATCCCCATCTGTGCTCAGCACATCTCTCCTCTTACAGCAAAGGCACGTGACGGGAGGCATGGACAAGCTAACTAGAATCCTGGACTACCTGCACCAGGAGGTAAGGATTGCAGCTTCCCCAGCTCCGGGGACCACACACCAGAGCTTTCTGTGGGCACCTTTGGCAGCTACGAGGGAGCTGCCCTTCCAAGGGCTGGTGGGCAGTTCTGGTTCACTCTCAAATAGCCTCCACTAGGATGGGGAAAACGGACTCACTTCAGGGAGACCAGACCCTGGGGGGAAGTCTGGAGGAGCCAGTCTTCTCACCTTTTGATGAAAACGCAAGTCAGAAGCTGTTTACTCTTGCAAAGGATGCTTTTGAGAAAGACTTTGGGGAGGAAGAAGGCACAGGACACAGTTCCTCAGTGGGGCCTTGGGGACACTGCTCTTCCCTGGGGCTCTCAGAGTCTGGGGCAGTATGGAGGGGTCTTGAGAACCGTCGAGGCGTCCCTTTCTAGAGCGACCAGGTGAGACCTGCATGCTCAGAATCCAGGAGAGCTCCGTGGCTCTCAGCTCCCCCTTGGCTTCCTGGGGGGTCGGTGGAGGGGCATCTTTCCTATCAGAGAGCCTACATCCTGCTTGGTCTACAGTCTTGCTACCCTGTTACGCTGTAGTAGTGAGGTGGCCTGCCATCCATGAGGGACAGTAAAGGACACGTTTCTGGAACAGCACAGCTGGCAGGGCCGGTAGCTTTGGACCGACCCCAACCAAACATCTCCCAAAGGGGCCTGCATGTTTAACCAAGGACAGCCCCATCATGTTCACCCAGATGCCAAACTGGGCTCAAATCAAGGGTTCCAGAGAAGCCCCTGGGCAGCAAGGCCAACCTTGCAAATGCTCATCTTCTCCCCTGTATCCTCCTAGGTCCCCAAAGCATTTGTGAACCTGGTGGATCTCTCTGCGGTTCTGAGGGTCTCTCACGGGCATCTGAGGACTCGGCTCAGGTAAGGGGAAGCGGAATGGAACCAGCACTCGCTGAGCAACTGCCGCGAGGGCTGCTCCATGAGGACCATCCGAAGGACGGGGGCTGAGTGAGGGTCACTGACGGGTGCGAGGTCACACAGCCAGCGGGGCATTCAGGCGGGGAGGGCCCCTTCGCCCAGTGCTCCCTGGGACTGAGTTCTAGGAGGACGGAATATCCATCCGGTCAGTGCGGGGCCAGATGCCCCACCCCACCAGGATGATTTGAGAGTTTAAAAAACAGCTTTGGCAAAAAATGTCTGTAAGCCGAGAAGTGTCACCTCTGGAAACTGGAAAGAAAAAAATTTAGCATAAATGGATTTTGTCTTCACAGAACTTGATTCCCGTATATTTATGAAATGTTTCATGAAATTTAAACTCTTTCAACCAAATTCCTTAGATTTCTGGCTTTGCATCCAGAAAAGTAGTTCACATGAAGGAAGTCAGGGCAGGGACAGGTGGAGCTGGTGGCAACTGAAGGAGAAGGCAGGGCAGAGAGGAAGGGCTTTTGAAGAGGAAAGAATGTGAAGGAGCATGGAGCTGGGGAAGGAAGGATTGGAGGTGGGGCCCTGGTGTGGGGAGCAGTGAGGGGAGGTGGCATATAGCAGGTGGAGAGAGGAGAGCTTGTCCTCACACCCCTTGCGCACCCCGAGGAAGGGACAGCCTCTGCTTCCCTCCTGCGCCCTCCAGGACATCCCACTTCTCCTTCCCCACTCCCTAAGCACCTCCCAGGCCCTCACCATCTTCCCCCAAGGGGCAGCCTGAAAGGCCCCTACACAGTCACGCACTCACTTCCAGCTTGTTTTCACCTACAGCCCCACAGCAGAGGCCTGCAGGCACTCAGGGGAGACCTCGAGGCTGTCCCAGGTTGTGACACAGTGGTCCTATCAGGTGAGCCCACTCTGGGAGGCTGGCTCTCAGCTCACAGGGGCAAGCGGTCATGGAGATCAGAGACGGTAGGAACAATTAGGAAGCAAGTTCGTGATGTGGACTTCTCCAGCTGAATTCAGGACAAAGAGGAACAGAAGAGCTACTGTCAGTTCTCTTCGCAGCGATGATCTGGCGTTTCTGTTCCCAGAGTGGGGACTGGAACACTGGTGGGGGAGGAGGGAGGGACATGGCGCCACCTACGGTAAAGGATCATGAGGGACCTCACAGATTCTTCCTGAGTCGCTTCTGGACGTCATCGCTGCGGTGCCACTGCATCTGTGGCAAGCGAGCTTGCTTTGCCCTGGCTGGGCTCATACCCCGACTCCAGGCCAAGGGCTCCCGGAGCCCCAGGGGAGGGTGCCTGGCTCCATGGAAGCCGTTAACCCTATGAGCAAACAGCAGTTCCTACTGACATGTGTTAGCCTGATTTTATTTAAGAAGAAAGTTGTACGTGAAGTTGTATGGCATTTCTCTCAGTCTGGAAATGACATTTTTTTGAGTGGTTAATATCACTGTATAGAACTTAGCCTTTGAAGAGCGCTTGGGGGCCCTGGCCATTGCCGCGCAGGCGTGTACTCCTTGAGCTCCCAGAGAATGTATTTCAACTCTATCTCTGGTACCACCTGACACTGGAGCTTCAGAGTAACTAAAACACCTGATTTAGTTCATCAGGACCCCAAAGTGTGAGACAAAAAGGGGCTTCTGAATAGCATTTAATTGAGATCAACACACAGTGGGTGACCCTTCCCCGGCGGCTGCTGAGAGCTCCCTAGTGGGGGCACGGGGCAGGCTGTGCCTTGTCCCTGCCCCTGGGTACACATCTCTCTGCCCCCTTCAGAAAAGCTGGGAACGTCTCCTGGCCTCCAGCAAGTACAGGGAGCAGGAGTCCTTCACCGTGGTTTTCCAGCCATTCTTCTACGAGCCGGCCCTGTCACCATTCTTGGTGAGTGACCATGGCCGTGAGCAGGGTCCTTCCTCTCCCGTCTCCCACCCGTGCCACTGCCCCAGCCCAGATGGGTCTTCGTGGGGTCCAGGCTGTGCAGTCACAGGCGGAAAGTGCTGGAATATTCTCTTCACCTTTCTTGACAATTTCCCCACAGGGTTGGACAGCCTATGAGGCAGGTTCTTAGAGGCAGAGCAGCCCAGAGGTAAAGAGCATGGACTCAAGCTCTGCAGTGGGTCAGCTGGGTGACCTTGGGCAAGTTGTTTGTGCCTCAGTTCCTCACCTGTGAAATCAGGGCATCATTAACATTCCCTCCCCACAGGGCTGCTGTCCGGACCTTGTGAGGAACTTGGAGCAGCCCTGGTGCTTGGGAAGCCCTCAGCATAGGGTTTCCAGGGCGCCACACCACACTCTTGCCCTTGCACGCTCTCTACATCAGTCCCTGGAAGGGAGGGTAGTTTGAGTGTCCCCCACCCAGTCACTGGGCAAATCTCCTTGCCCCAGCAGGGCCACCCAGACCGCCACACTGTGATGGGTCCACATGTGCTCAGCAAGGTCCCTTTGACACCTCTGAGGCTTCAGCCCCTTGTGTCTGGGACAGTCCCTCCCTTGGGGCTCCTGGCTCCTGTCTGTTGGCGTCATTGCGCCCCTTTAGGACTTCAGTGACCTTTAGTGGTCCAAGAGGAGGAGAATATTACCTCCCATGCCCCCCTCCTACTCAGACCACAAATGAATCCCTTCCATGTCACCTGCCTCTGCTGCTGACCCACTCAGTATGGACACCCCCATGATAACGAGGGCAGCCAGATGTTTACTGTGCTCCTGTGGGCCCTCACCTCTGAGCCCTGACCCCAGACAGTGAGCTCCCGATGGGGGCGTGGCTGGGAGAGAGCCTGGACAGGGCAGGACCACCCCGTCTGCAGGGAGGGCATCAAAGTGCACGGCAGACCCTCCTCCTTGGAGGCACACAGGGGTTCTTATCTGGTTCTCTTCCAGGGCGGGCGGCCACTCGAGGATCCTACCGCACTCGCCTTGAGCCTCTGGAACAGCATGGTGAGTGGCCCAGGGTCCGGGAGGCTGCTGTACCAGCCTGGACATTTGGCCAGCAGAAGGAAGGGCAGGGCCTCCACTACCACACCCTCTCCTCAGACAGAGGGGCTGTAGGATGCCAGCAGGGTCCCAGGATGATGACTCTGGGCCACCGGGGATCCTGCCCACATTCAGTGGCAGCCCTGCTCTGACCACCTGCGAGTCTGGCCTCCTCGTCCCAGGGCTCTCTGGGCAGCCCGGGTCCTGCACCCCTCACCCGCCCACCCCCCTCCCCCCGGAGGCAGGGAAGTTTCCTCGGAAATGGTGTTTTCACCCAGAGCAGCCACTAGGGCCTGGCTCCCTGAGCACTCATATGCCCTTGGGGGGTGGCTCCAGAGGCCCGGGGTGGTGCCTGGGGACGAGCATGGACTTCAGAGTGACGGGAGACCTGGGATAAAATCCTAATTCCACCTCCCACAAGCTGTGTGAATTTAGGGTCTCAGCTGCCTTTCTGCAAAACCCAGAGCACAAGCCCTGACCCAGTCCATGTCAAGGGTGAGGCTCTCTCCTGGCCTGCAGTGACTGCTAGCAGCCTTGGCCCCTCTCACTGTAACTGACAGGCTTTCCGGGTCCCTCAGAGGTCCCCCGGGGCTATGCGGGCTGAGTCAGAGGATGCAGTGGTGTGTCAAAACTTGGAACCTGTCCAGGGCACCAGACAGAAACCTGATTTTGCCATGCATTTTTTTTCCCCATCCTGGCTGTCCTATTTTTAGAATTCCAGTGATAGAAACTTGGTTTCCCTCTTCCTGGATTACTAAATTTTATCTCCACCTCCTCTACTACCGTGCTCTGCTGAGTACCATGAGCAGCTGCACTCAGCATGCATCAGCCAGTAAGACAGCAGGGAGGGGTCCATGTCAATGGGATCGCTGTCCTTTGGAGAAGATATTTGACTTCTCTGAACAAGGACCCTGACCCTGGGGCAGGATATTTCCCCGTGAAAACCACTTTGCTGCTGATCTCCAGGGAAGGGCAGAGTCCTGGAATCTGGCCCTTCCTGCAGGCGCCGCCCTCACTCTGCCCTTTCTCTGGGGGAGAGGGACAGATATCCCAGCTCAGCCAAACCTTTCTCCTCCTCCTCATCACCTTTCTCCCATGCAATAAAAGGGCACCTACAATGTGCCCTGCCCTATGCTGGGCCCAAGGAAGACACAGGAGACACCAAATGGCCTTTTCCCTCACCGAGCTCAGAGTGTAGCTGGAAGGGTCAGGCAACCCAAAGGAATAAGAGGAAATTTGCACGCAGCTGGCAGTGATGGAAGGACCGGGAGGGCCCCAGCAGAATGGGATTGGCACTGGCTCGGTGGATGTGTCAGAGGAGGTGAGGGTGGCATTCCCAGGTAAGAGGACCTCAGTGAGCAAAGGGCATGGCGAAAAGGAGGAGCCGAATGCATTAGCAAGGGGCGGTGGAGGCTGGGCTGATAGGAGAGGAAGTGCGGGGATAAGGAGACCCCAAGAACAGGGGAGGCACCCTGTGGGCCAGAGGCTGGAGACAGCAGATCCTGGGGAAAGGCCTCCCTTCCTCCATCCTGCTGCTTGTCGATTATCACCGTGGCACTGCCAGCAGTGAGACGGCCTTTGCTGAACCCGAGTGTCACTGTGCGGACAGGCATGCAGCACGCAGTGTGTTACAGCCGCCTTGAGGGTGAGGATGGGAGGAGCAGGGGCACAGAGGGGACAGACGGGACACAGGAGGGGTCACGAGAGCTCAGAGGAGCAGGAGACTGCTTTTCTGAGCAGGCGGTTACCCCACTCTCTCCAGACCTGTCCAAACAACCACCAGTCATTTCCCAGCGAGGGTCCTCGAGGTTCCTGCAGCAGGGCTGCGAGGAGGAAGGGGATCCAGCCATCTGTCCCCAGCTTCCTCACAGGGGAAGTGCTAGGCCATCCCATGGCTCCCAGAGTGGGCACACATGGGCGGCTCCAGCAGGCACCAGTTAGTCCGTGAGAAAAATAGGAACCTAACAGGTTAGGGCAAAGGGCACTGAGTAAGGAGCCAGGAACAAGGTCTGCTTCCAGCTGTGCCTCTGGTTGTTTCTCGAGGTGAGTTACGTGGCTTTTCTGGGCTTCCATTTTCCCTACTTGCCAAAGGGGCATGATGACCTTAGGGAAGGTCAGAGGGCCATGGGAAAGCACGGGAGGGGTGCAGCCTCTCGGGGACACAGCAAGGCCAGGAGTCTCTCTGCCACCACCTCCCTGAGTCCCTGCTGTGATGGGCCTAACTGAGGCCACAGAGGTAAAAGCCATGCCCAGATTCACAGACACACAGAGCCCTGAATGAGGGCCACCGTCACGCGTGGGAGCCAACAGGGGCCAGCAGAGTCACTGTGACCACAGGGGCCTAAGTCACACCACTTGCATCCTGCACCCCGCCCAGTACACAATAGTGGGCAGCTGTGCAGGGCCACTGCAGCATCTGCTGTCCCCGACCAAACCCTGGGATACGTGTGAGTGCTGAGGGCCACGGGAAGAAAACCCTGGCCTGCCCACAGCGGTTGTGAGCGACCCTGCTTGTGAAACACCCAGAACCATCCCAGCAGAATAAGCCCCCTGCCCAAAGTTGAGCTCCTGGTGCAGAGTTGAGAAGGGTTCTGTTTGGGGCATAATTCATTTCCCAGGCCCTCTCTGCCTCCTCCTCAATAACTTCTGACAATTCTTACACAACAGTAGTTTTGAAGAGACCTGCCTTTGGAGATCTCAATGCCCAGATTGGTCCAGCAGTCGGTGACCCCCACCTTATGCCAGGCCCTGAGCAAGGTGCTGGGGCTGCAGGCAGGTGGGACTGCTCAGCAAGCGCTCACGGGCAAGTGGGAATTTTCCTTGGAGAGCCTAAGGCCAGACCCCCACAATTTCAGGGCAGCCAGGGGCTGTGCAGAGGAGATGCGAGCAAAGGACCAGGAAGTGGGGAGAGCACACACAGAGCAGTCTGGGGCCTGCAGGGCCGCGCTTGTGTGCAGCACAGAGTAGCAGGGAGAGGGGCCCACGAGGGATCATTTGAGGAAGGCGTGTGTGTGTTCTCCTCCTACTCTGAGGACAGAGCAGGTGTTAAGGGGATCAGTGGAAGCAGGAAGGAAGTAGCTGACTAATAGGGACATTTAGGACAAGGTTCCTAATGGAAATTTACTGAGAGAACCTATGAATTTTCCTTTTATGTGGTCCTTGAAAAAGCAGGCTCTGCTATATCCATTCTACCAGAATCATTAAGATGTGGGTCTCTCAGTGTTTCTCTCCAGACTTTATTACTGAGCACATTCTTGGAATATCAGAGAAGAGAAGGCAGCCATATTGACGGTGGGCTGCTGACCCGGGCCCCCTGAATGCCCCCTTTCAGAGCAGCCCTGAACAATCTGGGTGGGCGCTCCCATTTCTAGGAGCATCCACGTCAGAATAAAACTGAAAGAAGGTGGGGACCCAGTTGCTCCTCCAGCCTTTGACCTAAAAGATGACACTCCTTGTCCAAAAGGTTAATTGTGTCTTATTATCTGAGTCTGTCCACTTGAGAGAAGAGCTGATCCTAAGAAAGGTTAAAGTTCTTTCCCCGCTGCTTCTGCTTGGCGCACGTGCAGGGATAAGATACTGCCGAAGATACACATGGTGTGGGGGTCACGGGGAAAACAGTGTGGCACAGAGAAGGCCAACAGTGACTCTGGGGCATCTTACTACACTGATGGACAGTGAGTGCATTGGGGTATGGGTGGGGACTTGATAATATGGGTAAATGTAGTCACCACATTGTTTTTTCATGTGAAACCTTCATAAGAGTGTATATCAATAATACCTTAATTAAAAAAAAAAGATACTGCTGAAGAATCTAAGATCCTCCCGGAGGATGGCAGGGCCCGTGACTGAGCACACAGGGCATGCCATCTCGTGGCCTCCTGCTCTTGTATCCCCTGTCAAGGTCCTTGCAAGGGGAGGTGAAGGGGAGCCCAGCACCTGTAGGCAGCAGGGTGACAGCGAACATGAGGTCCCCAACAGAATATAGCACGTGTAAAGGAAACCTGCCACCTCTCAAAGCCACTGCATTTTTTAAGTGTTGACCTATGTATAAGTGAACATTTAAAAAATCAACTTAAAAGAAAATCCCTTCCCCATCTCATTCCTTAGCTACCTTCACTTTCCTCTCGTGCAGTGGACTTCACCTGGAGCATACGTCAGAATCCCCTGCAGGACTTGTTAAAATGCGGAGCGCTGGCCCCCACTCCCCAGTTTCTGACTCAGTAGGTGGAGGACGGGCCTGGAAATGAGCATTTCTCGTGTGTCCCCAGGCGATGCTGATGCTGCTGGCCCAGGGTCCCACTCTGAGAAACACTGGGCTAATGGCTCTTTCTCGGTGGTACCCCAGGGTGCTTCTGCCTGTGCAAGACTTTCCTAAAGATCGCCTTCTTTTCTAGATGGAGCCAGCAGGACAGAAAGGTGAACCATTTAGTGCAAAAGAGAGCAGGCTGGTGAAATGTCCCTCTCAGGTAGGCAAGGACTGGGCAGGGAAGGGAATCTCTTGCTGAGTTGGGAGAGAGCTGGGGTGGCAAAGAAGTGGGCTTTGCTGTGAAGTCCTACCTGGCTGAGACGTTAGCCCCATTCGAGTCTTGATGCTGTTCTTCTGAGCCTGGGCTCAGCTTTGCATACTTAGCACACCTGAGGTTCACATCTGTGGACCTGGAGAGTCATTGTAGCACAGTCGAGGCCCTCTCTACACCTGTGGAGGTCAAAGGACCAAAGCCACAACTTTCCTGGCCCCAAATGCCCAAATGTGAGGATAAGTGTCTTAAATATGTACCTAATATGTAGTAGGTATAGAATTAAGGTTGTTGAATAAATGAATGAGAAAACAACTGAATATAAATGAGTATAATTCCTTTTATTATGTGATGCTAGTCAGATTTTTGGCTTTCTTGGTGAATTGTTAAGTTTTTGTCGCTAGGCTGTAAGAATGGTACAGTTTACCCAGTTTCCCTCTTTGCCTTGGCTGCCAGGAAGCTTTAAAAATTAAGTTCTCTTTTCATGGAAATGTATGTACTTTGTCTGTTAGCATGAAGCTTGAGTGGAGAGCAAAAGATGCCGACTAGTGCAAATGGGAAATTTCAAAGTGCTAATGAGTTCCTTTGGGGAACTAGTGGGCATATGGAGAAGGAAAGCCAGAGAATGGTTTTGCATCATTTAAAGGATGGTATGATACTTCAAATTTGCCAAAGGCATTGCAGGATGATAAACCCTGATGATTAAAGGACACAGATTTCTGGGTCATGGTTATAATGCATTGCCTTTCTCTCCAGGAGAAACCCTATCTGTTCACCTACAAGAACAGCAATTACCTGCTCAGGTTGCCAAAACCCCACGAGAAGCTTGAGGTATGCATGGAGAGGTATTGATAAACAGGCTCGTGAACCCAGGGTGGACCCCTTGCTGAGTCTTTGGAATCTTCCACATGGTTCTTTATGTCCTGGCACCCCCTGGGCGGGCCTGGGAAGGGTGAAGGATCAAGGGTGTGGCTGTCCCTTTGGCCTCTGTCTCTAGAATGGCCTTGGCAACCAGCACCCTGTGGCTTCACTGGGTGTTTTGATGTTCTCGGCACTGCCTGCCCCCTATATTTTTGATGAAAGACAAGATTCTTCAGGACTTCCCCAAATTTTGACAAGTCCTTTTAAACTCATCTGAGCCCTTAATCTGAAAAGAAAGTTAAGGAAAGGCAGAGCAATGTGGTGAAGTCTGAAACCTGACAGCGGGGAGACTGGAGAGCCTCAGAAGTTGGCCCACACCTGTAGGGGCCACCTCACACTATGCTTATCTCAGGAGTGTTTCTCTGATACTTGCTGTCAGGATTAGATAGTGCCCTGCCCTCTGAGGAACCAAGGAACACTTAATAGTTGATGCCCTTGTTCTCAGAGGACTGGAGCACCAGTATGGGTTGAGACCAACCTGGTCCTCACGCCGTCCCTACCTCCCTAGTGCATAAGAGAGGGTGAGATTTCCTCCAGGTGGCGGGGGCAAAGTGGATGACCTCAGCCCCCGCCACAAAACCCAAGAGATGCAGTGTGACAGACTCTTGCTCTACGAACATGTCCCACACTTTCTGAGTAATGTCTCAGCAATGAGCATACCTCTGAGAAGCAGCATGGCCCCGTAAGGTGAGAGCTGGCTCTGAGTTCAAATCCAGACTCTTCCACCCACTAGCTTTGTGTCAGTGGGCAAGGTACTTACCCTCTCTGTACCTTATTGTTTTTTTTTAAATCTGGGAAATGGTGATAGTCACAGTCTTGTCTCACAGTTATTAAATTGCAATAAATTAGTAAATATAAAGCATGTGCATTAGTATCCGGCACACCACAATTTCCATACAAGTGTTGCTATTATTATCTGTCATCTGATAAGTGGGAGCAATACTTTCTTTAGGATACATTTACTGACTACTGCTATGTTGCCGCTGTGGGGAGGCCCACAGGACCTGAGACACGGATGCTGTGGCTCCTGTAATATTTCAGGCAAGGAGGAACAGAGGCCTGGGTGAGGCTGAGTAGACGGGATGAGATTTGAGGCATTTGGAAAGGATGTTGCAGACACTTGGATATGAGTGTCAAAGGAGAGGGATAAATTGTAAAAGATACTTAGGATTCTATCAAAATAGAGGGCCCATTTCTCACCCAATTTCCTCTGTTGCAAGCTCCATTTCTCCTCACGCCCCTGTGTCTCATTTCAGGAAAGGGAAGGAGCGAAAGTCAGTTGCCCTGACAAGGATCCCTCTGACACGGTTCCCACCTCAGGTATGCGGCTTGAGTCAAGTGATTTTTAAACTCCTTGGAGGCCTGAAATATCAAAGAGCAACCATAAGATCACAAGGGCTCTCCTACAGTCTGAGATTCACCTGAGAGGTTTTTCAAATAGAAATAGCTCTGGAGGTATATTTGTAAGTTCATGCCTGTGTTGGATTATTCTGAAACTAAAATAGGATAACGCCATTCGTTATCAGAAAGCATTCATTGAGCATTAGCTGTGTGCCAGGCCATATTCTGCAGAGCGCCCAGCATTAGTTGAGTGAGCTGATGTCGTTGTCCCTGCCTTTAAGCCTTGATGAGGTAAATTTGTTCTCCAAAAGCAAAACTACCTGTAAGCAGGACACAAAATAAAGCAGTGCCTGCTCTGTGTCAGAGCCTTACGCAGGATGCGCACAGACACCGTACAGAAGAGGAAAGCATGCACTCTTATAAATGTGTCATTTTTACTGCTCCTCAATATTTCCAGAATGACTGTTGCTGGGCCATAAAAATGAAATTTGTGGAAATATTTGAGGCAGAGACCTTCCCCAAAAGGGGCTGCCTAAGGGCTGAACCTTTTCCTCCAGATGAGCCAGCCTGGGGGTAATAGTTGTGTGCATGTGACCATGGGAGGGTCATATCATGACCCTCACAACTTAAAACAGCCCAGGAGCATTTCTGCGACAGTGCGCTAGGTTCCCGCAGCTGGTCCTGGAGGGTGACTCATTTGTTCATTGGTTTTTTTTCACTCATTCATTCATTTATTAGATGATTGTTGAATGTCTCCTATGTGTCTTCCAAGAATAGAAAATTAAGTTTGAGGATGTCACAGTGCCTAGCAGGAAGGAATCTCTAAGGATGGAACTCTTTGCAGTTGGGTTGTTTCCTTTTGTTGAGTGTTAGTAGAACAAGTGTCAACCTGCCCTTCATGCATGTCCTAGTTTTACACACTCAAATTAAGCCAAATGACCGGCAAATAAGTTAAAAATCTTCTTACCAAAACCTTGGCATGCAACTGGTTCTTATTCTAAAGTGCAGAATAATGGGATAGGTGATAAAGATGTTACACATCGTGTGCACACACGCACGTGCAAATACACATTTAGTCTTTAGACTAAATACTTGGTGACAACTCATTTCTATTGGCTGGTTTCCTAGCAAAACTTTAGGAGCAGAAAAAAATTACTAGCTTCACTTTAGGCCCTCCTACAGCAAAAACTCAAAGATATACGTGTATATGTATACACATATGTATGGATGTATAGAAAGGGAGAGGGAGAATTTGAAAGTTTTAATAGCCATACTCTTTACAGTACAATGATCTCATCCCCTTTTTAATCTTATCATTCTGAAAAGATGATTTACAAGGCATTTTGCAATCCCTCTAGATTATGTTCCTATCATGACAATGATAACTGAGCAATCCATTAGAGCATATCTCAACATCTAAAAGCCAGATAAAATGTGAACCTCTTCTTTATTCCCTGACCCTGAAGATTATTGTGTGTATTGGCACGTGAAGATGTAAGCACAAGGAAATCTCAAGACCCTGACATCTGAGGTACTTGGTGATAGGAGCTGTCTGAATAAGCAGATGGATAGATTAGGTCTCCTTGACCTAGCCCAGCACCCATGGAACCAAACTCTCACTCTCTCCAACGGGGTGACAGCACAGATGAATGTTGGGCCTGCGCTCCTGAGTCCCACCTGAAAAGCGCCCTTTAGGAAAATAGTCACAGCTCACTGGATCATGAAAAACATTCCTGGGCGTGATCTAAAGTTGGACATCTTAACCATACTTGTGACTACTGGGGCAGGCAGCAGGACTCAGTACAGGCCCGTGTTATCATTCTCCCTTGATAATTGTCGCATTGCTCGTGAGGTCCTTCACCCTTCCGGAGATCACGTTTGCAATTTCTCATTGAGATGAAGGCATTTTTGTTAAATAACAAAAAGTCAAACGAGTAAATTTGAAAGATCTAACTGGCTCTGTTAATCGATAATAGGAATTGGGCAGCATTCCACGTAGCACGTTAGAGGGGAGCTCTGTTGAGCTGCAGAAAAAGAAAGGTTTTTGAAGATAGAAAGGGAATGGAATAAAGGAAATTATTAAAGAGAATCTACTGTTTTAGGCAAGGTTGCCCTCTTAAGGGGTATGGAAGGGGTCTAAATTTCTGAATGCTGACCAGGGAATTCCGTGTTGACTGGTTAAAGGCTACTTTCCAGGGGACACTGAAACTACAGTTAGGTATTAAGTCTTGATTTGCTGAAGTAGGGCCATGAACAGGCGTGATTCCATCTTTGGGCCTGTGGTTTGTTGTGTTTTGTTTTGTTTTTAACAATACTTATAATAACAGGTCATTTTATCTTTATACCCCCAGTGAATAACACAAGGTAGGAGCCCAATAAATGTCTGTGGAACTAATCTTTATTATGGAGTATTTCTAATTCAGCAAATCAACAATTCCCAGGCTTGAAAAAGACCTAGATCAATGAGACCAATGTGCCTTCCATTAAAACAATTTTTCACAAAGACTGTCTTCTAAGAGAACTGCTTTGCCTTCCAAGTTATTTTCAAAACCTTCGTGGTAGTCTCCTTTTCTGGTGCTTCTCTCAAGCCAATGCACAGATACACCTCGCTAACCAAAAGTGATGTTTGCCATAGCACTGCCTTCATCCCCAGACTGCGGCCTCTGGCAGCCTGTGTCACTCCCATTCCATCTGACACTTGTCTATGGGGCTTTGGGGTGAGATACATAGAGTCGATGGAAGTAACTTTTTATAACCAGTTAGCATTTGGCAGGTAAATAAGAAAAGCTTCCAGTTTTTTCTCCCTGGTCAATGAGTGCATAAGTGAAGTTTCCTGAGTACTATCTCTTTTGGGCTTTATAACTTCATAAATACTTGCCTCATTTTATATTATTACTCTCTGACCCTGTCCTGAACACAGATGGGAAAACTAAGAAAAATACATTGGGCCAGGGAGCTGACTTAAGGTTTCCCCAGTGAAGAAAGGAGTAGCATTTTGCAAACAAGAAAGTAGCAATAAGGAGCCAGAGGGGACATGGCTGTTGGCTATCTACGGAAGCTGGCTATCTTGAAGTCCAGCTGCTAATTCTATATAGAGGGAAAATTTGATAGTATTTGAAAATAAGGGTCCACAAAGCTAATTATATGCCACTGTCACCAACAGTATGAATCAGGGCAGTTCATTCATTTATTTTAAACCATCATTTCCTTTCTTAGTCCCTGATATCATTTATTTTACCCATTCGACTAAAATGAGCTATTCAAAAGCTAGTATGAAAAATGGCCAAATTATAGCACTGGGTGATTATTAGGGTTTCATGTCAGCGTGAGCCAACAGCGCCATGTCCCGTGTAGACCCTGATGCTCTTTCTATAGTTACCACCTGCGTCTGCATCTCGTGACTTAACTGAGCCTGTGACTAGGAAATACACCCTACAAGGAATAACAGCCTGCTGGTCCCTAGGCAGGGCCAGCCTACTCAATTCAAACTCACCCCAAGGCGCTTGGATAAATGAGAACTCCCCTCCCCAAAGTTTCCATCCTTAAAGCTTGAGAGCTGTAAAGTGTCTGATACAGAGCCTCTTACTTAGCGTTTAACTCAACATCACACATTTCTTGAGTTCCTACGATGTGCAAGGCATGAATTTCTTCATATAAACGCACACTGAAGCACTTCAAAGGCAGACACCAGGTTCCAATCCTGTGCCAGCAGTTTACCACCACTGCAAATGTCTTTACATAAGTCCCTAAAATCAGAGAGCAAATAGAGTGGGCAGCCCTAATCGACAATTGAAAGAAAGTTGGTTTTTCAGATCACGGCCACAGGTCGTTTAAATGGTTGAGTTACAGGAGACAAACTCTCAAGTGTCAAGTCTGTTTCCTGTGCGTTGCTTTTCATGCACAGTGGGCCGCTCCCCATTCTATAGTCTACATTTCCTTACTATTCGTGATATTTCACCATAATTTGGATGGCCTTCCGATAAGAGGCCCTTCTGTAGAAATCTTGATGAGTTAATGATGTGTTTATCAACTTTCAAAGTAGTGGACAGTTTGTACCAGATAAAGTTTAGCTAATCGGCTCACATAAATTTAATCTTATCTCTAAATTGTTCTTTCCCCAAGGAGAGCAATTGCTAAAGTGCTCTGCTGTGTTTCCAGGCTGTGTCTTTGTCATATGTGCTGATATTAACAAAGCTCAAATCAAGGTCTATGCAATATTAAACCAACGGGCTCTATTTTAATACAATCCCCGGATGAGTCAGACTCCTCCCATGTAGGCTTGGCTCACTTGGTTTATCATCCCTTGCAGGGAATCCTTCAGGATGACCGATAGGGGACCCTCGACCCCACCCCAAATCGATCTACCGTCACATACGTACACACACACTGATGTGGATGTGCATGCATGCGTGTGTATCTGTGTTTTCCTTTCTGTCTGCTACAAATTTAGGACACACGAACGGCCAGTTTCAACTGCCTCTTTACCAACTATAATGTGTTTTTGAAGTAAATCTATCCATCTCGTCCACATCTAACTGGCCCCAAAGATTCTCCCTACTGTTTGCACCAAAGCAAGTGTTCACAGAACTCACTGTATTACACATTATGGTAACAAAAATATGGTGATTGGCTGTCATCACCAGGAGCTAAAATAAACCCTCTAGAGTTGAGGGGAGGAGGTCTTATTTTCTGTTTTGTTGCTTTTTTTACCCATAGCCTGATTTCTTGGAGAAGAGGTCATTTTATAGTTCTGAGGCGCAGCCCAATGGATGTGTGCTAATGTGTGCAGCTGGCTTTGTGATTTGCTATTGTTCTAACCACATATCCTTGGGCCCACCCCAGACCTACTAAAGCAGAAACTCTGAGGTTGGGAGCCAAACATCTGTGTTTTATTAAGCTCTCCAGATGATTCTGAGGCATGCTCAAATTGGAGGACTACTAATCTATGTATTTTGCATGCACACATTCACAACTATGGATGTCTTGGCTCGCATGCTATCATAAGGGGCAGGGACTTTTACTTTTCCAGTGGGAGCAAATCCTTAGTGGGAATGACGGTTCCCCATCTGCAGAGAGCACGGAAGTCAGGTAGACAAGATGTCTCTGTGGAAGGAGCCATGGCCTAGAGATCCCTGTGAGCACTGCTCCCTCTGCAGAATGACACAGCTCCCTACACAGGAGGGAGCGCGACTCGGATGTTGATGGGTGAGGTGGACTATATATAGTACAACTGGGTTGAAAGCATCTTGTTCTTTCTGTTTCACTGCATGTTTTATTGAGTCACTTGGCAGAGAAGGATTGTCAAGAAAGCCTCCTTGCAGACAAGTTTCCCTTGATCCAACGTAAACAATGGCCCACTGAGATGATGGACTTCTTCGCCCCTGAGTAGTGGGCACCCCCTGGCATAAGCTATTTTAGACCTCTTCCAAGGCGTGAAAGCTTTTGACAATGCAGTGCCACATGGCACAACTGAGGACAGTGGAAGGCACACCTGGAAGGAAGACGACACTATGGCAAAGTTGGGGAGCCTCTGGGAGCAAGGTGCTCTGGGAGGTGGGAGATATTGGGGGACTGAGAGGCAAGCCTGTGTTTTGAAGGGACAGAGCTACATTTGGCATAAGGGATTTTAGGTGTTGTCCTAAAAATGCACTTGGATCCATGTCATGTGTATACAAGGTAAAAAAGGGTAGATACACTACAGATGTATGTATGCAAGTCGTTTTTTATATATAGCAATATTCATGTTACCCTCCTACACTGTTAGCCAGGCATGCAAGGCCTGTGGCCCTAACCTACCTTTCTGATGTTATTTTTTGTGTGTCCCTCTTTTATCCTTCACTTAAGCCAAACTGCACAAGTATGTAGTCTTCACAGACATCAGACACTTTGTCCTACTGCATCTGCCCCGTGCTTTTCTCTGTCACCAGGCTTGTTCTCCCCCATTCTTATTTCACCACATAAGGAGTTCAGACAACCTTCTACGTGAAGACTGCTCTGAACCACCCGCCACACCGCCCCCCACCCCAGGGGTAAATCCTCCAGCTCCAGAACTTCATATCAGCTTATCCCCCTCATAGTGTTTATCTGCCTAAATTATTATGCCTATGGATGTTTCTCATTTCCTTCTTAGCCTGTGAGCTTCTTGAGAGCACTCACCATTTCTGATCACTGCCTAGACCTCAGAACATGAAGTCACTGTTTGGTGGCCAATATGTTTGTCATATGAGTAACCAGCTGCATAGTATGTGCTTAAACTACAGAGATGACAAAACAGAGTCAGGCTGGGAAAACACTTTGATGGTTCCTCAGAAAGTTAAACATAAGGTTATCCATCATATGACCCATCAATTCTACTCAGTCAGCACACACACAAAATAACTGAAAACAGGCATTTGAATAAATACTTGTACATGAATGTTCATAGTGCTACTCACAATAGCAAACATGGAAATAATCCAAACGTCCATCAGCAGATGAATGGATAAACAAAATCGGTATGGCCATACAACAGAATATTATTCTGCCATAAAAAGGAATGAAATATGGCCTGTGCCGCAACATGGGTGAACCCTGAAAACATGGAAGAAGCCAGACACAAAAGTTCCCATGTTGTGTGATTGCATATATAGGAAATATCTGGAATAGGTAAACCTATAGACAGAAAGCAGATTACTAGTTATCAGGGCTGGGGGAGTGGGGAGGGACTGCTTAATGGGTATGGGTCTCTTCCAGGGGCAGTGAGAATGCTTTGGAGCCAGACAGAGGTCAGGGCTGCGCAGCATTGCAAATATGCCAAATGCCACTGAAGTGTTGACTTTAAAAATGGTTAATTTTATGTTATGTGAATTTTACCTTGATTTTTAAAAATGGCGTAAAAGCATTTCCCTTTTCACTTTAGAAAAAACTGAGCTGATTTTTAAAAACGGGATGATCTATTTTATCCCAGATATCAGCAGATCCTAGAATAGATTGAGTGTTGGCTGCATCTCCACCAGTATTCCTTCCTTACCCCCTGATCACATTGCCTGGGGCTATTTCCTGCCCTGAGGGGAACTGCTCACCTGCGGGCATCGGCAGCGGTCAGCAGACTCCCCTCTGAGCTTCTCCGCCTTCCAGGTGCCCAAGGTGGAGGCTGGCCAGCAGGCTCTAGGCTGCTATTGCTGAGCTGGGTAAGGACAGCATTTTGATGTTTGTCCAAGATGAACTGCTGTTTAAAACGGACTTTCAGTTTTCCTGGAAGATCTTCATTTATTTTGAGGGGAGTGGGAACCGTGAGCTTCCACTCACTGCTACTCGCATTCTCAGTTCACAGGCTGAAGCTGGCTGACATCAAGGTGCTCGGAGCCCTGGGGGACTCTCTCACGGTGAGCCGCCCGGACTGCATGAGGAAGGGCCAGCAGGGGGGACCTTGATTAATATGAGAATCTCACTCCTGGCTCTCAAACGCCACCATCTCCCACCCGATCTCTGGGCCCTCCCCTCCCCACCGCCACCGTGGACCCCAGCACACCTTGCCCGTCATGTTTTCCCATGTCCATGCTA
The DNA here is from genome assembly GCA_032199065.1 of Smutsia gigantea. Classification (NCBI taxonomy): domain Eukaryota; kingdom Metazoa; phylum Chordata; class Mammalia; order Pholidota; family Manidae; genus Smutsia; species Smutsia gigantea. The sequence goes on along the minus strand of JAVSCE010015891.1, from coordinate 137,583 downwards.
ACTCAGCATTCCTCTCCCAACACTGGAGTGAGCAGGAAGTGAGGGACCCCAGAGGAAGCCTCTGTGATGGCAGTGACCTACCCAAATCACACAGCCTGTCAGTGTGCGTGACATTGGATGAGGTCCCTTTACCCCAAAGGCCCTACTGCTCCTAACCTTCCGGGAGAACAGGCAGGCTGGTCCTCAGCTTAGCCCAGCCCCTTCCGGCTGGGTGTGGCCCCATACTCCCCGCCGCCAAGCCTCTGGTCTCCTTGAGGATGCGCTGGGGATGAGCCATCAAGGATCTGCATGGCTGCCCAGGACTTCCTGTGGCAGCCCTTTCAGTGCAAAGTACCTGGTGGGTAGCAGGAGAACTGTCACCAGAGAGCGGAGACCCCACCCTGGTGGAGGTGGGGGGTCCTCTCGTGGAGGTCAACCCTCCCCAGGCTTGCCTGCGAGACCACCTTTGGAACGGCCCCACCCAGAAATAACATGCTTTAGGCAATTGTACCTACGTGAGGTATATTGATATAAAAGGATTACAGTATGCTTCCTTTCATGATATATTTCACAACTTTTTAAAAAATGAGGAAAACAGGAACCTGAAATGTGTCCTTTTGAAAAATGGACACTGCAGTCGAATTTTCAGAGCACTCTTGCTAGCCTAGTGTCACCTGACCCTGGTCCAGGCAGGGCTTCCTAGGGTGAGGCCAAGCCAGGACTCCCAGTGGGGAATCCCACTCATCTCTGAAAAGTTAGGAGGCACATCAAGACGGGGTGCCATCTAGGCTCCAGATTCTGGGGCATGCCCAGGAATTCCCAGCCAGGACAAGGACAGGGACCCTCTGGCCAGCAGGCAGGGAAACTCACCCCCTTGTTTTTCCCTCTCAGGCAGGCAATGGGGCCGGGTCCAAGCCTGGGAACCTCTTGGACGTCCTGACTCAGTATCGAGGTCTGTCCTGGAGGTGAGTGAGGGCACGGCAACGTCCTGAAGACCACCTCATTGCAGGGAAGGGGAGATCCATGAGCATCGCAGGAATTCCTCTAGCACAGGGAGGAGCCACCTTGTGCTTTTCCATGAGAAACAGCCATTTCATTTGAAGAAGGTATTTATCATCTTCCCTAAACCACTACATTCCCCAAAAGAGGAGTCTGGGGGAAAAACTTCGGAAACACTTGGGTTAGAACAGCTTCTCTAGCTTCCATTTCTCCCTCTGGAAAGTAATCTCAGAGGAAGGCAGTGACCTTTGGAACCAGACTTGTGTCTGAACCCTAGTTGCCCAGCTCTGTGTGACCTTGGGCAAGTCACTTAAGCTCTCTGAGCTTGTCTCTTTATCTTTAACGCAGGAGTAATACTGTCTGAGCACTACTATGAGGATTAGAGAGACTTTAAGCACTCAGCACAGTGCCTGACACACTGTGTGTATAAATGGTGGCTAGCATCATTATTGAAGGGCCTTCATTTTACAGATGAGAAAGCAAGGCTCACAAGGGACCACTGACCTTTCTAAAACCACACAGCTAGATGGTGAAAGAGCAGGAAGTAGAGCAGATGGCTTCTGACCCCCTAATCTGGTGCATTTTTCCTCTTGTATTGCCCCGTGCCGGCTTGTTCCTGCTCTGGCTGAGGTCAAACCCAGGCTGTCACAGCTGGACTCCAGCGTCACCTCTTGGGCTCAGCACAGGAGGGCAGGTCTGCTGTCGGCGCAGCCTGGCACCAGCTGAGGCCGAGCGCTGAGCCCTCCCTCACGACGCCGCACAGTTAAACCCCAAACATTCAGGGAACCTTATAAATGATCCCAGATGGACTTGGCAGAAAGTGAGGGGATAAGGAAAAGCAGGAAATCCAATAAAGTCTGGAATGTTGCATATTTTCACGCCTAGAAACCCATCCAACTTTGATTTCCTTGGAATTTCAGAAGTGGCTTGGAAGATGGGTTGTTCTCCAGAAGATACCCTTTAAAAACAGGTTTTCCCAAGCCGCACAGGAAGAGAACGGTGAGGGCAAGCCTTTTTTCACTGTTTGTAAGATTAACAGCGCACAGCTGCATTGGCTTGCCCGGGCAAAGCCCGGCTCGCATCCAGGGAAGGGTCGCTTTCCCTTTGGAAGACGGGGTGAAGAGCGCCCACTCAGTTCCCCTACCCCAGGGTCCAAGTTAAAAATCAACGTCAGCCATGACCATTTAAATCAGTTTATTTGGACGTTCCGGTTTGTGGAGAGGGAGGAGAGGACTCTCTGTATTCTGGTTCATTTTTCAGTTTTTCTACGGAAATAGTAAGGAAAAGGCAAACTCCAAGGCCCTAACGTGTTTCTCAGGAGAAAGGTAGCGCCCGAGGCGTTTCGGCGTCCCTAGCATTTTCAACATTCGTTTTCTTTTTCGTTCCCACAACACAGCGGCGGCGGGGATCACAACCTAAGCAGCGTCACCACCCTGGCAAGTGAGTACGCCCTCCCTCGGGGCTTTCGGCCGGCGAGCGGCGCCCAGCACGTTTCTGCAGCTCCCCCTGGCGGCGGCCGCGGGCCTGGCAGGGAACCGGCGGCAGGAGACAACCGCGTTCGGCAGGGGGCGCTGCTCCCCCGAGGCGGTTGATTTGCTCGGCTTCTGGACAGTGATTAAATTAGCCTTGGAGATTTCTTTTTTCTTTTAAGAGAAACTGTATTTGTCCAAGGCAGGAACAGAGTAAGAGAGGAAAAGAGAGATCAGGCCAAATCTTAGTGCAAGTCATATTAAGAAATGATTCAAGAAAGGAAAGGGACTCCATCGCTGCTGTGCCTGTCATTCTGAGCAGAGCACCTTTCCCGGAGGCATTGATGGAGGCTTGGACAACTTTAGGCTCCATTGCATACAAGGACATTGGGTTTCTGTGTGTCGCTTTGAGAAGTGCTGCAGCAGAAAGAGATGGAGTTGCTCTGTTCAGGCTGTGCAAAAAACACAGCCGTATTTGGGGCCCAACATTTTCCTGAATTACTTCACCAAAAACCTGCTAGGAATGGATTTTTTAAGCCTGACTACTTTCTCTGAACGGCCTTGCCTTAATCTTTTTGCTTTCCTTAGTGCATACACATCACAATGCCTGTTCTTAAAGTACACATGTAAAAAATGTTACAGTTGAATTCTTTTCCCTTAAAGTCTTCTGGCTAAGAATTTTGCCTGAGAGGAATTTAATTGGTCCCAATTCTTATTTACTTTTTTTGTAATTATCCCTTTGTATAATATATCTTTAGAAGCTAAGAAATTATTTGGGCTTTAAATCACCAAGACTTTGATGATAGAGATGGCCTAATCTCCACCTGGGCAGAGCTAATTAGATTTCATGTATGTTATCTGGTTTTGCTGTTTGCAAATCCTGTTGAATTTAAGTAGGTACAGTTCTGTGGCCCAAGTACTCCCTGTCTTATTTCTAGGTCTACCCATAAGAGCTGTAAATAAGCTTGTCTGTTTGCCAGGAGCTGGTTTGGGTTGCTTTTGTGAGTGTGACTGAGGCGCGGTGAGCTGGCCTGGCACATACAACAGCTGGCTGAGCTCTCTGATCCCTAGGCCGTTAGAGTGGAGAAGGTGATTGGAGTCATCTGGCTCAAGATCTTTCAGTAAAGTGGCTGGCAAAAGATAGAGACAGTGTCACCCCTCAGATGGACTCCCCGATACACTTAGCCCAGCAATGTTACATCACTGTTCAGACTCTTCCTTACTAGAGTTGTGAAGATAGTTTGGTTGTAGGGGATGGATAATTCACCAGGAAATAACTACATGGACATGTTTTAGAAAACTTACAGGAACAGAGGGTCAGAACAAATCTCAGCTCAACTCCCTATTCAATCCAGCAATTCTCCAGTGCCAGGTGCTTGGGAAATAGGAGAATGAGGCAATGTCCCTGCCCTGGTGATATCACCAGTCTCTTTGGGGACATGTCTCCCTAAAGACAGACACATGTACCAATAAGTATTGCCATGTATGAGTTCAGCTGAAAATACATAAGAAGGCTGTTAACCCTGCCTTCTGAAAAGGAGCTTTAAGAACTAGAATTCCTCATGTAAGGAAAGGGGATGGAAATTTCCTCATAGAGATAACTGCAATCACCAACAAGTTTTTGCCCTTTCCAGTGGGAAGTGCCTTTCTGTGGCATTCCTGAGAAGTAGCTAGCTAGCCTGTGCTGGATTCCTCCAGTAATGGGAAGCCTGGGACAATCCATTCCGTTCTCAAATAGCTCTAGTAATTTCACTTCTCTTCCTTCTATTGAGTAGAAATCAGAGCAATTTCCATCCATTGCTACAATGTCCCCCAACCCACGAGGAATGAGTTCAGTCCATCTTTGTTGTATAAGCCCTGCAGCAACGGTTGGTTCTAGAGAGCACTCTGCTGGATGGCATGATGCCCAAAAGACCAGCTGATACCCAACGAGTTCCTTTCCCACATCATCATAGATCATGGGAGAGGGGAGAGTACCCTGTGTGGGAGCTGAGAGACCAGGGTTCTAGCCTGGAATTCTATTCTCAGTAACTATATGACTTCAGTAATTGTCCTAGCCTTTCTGAACTTTGGGTTATTCTTACTTCAGTCCATAAACATTTATTGAGCATACATGAAGCTTTGAAGTATATATAGACCCTCTCTCAGGAGTTCTCAGCCAAGTTGGGGTGATGGAAAAGTGAAAAGTCAAGTGTAGTCCCAGTGTGGCAAAGGTATTAGAATGCATGAGATTGAAAAGATCAATAAAACTGACAAGACTTTAGCTACGCTGGCCAAGGTGGGTTGGAGGAAGAGGGCCTCAAAGTCAAGAGTGAAAGAGGAGACATTACTACAGAAATGAAAAGGATTGTAAGAGACTGCTTTGAACAACTGCATGACAATAAATTAGATAACTTAAATCAAATGGACAGATACCTAGAAAGACACAAATTACTGGAATTAATTTAAAAAGAAATAGAAAATCCAAATAGATTTATAACAAGCAAAGAGATTGAATTCGTAATTTTTAGACTTCCCACCAAAGAAAGCCCAGGCTTTTCTGGTTTTACTGGTGAATTCTCTCAGATACTTAGCAAATAATTAATATCAGTTCTTCACAAACTCCTTCCCCAAAATGGAAGAGGGAATACTTCCCAATTCATTCAATGAGACCAGTATTATCCTAAACCAAAATAAGGCAAAGACATCACAAGGAAAGAAAACTACAGAGCAAAATCTCTTTTGAATATATATTCAGAAATTGTCAACAAAATACTAGTAGACCAAGTCCAGCAACAATAATCAAGACAGTGTGGTACTGACATAAGGATAGCCATATAGATCAGTAGAATAGAGTCCAGAAATAAACTCTCATATTTATGGTTAACTCATTTTCAACATGGGTGCCAAGACCATTCCATGGGGAAATAATAGTCTTTTCAATAAACGGTGCTGGGATAACTGGAGAGCCACATGCAAAATAATGAGTTGGACCCCTACCTCATACCATATATAAAAATTAATCCCAAATTGTATCATAGACCTAAATGTAAGAGCAAAAACTCACGCTTAGAAGAAAATGTAGAAGCAAATCTTAATGCCCTGGGATTAAAAAAAAAAAGACTTCTTAGATATGACACCAAAAACACAAGGGACCAAAGAAAAAATAGGTAAATTGGACAAAATTAAACACTTTTGAACTTCAAAGGATACCATCAAGAAAGTAAAAAGACAACTGAGTGGGAGAAAATATCTGCAAATCATATATCTGATAGAAACTTGTATCTAGAAAATACAAAGAACTCTTACAACTCTATTAAGACAAATAACCCAATTAAAAATGGGCAAAGGATTTGACTAGACATTTCTCCAAATATATACAAATAACCAAGAAGTACATGAAAAGATGCTCAGTATCAGTAACCATGAATGTAAATCAAACCACAATGATACAATGATTTCACAGCCCCTAGAGTGGTTATAATAAAAAAGACAAAGAACAAGTATTGGTATGAATGCGCAGAAGGTGAAACCCTCATACACTAGTGTGATGGGAATGCGCAGTGGTACAGCTGCTTTGAAGAAAGGGCTGTAAGTTCCCAAAAGGTTAAACAGTTACCATATGATCCAATAATTCCACTCCTAGGTATCTATCCATGAGAAATCCATACAAAAACTAGTACCTAAGTGTTCATAGCAGCATTATTCATAATAATTCAAAAAAGTGGGAACAATCTGAATGTCCTTCAGCTGATGAATGGAGAAATAAAATGTAACCTATCCGTCAATGGGATATGAGTTGGCTATAAAAAGGAATGAAGTGCGGATACATTCCATAATATGGATGAACACTGAAAACACTGAACTGAAACTAAGTGAAAGAAGCTAGTGAGAAAAGACACTGTTGTGTTGTATGATTCCATTTATATATGAAATGTCCAGAATAAGCACACCTATAGAGAGAAAGGTTAGTGGTCACCAGAGGGTTGGAGGGAACAGGGGGTGATGGCCAGGGGGCAATGGGTTGCTTTTCAGGATGATGAAAGTGTTCTAAATTTGCCTGCGGTTGCACAGTTGCACAACTATATGAATACACTAACATCTACTGAACTGTACCTTAAATTGGTGAATTTTATATATGTAGATTACATCTCAATAAAGCTATTGTATATTCAGAAAAAAAGAAGAAAACTGTGAGGGAGAAGCACCTAACTCAGACTCACATTCATTCCACAATAATTCAGCAAGCTCCTGGTCTGCTACCCAGGTGGCTAAGCCTCCGCCTGCTGGACACTTGCCCTCTGTGCTGAGTGCACAGGAAGGTCAGGGCTTTGGGGTGGGCGGCTCTGCTTTGTTCCCAACACCCATTGGCACTTATGGAAGGAATGTGTCTTAAGTGCATCTCTTCTTTGTATTTCCAGACATCCTCCGGGAATTCAGCCCTTCCCTGAAAGGCTTCTCTGTTGGCACTGGGACACAAAACAGTCCTGGAGCCTTCCTGAACCAGGCTGTGGCAGGAGACCGAGCTGAGTGAGCAGGGGAGCCTTGGGGGAACCGCACTGGTCCTCTGGAGACCTGGTCAGGGGCTTGGCCTAGACTGGAGAGAATGCTGAAGGCTGGGGGGCTGGCCCAGGGGAGGGGACTGAGGGTCAAACACTGGGCTGGGGGCTTTCTGGGGGGTGTGCCTTGCTGGGGGACACAGAAACCTACTAGTCCACCCTACTAGTCACAGGTGACTCCAATGCCAGGTATATGGAGCAAGCACACTTCCTTGCCTCCTCTGTAAAGCTCATGTCCACCCAAGAGAGTGGGCCGTAAGAGGATGCCACTCTGAGTCCCAGTTCTTATCACTCTGAATGCCCTTTCATGTCACCTTCTCCCTCCCTTCCTCAGACTTGCTTTTGGGGCAGCTTTTCCAGGGTCTGTACTGTGCAGCCTTCCTGGGGCATGGAAGAGCTCCAGGCTTAAGGGGGAAGCCCTGAGTCCCAGGCATGGCTTTCCTGCTGGTCTCCGTAAGCTTAGCCTCTAAGAGATGCAGCTGACTGGGAATCTACCCTAAGGGGTGGCTGTGAGGGCCGCGGCCACTCTGAATGTGAAAGGCTGGTGAGGCTATAAACGGTGCACCCATCTTGGGTCAGGAGAGCCGTTCCAGCAGCAGGGCTGCAGGACCCACCTGGAGAACACTTAGTGAGCAAGGCGACCACCGTGTTGTGGCCCAGGGGTCCTGAATGGCAGGCTCCCGAAAGCAGGATTGGCTTTCCTGGGTCCTACTGCTCCGTTTCTCCCCACAGTCCCAGAGCCTTGAGTGCTTCCTCAGGTTTACTACCTGGTCAGAAAACAAGTGAATACCTTGCTCAATTTAGGAAAAAGAAATGGAAAGTACCTTTCTGTTTCTTAACCCTGTTTTCCTTCCAGAATAATCACAAACCTCACCTCACCATCAGCTCCCAGGGATTCCTGTGTGTTGGTTCCTAGATCCCTGGACATCATTCTCCCAGCTCTCAGCACCATCCGGAATCCACAAGCCACCCAAGGAACCCATTTAGTCACGACAGGAAAGCTGATAGATCATTGAAAGCAGAGATCATACAAAACCTAATCGATTTTATAATGAATTCTGTGGTTTCATTTTCCTTTTGGTGCAGGACAGGTGAAAGGCTATGGACGTACTACTTAAAATTGTTGGCTTGCTTTAGTCTAACCATAATTTTGCTGGTTTCCAAGCATCTGTCAGCTAGTGGTGTATGAGCAGAGGCAGTTCTAAGCATGATTAGGTCAGGAAGGCATCCAAGAGTGAAACCTTAGTCGAGCACATGAGAATAACCAAACACAGCGTGATTCATCTGGCCCTGGATTTCTTCCTGGCTTTCCCCGAGGCCTTGGGGCTCTTTTGTATAAGTAATCCATTTGTTCAAGCACATCCTGCATTGTAGGGAAAAGCTAGGGATTGTGGTTCCCATATTACAGGTGAAGAAACTGTAGCACCATTGGGGGCCTGAACAATGCGTCGAACATGTGTGCTTGTGCCCTGCGGACTTGACCCCAGGTCCTGTAATAGCCCCTCATACGCATACAGCAGGTACAGCTTACAAAGTACCTTCATGTTTCTCCATCCTTGTGTTCTGTACAGTGGCTGTGAGATGGACGAACCAGAGGGTCAGCTACCCATGTTTTCTCCATGGTGATAGGAAGCCCAGAGAGCTCGAGTGATCATCCATACACTCTGGTCCATAGAAATAACAGCTGCCCGGCTAACTTCAGACTTGCAGATGAGGAAACTTTAACTCAAAGAAATTGAGCGGTTTACCCCAAAATTCCCACCTAGGTTTTCTGATACTCTGTTAGTCTAGTCTACTTAGTCTACTATGACTAAGACCAGATCAGTTGGACTAACAGTTAAGAGTGGAAGAGATGACCACTAATGTTTCCGGCTAGGCACTGTCCAGGGACTTCACTGATGATGGTGGTGGTGATGGCGGCAGGAATTGGTCAGCAGGTTACTGCTACTAAGGATGCTTACCATGTGCTCTTCTTTATGGGCACCTGATGTAAGCTACCCAGAAACTCTGTAAGGAAGGTATGCTTACCATCCCCAACTTGCAGAGGAAAAAAATATGACAGTCTGCAAGGTTAAGTACTTTGCCAAGTACACGCTGGTCAGTGGTGCAACTAGGATTCCAACCCATGCTGTCTGGCACCAATAATGCCTCTTCCTCACTCCATAGGGTTGCTTTGCTCCTCTCATTGACTGGTCCTGATGACCCTGTAAGATGGGGTTTATCTCCATGTTTGCGGTCTGTTTTGGACTGAGGACTTAAAGTCACATTCCACAGTTAGCTAGAGGCAACTAAATGTGAAACTCCGATATGTCTAACTTGATCGTGTCACCTTGAGGCTGAGGTCATGGCACCTGCAGAAATGAGCTCATGCTGAGCCATGCATAGCGTGAGACCCTCACCTGCAGCCTCTTTGCTCTAAATAAACGTGACTTGGAAGAGAAAGAGAAGTATGTGGTCACCTCCACCAATCAGGAAACATTGCAGTGACAGTCCCTGCTCCTATGCGGAGTGCTCTGGCCTTCCCAGAGAACAGCCACCCCCTCCCACCCCAGTGGAAATTGAATGGGAAGGAGTTTTGTGCCAGGACCATGGTCTTCAGTACAACACTTTGCTGCCCACATTTGATCCCTGCTCTCTCAGCTAGACCCCCTCCCTGCCCCAGCTCCATTGTCCCTGCCCCTCACATGACTTCTTGTGTGTGCCCACAGGGATTTACCTGTTCAGGCCAGAAAGCTGGTGGATCTGATGAAGAATGACATGGCAAGTCTGGGGGAGGTGCCACCTGGGACGGCTTGAGGGGTAGAACTCCCCAGAACAGGGAGTGGGCAGGAGAAATCCATGGAGATAGGTCTCATCTTTGTGGGGAGGAGGAAGACCAGAGAGTCTCCCTTAAAAAAAAAAAGATTTAGCATCTATTACCTGTGACTTATGACCTTAGGACCCCAAAACCAAAAAGCAGAAAATACTAACACCCACTAAAGCTTCCAGCATGTGGGACACACCCCTGCTCACTCTCAGCACTCTGTTTTCCTTGACTTGCCTCTGGGACAAGGCATTTACTTGTTTGTTTCCTATTTTCGTTTTAGAAGATAAATTTCCAGGAAGAATGGAAGATAATAACCCTGTTTATAGGAGGCAATGACCTCTGTGATTTCTGCCATGACCCAGTAAGTCACCAGTCCCTTAACTCAAGACTCCTCCCAGGGAAGGATTTCCACCTAAGGTCGCTGGAGTGGGTGGCTGGGTGGGGACTTGGGGCTTGTGATATAGCATGGATCCAGCCTGGGATGAACCCTAAGACCCAGAGGGCATTCACCTTCGGGGAATGATTCAACAGGACAAGCAGAACTGGTTATGAGATTGAGCCAGACAAGGTGTCCAACTAAGGGAGACTTGATCATATCATTCTAGAAACAAAGATAACATTCCAATGATCTAGAAAAACCTGGTATTATCTTTATAGGTCTTTATCAGTCAGCACCTTTCTCCAGGATTGAACTGCCTTATTGTCTCCACCCTAACACTGTCACTTGTCCAGGAAAGTTGATTTCCCAATGCAGGCATTTAGGTAAAGTTGGAGTCAAGTCATTCTGGGCTGATGGGAGACCCAAAAGCCAGGCTTGCTGCCCTGTGGGTAGAGGGCTTCCTCCTAGAACTCCAGAATCTCTGAGCTGGAAGAAACCCCTCCAGCCATACTGAACAGTCCCACCTGCAGCAGAAATGTCTTCCCTAGAAGCCAGTGGCAGTTGAATATTCTTAGCCACAGGCAGCTCTTTAATTTGCTAGGTGGCCCTACTCAGTATTAGGAGCAGGTGCAAAATTTTGTCTTGTAGTATTTCTTTATCTTAAGCCCAAATCGGCCTCCTTGGAACTTCTACCTCATCTGCCTGTGGCGGGCAAGCCTGTACCTCTTCTGTGTTCAATTTAGCTGACTTTGAAAACAGTACTTTTGGGTTTATTTTTGTGTTTTACTTTATGAGCAATATACACAGGAAACACACCACAGGAAAGAGAAAAACATATTCTCCATGATTACAACATCCAGAAAGGCCATGGTTAACGTTTTGATAAACATCTCTCTAACATTTTCTGTGAATATGGAAACATTGCTTTGTCATTTTCAAAAAAAAAGAGTATCAATTAGAAAATAGTTTGGTAAACTGATTTTTTCAATAGTGATACATTGGGAAGATATGCCCATGCCAATATTTATTCTTCTATAAAATAATTCTTAATGTTGCTATATAACCTGTAATGTAGATTGGCCATAATTTACCTAATTATTCCCAATTATTGGATACTAAGCTCACATCACATCTGTTTATGCCTATTATAAATAACACCAGTGTAAACATCCATCTTTATGTACAGGTATAATTGTTTCCTGATATATATTCTACGTAGTAAGATTTTCAAGCAAAACAATATGTACATTTCTCCCAGTGTTTTATAATGAAAATTTCCAAACATACTGAGATATTTAGAGTATTGTGTAGTAAAGGCCCATATACCCACCACCTAGATTTTACAGCTAACATTTTGCAATTTTAACATATATCCATCCATCCATCTTATTTTTTGGTGGCTGCACATTTTTAAGGCTTTGAGTACATATTGCCAAATTGTTCCCAAGATAGCTGTACCAGTTATGCCTGTTTTCCCACACTGTATCAGCAATGTATGTTATTTAGTAGCTGTTAATCTGATAAATGAAAAAATTTTACTTGTTTTGAATATGTGCATCTATTTGATTACTAGGTAGTAATAAACCTTTATTTCCTTTGCTTAATGTTCGTACAAATTTTGCCTTTTGACAAATTCTATACTATGCTTATTGGCCATTTTCCGTTAAGGTATTTATTTATTTTCTAACTGATTTGTAAAAACCCCTTCTATTAAGCATACTCCCCCTTTGTCAAATATGTTGCCCATTTGTTGTTTTCTATTTAATTTTGTTTACAGTGTTTCCTGATAAACAGAACGTTGTCCGCTTCTAGTATCATTTGCTGGAAATGTCTTATATGCCAGGCACTATACTAGGAGCTAAGAGATGAATGAAACATAGGCTCTGTCCTCAAGGAACTCACTGTCTTGGAGGGAGACTGAGACAAGTCACCATACACAGTATGGAAAACACCACCATGCGGCTCTAGTGAAGCTCACAGAAGTCAGAACTGCCATGGAATTTGGCATGGAGATGGGGGGGTGTCAGAGGTTTACACAGAGCAGGAGATTTTCCAGCTGGGGCTTTAAGATGAGAACATTTGTCAGGCAAAAAGAAGAACAACAGAGCAAAGTTTAGGAAGCGCTCAGTCTTGCTGTGGCCCTGGAGTCCCTGCCCTGAGGGGCCACCCTGCCCCCAGGCCCTCCACAGCCTGCTTTCCTGGCATCAGAGTCACCGGGGCCCGGGGTTTGCAAGCTGTGATGTGAAGGTCCCACAGTGAGGCCTCGGGCTGCCAGCGCAGGACGGAAGGGAAGTGGGACCTCGGGCCTCACCCCACTTCTTGAGCGCTACAGCTTTGATCGGTTTGGCAGAGCAGCGTTCTTGGTTAGATCTCATTCAGAGAAATGATTCTTTTGCTTTAAAAAAGTTTAGGAACCACAAGTATCAAGATCAGCAGAAATAACCATTAAAACACATTTAGGCTTCAGGGACTAATTGCCCCCTTCCTCTTATGCTCTCTTACCTCCTTGGGTGATTGGATTGGGCTGTGGGCGCCCAGGCGCTGGGGGCTCTAGGAAGAGGAGGTCCGGGCGTAGGACCACAGAAAGGTCAAGCTGCCCACCACCCCACCTTAGAGGGGCCCAGAGGGGTGACGTACGTTAGCTAAGGCCCTTTATCTAGTCGCTATGAAGTGGATCCAGAGCTTTCCATAGCTCCATGCAGAAGAAAGGAGTGTTTCCCTGAGGGCCACAGCCCAGGGATCGTGGAGTTGGTATGGAGGCTGGGGCCCCAGAGGCAAACCTACGTTTCCGTGTTGCCCAGTCCACCTGAAATACAGGAAGGAGGGGGCCCAGGGGAGGAAGCGGCCCTGGTCTGCAGAGAGACTGGGGGATGAATGGTGTCAGACATTTCCTCTTCCCACAGGTCCGCTATTCTCCCCAGAACTTTGTGGACAACATTGGGAAGGCTCTGGACATCCTCCATGCTGAGGTACATGTCTCGGCCACGGGGCTCTGAGCAGCTCACACAGTCCTTCTTCTGGGGCCTCAGACCTAGCCTCCCTGCTGAGACCTCCCTGCCAAGCCCCCTTTCCCTGGAGACCAGCACTGACCATGCTGTTAGGCCTGGTCCCAGCAGTCTGAACACGTGGGTGTTGATGGGGCACAGCGGGGAGGGAGGAGGCTGGGATGAAGGACGTGGCTGGGGCCAGATGAAGGGCCACAGACCTGACATCCGCAGAAGGAGCTGGCACTGGGCCCAGATGAGAGACTGGAGCCGCCCCGCTTTGACCCACGTGGGGAGTGACCTTGCCTTTGTTCAGGTTCCTCGGGCATTTGTGAACCTGGTAAAGGTGCTGGAGATCATCAACCTGAGGCAGCTGTACCTGGAGAAGAAAGTCAGCTGCCCAAGGATGATCCTCAGGTGGGATGGAGGCTCCCCTGCTGTTCTCTAAAGGGCCATAGGGCCCCTAGCAGAGAGTGACCGATGCACTAGGATGTGAGGTGTGCTGGGACCACCCCATTTTCTGACCTGACAAGGCCTAAGTGGAGGGGATGTCCCAGGGCTTCTGGCGACCCCAGTGTGGCCTTAGCTACCCTTGGGGCATGCCCTACAGCCCAGCCCACTTCTGTTGTGGTGGCAGCTCAGACACCCTTCAGTCCTCCAGGGCGAGAAGAGACAAGCCTGAGGGGTGGAGCGGGCCCGGCTCCCTGGCGGCTGCTGGGCCTACTTCTCAGGGTGCCCTCAGCTTCCTGCCCCTCCCAGAGGCCCATCTCCAGGACAGAGGGAGCCTCACTTTGGTGTGGGTGCTCCAGGCTGGGCTGATGCCACTTGCTAGACAAGAGGGTGATCAAATCAGAATCGGTCTAGAGGACAGAGTTTCCCCCAGGAACAGAGAGCCCGGTCCTGGGAAGGCTCCTGGGAGGCCTCCTGTATCCTCAGTCTCCAGAGGCAGACAAAGATGGCCCCCTCTCTGCTATTACGCATCTCCACGAGCCTCAGGAGGAAGACCTCCTCCTGACCCATTCCCACAAGGCCTCCTCTGGACCAGCAGAGCAGGTCACCGTGCTGATAACCCCCCTCCCCACAGCTCTGTAGCTCTGTGCGGCCCCTGTCACAGCCCCAAGCACGTCATGTGGCACTTATTCATGGGCCTCATCCCCACAGCCCTGAACACAGCCCCACTGCTAGCACAGCTTGGGGACTCCCTGGCTGTTTGCTGAATGACTGAATGAATAGTTCATAAGGGTCAGATTTGCTCTTGGAAATTAAGGGTATCTTAGCTGCTCCCCTGAAGATCCATGCCAAACCTCACCTTGGGCCCCAGACTGCACGGGTCCACACGGGAAGGCCTGAGCTTGCTGTGGGCAGGGAGGATGGCTGCTGGATGACACACCTCCAAACACAGCTGGTGTCAGCCGCCGACTCGTCCTCAGGCACCTGCTTTCTCCAGTCACTGGGCTGCATGGGTTTCAGTCTATCATTCAATTTCAGAGCAGCTCCCCCAAAAGTCTTACTACCCATCACTGCGGAGTTTTTCAACTATTAAAGCTAAAGGTTCAGAGATGGCATTTGCCAGGTCTGCTCTCAGATTGGAGGTGGTCAAGTCACTGACTGTCAGGTCAGACAGAATTAGGGACATCTTGCCCTGCTGCCTCTCTGCTGCTCTGAACTCCCTGCCTCTCCTCTGTTCTGTCTCAGTGGTAGGGCTTTCCTTGGTGGTACAGAATCCACACTATTGTCGCCTCACCCCTCTGGACCAAAAGCCCAGATCTGCAGGATGACCAGCCAGGGCAGAGGTACAGACTGGACAGAGGCAGACTAACTAGGGAGGATGAACTCAGGTTCACACCAGCCAGGCTTGAGTTCAAGTCCTGACTCTCACACTCAGCATCCATGTGACCTTGAGCCTTAATTTTCTTATCTATAAAATGGGGATGAGAATACAACTTCGAGCATAGCTAACAGGCTTAAAACAAGTTCATACCCATAAAGCTCCTGACTCAGCAAACAGTCAATATGTGTTCGCCATTAGTATTGTTATCACTGTTATTTCAAAGGAAGTGTGCTCTATCTGTACTGCACTGTCCTCAGACTGTCCTAATGGAACTCAGCTCCATGACAGTCATTCCTGCAGATGTCAAAAGAAGTAACTATTTCATTCTCACAAGCAAATCCAGGCCTGGGAAATTTTTTTAGCTTCATCTGGTACAGTTGATGGGTTAGCCAGCCAGCTGTTAGCACAGCCTTCTGATACCTCTGAGTTAAATATGTTCCACATCTTGAGCCCGTGTTTCTGCATCATGCATGCAGAATGTGATTCTGGTGGGGTGAGGCATCTCTTCTGTCTGGGCTGCAGATCTCTGTGTCCCTGTGTCCTGAAATTTGATGACGACTCAGCAGAACTGGCCTCCCTCATTGAAGTGAATAAGAAGTATCAGGTAAGCTGCGAACGGGCTCAAGGGCTGCACGGGAGCTGCCGTGTGCCTTGATTGCTCTGCTTGGAAAATGAGTACATGCTTATGTGTTTTGACCCCCAGGGGAGTGTGAGGTTACTACTGACCAGTTCACAGATATAAAGACACCCTTGAGGCAGCAGGGACTATGGTTCGGTTTATTCTATTCAAACTATAGCATCAAGTCCCTAAACACACCTCACCAAATCTCAGTCCCTGGCCTTACAGGGAAACAAATATTATTACTGTCCATGAAGAACGTGTAGGATCTTCTCACCCCCAGGTGGGAAACCCTTTCTACACGAGAGAATCGGGAGGGTTCAGTGAGGTAACGCGTCTGCTCTGCCTTCCCCTCCCAGGGAACAGGTGCTTTTGAAGAGCACAGGGAGAAAGAGTCAGCAGATATCTCCAAACATCTATGAGTTGTTCATTAGGCCTTTCCCATCAAATCTTTGACCAGAGAAGATGACTCCCTTGACTATCTTGAATTTCCCCCCAAATAACCATCCAGTCACTCAAGAAAACAGTGGGAACCTTCAGCTTCTCTCAAGGGGGCTGCAAACAGTGTCCAGGGTGGATCCATCCTTCAAGTTCATTAACTCCTTGGAGCAGAACCACTCCCCTGCAGACTCTTTAAGGGCAGCCACACCTGTCAAGGGTATTAGGTCTCAGGGGAATGAACCTCTATCAGCCCCTGACCCCACTGCCCAGCCCTCGCGGTGACTCCCAGCTGCTCTTCTGCCATAAGCAGGCACAGTGAGTCTCTAGTGAGGATGTCTGCGGAGCAAACCTGTCCCAGCTCAGGTTCATGGGCACAAAGAACAAAAACTAGATGCAACTCTGGCTAATTTAAGCAGATTTATTATTTAAGCAGAATATATTAATTAATACAGAAGAGCTAGAAAGCTAGAGGCAGAGGCAAAGCCACCAGAAATCACAGAATCATAAACGTGTAGGGGCTGAGCCATAAGAATAAAAATCAGACCAAGGAACTAGTCCGGAGACACCATGGACACTGCCGTCCCGATGCTTCTAGGAAACAGTTGTGGCTGCTGCCTGCAGCAGAATGGATTCTGTGCTGTCCAACTTTCTATCACCAGCTTCCAACCCAAAGTTTAAGGCAGGGCCATCCATGGGGGACCCGAGGGCATGTGCCCATGTAGTTTTCAGGGGCATTAGGAAAGCCAGCATTTGTCTTTCTCTCCTTCTGCAGAGGGAGACAGGCCGCTCTTGCTACAGTGGAGGTTTTCAAACATAGTAAGCAGGTTCAAATGCTGGGCAACAAAAAGAAGGAGGATTTTAGCCCATACTTGCCTTCACTGACCCTCTAGATTAACCCCCTGCTCCCAGGCCTGATCTTGGTCACCACTGAGACCCTGATCTAGTGTCCCGGAGAAGCTCACAGCTCAGCCACGTGAGGCTATCATGCCATCTCGCAGAATCCTCTCACTCCCTACTTCCTGCAAAAGCTATGGTTCCCATCATTGCTATTAATAACCACCATGTGCCAGGCATTCTAGACACTATTTCCTTCATTTCCCAAGTAGTGATGGTTCCACTGTAAGCCACTGTGGCTGGTCCACGGAGTAACAAGGAGCACTGGAACAAATTGCTAAACAGCCTACATTTACAGGTGGGGAAATAGAGGAACAGAGAGGGAAAGTGTCTTGCCCAAGTCACACAGCTAGTTAGTTAGTGGTATGGCCCCTCCTGCCTTCCTCAGGGCTCTGCCTAAAACTGGAGGAGATTCTCCCAGGAAGCCAGAGGTGTGGCATCCCCAGCACAGACTCTGTCTTTCTGGCTGACCCTGGGAAAAGAAATGCATGGTCTTTTTTAAGTGATGGCACTAATGTTCCTGGGTGTATAACCCTGGCTTCCCTCTCCAGCCAGGGTGCTGGCCCCAAATGGTGGAACCTCCCAAGTGGTGGCATGGCAGAGTCTGGCAGAAGCGGGTGCCAGAACCCAGGTACCTGGTCTTTCTGAAACCAAGCCCAGGTCGAAGCTGTGAGAGTGACAGCTCTGTTACCCTCCTAGACAGATCTGAGCGTCTCCAAGACCTGTGCTATACAGGAGCCTGTGTGCTCACACACATACACCACACACAAGCAATATACAGAGGCGTTAAGTGGTGATTCACCTTTGATTTTCTAAACAAAATGCAGGACAGAAATAAATGTAAGGATTAGCCAAAAAGGTCAATTATTGAAATACGTACATCCTCCCTACTTCTCCCCACCCGCCCACCAGCCTTTAATCAGAAGCCTTAAAGAGGGATCAAGCTGGTCCACTTAGGTTTTTCCTTCCCTTCCCTTTTTTCACAACCTGGGTCAAATATATGCAATTGCAGCAGAGACTGGGGGTAGGGGTTGAGATAAAGGCTGGTCTAAAAAGTAACTAGCTGGGTCCTGATCAGTTTTGCTGTAGATTTCATGCAAAGTTCAGACTGTTAAATTCAATGGCAGAGAAAGAGGCCACACAAAGACGGAGCAGATGCAGACAGTCCCCTGACCCCTGTCACCCTTTCCTCCTGCAGGAGGGGACTCATCACCTGGTTGAGAGTGGGCGATACGACACAAGGGAAGACTTTACTGTGGTTGTACAGCCATTCTTTGAAAAAGTGGACATGCCAAAGACCTCGGTAAAGAAAGCAGGCCTCATGGATAAATGGGAACCACAGAGGTGGGCAGCTGTTTCTGAGCATCACCTGTGTTATGTGGCGTCTCCATAACACAGTCCTTTTTATGCCCTGTGACCAGGAGGGGTTGCCTGACAGCTCCTTCTTTGCTCCCGACTGCTTCCACTTCAGTAGCAAGGCTCATGCCCACGTGGCCAGCGCCCTCTGGAACAACATGGTAAGATGGCTGAAGTGGGACAAGTGATTCTTCCTCTGAGAAGAAAAAGTCTCAGGCAAGCTTTCGGGAGACCCCTCAGGCTGCATGACTCCCCACCCAACGGGGGTGACAAAGCCCTTTCCCTCCATCTCTCCCTCCCTTCTCCAGCCCTGACCTGCATCCTGGCCTTTCCCTTCTCCTTCCCTCTTCCTCACGCCCCATCTTTCCGCTTCTTGGTTTAGCTGCAACCTGTCGGCCAGAAGACAACACGGCATAATTTTGAAAACAAGATAAATATCACATGTCCCAACCAGGTAGAGTGAAAGCTCATCTTTGCAGTGGATTTACCTGAAGCATCTTTTCCAGCCTTCTAAAATCTCTGATTAAGGTTTCTCATGCATTTCGTCCCAGATTCTAACCCCCAGCCCCAGCTCTGTTTACCTATCTGCCTACTGCAGACTCCAGTTAAGCAATCACAATGCGCCATCTTCTTAGACTGTGAGGGACAACAGCCCCCAGCATCTTGGAGGCCCTAGGGCGCTGCTCCACCCCTCCATGTGCAGGGAGCCCCCACATGCAGCTCTTTCCAGCCAGGAAGAGGGACACGGCAGCACCATCTGGCTCTCATTTTGAAGACAAGGGGCAGGAGAGGCTGTCAAGGGCAGGATGGGACAGAAGGGCACCCCATCTCCATGTAGCCACTGCCTCCACGGCAGGATGGGAAGAGCGAGGAACTGAGACCTGGAATAGTAACTACTCGGACAGAGCTTGGGGTGGCAGAGGGTGGAAGTTAGAAGCTGGAGCTAGGAAAGGAGACATTAACTGGGAAGGCAAAGTGGAGCAAGACCCCCAAATTCACTCATAAATTGTCTGATTCTTGGACCTCAAAGCACCTGACACTTCTTGCCTGGGCAGGAAGGATGCCAGGCTGCTGCAGGGTGAGTGGGCGGGAACCTAGGGAGTAGGGGACACAGGTTTGTAGTAGCAGAAAGTGGTGCTCTGTTAGGAGGGAGAAAGGTTGAGAAAGAGGTGACACACCCTCCACAACCAGCTGGGTAGGAGGCGGAGAGCAGAGGGGCTCACTCCTAAGAGCCACTGAAGGGCTTATTCTAACTGTTCCTGCCATTTGGGCTGCAGAGAAGGCCCCAGTGCATCCTGGGAGGGGGCCCACAGCAGTCAGCTTGGCAGGGAGGCTGAAAGGGTGGGAAGTGCTTATGCCTGAGGTAGCACTTCTTGAGGGCTGGCAGCAGAAAGCAGCTTAGGAGGCATGCTGAACACGCCTGGTGGCCCCTCCTCCCCTTCTTATAGGTCTGGCCCTTCCTGAGCACCTACAAGAACAGCGTGCAGGTAACCACTTGTTGCCTTTCTGCTCACTGGCCAATGCAGTGGGCAGCCCCAGAGCCAGGACTCGCCCAGCTAGGCAGGTGGGGGTGTGGGTGAGGGTTCCTGATGGGCAGCCAAGGGGCTTAATACTATTTTATAAAATCCACCCACCTACACCTGTTCAGACAGGGTGGGGGGCAGAGTAAGCTCTACTGATACCAGCCCGGATAGGGGGCCAGCCTGTCACATCACAGCCTCTTGAAAGGCGGAAGTGAAGATGACCTCCCTCAGAAAGCGGCTGCAGAAGCAGGCCTGGGGTGGGATGGGGTAGCATTGTTTTGTGGATACCCTGGTTCTTGCACTGGATGGGGGAGGGGTGTGAACTAGGTTCCCGGATCCCAGCTTGGCTGAGACTCCAAAGCACCTACGGAGGCCGCTTCCCAGGGGGCCCAAGAGTCGGTGTGTGTCATAGCTCTCTGGGTGAGCCTGATGCCCAGCCATTCTCCCTGGTCCCTTTCAACACTGCGATTCTGGGACTTGTTCAACGCCCGCAGGGTCATGGGAGCCAGCTGCTGTGCGAGGACAGGGCGCCTTCCACCTCGCCACCCACCTCAGGTGAGCTTCTATCACACGCCAGGACCCAGGGTTCCCCCGCAGGGAGTCAGCAGCCACTGAGCGCTCTGACAAAACTCTCACGTTTAACTAAATGACAGTCATGGCCGGTGCTTGCTCCCCATCTGGGTAGTCACCTGGGACAAGCCAGGCCAGGAACCACTTGCTGCCCTCCCAAGTCAGCCCACTAAAGGGAGGCCACGAGCTCTCCCTCAGCGGCCCTGCCCTGTGGTGTGGCCTCACTGAGGCCCAGAGGTGGGGGTGGGTGCCCAGGGAGTCCCACGGGGGAGCCAGCACTGCAGGCTGTCCTGTGGGCCCAGGCTCTGCCATCACTGCCACCTGCCTGCAGTAGGGCTGGAAGCTTCCTAGAGCCTTCAGAAGAGACTTGGGGGCAGAGGAAGGCCTGACATGATTATTCCTCAGATTCCCGGTTGAATGGGCTCTAAATGGGCTGTGCGGCAGGCCCTGCCTCTCAGCTCAGATGGTCCAGGGCACATCTGGTCATGCACTCAGGCCACAGCTGGTGTCCCACGTGACCCCTGACCCTTATGTGGTGGGATCCCATCTGCCTTCTCTGCCACCCCTCATCCTTCCCTCTCCCTCTGTCTCAGCACTCCCTCACCCCATAGGTCCAAGATTGGTTTATTGTGTTTCTTATGGGGAAACTGTCTTCATATGACCTCTGCCCTATGGCACCATGGACACTCAGTCTTGCATGGCCCAAACACAGTCACAGGCCATGGTTCTCGTCTTGCTCAGAGCAAGAAGCACTAGACTCTGACTACAGCTTCCTTCCCACAAACATAAGCGCACTTGTCTTTCCAGTACATGCCCTGAGACCCGCAGATATCCAGGTTGTGGCTGCTCTGGGGGATTCTCTGACCGTAAGGACTCTTGGGCCCTGGGCGGGGTGGGATGGCTGTGTCAGTCCCAGGTCCCAGTCCCCCTGAGTCCGGGGCCTGCACTCCTGACCTCTGCATTACCCTCCCCCTCTGTCCTGGCTCTGTCAATCCATGAGCATGACAGTGGTTGCATTTTACGGCCACTTTCTCAATCAGGTATGCAAGGAGAAGTCTTTTTCAGGAGTGAACTGAATTGTCTCAGTGGAGGTTTTGAACACCTAACAACACTTTTTAACAATTGTAAAAATATGTCATTTTGGCTTAAAAAATCTAAGCCTACCTTTGGGTACTCTTTTCCCTTTGGATTATGCTTTACATACAGCTCAGAGCCTCACATCTGTTTCCTCTTTGCATTTGCACAGAAAGCAGCAAAGACCACAGTGGAGGCTAAAGTTCTGCTCTTGAGTTCCAAGAAATAGGGGTATTTCACCATCCCAGATCACCACTTCCTGGCAGCACTTCTAAGGCCATGAGAATGTCCCAGAGGGAAAAGGGGAGAAATGTGAAGTTTCTGAAAAATCTGTCTGCTACACTCCACTCAAGCCTATAGGCTCTTTCTTCATGCTTATAAAGAACCTAAGAGCATGATACAGGTGGTAATGATATACCAGTGTCTCACATTTGCAAAGCACTTAAGAGTTTTCAAAACTGTTTTTAAGACTATGATCCAGTTTGGTCATCAAAACAGTCCTGTGAGATAAGCAGAGCATGTCTTTGGTTCAGTAAGGAGGCAGCTGAGCTTCAGGGAAGGTACCCAGCTGGGAAGGAGTCTGGCAGAGCCCAAGGCTGGTCTGCTCACTCCCCACCTGGTGTTCTGCTCACGCCACCCTGAGTACCTGGGGAACCACCTGCATAAGACCTGCACATACACAGCCTGCCTTTTCTGTGACTTGCTGATTCTCTTGTGGATTTGGTGTGTTTTCAAAGGCTGGCAATGGAATTGGCTCCAAACCAGATGACCTTCTTGATGTCACCACTCAGTATCGGGGGCTGTCATATAGGTAATGTTACCCCTTTCCACCCATGCTCACCCCCAGAGATTTGGTGGGGGTTTGTCTCTCATAAATGAATAAGAGCAAGGATCAGGTCTGGAAGGGGCTTTCAGAAGGAAAATGTGATCATATAAGTAGAGAGGATATTTACTGTCAATATGTTTTTTCTTTTTTAGTTATTCAGAAAAAGAAAACCAGGGTTCTTATCAGACTCCTGGGTCAACAAATCCAACATGAAATGCACCTGAAAAGCACCAAATCTCTGAGTCTTCACCTGCCTGTTCACGTGTATATATGTGCCTGTGTAGATGCTCCTATGTCTCTGTTTACCGTCTGTATTTATTCATGTCGTTCATAGTCACACCTCTGCCTTTACGTATATGTGCACATCTGTACAGAAAATTCAGAAATGCAACACACACTTCAGGAGGCAATAACCAAGATAAAACCACAACCACAGGTGTGCTGTCCCCTGCCACGTGCCTGCACAGTATGAGGCATTGAGGCAGGTGGGCGAGAGGAATGTACAGGAAGCAGAGGCAAACGCTCCTGCTCAATTAGCGAGTACTATTTGCAAATACAAGATGCCTGAGTGCTACAAGAATATAGGAGAGGGATAACTCACCCTGCCAGCAGGGACGGGAAGGTGTCCCAGAGAAGGTGGTACCCCAGTTATGTCTTGACAGATTAGCAATGAGATGGATGAGAAAAGGCATCCCAGACACGGAAGTAGAGAAGCTCCTGGTGGGTCAGGCGAGCCGTTAGATATGGGTATTCTGAAGTTTCTTTCTTTCCTAATAAAGTTCGTGTTTATGTGTGCTTCACGGTAGCTGGTGATTAGCTCAGAATTCACAACTGGAACAAAACCAGCCACGAGAGGGCAGAGTGCTAATGAGAAGCTGGGCAGCCCAATAACACGCCTGCTGCCTCCTTTTCCTTCAGAGTGCATTCAAATGAAATGTTTCTTCCAAGAAAGTGAGAGGGAGCAGTGTGGCGATGATTAGGACTGGGGCAACTGTGAGGACAGTCCCAGAGAGAAAGGTTTTCCTGGGTGGGAGAGGCTCCTCACTCACCCTCAGAGAGGACGTGGGCAGGTTAGCATGAGGACGTCACCCTCCGAGAGGGGAGTAAAGGCCTCCAGCGCCCAGGTCCTCCGGCATCCCACATGCCCTCAGCCAGGGAGGGGGTCTCCCACAGCAGCCACAGGAGGGCAGCCTCGCATCCTGATGGCTCTGCCCCTAGTGCTACAGAGACTGCGAGAAAAAGGAAAGCCAGAGGGAAAGAAGGAAAGCGGATTTTTATTACGATTCAGGAAAAGCATGAGGTGGTGGCAGCTGCACTTAGTTTTAGCCAGAGAGGCAATGGCCTCACATCCCAGTGTGGGGAAACAGAAAATAAAGCCGACAAACCAGCCAGCAGATGATAGGTGAGCTCTGCCTGGGGAAGCGAGGTGATCTGCCCATCAACAGTTCAGCTGGGCAGATTCCTGGGCTTCAGACACAAACAGGCAACTTCCTGCTACATGTTTCTCTGAGAAGAGGAAAATTCCGCCATTGAGGTTTCTTCCTACAAGTGAGGTCCAGGAAGCCCTAATATTTCCATCTTCCAGTTCTAATTCCAAGACCTCATATATTCATGACTGCTATCCCTTAAAACTCTTTATGTGCTCTAAATATTTCAAGTACCCACCTGTGTGTCAAGATGCACATGTGTTAAAGATGGGGCTGCTGGGTCAGAGTCTGAGGAACAGTTAGACACTTGGTAGAATAGATACACTAGTGTTTCCCACTAGCCCCCTATGGGTTCCTCAAGAGGGCAAAATTATTTGCATTTTTGGGGAAAGATTACCTACTACATCCTTCCTCTGGGGACTTTACATGCATATTAAGAGTTCCGAGAAACTCTACAATGAAGAAATCTGTTTAAATTGCATCTGTTCGCACCAGTGTTTCCCTTTATCTCAGAATCCTTTCTTTGTTCGTAATACCTACTGGCATCCCTTGGGAAATGTCCATGTAGGAGGCTAATCTGAGGAAAGCAATTTTTTGAAGCCATTAAAGCTTCTGGATTAGGAATACTATGCAATTAATAATTTCAGGTAAATTTGCAATGTGAGCCTCTTCTAGGAAACAGAAAGTGGACAAAGCAGACCTCATAGACTTGGACAGGGCAGAGGACCCAGAATTTTGGGGAGGCCTGTGGCTAGGAACAGGAAGTGCAGAAGTTAGGTTTGGTGGTGACAATTTCCCAGGCCCCTTGACCTGTGAGAAGCAGAGAGCAGTGAGTGGTTCGAGCTTTGGCTACCTTAACGGTACAGCAGACCCAGAGGTCTTTAGAGCATTGCCTTTTCTTCAGTTGAAATAAATTTTGGCATCATTCAAAGGACTAAAATAAACTTTGCTTGCCAAAAAATGCATTTTTTTGTCTTGTTAATTAGGAATTCAATCTCATATCACTGAGACTCTTTCAACAAAGGGTGTTGAGCCTCTACTCTGTATTTCTCCGAGCCCTGTGGGTGACAACGGATAAACAGCACCCAGCCTTGGAGCTCATGGCGTGAAATAGATCACACTGCTCTGAAGGGTCTCACATGCACTGGCTGATTCATATGGATCAAGATTCTTTAGTGTTTCACATAGTTCTAGCCAAAGTGAGGGCATGAATGTTTTTGCTCTTTCATGATTATTTGTATAATTCCCTTTTCTCCTGGAAATGTTCACTCTAAAATGGGCTCAGAGATCTCTGTGGTCTCCATCAGCACCACACTTGTTTTAGAACAAAGATACTTCCAGGCAAAAATTGCGATAGAAAGTATTTGATGTGTATGTGCTCATGTATGTCTCTGTGTTTGTGTTCATGTTTATTAAAGGAGAAAAGGAGGCAGTTAGAATACAGTGAGAGGAGGAGGTGTATGGATTTATGATTTCCTTCCAAGTGCAAAGTACTCTTATCAAGTGCATTTAGTCCAAAGAAAGGAGAATCAGGAGGCAGCTAAAGCAGCGGCTTCATGCAGAGGTGGAAAAGAATCGGAAGCACAAACAAAACATCCAACCACCGGCCAAGTTCGGTTCAGACATTGGATGTGAGGTGGGAGAGACACAGCTGAGTGCGGCAGAAGGGAAGGGCTCACCGGCTTCTGCCTCTCTGCCCCATGGGGCAGCCGAGCCTTTGACTTAACTGAGCCCTGCACCATGCTGGTATGAAACAGTGACTCCACTCCAGCATTTCCTTGACTTGAAAAGCCATGATTTTCATTCCTGGCCTGTCCTTTGGAAATCTGTACCACTGAGATGGATGCTAACATTGTATTCTCAAATCTATTGGCTTGAAATAATATACAGGGATTGAGGAGGGAGGCACAGAAGAAAAATAACAGTAAATACAGTGCATCTGAACATTGGACTTTGTTAAAATAGAAATACTTCTCTCCTTGCCTCCCACATGTATTCAATTTAAATGCATGGAAGGAAAGGAAATTTTTAGTGTGTTCTGAGGTTAGATTGAGAGCCATAAAACTAGATTCGAATAGGTAAAATCAGATTGGCCATTGGAAAAAGCAGTGAGAGGCCACCCCCTGAACTTTACAGGAGAATTTGCCTTGCCACTGGGCGAGAAGAGTTAATCCATTTTCTGAAGGTTTCTACCTCAGTCTGATTTTTAGTTATCTTTATGGTTTTTAGTTTCCTCTAGAAAGCTAATTAATCCCTATGCATCACAACTTCCTACTTTATAAAATGGAGATCATCCCATCTACATCAGAAGCTTGTTTGGACAAGTGGGATAATTAATGTAGAGATTTGTTCACGGCTGGGCACACAGTATATACTCAGCTTAGTGCTCTCCTGATCTGGTGGAAAAGAGAAATAGCTCTCTTTTGCCTTCAAATACTGGATCTGGGGGCAACTAGGGGCTTTAAATTTTCTGAGAATCCCCCAAACACCACGAGAAGGGTCTGACACATTTTGCAGGTGTTGATGACATGGGCACTAAGAAAGGTGGGAGCTCTTTTGTAAAGCCTATGTATTGATTCCATCTCACTGATTTGCTCACTCCCTACAGTTCAGGAGGGGATGGTTCCCTGGAGACTGTGACTACTTTACCGAGTGAGTAAAGAGGTTCCATCTGACCAGCAAGCTTCCTGAGAGTGCTTTCAGCTAAGCAAGGAGGAAGTAGCATCTTCCTTACAGAGTGCCACTGGAATGGGAGGAAAGGCCTGTGGACAGGTAGCTGAATGGGGTAGACTAAATGCTTATTTGGAGCCGGAGACCTGGATTCCAGCCCTGGCCCTTCTGTGCGCTTGCCAGGTGACTGAGGGCCAATTACCGAGCATTCTGAGCCTCGGGTTTCCTTAGCTGGCCCAGAGGGTGTGGAAACAAATGAGACAGGGAGTATTCACTGCACTGTGAGTTGTGAAAAAACAAGAACTGAGAGGCTCTTGCTACTTTGGCCCTGTCATCAGGCCAAGTCACAGAGGCCCCGACTCCTGTCAGGTCCGCACACCCCCTCCCTGCCTCCTCCAGGCAGCATGAAGACGATAATGCAGCCCCCTCTGGGGACCCTGGACCACAGAAGACATCCTGGCCTTCCATCCCAAGGTCTCTCTGTCCTCTTTCAGATATCCTTCGGAAATTTAATAGAAATCTCAAAGGCTATGCGGTGGGCACGGGTGACGCCAGTGAGACAAATGCGTTTCTCAATCAGGCTGTTCCTCGAGCAAAGACTGAGTATGGCATCTGGGGAGGGGCCTGTGGGGAGAGAGTGGGAGGTGCATAGTTCCCCTTAAGATTGTAATACTGACCTGCACATGCAAAGAGGACACTTAGTGACTCTCAGAGGCTCTCAGCCACTCTCCTCCCCGGCTGCCCTGTGCCTAAGGCCACCGCGGGGAGGCTGGAGAGGCTGGAGCTCGGACAGGAGCCATGACCTGGGAGACTGAACTGACTTTGCTTCCCCAGGCAGCATGTTCTAATCATGCAACTAACTGCCTGACCATATCCAGTGTTTGAAGCTTACCACGGCCTAATGGTGAACTAGAGAGATTCACTCTCTCCAAAGCCTCAGCAGTGGCGATTCCCCAAAAGCACACCAACTAAATGGATGGGCAAGCCAGAATCTCTAGACTTAGAGGCTTCTGGGAAACAAGTCATGTCCTGTCCCTAGGCCTACCATGGAGCTAATGGGAGATGCTGTGGAGAAGCCAGAGACGGCTGAAGCAGAACTGTACAGCCTCTCAGGATGTACAGCATATATTCCTCACCTCTTTCTAAAAGAAGGATTTAGTAGCTAAGTGTACAAAAAAATAGAATATACATAAGAGAGAAAAACCACAGCCACTGGTGGAGCTGGGGAGGAAGAAGCCAACTGTGTCAGTAGGAGCATGTTTATGGTTGTGCCTGAGCATCAAGCTCACAGCTTCCTGGCAGCCAGGGGAAAAAGAGGAAGCATGCTAAAACTTTCACAGATCTGATTTCAGGGTCTGCACCTGTCCCTTAAGGGGGACAAATGTTCTCCTAGCATGGGATCCTAAAAGACACTTTGCAGGTAGACTCCTGGAGGGGAGAGCGTGGGTAACAGATATAACTGGCAGTACCCTTGAGTATAGCTCTAGGACAAACACACAATTGGCTTTTCAAAAGGTTGTTGTAATCATTCTCCAGAGCAGGCAAGCAGCGCCTTGTCCCCTTGAGCCTCAGGGTCTCTGCCAGTTCATACAATGGGGATAATGCCATGGAAACTCCAGTTCAGCCCCTTAGGAGGAAAAATTCAGACACTATTCCTCACCAGCACTGATTTCCTCTCCTTCCCAGGGAACTCACAAGCCAAGTCCAGACTCTGGTACAGAGGATGAAAGATGATCACGTGAGTCAGATTTCTGGGTATTTTTAAACACTGATTTTCTAAGCCACTGAAGTCCCCACATAGAATGGTCTGCCATGAGACGCCGAGCCCCGTCAGTGGAGGGCAGCCCCTAACAGAGGGCCTCCGGAGGGGATTATGTCAGTGGGAGAGTGGGACGGGGCTGCTGCTGACCACAGGGACCTTGAAAGTCCCTCCGGAAGCTAAGATTTTACGGTCTATAAATAAACCTCTCAAATTATTTCAGCTCTGAGATTGTATTATTTCAAGTGGGCAAGGAAGTCTTAGAGGGTTGAATGGATTTCCCAGAGCTGTGGCATTTTTTTGTGGGTGGGGAACCATCCTGCATTTCCCTCCCTCTGTGCAGAGCGTGCATTTCCAGGAGGCCTGGAAGGTCATCACAGTGCTGATTGGAGGCAGTGATTTATGCGACTACTGCACGGATTCGGTAATGCGGGTGGGCCAGGCTTACTCACTGTTCCTGGCTTTGACCTTCAGGCCTTGAAGATCTCTGAGAACAGTCCCTAGAACCAACCTTAGGATTTTCCAACAATGCCTGTGTGTGTGTGTGTGTGTGTGTACACATGCACACCAAACACATACACATGAACACATGTGCACATACACGTACTTCTTACCCTGCAGTCTCAAGCTTCTGGCTCTACCTCCACATCCCAGGCGTGAGGGAGCAGGTATATGTTGTCCCTACTCCCCTCTCTTACAATTCCTGAGAATCCAGAAAGAGAAAGAACTAAACGCAAGCAGTTGGAAGAAGGACTCGAAGGTTCCAGTCTTCTGACTGGCCCATCTTTGACAACAGGGTAGTCAATTGTCAGCTCAGATTCTGACATGATAAGCTGGTCCCACAGGAGGCCAGAGAGGAGAACAAGTCTTTAGGGTGAGCCAGGGTGGGGATCTACAACTGCCCTACCGCCCTCTCCCTCTAACCAGCTTCTCGTCCCCCTCCTGTCTCTTCCCAGAATCTGTATTCTGCTGCCAACTTCTTTGACCGTCTCCGCAATGCCTTGGACATCCTGCATAGAGAGGTTGGTGGGGGTGGGGGCACTCCCTCAAGCTGGCCACAGCTCAAGCATGGTGGGGGGAAAGGTGAAATGTCCCCTCCCCTGAAGGGGACAGCTATGAGCATGGGCTCCTTCTCTTTCCCGAGTTTGGGGCCTACCCCCAAGGAAGCCTCATTCCCTTTGGAATTGCCTAGAAGGATCCCAGGCTTGAAGAAGGAAAGGCAGTGTGCACTAACTGTCCCCCTACCCCTACCTGGGGCACCCCCTGGTGGCAGCTGAGTGCTCCCAGGCTGGGCACTGACTCAGCCATAGAGTGTGTCTAGAGCGACCGTCTCTGGTCCTGTGCCCAGCAATGTGTTCTCTCCCTGCCCTGGCATGGGCGGGCCACTCTGGCTGCCTGGAAGGGAGCTCTGATCACCAGTTGCCTCCCTGTGGCGGAGACTCCAGGGCTGCCCCACAGAGTCCAGGTTGGGCTTAAAGGAAATGATTGGTAGATAATGTCCTGCTAAGCGGAGCAGCTATCTCACCAGATCTAAAGCTCACTAGCTGATGGCTAAACAGAGCGGAACGCCCAGCATGTAGATGCAGGCCTGCCCCGCTGTCCCACTCCAGCCGGCACTGCGTGGGCAGCACGGCCCGTAGGGTCCTGTGGTAGCCCTGTGTAGGCGCCTCCCCCGATCTCCACTCAGGGCCAGCTGAGCGCGAGTTCCACAGGGATCCTACGGCCGACCCCCACTTCTCAGGGCCCTCAGGCAGCTCGAGGGAGAAGCCCCCTGGGGCCCCTCTCTCATCCAGCCTTCCTTCAGGTCCCCAGAGCCCTGGTCAACCTTGTGGACTTCATGAACCCCAGCATCATGCGGCAGGTGTTCCTGGGGAACCCAGACAAGTGCCCGGTGCAGCAGGCCAGGTAGGCAGGGGCCGGCTTCCCCAGCAGGAGGAGCACTGCCCCCTAGTCGGGCTCGGGCAGCTGGGACGCCTGTGTCTCCGTGACTTGTCACAAGTCTATGAAGGGGGTCTTGTGCCAGGACCACCGCCTGCTGGGAAATTGGAGCCACGCCCTCCCTTACCCAACTCCAGGGCAACCTCTGGGATATGGGAGAGTCCTAGGGTGAGAAGGGGCAACCCATAGGGAGGTATACGTACATGGCCAAACTGAAACAAAATATGAAGTGACCCACATGATTCAGTTCACTTTATGGGAAGAAGCAAAGTAGGGAGGGACACAAGGGAACTTCATATTGGGAGTATTTTGTTTCTTAACCAAACACTAGATGACAGTTACTCGGGTATGTGTTTTATTATTCTTCATGCCATATATATACATTTATTTATTTAACAAATACTTGTACAAACTTACTGTATACCAGGCACTGTTCTGAGTGTTTTAGAGATGATATCTTTTATATCTTTATGTATATTTTATGGGCATGAAATAATTCATAAAGGGGACAGTAGGGTACCAGTGTGAGGTGTGTGGGGGCATGAGCATCAGAGGCCCCCAAATACCAGCTCCAACATCAGAGGTTGCATTTTTATTTTATTTTTAAAATGTAAACATTGAATTTTCATTGCCTAAGTTCATTTGTTCATCACAAGTGCTGCAGGCCCAGTGCTGGCAGCCCAGCGCTTGTACTCTGTTAACGTGAGAGTGTGTGCATTCACACACCCTTGGGACTTGAGTCCTGGGCAGGCCTGCAACCCGCCCCTGAGCGTGTGTGTCAGAGCCTCATGTCACGTACCAGGGCCACCCTATACAGCAGAGCCTCTGCTCCGGCCCTCATGCCTACTTCTCTCTGCACAGCGCTTTGTGTAACTGTGTCCTGACCCCTCGGGAGAGCTCCCAAGAGCTGGCCAGGTTGGAGGCCATCACCCAAGCCTACCAGGTGAGACCAGGAAAAGCACCCTTCTATGTTCTGTCCCCCAACTCAGTCAACACACCAGTGCAGAGTGCCCTAGGGAGGCACACAGGAAGGAAGAGCTGTTCAGGGTTAGAGGGCTGACATCACCATCTGGGCCCCTGCCGCTGCCCACTTCTGAAGTGTCTCAATCACCCCGGGTAGAGTCATCCCAAAGGAATCCAGGTGGCAAAACCCTCATAGGCCAGCTGTGCCTGCTGGCTTACCCCCAACTCTTGGACTGAAGAGGCAGTAGCCCTGGATGCCCCCATGCCCACCCTCCCTGCAGGCCAGCTGCCCCCCATCCTCAACACAGGCCACAAGTAGAGAGATTGTAGGTCCTGACCTCGGGGGCCCTCTGGGGACTCTTCCCAGGGTTTTATTCCTTGTGTCCTTGTGGAACTTCCTGCCTGGCCCTTCAGAGCTTGTAGTTCACTTACAGCAAAACAAAAAGGTAGACTCAACCTGTTTCCCATTCTCTGGAAAGAGATTTGCAGTCAAGTGTCTCTGTGTCCTCAAGGGAAGAGCTGAGCCGGCTCCTTGGCTAGGGAGATGAGGGAGCAGAGGCTGCCCACCACCCGCACCCTTGCCCCCTCTGGGCTCTCAGGCCACCTGGGACCTCGTGCTGAAGGTGCCCCTGCATGTGTCCCCAGAGCAGCATGCGTGAGCTGGTGGAGTCGGGCCGCTACGACACGCGGGAAGACTTCTCCGTGGTGCTACAGCCATTCTTTCACAACGTCCAGCTGCCCATCCTGCCGGTACACTCCCTGCCCTCCTTGGTGACCCTAGAAGGGAGATGAAATTCAAGACAGAGATGCCAAGTGCTCCCAAGGAGTGTGAATAAAACGGGAAAGACGCAGGAAGCTCTCCCGGGGCCGGGTGGTGGGTGCAGCCTCCTTGAACATCTGAGCTGCACTCCCAGAGGCTGCCTGATGTGGGGTGTCCTCAGTACTACTGCCAGCAGCTCCTTTTCATGGAGCACCTACTATGTGCCAGGCACTGTGCTTGCCACACATAAAATCTCCACACCCTGCCTTTGAGGTGTTTTATCATCCCCATATACCAGAGGCTCAAGATAGGAAGTTGCCTTCCTAAAATAATATAGGAAATAAGAGACAGAGAGGCAAGATTTAAACATACCCAACTCCAGATTATTCACTTTCCGCCACACCCACAACACTGCAGCAATAAGAGAGGGTGCAGGGTATCCGTTTCCACCCCAACACTTCCGTCCAAGCAGAAGGATGCGGCGAGTGGACCAGGGTGGGCACTTGGTTCTGCACCCTGGGCCTCCATCCTAAGCACCTCACTTAATGGGAGGGAAGCTGGGAAAAGCTTTGAGCACACCCCTCCCCCAGTGCCTTAAGGGAGGGGAGATGGCACACTGCCCTGCTATTGGCTTTGCCCAGGCCTGCCACAAGGCTCGGCCCCTTTCTCCCCACCAAGGCCACTGGGCCCAGTTGGCCAAGGCCTAGGAAGAAGCTTTTCCCAGCTGGCCGGCCAAGACTCCCCGGGACTAGGATCGCATCGCCTCAACCACGGCTTGGGCTAGGGCACTGTACAACTGGGCCTAAAAATAGATATGGCACTTTTTTGGTTAAATAAGGGGAATTGTGGGGCCAGAAAGGAGGGCTTGGGGTTACCCAAGGCTATTGATTAGTGGGATTGCTTCGATCTGCCAGGGGCCAAGCCAGTCAGCTGTGGCTCCCTTTCCTCCCTCTGCACTAAGAGGATCTTGAGGAAGTGTATTTTTCTCTTTCAGGACGGGCGCCTGGATATGACCTTCTTTGCCCCAGACTGCATCCACCCAAGTCAGAAATCCCACTCCCAGCTCTCCAGAGCCCTTTGGGCCAATATGGTAAAATAACTGGGACGCCCCTGGGCCTCTGAGGCTCTAGTCTACAGCACAGCCCAGCCCCTATAGAATGGAGCTCGCTCTTGGCCTTGCTTTGCGAGCAAGCTATAGAGGAACAGTGGCTGGCATATCTGTAGAACTCTATAGAATTGAAATTGTGGAATCCCTACGATTCCAGGATCAACCACACTCTCTCCTATGTGCTTTGAACTGTGATGAGGAACTCTTTACACGAATGCAAGGCAGAACCCTCACATTTACTCAACATTCTGTATGTGCCAGCATGGAATGTGCTAGGCAGTTTAAGCTTCCCGACATCCCTGCAGGAGAAGCATTATGAGTTCATGAGGAAGCTGAATCCTAGAGAAGCTAAGAGACTTGCCCAATATCCCACAGCCAGCAACTGGCAGAGCCAGGAGTGGAAGCCAACCCCCCTGAAATCATGCTCTGCTTTCCCCGCTTGCAGGATGCTGCCTGGGGCTGTTCACTTCAAAGGAAACAAATTCTGACACCTCTGTCTCTCTCTTCTTCCCCAATCAGCTTGAACCGCTCGGAAGGAAAACGGATACGCTGAACCTCATGGCAGATATCCCCCTCTCCTGCCCCATTCCGGTAAGAAGGGAGGTCCAGCTTTGCTCCTCCCCAGACACCAGAGCTCAGACCTTTCACCCTCATGCTTTGCCACAGACTCCTTGCTGCCCATCCTGCCCCTCGCCCGGGAGTGGAAGGATTTGGGAGGCTGGAAGGATATCCGTGAGAATGGAGAGGGGGGCGGAGGGCACAGAAGGTCTTATCTCTTTGGGAGGAGGAGAAGCAAGTGGAGAGGACCAGGGTGAGAGAGAGGTGGATTCTTGAGAAGAGGGGTCAAGAAGCCAGGAGGAAGGTGGGAAGGCTTATTTTAGTCACAGCACTAGGAGTGGATGGGAAAATCAGACTGCAGGCTGGAGGCCTAGTGAGAAGCCAGCCAGGCTCAGAAACTGTGCTTAGTGGTCATGGAGCCGGGACTGGAATTTCCAGCAGGGATGGGGTCAAAGAGGAGAGCAGTGCTGGAGCAAGCCTGGGAGCTGGCGGGGGAGGGACCAGTAGGACTGGCCTTGCAGGAACTGGGGCGAGGACTCAGCTTGGGGCTCCTTTTAAGGAGGAAAATGTAAGTGGTTGTTAAACTTGATTTCAGGCCCAGGGTGGGGGCAGGTCCGTGCTCCTGTTGCTTTCTGCTCCCTTTTCAAGGCCCTGTCTAATGTTTTTTTGACCTAATAAGGCCGAGGCCAGAGGTCCCTCAGCAGCAGTAAAACAAAAGGGCCTGACCCAATCTGGGAGGCTGGGTTTCCCCGGTCGGGTTGCATCACCCTCTCCCACCCCCCTGGCTGAGCTGGAATAGACCTGCAGCTCCCCCGTGTGTCTGCCAGGGCTCCAGAGGGAGCGGGCGCCCGGCCCAGACCCACGCTCCCTGTCTGCTCCTCCCCGGCCTCAGTCTCGGGTACAGGCTCAGCCTAACGCACCCTCAGCCTCCCCGGGAGAGCAAGAGTAGTGGGAGGAAGGGCTGTGGAAGTGTGGGAGTGGCAGCCGAGGGCTCAGTTGCTGGGTCCGGTGCTTGGAGCGAAGGTAATAATCGAATGACGTAACACCCAGTACGACATGGATGCCTCCAGGCCAAATGGTCAGATGCAGGCTTCTGGACAGGGGCGAGCTCTTCTAGGACGCTGACTGTGCCAGGCGTCAACTGTTAAATTGCTAGATCTTGATCATGTCCAGGGGTTTCTATGGAGAGGCCAGGCAATCTGGGTAGTGGAGGCATTTGGGGACTCAGAACAGTGGCTGTAAATCATACTGGAGCCAAGAATTTCAATGTTTTCACAGTCCACATGGCCACACTGAACATCAGCAACAGAAAACTTTCCCCAATCTGCCAGTTGCCCTTCCTTAAGCACTAAAAGTAATAACTCCATTCCAGGACACCACCATTTGCTCTTCCTCCTCCCACTTAAGTACCAGGTTGGAGCCTAGGCACTGGTCAGGGAGAGAGCTCTGTCACCATGGGCCTCAAGGTGACCTGTGCTACTCTCTGCTCCAGACCAGACAAGGAGCCCGAAAAGAGTGCCACTCCACCTTGCATCTCAAGCCACAGGAGGCTCTGCTCCTCCTTCTGGACAGAGCCAGCCTGAGCCATTGGTGAGCAGAGGAGAGCAGATCCTAGAAGCCCAGCCTGGGAGAAGCGGTTGCTAGGCAACCCCAGAACCCATTCCAAAGGGATCCATCTGCTGGCCAGCCCAGCCTCACCGCACCCAGCAACGTAGCATCCTGCATTCCTCAGGTCCCATCTGCTCTCTCCTGTGTACCTGGGAGCTATAAGCCCACCAGCACCTCACTGTGAGCTGACATTTCTTTCTGTCTTAGTTACATTAAACATAGACACAACGGGCAGGACCTGGTGGGGAGGAGGGGACCTAGATGGATGCAAGCACTGGGGACTTTCTCAGTCTCCTCCTAGCTCTTTCCCCACCCCAGTCAGTTGCAAGTGCATTCTGCCCAGCCAGAGTGGGCACTTCACAGCACTCCATGGATTTCTGTTAGGGTTTCAGGTTGAGAGACTTTACAGCCAACTTCTGATTAGCCATTCTGTGGATGTAACTGCTGGCCCAGCCAGCTTCGTGGCCTCTCTGCCCAATCCTTCCCTAACCCAGGGGGGCTGACCGTGGCTCCCCCTCAGGCTTTGAAGAAACCAGCCGAAAGCCCAGCACCATCCCTTCCAGCTCTTAGTCTTCCTGCCCTTTCTGGGCATTTGTCAGTTAAGTACCTCCTCCATGGAAGGCCTACATCCCGCACCTGCAGCTGCAAAACCACCTTGCTTGCTGTGTTTTCTAGTTGCTGCCCCTTCTTGTCTCTTTTAAGGACCCTCCTTCCTTCTCCCAGCCTTGAAAATGTGGACATTCTCCAACTTTCCTGTCTCAGCCTCAATTCTCTTTCTCCCTCTCTACAGCCCCTTGCTCTGAGCTTTGTCCATTTTCAGGGCTTCCTGTTAGATTTCTGTACCAGGGGCTCCCCACTCTGGTGTTCATTTGTTCTTTATAAATGCTGTATTTCTGCAAACTCTTTTTCCGCCCTCTATTTCCAACTCCTGAGATGCATCCCCCCTGGGATGCCCTATGTAGTGTAAGGTCACCCACAAGGCTGCTTACATTGTATAATCAAGGTATAAACAAAGCCAGGAACGAGAGAGAGAAACTGAAATGATATCAAGTGATGTGCCATCCAGTCGTTTACTGTGAGAAAAAGTAGCAGTTTGTCAGTCCCCTCACACTTCACTGTTCAGTGGTTTTCCATTTTGAATCACATGTAGGGATGCTGTTATCATTTGAATGCTTTGGACTTCCAAATTTCCTAATCCCACCCTGATTTCACATCACCTCGACCTCAACATTCATTCAAAAAAACAATTTTTGTGTAAGGAATGTCAAAAAGGAGCTAAATATTTGTCTTCCCAAACTCTCTGAGCTGGAGGATTTCCCTGTGTCAAAGTCACTGTGGTTTCACAGTTCTGTGGGCATGACACATGGGGTGCCCTGTCTGCCAGGACTCTTCCCAGTGTCGCTCCCGACTGCCGGCCCTTTCCATTCTGACTGCCCCCCACCCCCCGTTCAGATCTCATCATTTTGTGTGTTAAAGGTTATCTGGTCCCACTTTCTCATCGTAAAACATTATAAAATCTTGGGATCTCAACAGGGGAGGCCGTGGAGTCTCTTTGCTGTGATCTCTCATATAACTGAATCATTCTGCTGCTTCCCTCCCAAGGCATCACCCTGGCCTCCACTTAAGCTTGCGCACTCTCAAGGCCATGCTTTTCGCACTGCCAGGTGGCTCTCCATGAACAGGTTGTAAAATTAGCCTCATAGGTCATGAACCAGCGTGTGTTGGACGGGGCAGGGAATGTCAGCGGACATTCCGTGTTGTCCTGGTATGTCCTCCTACCACCACCTCCCTCCCATGAGTCTTCTCAGGTCCCTCAACCATTTACTGCAGGCGAGCCTTTGGAGCCCTAGTCTCACGCAACAGGTACATATGTCCCTCTTCAGGTTGGTGCCCAGGTCCGACTGAACACTCCAGTTTGTCCATGCAGCAGGAAACCACCACTTCTTCGCTGTGGAACTTTATGCATAGTAACACAGCCAAGATTTTCCCAGAACCACTGACTCATGTTGCTAACACAGCGGGTGGCTGTCAGGCTCTGCCCCCCCCAGGCAGGCCACCCCGTCTTTGTGCAGCTATAACTGGTAGAACACTTCCTTGGGCTGGCATTCAATCGGCTTCACTTTCTACTTATCAGTGTTACAAACCCAGCCAAGAGAGCCAGTCAGTCTAAATGGAATCCCTCTTCCAAGTAATCTGCTCAACTCAAGGCCTTTAAAACACTCTGACTCATGCATGCTCTGTGCAATCGATGGTCAATAAAACAAGCCCGGGCATCCCAGGCCTCCTGTCCGCCTCTGCCCTAGACCTGTTTTCATTATTCCTGCTCTGGCCTCACTCCCCACCACATTCCAGTGTCTCCCTGACCTCTGACCCTTTTGATTCAGTCTTCCCTCTCTGGCCCCTTCCCCAATCCTTGGATCATATGACCAAACAGAAGTCTTTGCCCCTTGGTTCATCCTGTCCTGGACACTCTGGGACTGGCTCCAGGCCCCAGCCCCTATGCCCAGTCAGGGCTCCCTTGAAGTTGTGGAGAACGATATTAGCAGCACCTCCTCCACTGAGTCTAGTCCTTAAGGACCACACCCCCAGATCTTGCACCCATCACTACGCTTACCGGACATGCCATCCTTGAATGCTCTCTGCCTGACTGGGATGTAAACGTCTTTGTGTGCTCCCCTCATTTAAGCCCCTAGAACAGTGCTCTGAACACATGGGCGCTCAACAAACATGGGCCAGTTATTTATAGAATGCTCCCAGATTGCCCTTGTCCGAAGCTGAATGCTCTGGGAATGCTAAATAACATTAGCCAGAGAAAAGCCTAGTTAGCCATGGCAACGTGCCATTGTAAGGCCTCTCTGGCCTCATGCTGTTGCAGACCGCCCAGGGCACACTTCCTGCCCTTGGCCTGAGTGCTCCTCTGGCCCATGTTTCAGTTTAGAAATGCCAAGACTCAGAAGGAAGGAGAGGCATGTGTAGTGTCCCAGGGAGCCAGTGTCTGACAGGGCTGGGAGTTTTGCACTTGTAGACTTTGTCCTCCAAGGGGACTGCTGAGTACCTCTCTGCCTCTTCCTCTCCATCTGACCAACAGATCTTTCATTGGCCTGGTTCCAGTGTAAGAATTGGAACCAGGAAGGTCAGGTCAGACCAGGTCCCAGTCCTGCACTACTGGTCTTTACCTGGAATGGGTCCCTTCCCCACTCTGGGCCTCAGTTGCTCCTTATCTATAAAATGGGGGGTTTTGGGGTTGTAAACCCAGGTATAATGCCAGGCAGGAACACAATTGTGTGAATGGGATCAGGTCTGAAACAAAAGGAAGCATAGGGACAGAACGGGAGAGCGTGCACCCCTTTGGAAGCATTAAGGCTCTCCTCCTCGCCCTATTCCTCCTCCTCCTCCTCCTCCTCCTCCTCCTCCTCCTCCTTCTGCTCCTCCTAACGCCATTCAGGCCAAAATAAACCAGATCAAAACCAGATGTCTCCTGAGTGTGTCCAGCCCAAGGACAGTCCCTGTCCCACCCCTGGAACTGACCTCCAGTGACCCCTTCTCCACATTCTGGGTTTTCCTTCTTATTTCAGGCCATGGCCTGTCTACTCTACTGAGCATTCTGGTGATGGTGTTGACAGCCCTGGGCCATTGGTTATTTCCTCTTCTCTGTCTTATTAACTTGTTCTCAGTTCACAATCATTTTTACATTTTCTCATTACCTTGCTTTTCCCATTTCTCCTTTGCCTACTTCCTTCTTCCTTCTTTGGTTAACCATCAGTCGCAATGAAAAGACTTGGATTCTTGACTGGGCTTGTGTGAATACTGATTGGGAAATAGATAGGCAGGTGGGGAAGGAAGAGATGTTTCAGGAAAAAAAACACAACTAAAATATATGAAGTTGATCTGAAGGGGCT
Source organism: Smutsia gigantea (assembly GCA_032199065.1). NCBI lineage: Eukaryota > Metazoa > Chordata > Mammalia > Pholidota > Manidae > Smutsia > Smutsia gigantea. Next base: position 98,605 of record JAVSCE010015891.1, on the reverse strand, counting down.
AAGACCTGTATTTCAAGAGAGGCAGATAGATAGATAGATAGATAGATAGATAGATAGATAGATAGATAGATAGATAGATAGATAGGTAAGTAAATAATCATAATACTTTTTGGAAAAGAAAAAAAATGCTATGATGTGAATCTCCTGTCTGAGAAATTACAAAGGGAAGACAACAGATCATTCTGAGAATTAGGGATATGTTCAATGGCTAGAGTGAAAACAAAAGCGTAGAACCCTGAACAGAAGTCTTTTTAGGCTTTTCCATTGTGCTTAACAAAAGCTTCTAGGGAATTAATTAAATTATGTTTATACAGTTCTTTTTATTTAAATGTGGAAAAATCATGTTAATAAATCTAGAGGGTAGGATCACTTTGATCTTTCCTAGGCAGTCTTCAATGCTGTCAGTTAACCTCTTCCTGTGGTTTCTTTTCTCTTAGAATGAGCCCTTCTTGAGAACGCCCCGGAACAGTAACCACACTTACCCCACCAAACCGGCCACTGAGGTAATCTCTTATGCACGTCTGCTTCCCTCAGGGACAAGCCATTGCCACCCGCCAATGACTCAGGGTGTGGTGCAGGATTCAGTGTTGGCTTAAGCAAAGACGTACCTTTCTGACATACTTGAAATTGAAATTGCAAAGGTAAAAAAAGGCTCCTGAACCACAAATTCCCTGGATGGCCCTAACATGTTCTCAAGTGCTTACCTGACGTCAGCAACCAACTAGAGGAAGTGTTTGTGGATCAGTTTTCTTTGACCTTTGCACAGACATCATTTCTGATTAAGCAGCTCAGCCCTTTAAGACAGAATGAGGGGGAGGCAGTGGGTATGATACACCATCACTTCCTGTAAGGTGGAAGCTGAGTGAAAAGAACCTCAATTCCAGTAGCCTGGCCCAACAGGAAGCTGACGCACATCCAGGTGGGTTCCCCAGAGCTTATTTGGTTCAAGACCATTTATTCTAGCTCTGAGGAACCCAAAGGATTCTGTCTGTGGCTTTAGGGACTGCTACTCCAAACATGGCCTAGAGGATCCTAGACAACACCAGGCCTTGCAGAACAGGCCTGATCCAGATCAGGTCTGTCGCCAAGAGGACAGGGGCTCTACCACCAATTTCATTCGAGCACCTACAGTACATCTGGTCTCATATCACCGATGGCATGGTAGGGACCAGAGGGAATTCCAAGAATTGTCAGACATGGTCCTGTCCTTAAGGAATTAGGGGTCATTCCACACTGAGTATCTACTAAGTGCTGGGCACTGTTCTAGGGAGATAGAGCAATAGGCCAGACAGATGGGTCCCACCCCTCACAGAATTTACAATCTACTAGAGCAGCTAACACAGTCATTTCAAATAGTGATGACAGCTCCGAGGAAGGTGAGGCAAGACTGCGTGATGGGGCAGGGGAGTGGGAGCAAGTTCTGACGAGTGTGCAGGCCAGGTCAGGCCTCTCTGAGGAGGGGAGTTTCGAGCTGGGACACACATGATGGAAAGATGCCAGCTATCTGGAGAACCAGAGCCAAGGCCCCAGCAGGACCAGGGAGCACAGAGTTTCAGGAGTGGGGCTGAGTTGTGTGTATTTGAGGAAGAGAAAGGAGGTCAGAGTGTCTATGGGCATGTGGATCAGGTGGAGAGTAGGGTGATGAGATCAGGAGGGGGGTCAGGGGTCAGATCATATAGAATCTGAATCCCTGAGTAAAAAGGTTGGACTTCAGGTGGAGATATGTAGAAGCCATCTGGATGTTCCAGGAAAGAGTGATGTGACCTGGTTTACCTTTTTAAAAGATCTCCCTGACTAGTGTGAAGTGGACTGGGGAGCAACAGGGCTGACTGAGGGAAGGACTTTATAAGCCAATTAAAGCACTGAGATTAACCTATGTGAAATTATTGAAGAACTGTCAGATGCTAAGCTCTGGGGTGCAAGCCATGACAGGTGCGTGTCTGGGGTAATGCCACGGTCCAGCCCCTCTGGGTTCTCCCAGGCTCACACTAGCCCAACAGAGCCTTGTTCCTAGCAAACTATGGACCAAACCCATTGTAATTGAAATGTGAGCTGTGTTTTGCTAATTGGGCATTCATTCATTCATTCATTTATCATTTACTTAGTGGATGCTTAAATGGAGCAGGCACTGCAGAAAGTGCTGGGTATGAAATAGTGAGCAAAGTCTGGACCTGCCCTCTTGGATCTTACAGTCTCATGTTTCTTTGCATCTACTGCTGGAAGAGTTAAAAACCCAGGCCTAGAAGGTGGTGGTGTTTTCTTTTTAATTCCTTGTTGTTGAAAGTAGCCCCAGCCAGGCAACATCAACATTACCTGGAAACTTGTTAGAAATGCACCACCCATCCTGCTGCATCAGAATCTGATTTAACAAGACTCCCATGGGGTTAGGTGCTCTGCTGTAGGATGCAGTACATGTTCTTCCCCTGTGGCAGAGGAGCATGCTCAGATGCTACTGGTTTCTCTTAATCTACACGGAATGTGCTTGTCTCTGGCTCATCAGCTATCTGAGATATTTTTTAAGCATGCACAGCTATAGATCTTTTTTTAATTGCATTTTCCCCAGATATTTGTCATCTGTGCGTAAGTATGTTCTTGATTTCAGTAGAACTTCCACACAGAAGAATGAATCCATCAACGTGATGAAACAAGCAATCCCTTGGGATATACTAAAGTACAACAGATTAAGCAAGCAATATTTAAAAGAAGTTTCATTTTTGCTCCCTCGTGAGAGAAATGGTTTAACAAAGCTTGTCTTCATCGTTATCTAACTAAACAGAAGAGATGAGCTTCCAAAGCCTCTGGCAATCACACTCCCCATGAACCAGTCAATAGTCAATGCCTATTCGGGGATCTCTACTATATGCTCAGCTTTAGGCTTATCCCTTAGGCCCTTCTGGGGACATGCAAGTGTTTGGGACTCTGGAGAAGAGACTCTGTTTCTCCCCCAGCTTGCTGATACTTGTCATTTCTGTGCCCTCTGCTTCCCACTCCATCCCTTCCTCTAGCACCTGAAAATTCATCTATATTCCAGAGACAAGAGCATTTAATTAAAGATATCCAGGCTATAGTCATTAATTTATACACATACAAGGAATTGGTTGGCTATTAAGTTAAATATGCAAGAAGTTATATACATGTATATAAAAGATATGCAGAAAACAGCAACTTTGCAACTGTAAAAACCTCATGTTATTTTCTAAAAACATTCCAACAAATTATTGTTTCAATCCTAGCTTTGTAATCAGTGTCCATTAGTTTAATGTGAATGACACCAATGTGTTATCTCTTTTTAGGCATCCAAATGTCTGTTCCTTTGGGAGACCACCTGTAGCATGATTTCCGTTTTTTCCCTGCTTTGGTATGACTGCTGGCTCTATATAAGAATGTAGATAAGTTGAGATGGGAAAGACTGTGTGTGTAGGTGTGTGCCCACGCATTCTGTGTTCTGGGTGCAGACGTAGACAGACACCCGTTGTCTCCTCTCTAAGTTCCCTCTCAGTCCATCTGCAGCTAACAGTTCTTACCCTCACAGGATCCCCTACAGTGTCACAGTTCCAGAGTCCAGCAAAAATTCCTTAGCTAGTTCTTCTGGGCTGAAGCTCACCTGTTTGCACAATGAGTGTTGGACAGTGTGTCTTTTCTCCTGTGGGTTTAGAACTGGGGCAGTGACTTCCTGTGTATGGAGTGGAATCCGTCCAGCAGTGTCCCCACCTCAGGTGAGTGAAAACCTCATCGCACCCTTCCATTAAGGGCCTTGCTAAGTGCTGGGTTGCTGGGAGACCCTATGAGCAACCCTAGGAGTCTTGAGTGGGCCTTGCTGATTCCCATGCAGTACAGACCAAATCCTGGGCAGCCCACAAAAAGCCGGCCTGAAGCCAGTGGTGGGCCCCACAAATTACACTTCTCATCTCCACTTAGTCCCAGTGGCCGCTGCTCAGGCCTCCCTTTCCCGTAAAGGAGGTACAGTCAGGGACTGGGGGCCTATCTGCCCATGACCCCTGCAGCTGGGAAGTTCCCAAACCATTCCAGCATGAATTGGGCTCCTCGCAGGCTGGACAGTAGGCATCAAGCCCATTACCTTCAGTGCCTCGGTTGCTCTGAAGAGTTGGAAGAGGCAAATTTGCTAGAGCCTTAGGCTGGAAATAAGTGTAATGGGGACCTGTGAGTCCAGAGCAAAATCTCAGACTCCTGGCCGAGTTTATACTTAAAAAGGAAGATCTCCCCCTGACCACCCATCTTTCTCCTGTCTCGCCTAGTCCATAAGCTCCGACCAGCAGACATTAAAGTGGTGGCTGCCCTGGGTGACTCGTTGACCGTGAGTACTGAGCTAAGCCAGGCACGGGTACCTGAGAGCCCAGCCAGGCCCTGCACAGAACCAGTGCTCCCTCCACCCTGGCTCTGCCTTCAGCATGTGGCTGAGATGACTGAGAGGCGCCCTGTGCTGGGCACTGAAACACAGCCAGGCAGCCAAACAATGTCACCCAGCCATCTAGAGTGCCTTGCCCTCTGCCCTGCACAGTCCCATTCAACACCCCCCAACCCCCCACCCCCGGGCAGAAGCCATCCACCCCTCCTCACCCACTGTCCTCAAGCATTTCATCTGTGTGCTACAGTACCCATCCAAGTCTGCCTGCCTTCATCAGGGAACTCCTTTCTGTCTACCCAGACTCACAGAGTGGTGGGTCTTCCCACACATTGCCCAGCGCCCCACCCCATTTAAAGATGTGTTTCTTGGGGCAGAGGGAGCCCAGTTCCTGCACTGAGTACACTTCACTAAATGAATTGCATGTGTCCACTTTTTAGCTATTGCTGTGTACAAGGCACTCTTCTCACAATTCTGCGAGGGGGTTGTAATCCTCAAGAAACTTGTCCAGCTTGGGAAACAAGAAACTTACACAGGAGATACATAATCATATAGGTGACATGTAGGACTTTTAAAGTAGAAATTTCATTTCTGTAGAAACAAATTCCCCACGTGTGTGAATGTGTTTTAATTTTGGTATGAACACAGAAAGCAGTGGAAGGATATACACCCACTCTTAACCATTAGTTTCCCTGGTGGTGTGTAAATGTGGGCAAGGGGAAGGAGAGGATGTAGAACCTTATGGCAGGGGGCAAGATGATCAAAGCATGGGTAGATTATTAAGTTTTTCCAAATCTTTGTATCATTTCACTAGTTACGGTGAACATATATTACTTTTTTAAGTTTTGAAGAGGAATTTCTCTTTTTTTGTAAGATAGGGCATTTAAAGAAAGCTTCCTACAAGAGGTAGAAACTGACAAAGGTCTTACCGCAGGAACTGGAGATCAGGGGAAGATAGCATTCCCTAAGGGATTGATCGAGTGGGTGGTAATGGGGCCGGCTGGTCCCAGGCCTTCATGTTTCAGATCCATTTGCTTAGACTCGCATGGACAGAAAAGGAGGGCGTGAGCACGGAAGGGAAGGAACCAGACTATGCACACTCAGAACGTTGGTGAAGGGATTTGGGTTTGACCCTGTGGGTAAGGGAGACCCACTGAAAGGTCAGAGATCAGGGGCGGCATGAAAAGAGGTGTGCTCAGAAGACCAAGTGGGCAGCCTGGCGAGCAGGGAAGAAACACCAGAGACTGCGGGGTCAGGTAGGAGGCCAGAGTGTGGTCCATGCTGAGGAGATGAGAATCCCAGCTAGGAATGCGGCCAAGAGGCGGGAGCTAGCCAGGTTGGGAAGGAAGAATCTTGGTGCTTCTAGGACGTGGTTATTGGTTGTGTATAGAGGATTTCAGAGGCAGGACACGTCAAGAGATTGGCCTAGAGAAAAGCTGATACTACTTGTTCTCAGAAAAGGTCAGTCCAGGCCCCACGGCTACACCAGCGAGGGGGACCTTTTCCCACGTCCCCAGCCCACACGGGCCCTGGAGCCTTCTCTCTGCCTTTCACAGACGGCATTGGGAGCCCAACCAAGCAAGTCTGGTGACCTACCCACATCCTGGAGGGGACTCTCCTGGAGGTGAGAATATTCTCCACTCATTTTCTATTGACAACATACCACCAAACAGCCATGAGTGGTGTGTTTCCTGTCATCCTCCAGAGATAAGACCAGGTCCCCATGGCCCAGAACTTGGACACAAGGAGACTCCCTGGGGCTCACGCTAGTCCTGAGGGCAACAGGAGTCATACTCGGTTGTTCTGACTTAGGGACAGGACAGCATGTGGAGCAGCAGGTGGGATGGGCTTTAATAAATGTGCTTTCCTTCCCCAGCATTGGAGGGGATGGCACCTTGGAGACCCACACCACACTGCCCAGTAAGTGACAGTATGGAGGAGCACTGTCGCTGTGGCCAGAACCTCTCCCTGGGGCCAGGGCCTTGCCCCTGAACAAGGGACGAGAGGGTTATCTGCAAGGAGGGAAGTCAGCCAGCCCTGAAAGGCCCAGAACCGTGCTGCCCCTCTCTGCACCCTAACACTGCACGGCCATCTCCCTCTCACCTGTGCTGTCTGCTTCCTCCCTCTTAAAAGACATCCTGAAGAAGTTCAACCCTTCCATCCTTGGGTTCTCTACTGGCACACAGGAGGACACAGCAGGGCTGAATGTAGCGGTGAAAGGTGCCAGGGCTCGGTGAGTAGATGGGGGCCTGAACAGGAAATAGAGGAAACTGGGAGGAGGGGAGAATGGTGGTGTCTGGGTGCCTGGCCCCTGACGAACAATAACAGCACTACGGCAGGTCTGAGCCGGCCCTGGCAAGGACTGTCTCATGGTCCTCATGCCCCTCGCGCTGGGTTCTAGTGGGAGGACACTGAGGCTTAGCACGTTTCCTGAACGGCCCCGAGTTATCAGAGCAAGTTAGGGAAGCCAGCTGAGACCAGGCTTCCCCTGTGCACAGTGCTGTCGTCCCCTCGGGGCCCTGGCTGGAGCACTGAGGGCAGCTGAGTCGGGCGCTGTCCTGCTGCCTCAGTTGGCCTCCCTGCCCCACAGAGGCTCAGTTCAAATGTGCGGGGCGCCTGCACGCGACCCTGTGGACGGCCACCCTTTGTGCTCCCGGGAACCTGGAGTCCCGACTCTGTAGGAGCTGTAACTGGAAGCTAGGGAGTCAGATAGTTAGGGCCCCCCCACCAAACAGCAGAGCGGCTGTTTGTTTTCACTTGGATTTCTGTTGTTGACAGCTGAGATAATTAAAGCTGAAATGCCTGACAGGGCTCATCGATTTTCAGCAGGGTGGGCTGGGGATCTGCTCTGTAGAAGGGACTGCCGTGCACATCACCAGGGAAACCACAGGGAGCACTCCTTTCGGGCGAGGTAAGGAGGCCCCACTCAGGCCGGACCTCCAGAGCCACAGGAAGCGATGTCAGCTCCTCAGCGTCATAAGCAGGAAGAACTTATTTTTCTGGAAAAAGCTGAGCTTCACAGGGCCTTAAAACCAACATCTACCTGCTTTTTATTACCATTATAATTATCCTACAGCACGGGCTCCAATAACCAGGAGGCGGTTTCTCAGTCTGTTGCCACCCAAGCCCTCCTCGCTTCCCTGCTGCTTGGCCCTCCCCCAGGACAAGTCTGTGGCAGGGAGGGGACCAAGCCATGCAGCTTCCTGTGAGCCTCTCTGCTGCCCCGTGATAGGGGGAAGGAGAGTAAGCCTTGACTTAGGTAAGCAAGGTTGGAAAATTGTTCTGTGACTCTCCTTTACCTGCACGCTGCCATTTAATATGGTGTGGGTAAGGATGAGTTCACTTAGAAAGATAGATACCGTAGCAGAGCAAATAGGATAATGAGACCTGGGGTCAGACCCTCTGTGTCCAGACCCAAGCTCCCAGACTTGCTAGCTGGGTGACCTTGGGCAAGTCACTTATCATCTCTGAGTCTTAGTTTCCTCACCTATAAATGGGGATAATAACAGTACTACTTCAGGGTTGTCATGAGGATTAAATGAGATCAATAGCCCATGGAAAATCTTTAGTACAGTAGATAATATGTATGCCCCCAAAAGAGATTTTCCATTATTAGGATATTTAGTAAAGTTTTATTCAATGTCTAACTTCCCTTCCATCAAGCAATAAGAATTCATTGAGCACCTCTGAAGGACTGAGCTCCAAGATGATTACTAACAGATACAAAAGAATCAAAGTATAAAGATGTATAAGGGAAAAATATGGGCAGGGATGGTACCATGTATGCCCGGCCATGTGCCCAACTCATGGTGGGCACAGGGTTTAAAATGCCCGTCCTGTATGAGTTACTGCTTTTATGACCTCTTCCTTAGAAGCCTTTATTGGCTGTATTCCTTTGCTGGCAATGATGTCTCATATACATTACACTGCAAATATTAAAAGTACATGATTCGTTAAGTTTGACATACACATATACCTGGGAAACCATCACTACCATCAAGCTGAACATCTATCATGCCCAAAACTTCCTTGTGTGCCTTTGTAATCAATCTCTCCTCCTGCCTCTACCCCACTTCCTGGTTCCCAGGTAACCACTGACCTGCTTTCTGTCGCTACAGATTAGTTTTAGTTTTCTAGAATTTTATATAAATGGAATTATACACTATGTACTCTTGTCTTATCTTTTTCCCAGCAAAACTAAGATGCATTCATGTTGTTGCGTGTCGATAGTTTCATTCCACTTTATTGCTGAATAGTGTTCCATTGACATAACATATCTCTCATCCAAAAACATTCGTTTCATTATTTGTGGCAGACAACAGGGAGCTGAAGGAAGAAGAACTAATCCTCTTTGTCTCCCCCATTCTGTTTTGTTGGGAGGAAAAAAAGTGAGGAGATGGGGAATGGTGTGGAAATCCAAAGTAACTTCCCAGAAGAAAAACAAAAGGATTAAAGGATCAGAGAGTGGGACTTAGAAGCAAAGGTCAAGGAGTCACGAAACCAGGAAAGGAGAAAGCTGAGGGATAATTTAGGACCATGAACTTTTTTCAAATATACAAAAGGTTATTTTTAAAACAGGCAGCTGAATAAGAACTGAAGAGGCTCAGTCTGCAATGAAAGAGCTGGATGAAATATAAGGGAACATCCCCGATGGGAAATCTGAGCGGATCCCACCCGCTGTGGCCAGAGGCCCGGGCCTGTGGCAGGAGGTGGCTGGACGCAGATCAGCCCCTGGCAGGGTCCTTATCGATGTGGCTCTGAGGTCCATGGCAGACCTTTGATTTTTACTAGGTTGTGATTTCTTGAGACTCAAAAGCCCTTCAACACATTCTGAAGGAATACAATTTATAGAATATTAACGTTTTTCTTCTTGGGGCACCAGTCCTGCCAGACCCAGTCCTACAGCCTGAGTCCCAGCTCCCCAGCCAGCGCCAACACCCCTTCTCTCCCCACTGCCTAGGGACATGCCAGCCCAGGCCTGGGACCTGGTGGAGCGAATGAAAAGGAGCCCGGTGAGTACAGGGCCCTGGGCCACCCCGAAAGGTGCTCGGTCTCTGGCTGTCTGGGGCAGGTACAGCGGCCCTCAGAGAGCCCCTCCACACCACTGGCCCTCCTGCCCTTGGCTTGTCTGTAAGACAGGCCAGATGAGCCACAAGAAGCAGGGCTTACCAGCAAACCACCCTCTTTGCTACTCTCTCCCGACCCCCGCTTGGGCATCCCTGGCCCTAAGTCCAGCGCAGGAGCAAGAGACGGAGCAGAGAGCTGGCCAAGATGGCATCCTTGGTCTCTGGCAGTTTCCCACTTTGCCCAAGAGTTGGCTTCACAGAGCCCTATTATGTAAACACCGTGTTCCAAAAATAGGCTCCTCATTCCAATCCTTCCTCCTTCCCGTTCACCCAGACGCTCTAAAACTTCTCACTGGCACTTTTTTAAATGCCCTGTGTTTCTGCGTTGGAATTCAGCGCCTGGCAGGAGCCCGGCTGTGATGGCTGAGCAGAAAGCAGGCTCCCCCAAGGGCCTTCCCAGCCCCCACCTCTCATCCACGCCGGGCTCTTCCTCCACTTCCCTCCCAGGGCCTCTCCCTGGGCCGAAGTCCAAAGAAGCCTCCCAGGAGGCAGCTCTGGGCTTTTGCTTCTAGTTGCCTCTTTTGCCCTTGGCTCCTTTGAAGGCCTTTAGATCGAGTATTTAGGGGCGTGTTAATACTCCACTCCACCAGGAACTGCAGCTTTCTAAAGAGGATTTCAAAGGGAAAACAGTTGTCCTCCACTGTGTGAGCAGACGCACACATACACCCGCCTTCCTCCCTCCCTCCCTGAAGCTCATCCCCCGGCACCAAGGGGAGTGAGGCTCCGCTGGCATCTCCCCTCCATGTGATACAAAGCAGGGAAAGGCACTCGGGGCAGAGGGCAGCGGCTGTCTGGCCTGGTGCTCACCGCCTGCATGTGACTGCCCCCACTCCACCGTCAAACTCTAAACTCAGGATCTTCTGAATCCTCAGGAAATCAACCTGGAGAAAGACTGGAAGCTGATCACACTCTTCATTGGGAGCAACGACTTGTGTCATTACTGCGAGAATCCGGTAGGCCCCGGACCAACCCCGTCAGACACCTGAGACAGGAGCTGTGACCTGTCACTGCCCATGCCTAGGGCCCCGGCTTGCCTCACAGGAGTCCCACTGGCCTGCTCTCCCAGGTGCCTCAGGCGGCCCCTGGCTCACACACGCCAGGTGAGGGGGGCCTTTCCTACAGTTGAGGGGCCCCTGGGAGAGCGGCTGCCTTGGTCTCCAGACCCCAGAAGTGTCTAGAAGCACCCAGTCTTCAGGCGCTGCTGAGGAGGTGGGCTCTCATGTGCACGAATACTGCCCTCTGCTTCCAGTGTGTAACTAGCAAGCCCCACCCCACACCTGCTTGGAGTCCCTGCACCTGTTTGTTTTGGCCATCCTTCTTGAGAAAAAAACAATATCGTAACAGGGGTTGGATAAAATGGAACCAATCCTGATAGGATGGCTTGCTGCCTTTGAGGGACATCATAGGTTGACCATCCTCCGGCAGCTGGCCTGGGCACCTAGCTCGTTCCTCCTGTTGTTTCAATGGGGAAATGCATCTAGACTTACAATTAGAAATTATAACTTTTAGAATATGTCTTGTTCTAAGTCGGAGAACATCCTGTATTTTATTTGGCCAGAAAAATAGCAGCTGCCAGAACTCAGAGCTGGTGATAAAATGTCTGACAGCCACAGACATGGGGAAAAAGCATTTATCATTCCTCTGGCTCAGAAAGACCAAGCCACCAAAGGCTTATGAGAATTACACTCCCCCCACACAGGGGTTCACTTTCCCAAGCCTTGCCCTCTCTGTCCTCTCCCTTACTGCCCAGACCCAGACCTGCCTATGGACACTCAGTACAGGAAAATGCCTCTACTGGACATGAATACCTGTCCCTCCTGCAAACAGTCAGGTGTATGCTCCTGAGAGCATCTTTTTGTGAAAGATACCTGAAGGCCGCCACCAGGATTAACTCAGGCACATTTTAGGAAGGAGCTAAGTTAGCCTCCAGTCAGGAGATGGGTCAGAGGAGGAGACCCTTAAGCTGAGTCACAAGGGATAAAAATTAGGGGGAGGCAGTGGGGCCAGCCATGTGCCAAAGCCCAGAGGAAAGAGAGTGTGATCACCAGGGGCACCATCGTGGTGGGAGAAGGCTGAGGCTGGTGATAGACGGGACTGAAGAAGTGGCAGGGCCTAGCACCGTCAGCGTCTGCCTTCGGGTCTGAGATACCGTGGGGTGCAGATCGTTCGTGGTGTCCAGTAGGGGCGAGGGGGTGACTTTGTGCAATGGCCTCTGTGTCCACCAAAAACCAGGGCTGAGCTTCCCAGCCCATCCAGTGCCCCTGAAGCCCATCAGTACTCACTCTGCCACCATGCCAGGGCCCTGGGGCCCTCTGTGCTAGGCATCAGACCCCTCCTCCTCACAGACTGGAGCCCAAGAGCTAAGGAGAACCTCCTTCTTTCTTCACAGGAGGCCCTACCAGCTGAGGAGTATGTTCAGCACATCCAGCAGGCCCTGGACATCCTCTATGAGGAGGTAGGGAAGAGCCGCTGCATGCTCCTGGGTCCTGTTTCCTCCCAGCAACCTGTCTGTCCGCTCCCCTGTGGGGGAGCTGCTGCCTGGGTGCAGCTAGGCAAGTCGTGTTCAGTGAGGTGCACACTGGCAGAGCCCCCCCAGGAGTGAGCCCCTGGATGGGATGGGCGGGAAGGAGCGGCCAGGCTCCTTCGCAGGGAAATTCTAAGTGGATCAGATTGTACTGTTTGGTGGCAAAGAGCCTGCCTCTGGAGCCAGCTGGCCTTGTTTACAGCTCAACACTGCAGCTTACTAGCAGTGTGACTTTGGGCAAGTGACTTCAGTGTCTCAGCTTCCCAAGCTATCGAGTGGGGCCAATAAAGAAGACTCAGTGAGAAAATACAAGTCACATACCCTCTTTGGGCCTCAGTTTCTTCGTGGGTAAAATTGGGGAGGGGGACGTTCAGTCGCAAATGATCCCCTAGGCTCCTTCCAACAGTAACCAGTGTCCCTCACAACTGCCTGGGGACCAATGAAGCCCATCCCTCTGCTCCCCACAGCTTCCAAGGGCTTTCATTAACGTGGTGGAGATCATGGAGCTGGCTGGCCTACACCAGGGCCAAGGCGGGAAATGTGACATGCAGCTGGCGGCTCAGTAAGTACAGCCTCAGGGAGAGGGCACCCGGGGAGAGCAAGGCTCACAGGGTAACCCCACTACAGGCAGAGCCAGACAGCCCTGCCCAGAGAGCAGACATCAGCGATGAGCCCAGGACTTGGAAAACCACCTGGAAATGCCTCTACCTTATTGAATGCCTAAAGTATGCAAGTCACTTCATTGCTCTGGACCCCCACTGCTTTTCTGTAAAGGAAGAGACACAATGCTGCCAATCAGCCAATGATCCTTAAGGCCCCCAACATCACGTATGATTCCAAATTCCAACTTGAGCAAGTTTCTCTGTGTTTGAGAGGCAGTGCAATGCAATGAGCTTTCAAGGTAGCTAGATCTGGCCTCAAATATGGCTCTGCCAACGTAGGAGCTGTGGGACCTCACACAAACCACATGCTCTGGGCTTCTTTCTCCTCACCTGTAAAATCTCTTTGCAAAGCAGATGTGAGGTCTAGAGGAAATGCAAGTAATGTGCCTGGTCCCTGTGGGGCAGGCTCTTGGGAAATAGTGGTTTTTATAATGTCCTTGAAATCCAGACTTTGAGCTAAGGACTCCAGTCTGGGGTCAAGTGAATTTACTGGGAAGGTGACCAGCTGGTTCCTGTGCTTGCTAGGAACCTGGCCCCTAGGGTGCATGGCTAATAGCTGGAGAGCCTTGCACCTTCCAGAGTCTGCAGGTCTTGCACCTGATCTAGTCAGGGTGCCTCCAGCTGGTTGACCCTCCCTAGCTTCTCAAGAGAGTCCCCAGCCTAGAGCCCTGAGGGTAAGTCCTAAGCAGCCAGAGGTAGAGCTGGAAAACTTCAGGAACATGAATAAGAAAAAAGGGCTATCATGGTAGTCTTCCCACAATTCCAGCCCCTTCTCACACCCTTCCTCCCCTTGGAGCCCCAGGAGCCCCAGGGAATGGGTAGCCTGTTCACCAGGAGGCCTGGCCATCAGGAACCAACTTTCCCACCTTCTCTATACAAGCCCCTGCTAGACCTCTGGGTCCTGAGTTACGTCATGTTCTGGGACCTGCGTCCCAGAGTCAGCCAAGGCTGAGTGTGGGGACACCTGTGTCTTGCCACCCTCCTGTTCAAGGCAGCACAGGATCCAGGCACCCCAGGGTAGCAGCTGCCTCTGTGGGGGTCAGCTTCTCCGGGGCACAGGGTCAGGCCACCCTGGAGCCTCTCCACAGGACTCCTTATCTCACAGGAGCAGCTGCGCTTGCCTCAGAGGCACCCAGAGCTCCCGGGAGATGCAAGAACTGAAGAAAGTGAACTGGAACTTCCAGGTGAGCCTGCTCCCTGAAGGCGATCACAGCCCCTGAGCTTTTTCTTATTTTATAATTGGAAGTTTATACCTCTTTATCCTCTTCACCTATTTCACCCATCCCTCCATGCTTTCAGTCCCTGAAATGTTTATCCAGGCAACTCAGACACCAAGGCCTGGGGGCGAAGCAGGGGGAGCGAGAGATCTCAGAGGGAGGTGGGAGAATCCCAGCCCCCGGCCAGCCTGAGCAGGTGAAAGCGCTCAGATACCGTGTGATGGGCCCATCTCCCCCTCAGAGGAGAGGGGGCCTGTGGTCACTGCCCTGTTGGTCTCCCACCCTCCTCCGTTCTCACCCTCTGGTGTCTGCTTCCCCAACACATTCCTCCTCATGTCCACCTCTGCTCATGCTGTCCCCTCTGTTGAGCACTTGTGCACGTACCCATCTCATGCACAGGGTGTGTCCTCTTACCACTTCAAAGAAGCTCCTTTGCCTCTGCTTCACCCTCAACTCTCTATAGCAGCTTCAGTCTGCGTGTCACTGACCCTGAAGCCTTACATGCTTCTTATGTTTTCTACATCTGGCCTCATTTTTCCAGATGATTATAAGCTTCTTGAGGAGAAGCACATCTAATCTATCCCTTCTACAGTCCACATTCTGGCACTTAATAAAGCCAATGACCATGGACACTCATCCCCCAAGTTTACAGGTGTTGAGATGCTTCCCATCCGAGCAGGAGGCCTTTGGCCTAAGCATTCAGGTCAGCAGCTCAGAGCCAGCCTTACAGAGACTCAGCATGGACAGTGTGGTGTTCAGGCAGCGGTACCGACTAAATGCATACAGCTTAGAGTAGCCCCTTTGAGGCTGGCCCCCGTTACAACCAGCCCAGGGCAACAGGACCAGGACCTGTCTGGCCGGCCTCCCCAGAGGGTTGAGCAGCCTCTGTCCCCATCCACAGAGTGGCATCTCCCAGCTGACCTACCAGCGCCAGTACGTTCAGCGTGAGGACTTCGCCGTGGTCGTGCAGCCGTTCTTCCAAAACACTCTCATCCCCCTAAACAACGTAAGCCGGGGGTGCTTCTGGGCAGTGCATGGGAGAGGCTGCTCTTAGGTGATGCACTTCCTTCCCTACGTGGGTTTTTTTAACCATCTCTCTCCAAGCAGGCTTCCAAGGCCTCTTTTCCTTTTGGGGGGATATAATTGGAACGTAGTATAGTGACTACTGCTACTTGCTGGATTGGGATAGAATGAAAGCTTCTTAAAATTATTATTTTTGAGTATTAGTGTAGGGGTGTTGAAGGAAAAGGAATGGACTATGGGTAACTAAAATCCATGTCTGTTTGTTTTTGTTTTTTTTTTAATTCCGAAATTGAGTTCCTCCATCAATATCTAGCCCGGTGGCATCAGCCTTGAAAGGAGAAATGCACAGGGCCCCTGTGGGGATGGTAGGGGGCAGGTAAAGGTGTCCTCTCCCAGGAAGGTAACTCCCTTGCCTTGGTCGCAGAGAGGGGGCGCTGACCTCACCTTCTTCTCCGACGACTGCTTCCACTTCTCAGAGCGCAGTCACGCCGAGATGGCCGTCGCCCTCTGGAACAACATGGTGAGTGCCCCAGAGCCTAGGGGGCAGCCCAAGGATGTTGGCTAATTCTCACAATGAATAACCTAGTGGCTGACGTAGCCCATTTCTCCCCAGAGCTCAGAGTGTTGGCACACCCAGTTGTCCTGACAAATTCGATTCTTTGGGCAGTGCCCTAGAGAGGAAGGGGGAATGACGTTGTGAACAGGTCAACAGGTTGAACATATCAGCTTCAATCCCTTACTGTGTGACCTTGGGCAAATGATCTCTCTCTGGCCCTCTGTATCAATATCTGTAAAAGTAATGCAAATGACCCAGAGCTCAGAAAACTGACATAATATGTGCACAGCACAATAATTAGCATTTAATAAATGCCGGCCCCCATTCCTCCTGTCTCAGCACATTCCCAATTATTATTTCTTTAAACCTCACAGAGAAAAGAGCCACCCAGCCTGTTTTTCCAGGCTGCCACCTCTTCCTGTCCTTTCTAATGGAGAAAAAGGAAACCTTATGCAATGAGCATAGAGCCCAGGAGCCACAGGGACACCTGGCCTGTGCCCCGCCACTCACTACTGGATAGTTAGCTGCATAGGCAGGAGCTTGACCCATGACCCCAATAGCATCCTGTTGCACAGAGCAGATGAGATGCCTCTCCAATCCAACGGCTCCTTTTGCTCCAGGCTCAGCAGGTAACGGGTAACCCAATCCCCAGCCCCGCCTGCATGTTCCCCCAGGTGACCAACAATCTACCTCCTGCTCCTTCTGTTGCAGCTTCAGGCCCACTGTTGTCTCTGCCAATCACCACTGTGCAAATATTCCCACACCTGTCACCTCATCCAACATGTTCAGGATCTTACGTGGCCGACTCAGAGTACTGCCTTCCCCCGTAGCCACAGCACCTCCTCCTCTCCCCAGAGCAGCATGCAATCAGATTTTATCCTTGGCCTAGTTAATTGCAGACCCGGCCTTCCTGTACTTTTGTTTCCCTGACGTTTTCCTCCTGTTGACATCATCTCTACCCACTCCTACAACTGCAATTCAGAGTCCTGGGCTGGCAGAGCATGACAAGAATCAAAATGTCTGAGTCCCCTCCCACCCAACCTCCACTGTCATTTTTAACACAATATAATTCCTGGGAGCAGTTGAGTTTTTTTGTAGATTTTTGCTTTGAAGTCTAGTTGTCCTTCAGTGGCTGAATCATAGGACTGCATTCCTCTTAAAATCCCCTCCAAGAATGAGTATCTGTGCACGGCCCCATGGAGTCTCCTGAGATCTCAGGGGAATCCACAGATTCCGAGAAGGGCTACATATGCTAAACCTTAGCCTTTCCTTCCCAGCATTTTCATCAGGGTATGGACTTCCTACCTGGTGGCATTATGAGTCTGCTAAATGCCAGGAGCCTCTCAGGGCTCAGTGGCCACACTGACTCCTCAAACATGGTAGGGCCTTGTGGTGTCTTTTTGCATGAATTACCAATGCAGTCCTGGCCTTCTATTCTAAAGCAGCTCAGGACTCACCCAGGTGAGAGGCTTTTATACATAGGCAAGTGAGATTTCCATATGAAAACAAAAGGTGAACTGCTGTGGAACCATATTAGTAACATTGCAAGACTGTCTGTGGCTTACCAGCCACACCCCAAATTTAAAAACACCAAAAACAAAACTAAAATCATCTAAGAGTCTTATCCTGTGCTGTATAATTTGGGGACATAATCCATAGTCCAGGGTCATCCATAACCATCTCAGATAAAGCTCTTGCATCAGGCTGACTTTCAGATCATCTTCTCACTGAACTTTCACCCCTAGAGTGACATAAAATGAAGAGGCCATTAGAACTAGAAAAGCTCTCAGAGCCAGAATTCTCTGTGACTGAAATACAGAGACATGAAGCCATTCACCCAGGATCACACAGCCAGTGGCCCAGTTAGTGGCAGAGCAGGGACGAGAACAAATCTCCTAGTGTCCTGGCCACGGCACCACCCCGGCCTCTCGGCCCCCGACCTGGTAAGCGCCCGTGTAGGTGGTGAATTCATCCTATAATCAGTGCTGTGACATAGTGTCTACAGCCTTCCCTGATGCTGAGGATACCTTACTAGGGCAGCAGACACCCTAAACACTGCCCCCTCCTGCCCCTCCTCTCAACAGATTGTGCCTCCTCCTCCAGAGACTTTTGCAAAGCCAGAAACCAGCAGCACTAGGGAAGGGCTTTCAGCTTTTCCTCCTTTTTTCTGACACCTATTCCTCTTCTGTGGAAATTTCTCAGCTCACGTTTGCTTCTCCCCAGGCCCCGGGGGACAGTGCCAGCCTCCTAAATTGCATGCCTATCTCCAGGCTTACAGCCACTACAACAGCAATTCTCAGCTCTGGCTCCATATTAGAATCATCTGGGGACTTTTAAATATAAGTAATACATCCAACCACTTTGGAAAACTGTTATATCTATTAAAGCTTTACTGTATGTATTTCCTGTGACCCAACAACCACTCGCACATGTATCCCCAACAGAAAGGTGTGCACAAGTTTGCCACAAGATGCATGTGAGAATTTTCCTAGGAGCACTCTTCATACGCCCCAAACAGGAAACTCCCCAAATTCTACTGTCCACTGACAGCAGGGTGGGTCCACAAACTGTGGCACATTCTTACAGTGGAAGATCTTCCAGCAAACTTCAACCACATGCAACTTTATAATAAAGTTCAACAAGCAATTAATAAACGATCTTACGGCGGGGTGGGTAGCGCTGGAGGAAGGTACCAGGGAGTCTTCTGAGTGCTGGTAATACCTGTTCCTTCATTTGAATGATCAGTTACATGGTATGTTCGTTTATTACAATTTATCAGCTGCTCACTTAGGATTTTCCCTTGATTCTACATGTACGTTACTTAAAAAAAAAAACAGGACCTGGGCCTCCTCCCTAGGAATTCTGACTTAGTCGGGGTTGGAACTTGGGTTAATATGTTTGAAAAGCTCCCCAGGTGATAATATTACCCAGGGTTTACAAACCACTACCTTAGATCTATTTGCCACAGGGCAACTGCAGGTATCTGCATAAATGAAAATCTGACCAAGTGATGCTTCTTCTTTCCAACTTCCAGAGCCCACCCTTCCCCACAGGAGAAAGGCCAGGTCCCTCAGCCATACACCAAGCCTTGTGGGATTGGCCCAAATTAACCTCTCCAGCAGCCACCTCCCCCACACTCTGATTTGCACCTGGGAAGCCTAGGAAGGAGTGAAGTTCCCTGCCCCACCCCTGCCATCTCATCCCCTTATCTTGGACTTCCTTCTACCCCTCTTCTCCTGGAAAACTCTTACCCACCTCTACCCTCGACTCAGGTGCCAGCTCCAATAGGAGGCCTTCCCTAATCCCCAGAGCAGGCTAGAGGCCCCAGCCCCATTGCAACCTGCCCTGTCCCAGTCCTACCATTTGCCACATCACTGGCATCCATGGTGTCTGGCTTTGGAAAGGTGGGTTCTGGGAACAACAACCCCACTTCCTATGGCCAGCCCCTGAGCTTCTCCACTCAGGTGTCTGTGCCTCTCCTCATCAGTCCCTTCACTCAACAACTATCTCTTGAGTGGCACTATGCCGTGGGTACTATTACACGTGTTAGGGAAAGTAAGCGCTCATGAAGCTTATATGGTCTAGTGGAGAAAAGACCGATAAGGTGACTGCTGACTATATTTTTTAAGCTTAAAAAATAAAGCAGGGCAACATGACAGAGTAATGGAGAAGAAAGAGGCCTCACCCAAGAGTGACATGTGACCTGAGGACTGCCAGGCTTGCAGAGGACTAGGGCCAGAATGTTCCACGCCGAGGAAATAGGACCTGTGCGGGCCTGGAGTCAGGAATGAACTTGAGGTGTCTGAGCAGCATAAAGGTGGCAGGACCAGGGTGGCAGTGGAGAAGGAGAGAAGCAGTCAGGTTTGGGCCATATTTTGGGGTGGCTAGCAGATGGATGAGGTAGAAGAGGAACACAGGATCACTCTGCAGCTTGGAGCCCAGGAAACTGGGTGGATGGTTGAGGCAAAAGAGAAAGAAGGGCTTGGGACGGAAAAAAGTCAAAAGTTCTGTTTTGGACATGGTAGAAGTGTGACCTGTCTTCCAGAAATCTACCTGGAGGTATCAGGTAAGCTGCTAAATATATGAGCCTAGACCTAAATCTAGTGAGATGATAGGGGATGGCAATTAGGAAAAAGTGTGGGAGTCATTGGCCATGGGGATGGCATTAAAGACCATGGGACTGATGAGAGCGCCTGGAGAAAGAACTGTAGAAAAGAGTGTAGGGCCAACCACGGGGCCCGCGGGCATTCATCCAACGTCCAGCACCAGCAACAGACAAGGAGAGAATCAGGAGTAAAGAGTACCACATCCCAGGAGCCAAGGGAAGTGTTTTGAGAGGAAGCCATTGACTCTGACAAATGCTGTTGAAAACTCAAGCAAAATGAAGACAAAAAAATGACAATGGATCTGGCAATATGGAGGTGATTGTGACCTTGACCACAGCTTCGTCAAGTGATGAAGGCTGACTGCAGTGGGCAGTAGAGAGGGTGGGAGGTACAACCAGTGACTGCACACAAGTCTCCCCAGGGTTATGAGGAGTGACGGTGAAGGCAGCTGGGGCAGGGGGCAGGGGGGCAGGGGAGGGCGACTAAAGGAGGGGAGATAGATTGTTTACAGATGGCCAGGCAGTTTGTAGGTTCCTGGAATACTACTAGGACCCAGCCAGCGTGGCCCTTAGCATCTGTCCTGTCACTAGGTGCTTCTGTTATAATAGGCTGGTGCTTTCTCAGCTCTAAAAAAGTAGAAATACTGCTGCCTTACATGTGTCAATCACCTCCAGCTCTCACGTGCTTTCACTTCATCCTGTCATTGGATGCTCACAATAACCTAACATGGAATGTCAGGCAGGGATTAATGCCCCACCTCTAACCCTGGGGCAGGTCCAGAGCCTGCCTGGCATCATATGGCTCAACACTAGCAGGGCCAGGACCCCATCGAGGTGCCCACTGTGCTCTGTCCAGTTACTGTGGTCCCTCCCAGGACCAGAGCCACCCTCCCTCCTCTGTTACTAAGGAATAGGTGTAAAACACTTCAGGACAAGGAAAAGCGAGGCCACGGGCCAGGCATGGTCATTGGCTGGCACAGCATCCTCTCCCTCCCCTTGGAGGGAGTTTAGGGAGGTCAGGACCATGCAGGCAGGCAGAAATACAAGAGGCGAGGAGGCTGGACATTCAGGACAGCCTGGATAGTTGAGCATGCCAGGGGGCCGTCCTTCTTGGTGCTGCCATGCAGGAGGGGGCGGCAGCTTTCAGCTCATTCTCAGAAAGGCCAGGGTCAGAAGTACTCAGAACCTCTCTGGACTACAGTTGCTCCCAGGAATGTTTCAACTAAACTTTTTCATCTATGTGAAAAATATACAAAGTAGCTCAAATGAGAAATTCCGATTTCTGACGAGCCAAGTGTAGTAACGATGCCATGGTAAACAATCTGTTTCTCAAAGTCTTACCTGAAACTGATTAGCCCCAGGCACTTCAAAAAGTTGGTAAATATGATTATCACCATTTCATAAAATTGAAGACGCAGAGTGTCTGAGGTCATAGCCACCCACAAGGGAAGCAGGAGATGGAGGCTCTGGGCCCAGCCCCTCCACACACTCACTGTGGCCTCTGGACTGGTCAGTCTCTCCTGGGCCCCAGCATCCTCCTCAGGAAATCCTGACCTGTCACTGTGTCAAGTCAGGCCCAGGGGCGGCCCCAGGGTTGCTGGTGCATGCTGGTGTAGTTGCTTCTGTTGCTGGTTTAAGCCCACCCTCGCAGAGGGAGGGAATCTGGTGTGAGATACTCCTCCAACGGGACGTCTCTCCCAGCTTCGGAGGAACCAGCGTTTCCTTTTTCTCTCTTCAGCTGGAACCAGTGGGCCATAAGACGACCTCCAACAACTTCACCCACAGCCGAACCAAACTCAAGTGCCCCTCTCCTGTGAGTAAACATCCTGCATGTCCTGTGGGACAGGTGCCTTGGGGGCAGGGGGAGTCACAAAAGAGTCCCCTGGGGCACTACCATGTGCACCTTCCTTCACCGCCACCCTTCTCAAATCTCCCCTCAGTCACCTTATTGTCCCAGAAACTTCTCAGCTCCTCAGCCATGGGCGAAGGGCAGGAGAAAGCAACAGGTCTGAGCGAAGTGGGAAGAGGCACTCAGGGAACACAAATGGGCCCTGGCCAGAACCTGGGGCCACCATTACCCCTGAGGGGTATGAGGCACCCTCTGTCCTCAGCATGCAGTGAGGTGCTCTCTCATGCCAGGCACACCTCTAGAGCTGGGGGTTGGGAGGCAAGGAGAAATGAGACACCATGTCTGCTCTGGGAGCCTGCCGTCCTCTTCCATCCTCTCCACCACTGCCGCCTTCCAGGCCCCTGCTGCCCTCACCCTGACCACTGACGAGACCTCTCCTCTCTCCCTTCTCTGTCCCTCCTGTAGTAGCCACCAGACTCAGAGTGGCCTAACTGAAAAGGAACTCCAGTCTTGTCAAGGCTGCTTGAAACCCTCCCCTGGTCCCCACTGCTCAAGAGAGCCCAGAGGGTGGGAGGCCCGCTTTCCTCTCTCGCCTTAGACACACTCTCTGTGTTCCCGGAACATGGGTCAGCTTCCCAGCCAAGCCCCACGACTGTGCTTTCGCTTGTGCCCTCTGCTCCTCCTGCAGGCTCAGCCCCATCTCTGCCGGTGGAAAATTTTCACACCCTTCAAGGCCAGATGCTGCCCTCTCTGACCTATTCCTCCTCTCTCACCTCCCCCTAACCCGCACAGCGTTCCTGCCCCCAGATACACACTGTCCATCTCTCTTTTCTGTTTACACCTCTCAGAAGACACTGACCCAGGCACCTTCATGATGTGACTGTCTGAGAACATGTCTTATCTCCAAGGACAATGAGAGATGTCATGCCTTAACCTGCAGGCACTCAGCTCCTAGCACAGGGCTCCACGCAGCCGGCACCCAGTGTTCATTGACAGTGAGGAAAGGATCCGGGGAGGCAGCCACAAACGCCTCCTCTCCTGGCCCTTCTCAGTTTTGGTTCTCTAACCTACTACACAGCCAACCATCCTTCCACACTGACTTTTCCCGGGATGGGAGGGTGAGGGTAGTTGTCAAGCAATTGCCTGGAGAAAACGGGTGTGGGGGGCTCTGCCAGCTCCCCACGACCCTCCTGTCAGTTCCTAATCTTTCAAGATTGGGTTGACAGCAAGGGAGATGCTGGTGAGAAACCAAAAGGGGGTATACCTGGGTGACCCCTCCAGAAATTTGTGCACAGTACAGACAAAGAAGCTTTACAAACAAACAGGGATGAGCTGTGAAAATGTGCAGGGTGATTGTACCACCTCTGGGATGGGGAGTAAGCAAGCTCAAGATGGGCAGGTGGGCAGTTTTCAGAGGCCCTTAATTCCTGACCCTTTCCCCTTCCACAGGAGAGCCCTTATCTCCACACCCTGGGGAACAGTCAGCCACTCCAAGACAAGGCTGATGCAGGCCCCGGGGTGCTCTCCTGGGCCGTGCCAGTGGCGGCGGGAGGTGGCCTGGCATGTGGCATTGGCGCAGTGATGGTGTGGAGGGCCATA
This sequence comes from Smutsia gigantea, assembly GCA_032199065.1. Lineage (NCBI taxonomy): Eukaryota > Metazoa > Chordata > Mammalia > Pholidota > Manidae > Smutsia > Smutsia gigantea. Next base: position 75,581 of record JAVSCE010015891.1, on the reverse strand, counting down.
AGGGGTCGCCAGAGGGAAAGTCCTGCAATGAGCCTGAACACCATGAGCTTCTAGGCCCACCAGCCATGTGCAGGGCTCATCCTAAATGCCCAGCATCTCCCCTCGCCACCTTCTACCTTGGCCACCCCTGCCACCACAGAGAGCGTTTGCTTCAGCACCCGGTGAAATAGGATGCCAAAAGGACAGTCATGACTTCTCCAGTCTGGGGCCTATGATCCTGGAATTGGCAAATTTAAATAAAGGTCAAAGCCGTTCTATTCTTGGGTCAGCCTGCTTGAAGTGCTCACCTTCCATCTGTCGAGCAGCACAGGTACGGGAGCCGGAGTCTTTCGTCACCTGTCTCAGCCAGAGCTACTCTAATGATGGCCAACCAGAGCCCAGACCAGCCTGTCAGGCTCCAGCCAGCCCCCGATGAGCATATGCTCAGTCACCAAACCCACTATTTCAAACTCCGACCAGCATTCAAAACAATCCAATACCTGTTATACACCTGCTCTGTCCCCAGGACAATGCAGACTAGTGGGGTAACTCCAAGGCTGTGCATGTCCTGGCCTGGCCAAGATGACAAACTTCTTCATAAAACAAGAAGCTCCATGACAGTGTGCAATTCAGTACTGGGGCATTTGTAGGTAAATGTGTCTAATTGCTCTCAAGAATAGGAGAGTTCCCTGGGGAAAGTTATCTGGAAGAGAGCAACTTTGAAATGTCAAAAAAGAAAAAAAGGATTGGGACATGAATACGTCACATATCCTCAACCTGATTTTTTCAAGGTGCTAAATTTAGGAAAGAATTCATCTTTCTACATTATCAGGTGTCTGAGAGAAAGCTAGAGAGCTTGATAATACAGGCTGGATTCATTTAGCCCCTACCAGGGGCAAGGCTCTGAGCTAGATGTTTACGCAGATTCTCTCTTTCATTCTGCACAAAAAAATCCCAGGGTGGCGGGGAGAGGAGCAGGGGAGAGAGAAGTGTTGACCGTAGAAGTGCTGGTTGTACAGCAGTGTGGATGTGCCGGCTGCCGCTGAGTGGTTCACTTAAAATGGCTGATTGTGTGTCATGTGATTTTCACTCAACAATAAAGCAATCCATTATCATCTACAGTCTGAGTAACTCTCTGTCATCCCAAGCTTTGGAATGGCAAAAAAAAAAAGTGAATTAGAACCCCTGATGTACATTTGAATATGTGGCCTTAGGAGCAAATCCCATCACTAGCCCGATCCTGTTTCTCAGAGTCCTCATCTGTAAAACTGGAAAGTACCCATTTCACCTGCCTCATAGCACTACTGGAAAATGAGAAACACATATAAACATGCTCTGTAATCTAAGATACTACACACATGAAAGTGCAAATGGGCTATTTTCTCCTGTGGAGAGTTGAGATAGGATCCTGGCTGTCAGGGGAATGGAGAGGTCCAGAGATGGGTTTGGGAGAAGGGCAGCAATAAATGGATGAAGGCTGCCTGCCTTCTTCTCAGGATTCATCATGTTGTCTCTCTCTGGCAAAACAGAATAGTCCCCAGAAGACCTAGGTCCAGTCGTAGTGTTCTTCTGGGCTCCAACTTCTGTTTAAGGGTAAGAGCATACCAGCCCCCACACGTCTTCGATGGACCAAAAAACACAGTGGGTAAATCACACTTGTCCTAAAGAACTACCACATCCCACCTTATGCTCCTGGCTTGACACAACATAACAGTAAAGATAAGCCCTTAAATCCAATAGTTCAACCTCCTTTTTATTCCTCAAATTTCCATTCCTCCAAATTTCCATTTCCTAGCTCAGAGAATCATGGAATTCATTACCACCAAGTCTGCCCTCACTTGGGTTAGGGGTTGGAATCTACACTGCTTGAGTAAACCATGAGCCCCCAGTCTGAAAAATTAACCCCAAAAAGTGGCCCCAGTCTGGTAACAACATTAGGCAGAAACAAAGAGAAATCCTCTCTGGAGGGACACAAGCATAAGCCAGGCCCCAAATTCCCACCAAATATATACTAAAAAGCTAAATTTAAAAAATACATGAGAATATCTGCTTGAACATGGTGGTATGTACATTGGATACATTTCATGCCCTTTTTCCTGTAGGAAAGTGTTCAGTCTAGTTGATACCCACAGCCACACCATGAACAAAGACATCAAATCCTGAGAAAGCTATAGTCTGGTACTCTTCAATATGGCTTTTGAATTAAAAAAACAGATGACTGTGGATTAAACTTGGCCAAAAGTTTTCATAAAGGACATTGAACTTTAATTGAGCTCTGAAGAATGGAGAGATGATTTGGTTAGAGGCCAAAAAGAACAGAGTTATTGAGACTTAGAAAATCACATCTAAGTGGAGAGACAGATGAACATGGCGTGTATAGGGGACAATGAAAAAGCCAGAGAAAATGAGGGTGATGAACTAGATACAGTTGGACTTGGGGACTATGGCAAAGGTGAGGAGTTAATAGTGATTATATTTTTATGGTTGTATATCTGGCCACATTTGATCTGGGAATGTAAATGTTAAGGGGGAAAAATTAACACAAAGTAAAATACCAAAAAAAAGTTGACAGAGGGGTGGGTCCAAGTTGGCACTGTAGAAAGAGCCTGAGCCCACCTCCTCCTTTGTACTCACCAAATCTACACATAAAGCATTTCATCCCAAGAAAAATGGAGGCCCTAGTGAACACCTTCTGCAGAATGAGGAATAAAAAGACCACATGTAAAACTGCAGGAATGACAGAGACACACTAACTGAAGGAGCCCATCCCTAGTGTGGCCCTAAGTAAGGAGAGAGAGCGCTGAGCTACCTAAGTGAAGACTTGCTTGCCCTGGGGCACAAAAAAAAGACCACACTTGGAGGGTTTAAACATGACTGTCTAATAGCAAAGGAACTGACAGAACTCTCTCCAGGACCAGAGGTGTTAGTGAACACCATTGTTTGCATTCTCCCTGGACACTGCCAGGGCAAACAGGAGCAGAGCGAGCAACAACACTTATGTTCCCATGCACATTAACAGTGCAGACAGGCAAGAGCAGAGTCAGGGTGAATACAGCCGTTTCAGACATGCCAGAGGCAGCCTCCCAGCCCCTGCATACACCCAGACACGTGCATCCAAAATCCAGTAGTCCCACCAAGGTGGTACTACCACAACACTCACATGGATTAACCCTGCCCACACCACTTCCATTCCCTGCCATCCTGTTTGCATGGCCCCAGTGCAGTACCAACCTGGGAGACCTCCAGACTGTACCCATCCACCCTCAGCCACCCTATTAATCCCAGGTGGCACCCACCCTAGAGACTCCTGGACCTGCCAAACCAGTCTCCAGCCAATCAGCCAAAACTACCAGGCACATGCAATCTACCAAGGGGACATTCCTACACGCGATCATGCCTTCAAGACTGGGAGAGGTAACCCTTTCACCTAACCTATAGAAACCAACACAGAAAGTCAAACAAAATGAGGAGACACCGGAATATGCTTGAAACAAAAGAATAGACAAAACTTCAGAAAAAGAACGAAATGAAACAGAGTTAAGCAATTTACCTGATAAAAGTTTAAAGTAATGATTGTAAAGATGCTCACCAGATTTGAGGGAAGAGTGTATGAACTCAGTGAGAAACTCTACAAAGAGATAGAAAATATAAGAAAGAACCAATCAGGAATGAAGAATACAATAAATGAAATGAAAAATACACGAGAGAAAATTAACAGCAGATTAGGGGATGCAGAAGAACAGGTCAGTGATTTGGAAGACAGAGTAATAGAGATCACTCAAACTGAACAGCTGAAAGAAAAAAGAATAAATACAAATGAGGACAGGCTAAGGGAGTTGCAGGACAACATCAAACGTCCTAATATTTGCTTTTTAGTAGTCCCAGGAGAAGGGAGAAGAAGGGATGGAAAACTTATTTAAAGAAATAATAGCTGAAAACTTCCTTAACCAGGGGAAGGAAATAGACATCCAAGTCCAAGAAGTACAGAGAGTCCCAAACAAGATGAACCCAAGGAGGTCCACACAGAGATACATAATAGTTAAGATGTCAGAGAGCAAAGATAGATTCCTAAAAGCAGTGAGAGAAAAGAAATGAGTTTCCTACCAGGGAAACCTCAAAGGCTATCTGGTGGTTTTTCAGCAGAAACTCTACAGGCCAGAGGGAGTGGCATGATATATTCAAAGTGCTGAAAGAAAAAGACCTCCACAAAGAATACTCTACCCAGGAAGGTTACCATTCAGAATTAAAGGGGAGGTAAAGAGCTCCTCAGATAAACACAGGTTAAAGGAATTCACCACCACTAAACCAGCCTTACAAGAAATGTTAAGGGGATATTTCCTTTAAAAGAAAAAGCAAATCTACAACTAGAAGCAAAAAAATTATGAAAAGAAAAAAATTCACTGGTTAAAGCAAACAGCAAAGGCAGTAGACCAGTCACTTAAAAGCTAGAATGAAGGTTAAAAAAGTAGTAATAAGTCAACTCCTTCTAAAAATTAGTGAAGGTAATCACTCAATAAAAGGTGGTAAAGGAGACATATACATAAAATGTGGAAGAGGGGAAATTAAAAATAGAAATATCACACAATATCATACAACATCCACTTCTGGGAATTTACCTGAAGAAAACAAAAATCACTAATCTGAAAAGATATACGCACTCTTACGTTCTTTATTGCAGCATTATTTACAATAGCCAAAATATGGAAACGACCTAAATGTCCATTGATAGAACAGATGAAAAAATGTGGTATATTTATAGAATGAAATATTACTCAGCCATAAAAAATGAATGAAATCTTGCTGTTTGCAACAACATGGATGGACCTAGAGCATGTTACGCTAAGTGAAATAATGACAAATAGCATATGATTTCATTTATATGTGTAATCTAAAAAACAAAACAAACAAAACTGAAATACACTCATAAATACAGAACAGACTAGTGGTTAGCATGGTGGGGGAGGGGGTGATGGGTGAAATAGGTGAAGGGAAATAAAAATTGGTGAGAATGTCTGATATCTTGATCTGGGTGATGGTTACATGACATACACACATGTCAGAATTCATTGAGCAGTACACCAAGATTTGTGCATTTAATTGCATGTACCTCCATATTTTTTAAGATGCTGGGAAGAAACCCTGTAACAGAAAAAAATCTTTTGGCAGAGTACTTACTGTGACAGGTATGCAGTGTATGGCAATGAAATTTTGCACATCCCTATTATCATCTCCTTTTTACAGAGGAGAAAACCAAGACTCAGAAGAGGTAACTGGCCCAGAGTTATATTTTCATTACACAGTGACATTCATCAAAATGAATACTATTGTCCAGGGTAAGAGAATAATCCAAAAACATAAAACACATGATTCCAGCAGTGAATTGGGCCAAAGTACAAATTAATGTGGTATAAAAGCAAAATCTAGGAAAGGGAGATATTATCTCTACTAGGTAATGGTGGCACCATGAGTTTTTTCATTCTCAATCAGTCAGAAGAATTCAGCTATCTTCTGGTAATCATCTATTTTTAAAAATCAACTATAGGGACGGAGATCTATTTTGCTAGAGTATATGTGGAGTTGCTGAAGCTAGAAAATCTTTTAATTAGGAAAAAAAATGGACAGGCAATCCCTGTGAGAATCAGCAGACACAACAAAGAGCAAGACCGGACCCACATTTTACTAACAGTAGCGCTGAAGACCTACTATTCATAAGTATATTCAGAAAAATAAAGACAAAAGGAATTTAGAACATGAGAAAAGAATAAGGCAGTTTTTTCAAGACAAATTTATGAAAGAACTTTGAACCGAACAGAACTCTAAAATCAAATATATTAGTATTAGAGAAAAAAAACTTCAGCAGATGTGTTCAAATAACAGGATCAAACACTCAGTGACCCAACAGTTCTTGTTCATTTACTGTGTGCAAGTCACTGTTTTTAGCAGTAAGCCTGTAGTACTCATTAATTTCAAAACAGCCTAATGAGGTAGGCATTACTATTAACCCGATCTCACAGAAAAACAGAGGCAGATTCTGTGTTTTCAGTCTTCTTATAAGAATTAAATGAGATAAAAAACCCCGACAGTTAAAAAATATTTTAAACTAAATATGAAAAATAAAACTAAAATAAAAATAGTTTAAATAAATATTTAATAATTAACTCCCTTCCCACATCAGTATTAATTCCAATAGATTATTCAAGGGGATTTGTAAAACCACCACCATAATGAAAATATACTTGGCTCCTTATAAGGAGCTTACAAATCATTTGCACACATTTTCAGCTAATCCTTGCCACAGGTTTGAAAACAAAGCGTAGTACTGTATAGAAAAAATATTCCAACTTGGAAAGAAGGCAAGAGAGTGACCTCTTGTCTGTCAATGTCACTGTTTAACAAGCTCATCTAAGAAATATTTAGTTACCTAGAATACACCTGTGTTTGACTTTGCTATTTACTATTTGATTAGAGCCCAGACACTATGAACTTAGACGACTAGTGGTTTGCTGACTGGTAAAACAAAGATAACCTCAAGGTTACGGTGTTATCAGCCTGTAGAACATTAACCAGTTTTGTACCTATTAGCAACATCATTTCAGCATTCCATTTCAGCATTCCAACTAACACTACATAATGGAAATGTAAATTTCCATTCCTCAAATTCTCCCTTGAACCAGACTTAACCACCTTTGTGACACCCTCATTAATTACTGAGTTCAAGTCTATGACATCTGTTCTTCCTGTATTTGTATGAGAATCGCGTCTTAAAATTTTTTTTAATTAAGGATGATTCTTTAAATAACTAAGGAGAAAACAGTTTTAAAAATTGTAAGAAAATATATAAAACCAAAGGATCTATTATAAAAACCTAGTAACACTGAACAAGTGGGGACCAACAATTCAGTAATTCCATCCCTCAGGGACTATTCCCAAAGAAACATTTGCAAATGTGTCTCTCTAGGGATATGTGTGTAAGAATGTTCGTGGCAGTGTTGTTCATAATAATAAAAAAACTGGAAGCCATGAGATCAAAGTCCATCAATAGTGGATTGGAAAAATAACACGATTTCATACAGTGGAACATTTATGCCTCACTGAAAAATAAATCACTACATCCTCATACATTAACTTGGGTGACTGTCACATATAATGTTGAAAAAGTTTTACAGAGAATACATATGACTCCATTTAAATACGGAGGTAGGCAGTGAACATAGTAGAGAAAACCAATGTAATAATTGTCATAAAAATCAATGAAGTTGTGAGAGGAGAGGATTGAGATTGAGGAAGGATGTATGGAGGACTTCAGATATACTGGAATTACTATTTCTTAATGTGGGTGGTGGTTTCACAAGATCTTGCCAGATAACTGTTCTTTAAATTGAATGTGTATATATTAGAGACTTTTTTAATTAAAAGAATTAAGGAGGAAGATGTTTTATACAAGAACCAAGCTAAATTAAGTGGCTTATTTATTCAGTGACCAGTTGAAGGGGGCTCTTTATGGACTCTGTGGCCTGAGGATATGCCCAGAAAAACCTCCATTTTCCTGCCAAGGAGGAGAAGCTGTTCCCAAGGCCCATACACAGAACTCTGGTGAGTATTCATTATAAAGTCACCAGGTTTAGGTAAACATAAGTCAAAGTTGCCCTGAGCAAAGCAGTAAAGACCCCACTTCAGGGCAGGCCCCAGAACCAGCCTCCCAGAAGCAGGAGTGTTTGGGCTCAGCTCCTTAACAACAAGGCACCCACGGGGAGCAAGAGGTCACGCGGCTTCAGCAAAAGGCGGCCACCCACGTGCGTGTTGCTGTATCTCTGTGCAATGTCCAGGCAACCTGTCACTATAAGCTTGTCCCACTGTTCCAGCAGCTGGCACTGTGCTAGTAACAGTGGCCAAAGGAATGTGTGCTGTCTTGGAGAGGCCTGGAGTCTACGCCTGCTGGGCCCTGGCTGCAGAGTCCTGCAACAAGCCTGCTCCCGTCAGGATACGTCCACAGTGCTGGGCGGGCAGGTGTGGAAAAGAAAGTAAGGAGGGTAGAGGAGGCGAGGAAACACATATTCCACTCAGGCAGCGTTTCAGCCATTTGAATTTCTTTCATGTCAATTGGTAGGAGACACAGTCAGGCCCAGTGACTCAAGAATCCGCCTTGCCCAGGGAATCAGGGCACTGGGGATCAGACAGGGGCAAAGAGGAATTGTAATCCTGAATTATTACAAAGTACTCTGATTCTCCAGCTTGAATGCCACAGTGATGATGTCTGCCTTAAAAAGGCTGTTGGCAGATCAAACGAGAAAATGTAGGAAAAGGGTCTGGCAGACGAGGTGCTTGATAACAGGGGGGCTGTAATTACTCTGGTCTCCTGTGTGCAACTGGCCAGAAGGTGTGTCCATGAGTCCTACCAACCCCACCCTGTGCAGGGCACGGCCCACCCTCATTCTCAATACGTTTTCCATCGAAACTGAGAATAAACTCACTGGCCCACAGCAAAGGCTCAGCCTCACGTTGGTACCTGAGCGGAGGCGCCTCCCTTGGGTGGAAGAACTGCAGCAGCAGTGGGTCCCGCGTTCAGCGCTGAGTAGGGCAGCACAGCGCTTGCCTCTGGTCTTTTCTGAGCATTATTAAATTCTGTTTTGAATTGTCTATCTTTACCAGTATTCCAAAAGGCCAGTGGAAGAGGCTGAGGGTGTGGCCTCCTTTCAAGTGCTATGATCTCGGGTGGACCCTAACCTTGGAGAGCATCTCAGGGTCCAGGACACAAGGGACGGCAGGCTTTCTTCACCTGTTCCCATATCACCTGGGAGGCAGCTGCTTTCTCTGCCCTTTCTGCCAGGGGACCCTATAATGTAACAAAGTCTGGTTTTAGGTTAGGTTTACTTCTAAGACTTTATTTTAAAGGTTGCAATGGACCTAGGGTCTGCTGCAGCTGGAACTAGTCCCCCATGTCCTCCCCATCCTGCCCTAGACACAAGACCAGCTACATAATTTGCAGGGCCCAGTGCAAAATTAAAATATGAGGCCCCTTGTTGAAAGGTTATTAGAATTTTAAGACAGTAATAACAGCATTAAACTAAGCCTGGGGCCCTTATGGCTCACAGGTCACCCACCCACAGAGCAGGCCCTGCCCAGATCAGTTGGTACTCTGTGTTCTTAAAAGCCAGAGAAACCTGCAGTTGAGGGCTTGTCACTCTGTCTGTGGGGAAGGAGGAGGCTAAGAGGTGTCAGCCATCTAGAGAGAACAGTGCTCCGGGCTGTGGGGAAGAGCCGAGGGTGCCCTGTGCACAGGGAGGCCAACAGGAAGCTTGGTTTTTTCCACTCACTGGAAAAATAGCTCAGAGCATCTCTCCTGTGACTAGCAGATCAATGATAACGTCATTACACATGGAGGCTCAATTTCGACCTTTTTTCTGATTCTATTTTTGCAACTCATTTTACACAGCAGAGGACATCATTGGGATCTCTCTGGGTCTGAAATCCCCTGGGGAGATCCAGGAATGCAAGCAGTTCCCTGAATTGTCCCCAGGGCCATCCTCCTTCTGGAGGCAGTACAGGTACCTTTGGAACCAGCCCCTGAGCTGGCACAGTATCTCACAAGGCTGATGGGAGAATCTGGGGAAGTCCTGGATATCGACCACAGACGGCGCACAATAAAATTTAGCCACTATGAGTGTGATTCATGCCAGGCTCCTCCCTTTTCATTTTTTACTTGATTGCCTTTGTTGCTCTGCCAAATGCTTCTTTGTTTATTCAGTCTTTCTCCCCTTTGTGTTGATATTTATGTCATTTCTATGCCACTCTTACCAACAGGCGTTTTCATTCATGTAGTCTGTCAGCCAGCCAGTGAGTGAGCGATGGAACTGAGCCTCTTCATCCTGTGTCCTGTGTGGAGCATGAGTCACCACCAGTGAGGAAGACACAGGTGGCCTCTGACAGTTTTACAGTCTGCTGTAGGGATTACCACACTATTTTTTATTAGGTACTACTTGTTCTTGCTAAAATAGTAGTAGTATTTTGGGGGAGAGAAATTTGATTGAAGATGTTTCACTATTTCTTAAAATCTTGATTTAAAGTTTTGTAATACAACTATTCATAGGCCTACTTTGGGGCTAATTTTACTACTAAACTTGCTTTTAAAGGTTGTCAGGGATGAAAAGAGATTCCTAGCAAAGACAGAATATGCACACAGAATATGCATCTTGCTGATTGTGCTAAGTCATGATTCTCATTCAACTATACCAAGATTTTTGTTGCAATCTAATGAAATACCCTTCCCTCCCTGATGTCAGTCTTCTTATTTTTCAGCAAACTAATTGGACGGTGTCTCACTTTTTACAAATGGGTTCAAATCCCACTGATGGGCTCCATTTTGAAATTTTAAAAACAGGCTTAAAAAGTTTACTTCCTAGGTTTTTATAGCTGAAGCTCATTGTCAGCCACAGAATCACATAACAGTAGCAATATTTCTAAGCAACTGTTTTCAAAACCAACTCCCATCCCCACCTTTGTTTTTAAAAGGCAACTCTGTACACCTTCCTTTGAAAGTATTTTTCAAAAAGTAATTACTTCCTCTCCTTTTCCGTGAAGGGAGTTTTTTTTTTCTAAAATACCTGCCAGGTGACATATTACTGACAACCAGTTCTCATCATAGCAAAGGTCTTCTTCAAGCTTGATGGCTCATCCAAGCACGGTGCCAAAATACTTTCATGATGACTCCCCATCTCATTACAAAATGTTGTAAGGATTCTCTTAACCTTAAAATTCTTGTTTCTGTAACAATTACCACAAGGGTGATATCCCATCTCATTTTGTGAGCTCCTGGCTTTGCTGCAATAGCTCACCAATAAAGAATTTCTCTGAAGGTGCTATCTGTATATTCTTACCCAGAAACCTTTTTATTCCAGTCAAAGCAGGAACTTCCTTGCGTTTTGCAAGCATTGTTTTGCTAAAGAAGTAGTTTTCTGTTGAGAATATATCTTTACTGGTATCTTTCTTTTTTTAATGGCATACACACACACACAGCAACTATATGTATATGTCATAACTGACACAGTCCAACAAATACCATCAGCTAAGACATGTTGGGGGTTTTTTATCTACATTTTATCCAGATGCCCAGTGCTTCATAATTTGTTCTTCTAACACTTGGCAGTGTTTTGTCTGCATCCTCCAACAGTGTATGCAGACAAGTACCTATTCTTCTTGTGCTGTGTGGCTTCCCTCATTTTATTTTAGTCCTTGTGGCATGTGGCTCTTTGCCTCTGTTTGTAAGGAAACTAAAAAAAGAAAAACAAAACCTCTAAACATTTATCGTTAAGTTTAGTGAATTTTGGAAGGTGCTGAATTCACAATCCGTGATTTTAAATGTTGCTTTTAAAGAGTGTGGTGGCTTGTCAACATGTGCAGAGGACTTTTTTTTACACTGTCCTGCTAACCCACATGGTGTCGTATCACCAGCCTGTATTTGGAGGCACCACATACAGTCCTATCCCCTTACAGAGGGTTTATTATCACTACAGAAAGGTGCATATAAATCCATATTCAATACAGGCTTCTTGACAATTTCAGTGTTTCATCCTCCATCAGGTCTGATTAGATCGCTGTTGTTGTTATTTCATGGTGTGGCTATGAGAAGCCCTTAAGGTCAGGCGGCTGTCAGTCATTGTGGTCAGCCATTGTTTTAACTTGCCTGACAGCTGGTTGTCAGGCAGACTGCAATTCTGGTTCTATGCCTTGCTAACTCTCTGACCTGGGAGGACAGTTGTTCCAGCACGCTGAAGGGAAGGATTGAGCAAAGGATGATTTCAACCCCTCAGTGCTGGGTACCTCGCCTCCCCCCACCACCCTCAGCAAACCACCCATACAATATGCAACACTTGAGTGAGGACACCAGGGTCGATCACAAATGAAAGCTAATATCTTCCTTATCTTTAGGTTAAAAATGCATATAAGTAGAAAATGTAATATTTTCTTCCCACATCCGAATGGATCATCCTACATGCTTCACTTTGGAGACAGGTCCTCAACTGAAATGTGTCCCCAGGAGCGATTTATCGAAGTACCACAGTTAGTCACTGCACTCCATGACTCCAGCACTCTTGCCACCCAATGTGCTTCCAAAGGCAGAGAGAATGGTCCTAAGTCAAAGCCAGTCTCTGGCTCTTGCTTAATGCAGCATGACCACAGGGTGTCCCTTGGAGGAAAGGTAGGTGTGCTATAACTTGGGTAATGCACACAAGCAGAACTACAGAGCTAGACAGAGAAACAGACAAAATAAATGTAGAGAATGCCATCATAAAGGGCCACACGAGGACCTGCATGAGACCAAATAAAGAGAAAATTCTGGAAGACTTCCCACTAGAGGTGATGGGACCTTTGAGAAAGCTTTGAAAGAAGGGTGGACTTTCACTGGGAGGGAGAAAGAACATGGGGCAGAGGTCACAGCATCGGCCATAACACAGAGCTATGGGATACATGGTGAACTGTCTGGGGAACATATTGCTATCCAGTGCGGATCAGAAGGAACAGGAGGCGAAACTGGATTCTATTAAGGACCAAGATGTGCCCTCCTCACATTAACATTATGCAGTGTTTTCTTAAAAGAGAATGGGGAGACTTCCGGGAAGATGGCGGTGTGAGGAGGGTGGTAGAAATCTCCTCCCAACACTATATTTATCTACGAAAACACAGAAAATACATCTATTCCTAAAAGAGAGACGAGAATACACAGGAAAGCGCACAGCGTGCAGCTACACCCGAGAGGACTTGGCACCCCAAGAGGCGGGTAAGATACGGAGCCGCGACCCGGCGGGACCCGAGCCCTCCCCCACCCCAGCGCACCGGCGGGAGGAGAGGATTCAGAGCCGGGAGGGAGTGGAAGCACACCCCGCGAAGTAGCCAGCCCCGGTGATCTGCGCGGGGAGCGCTGACCCACATTGCGCAGTGCAGCGGAGATTGGAGAGACAGAGGGGCAGGATCTGAGCGGGGAACGCGCCAGGGTGCTTGCAGCCGGCTCCGGGAAGGAAAAAAAAAAAGTGCGCGCTTTCTTCAGCGGTCTTAAAGAGACAGGAGCCCAGCGGAGGAGCCGGATCGCCCCAGCACACTCAGCCCAGCAGGCTGGGAGTCCTGGGGAGTTTCAGACGCCTTAGCTGGCGACTGAGGAAGCGTAGCCATACTTAACACTTCTCACTGAGATCAACAGCCTCCTATTCGTTCCCACCCCTGCCAGAGCGATAAAGGGCCCTGCGGAGCGGCACAGTCACAGCTGTGGAATAGTGGGGCAATAGCGCCACCTAGAGCATTCCCACAGAATCTACGTCCGGTGGGCATTTTTTTGTTGTTGTTTTTTTGTTTTGTTTTGTTTTTTGTTTTGTTTTTGTTTTTTCTTTTCTTTCTTTTTTTCTTTTTTTCTTTCTTTCTTTTCTTTTTTTTTCCCTTTTTTTTCCTTCTCTTTTTAAAGTCTTAAAGAGCCCAGCTGACATACGTGGCAACTATCAGTGACCAATTATATAGCCATGAAAAGACAGAGGAATATGGTTCAGACCAAAATCAACCAGACAACCCCAGAGAGGGAGTCTGAAGGGATGGAAATGCACAGCCTCCCTGAAAAAGAATTCAGAATAAAAGTCATAACCATGCTGATGGACCTACAGAGAAATGTGCAAGAGCTGAGGGAGGAAGTGAGGGAACTGAGGAAAGACAATACAGAAATCAGACAAGCGACCGACGGGCTTAACAGCAGAATGGATGAGATGCAAGAGACTGTAAATGGAATAGAAAACAGAGAACAGGAGTACAGAGCAGCTGAGGCAGAGAGAGATAAAAGGATTTCTAGGAATGAAAGAATATTAAGAGAACTGTGTGACCAATCCAAACGGAACAATATTCGCATTATAGGAGTACCAGAGGAAGAAAGAGAGAGAAAAAGGGATAGAAAGTGTCTTTGAAGAAATAATTGCTGAAAACTTTCCCTCGCTGGGGAAGGAAGTAGTCTCGCAGTCCACCGAAGCTCATAGATCTCCCAACACAAGGGACCCAAGGAAGACAACACCAAGACACATAATAATTAAGATGGCAAAGATCAAAGATAAAGACAGGGTATTAAAGGCAGCTAGAGAGAGAAAAAAGATCACCTACAAAGGAAAACCCATCAGACTATCATCAGACTTCTCAACAGAAACCTTACAGGCCAGAAGAGAATGGCATGATATATTTAACGTTATGAAACAGAAGGGCCTTGAACCAAGAATACTTACTGTATCCAGCACGATTATCATTTAAATATGATGGAGGGATAAAACAATTTCCAGATAAACGAAAGTTGAGAGAGTTTGCCTCTCATAAACCACCACTACAGGATATCTTAAATGGACTGCTCTAGATGGAAGCACACCTAAGGCTAAAGAGATGTCACCAGAGAAAATAAAATCATACCAAAGAAAGCAGACCATCCAAATACTAACTAAAGGCAAAGAATAAAACACCTATTATAGAAAGAATGGAGGAGGAGGAATAAGAAGGGAGAGAAAGAAAGGAACATCAGACTGTGTTTACAATAACTTAACAAGAAAGTTAAGGTAGATTGTTAGATAGTAAAGAAGCAACCCTTGAACCCTTGGTAACCACGAATCTAAAGCCAGCAATGGCAATAAGTACATACCTATCAATAATCATCCTAAATGTAAATGGACTGAATGCACCAATCAAAAGACACAGAGTAACAGAATGGATAAAAAAGGAAGACCCATCTATATGCTGCCTACAAGAAACTCACCTCAAATCCAAAGATATACACAGACTAAAAGTGAAGGGATGGAAAAAGATATTCCATGCAAACAACAAAGAGAAAAAGCAGGTGTTGCAGTACTTGTATCAGACAAAATAGACTTCAAAACGAAGAAAGTAGCAAAAGATAAAGAAGGACATTACATAATGATAAAGGGTTCAGTCCAACAAGAAGATATAACCATTATAAATATATATGCACCCAACACAGGAGCGCCAGCATATGTGAGACAAATACTAACAGAATTAAAGGAGGAAATAGAGAGCAAAGCATTCATCTTAGGAGACTTCAACACACCACTCACTCCAGAGGACAGATCAACCAGACAGAAAATAAGTAAAGACACAGAGGCACTGAACAACACACTAGAACAGATGGACCTAACAGACATCTACAGAACTCTACACCCAAAAGCAACAGGATACACATTCTTCTCAAGTGCACATGGAACATTTTCCAGAATAGACCACATACTAGGCCACAAAAAGAACCTCAGTAATTTCAAAAATATTGAAATCCTACCAACCAACTTCTCAGATCACCAAGGTATAAAACTAGAAATAAATTTTAGAAAGAAATCAAAAAGGCTCACAAATACATGGAGACTTAACAACACTCTCCTAATTAATCAATGGGTTAACGACCAAATCAAAACAGAAATCAAAGAATATATGGAGACTAATGACAACAACAACACAAAGGAAAGTATATTGCAATCCAGGCCTATTTAAAGAAAGAAGAACATTCCCAAATGAATAGTCTAAACACACAATTACTGAAATTGGAAAAAGAAGAACAAATGAGGCCCAAAGTCACCAGAAGGAGGGACATAATAAAGATTAGGGAAGAAATAAATAAAATTGAGAAGAATAAAACAATAGAAAAAATCAATAAAACCAAGAGCTGGTTCTTTGAAAAAATAAACAAAATAGATAAACCCCTAGCCAGACTCATTAAGAGAAAAAGAGAATCTACATACATAAACACAATCAGAAATGAGAAAGGAAAAATCACGACGGACCCCACAGAAATACAAAGAATCATAAGAGAATATTATGAGACTCTATATGCTAACAAGCTGGAAAACATAGAAGAAATGGACAACTTCTTAGAAAAATACAACCTTCCAAGACTGACCAAGCAAGAGACCGACAAACTAAACAGACCAATCACCAGCGACGAAATCGAATTGGTAATCAAAAAACTACCCAAGAACAAAACCCCTGGGCCTGATGGATTCACCTCTGAATTCTACCAGACATATAGAGAAGAAATAACACCGATTCTCCTTAAAGCTTTCCAAAAAATAGAAGAGGAGGGAATACTTCCAAACTCATTCTATGAAGCCAGCATCACTCTAATACCAAAACCGGGCAAAGACCTCACCAAAAAAGAAAATTACAGACCAATATCCCTGATGAACGTAGATGCAAAAATACTCAACAAAATATTAGCAAACCGAATTCAAAAATACATCAAGAGGATCATACACCATGATCAAGTGGGATTCATCCCAGGGATGCAAGGATGGTACAACATTCGAAAATCCATCAACATCATCCACCACATCAACAAAAAGAAGAACAAAAACCACATGATCATCTCCATAGATGCTGAAAAAGCATTTGACAAAATTCAGCATCCATTCCTGATTAAAACTCTCAACAAAATGGGTATAGACGGCAAGTACCTCAACATCATAAAGGCCATATATGACAAACCCACAGCTAACATCATACTTAACGGCGAGAAGCTGAAAGCTTTTCATCTAAGATCGGGAACAAAACAGGGATGCCCACTCTCTCCACTGTTATTCAACATAGTACTGGAGGTCCTAGCCACAGCAATCAGACAAAACAAAGACATACAAGGCATCCAGATTGGTAAAGAAGAAGTCAAATTGTCACTATTTGCAGATGACATGATACTGTACATAAAAAACCCTAAAGATTCCATTCCAAAACTACTAGAACTAATATCTGAATTCAGCAAAGTTGCAGGATGCAAAATTAACACACAGAAATCGGTTGCTTTCCTATACACTAATGATGAACTAACAGAAAGAGAAATCAGAAAAACAATTCCATTCACAATTGCATCAAAAAGAATAAAATACCTAGGAATAAACCTAACGAAGGAAGTGAAAGACCTGTACTCTGAAAACTACAAGACACTCCTAAGAGAAATTAAAGAGGACACTAACAAATGGAAATGCATCCCATGCTCTTGGCTAGGAAGAATAAATATTGTCAAAATGGCTATACTACCTAAAGCAATCTACAGATTCAATGCAATCCCTATCAAACTACCAACAGCTTTCTTCAATGAACTGGAACAAATAATTCTAAAATTCATATGGAACCACAAAAGACCCCGAATAGCCAAAGCAATCCTGAGAAGGAGGAATAAAACAGGGGGAATTACACTCCCTGACTTCAAGCTCTACTACAAAGCCACAGTAATCAAGACAATTTGGTATTGGCACAAAAACAGACCCACAGACCAGTGGAACAGAATAGAAAATCCAAACATTAACCCAAACATATACAGTCAATTAATATTTGATAAAGGTGCCTTGGATATACAATGGGAGATGACAGCCTCTTCAGCAGCTGGTGTTGGAAAAACTGGACAGCTACATGTAAGAGAATGAAACTGGACTACTGTCTAGCCCCATATACAAAGGTAAACTCAAGGTGGATCAAAGACCTGAATGTAAGTCATGAAACCATAAAACTCTTAGAAAAAAACATAGGCAAAAATCTCTTGGACATAAACATGAGCAACTTCTTCATGAACATATCTCCCCGGGCAAGGGAAACAAAAGCAAAAATGAACAAGTGGGACTATATCAAGCTGAAAAGCTTCTGTACAGCAAAGGACACCATCAGTAGAACAAAAAGACATCCTACAGTATGGGAGAATATATTCATAAAAAACGTATCTGATAAAGGGTTGACATCCAAAATATATAAAGAACTCATGCACCTTAACAAACAAAAAGCAAATAATCCAATTAAGAAATGGGCAGAGGACATGAATAGACACTTCTCTAAAGAAGAAATTCAGATGGCCAACAGGCACATGAAAAGATGCTCCACATCGCTAATCATCAGAGAAATGCAGATTAAAACGACAATGAGATATCATCTCACACCAGTGAGGATGGCCAACATCCAAAACACAAACAACAACAAATGTTGGCGAGGGTGTGGAGAAAAGGGAACCCTCCTACACTGCTGGTGGGACTGCAAATTAGTTCAACCATTGTGGAAAGCAGTATGGAGGTTCCTCAAAAAACTCAAAATAGAAATACCATTTGACCCAGGAATTCCACTCCTAGGAATTTACCCTAAGAATGCAGCAGCCCAATTTGAAAAGGACAGATGCACCCCTATGTTTATTGCAGCACTATTTACAATAGCCAAGAAATGGAAGCAACCTAAGTGTCCATCAGTAGATGAATGGATAAAGAAGATGTGGTACATATACACAATGGAATATTATTCAGCCATAAGAAGAAAACAAATCCTACCATTTGCAACAACATGGATGGAGCTAGAGGGTATTATGCTCAGTGAAATAAGCCAAGCCGAAAAAGACAAGTATCAAATGATTTCACTCATATGTGGAGTATAAGAACAAAGAAAAAATACTGAAGGAACAAAACAGCAGCAGACTCACAGAACCCAAGAACGGACTAATAGTTACCGAAGGGAAAGGGACTGGGGAAAACGGGCGGGAAGGGAGGGATAAGAGGGAAAAAGGGGCATTACGATTAGCAGTTGTAATGTTGAGGGGGCACGGGGAGGGCAGTACAACTCAGAGAAGACAAGTAGTGATTCTATAGCATCTCACTACGCTGATGGACAGTGACTGTAACAGGGTTGGTGGGGGGGACCTGATGAAGGGGTAGTTTAATAATCGTAATATTGCACATGTAATTGTAAATTAATGATAATAAAATAAATTATATTATTTAAAAAAAAAAGAGTATGGGGAGTGTTTTTCCTCCTTGGTGAGAATGGCATTTCCTAGTGTTATCCTCCTTACTGCTTGAGTCTGGGAACTGTGAGGAAATTTAGAAGCCATGATAAGTTGAACTTAATCCAGGATGTATTTGGCAGTATCTTACAGGCAGTCAGGAAGGATTTTTTTAAGTAGAGGCATGGCATGATTAGATACTTCCACAGCGTTCTTGAGAATATGCTCAAATCCAGTCTACATTCCACTGACATCAGGGTCACCTGGAGAGGTCATAAAAAATGAAAATTGCTGGGCCCTACCCCAGATCTTAAGAATCAGAATTTCCAGGGATGCATACAGACAATGATTGGATTTCAACAAACTTTCCAGTTAATTTTATTTCCTGTGTTATCATCCCACTGCCTTACCTCCACTCCAAATGAGTCAAACAGACATTAAAAATTAAGAACAAGGGCATTACTGGTTTTATGAAGTAACTGTGTCATTGGTTTGTAAGACAGAATGTGTCAGCCAATTATGATGTTTCTATCTTAGCATTTCTGATAGTCATTTAAAACGATTCTTAGGTGTAAACTTGAAATTTTGAGTTCATTCCTTTTTCAACTTTTAGCCTATTGTTATTAAAGGGTCTAGTTCTTCCTCTCCCAGACTTCTACCCCTCTTCTTTACCTGGTTCCCAACTTCTGCATAAATCATGTGGTCAAGGCCAGGTGCCTCACCTTTTAACATTTTGATCCTTGCAACTACTTCATGAAGAAGGTATTATTATTCTCCTTTAAAAAAAGAGATTGGAAGGTCTACTCTGTAAAATCAGATGAGTTATCCAAGATTATGAGGTTAGCAAGTAGCAGAACTAGGATTTGAAATCTGTCTGACTTCAAAACCTGTGCCCTTGGAATTAAAAAGACTAGTGACAACAAGTTGGCAAGGATGTGGAAGAACTGGAACCCTCACATACTGTCGATGGGCATGCAAAACAGCACAATCACCTTGGAAAACAGCTTGACACTTTCTCATAAGATTAAGTGTACCCTTATCATATGATTCAGTAATAGCTTCCTGCATTTGCCCAAAAGAAACTGAGCACACATCTGCATACAGAATTGTACAAAAATGTTGGTAGCAGTTTTGTTCATAATAGCCAACACTGGAAACTACCAAACTGTCCAACAACAGGTGAATGGGATAAACAAATTGTAGGGTTTCTATACATGGAATACTGGTCAGCAATGACACAGAATGAACTACTGACCCTCGCAACAACACGGATGGATCTCAAAAACATTTAAGAAACCAAATAGCAAAGAGTGCACACTCTGGATTCCATTTATATGAAAGTATAGGAAAAGCAAAACAGATCTATAGTGACAAAGAGCAAGCAGTTAAGTGGATCCCTGGGCTGGGACAGGGGTATTGAGTGCAAAAGGGCATGAGGGAGGGAACTTAGTGTGTGCTCTTTCCACTAACCCACACTGCCTCTCTTTCCCTAACTCTACTCCAAGTTACACACTCCACCCACAGACCAAGTGAATGGTGTGATGTGTTGGGACGTCTACAATGGAGGCCCAGGAGGCTGCAGAGCCCATGGTAATCTTGCACAGAAATCATACTTGCTCAGGCCCAAGTTTGATTCCTTTATTGGGTTCTAAATGTAGTTTAGCCTGAGCCCTCATACATCAGAGGCTGTCTGCTTTCCTTGTTGTCTGTGCTGAGAAACTGAAAGGCAGGGTGCCCCAGAAATTTCACAATGGGCTGGTAGGACAGCCATCTCAATGAGATGTGCTACCTTGCCCTTCTCCAGACCCTGTCAGGAAATCTTCCAGTGGGAGTCCAAGCCAGGAACAATAGCAAAATTGTTGCCCACCCTAACGTCCTTCTAAGCAATTCCTGGACTTGGGAGGGGCCTCTGGAAGGAAGGAGGAGGGCATAGCCTCCATTCTCTGGAAACCAACAGCTTATCAGCCATCCAGATGCAACTTCAGGTAACACCACCTCTAGTACTCCTTCTCTAACTTCTTTCTCTGCTGGGACCATTGCTTCCTTTCCAGACTCTGAATTCACTTATTACCTTGACTGCACATGAACAGCTTAATTATATTGCATATGACATTGCCTTACTCACTAATTGCTTTGTGTGTCTTCCCTAATGTCTCTGAGAGGACAGTTTTTTACTGCTGTTCTCATAGGGCAATGGTGGACTGTTGATATATATTATATATCGGTGGACTGACTGAGCCCACCTTTACCTCTGAACCAATGCCCAAAATAAATCCCATGCTTTGTCCCCTCTAATACTATAACCAAACCACAGAAGTACAAAGGATCATAAGAGACTGTGACCAATTACAGGTTTCCCACACTATCTGAAAATAGAACGTTCCCAGAAAACCTTTCATAAACCAAAATGGCATATGCTATTTTCACTTTTTGCCTTTTCTCATAAAAGCAAAAATCCTCTTCAGATTTCTTTTAGTGAAAACAGGCACTAATGTAGGTCTTTCATAAAAGTGAGGTGGTATAATGCAAACTTTCAAAAAGCAGGGGATACCTGCATATGCCAACAAATTGAATGACTTAGAAGAAATGGATAAATTCCTAGATAGGTACAACCCACCAAGCTTGAATCATGAAGAAACAGAAAATCTGAACAGACCAATTTCTAATAAGGAAATTGATTCAGTAATCAAAAACCTCCTAACAAAGGAAAGTCTTCCAGGACCAGATGGCTTCACTAGTAAATTCTACCAAACATATAAAGAATTCTTACTTTTCAAACTCTTCCAAAAATTAGAAGAGGGAATACTTCCAATCTCATTTTATGAGGCTGGTATCACCCTAATACCAAAGCTAGCAAGGACCGTACAAGGGTGAAAAATAAATTACAGGATAACATCCCTGATGAACATGGATTTTAAAATCCTCAACCAAATACCATCAAACTGAATTCAATAGGACATTAAAAAGATCACTCACCATGATCAAATGGTATTTACTCCAGGGATGGAAGGGTGGTTCAATACCTGAAAATCAATGTGATACACCACATTAACAAAATAAAAGATAAAAATCATATAATTATCTCAATAGATGCAGAAAAAGAATTTGACAAAATTGATCATTCTTTCATGACAAAAAACTCTCAAACGGGGTATAGAGAAAATCCACTTCAACATTACAAAGGCCATGTATGACAAGCCCACAGCTAAGATCATCCTCAACAGAGAAAAGCTAAAAGGTTTTCTTCTAAGACCAGGAATAAGACAATAATGCTAACTCTCACCATTTTTATTCAACATAGTACTGTGAGTCATTGCCAGAGCAATCAGGCAAGAAAAAGAAATAAAAGACATCCAAATTGGAAAGGAAGAAGTAAAATTGTTTCTATGATTATGTATACACACACACACACACACACACACACACACATATATATATGATTATATATACGGAAAACCCTAAAGACTCCACCAAAAAAAAATCCTAAGAACTAAAAAATGAATTCAGCAAAAATCAATATTCAAAAATCAGTTGTTTCTATTCACCAACTGTCAGAGAAATTAAGAAAACAAACCCATTTACAACATCATCAAAAAGAATAAAACACTTAGGAATAAATTTAACCAGGAGGTGAAAGATCTGTACACTGAAACCTGTAAGACACTGATGGAGGAAACTAAAGATGCAAATAAATGGAAAGATGTTCCACGCACAAAGATTGAAAGAATTATTATTAAAATGTCCACACTACGCAAAATGATCTACAGCTTCAATGCAGCTCCTAAAATTTCAATGGCTTTTTTCACATAAATGGCAAATGCCATCCTAAAATTTGCCTGGAACTACAAAAGACCCTGAATAGCTAAAGCAACCTTCAGAAAGAAGAACAGAGCTGGAGGCATCACGTGTCCTGATTTTAAACCATATTACAAAGCTATAGTAATCAAAATATATGGTATTGACATAAACACAGACACATCAATTAATGGAACAGAATAGAGAGCCCAGAAATAAAACTATGCATATATGGCCAATTAATTTTCAACAAAGGAGCCAAGAATATACAACGGGGAAAGGACAATATCTCAATAAATGCTGTAAAAACTAGACAGCTCTATACAAAAGAATGATACTGGACCACTCTCTTATACCATACACAAAAATTGATTCAAAATGGATTAAAGACTTGAAAGTAAAACTGAAACCACAAAACTCTTAGAAGAAAACATATGTGCTAAACTTCTTAACATTGATCTTGGCAATGAGTTTTTGTATTTGACAACACAAGCTAAGGCAACAAAAGCAAAAACAAACGTGGGATACATCAAGCTAAAGGCTTCTTCACACAAAGGAAACCAACAACAAAATGAAAAGGTCATCACTGAAGGGGAGAAAATATTTGCAAACCACATAGCTGATAAAGGGTTTATATCCAAAATATACAAGAAACTCATACAACTCAAGAGCAAAACAAAACAAAACCAGTTACAAAATGGGCAAAGGACCTGAATAGACATTTTTTCCAAAGAAGACATACAAATGGCCAACAGGTACATGAAAAGGCTCTCAACCATCAGGGAAATGCAAATCAAAACCACAATGAGATATCAACTCACACCTGTTAGAATGGCTATGATCAAAAAGATGAGAAATAGCAAGTGCTGCAAGGACGTGGAGGAAAAAGGAACTGTTGTACACTGTTGATGGGAATGTAAACTGATAGAGTCACTGTGGAAAACAGTATGGAGGGTCCTCAAAAATTAAAAATAGAAATACCATATGATCCAGCCGTCCCACTCCTGGGTGTATATCCAAAGGAAATTAAACTATTCTCTCAAAAAGGTATCTGTATTCCCACATTTGGTGAAGCATTATTCACAATAGCCAAGGTATGGAAACAACCTAAGGGTCCATTGATAGATGAATGGCTCAAGAAACTGAAACACACATTTACACACCCACACAGGAATATTATTCAGCCTTAAAAAGGAAGGAAATCCTGTCCTTTGCAACACCAGGGAGGAAACTGGAGGGCACTGTGCTAAGTGAAATAAGCCAGACAAGAAAGACAAATACTGTATGGTTTCACTTACACGTAAATTAAAAAAAATTTTTTTTGTATTAAAGGTCAGACTCATAGAAACAGAGTAGAAAAGTGATTGCCAGGGGCTGGGAGTGGGGAGGACAGGAAGAAGTTCATAAAAGGATAGACTCTCAGCTGTAAGATGAATACGGTCTGAGGGTTTAATGTATAACATGATAACTATAGCGATAACACTGTATCATATAATTGAAATTTGCTAAGAGAGTAGAATTTAAATGTTCTCACACACACAAAAAGTAAATACGTGAGGTGATGGATATATTAACTGACTCAATGAGGGAAATCCTTTCACAATGTACATGTATAACAAATCATCCCATTGTACATTTTCAGTATTTCACAATTTTATCAATTACATCTCAATAAATCTGAATAAATAAAATGCTGTAGTTATAAACCAACCAACCAACCACTCCCACAAACAGCTTCTCATTTGGTTTTCTATAGACTGAGTGGTTTAGCTACAAACCACTCAAAATCTTAAAGGGAACAGAAAGAATTGCAAAATAAATCACCAGGTAGCTTAACATAAGATGTCCTTTGTTTCTTTCTTAGAACAATCACCAGAATTTTGTTGACATAGACTAAATGTAGGCACTCTCTGTTTGTCAACTGAGGATATATTTCTAATCCATTTTATCCAGTAAACACATGAAAACAGCTTACTGAATCAGGGACTTGCCCCATTTCAACCCTGGCAATGAATTTGAATCTACTTATATAATTTACATGTAACGGGTAGAGATGGATGAAGAGTGAACACCCCAAGGCAGTGTTTCTGCTGTTATCCCAGTTGAGGTCTGGAATGCACTGATGTCTTGAATGTAGCAGATTCCAGACAGAAAAACTAGTAAGTGTTGCTGGGTCCAGCCCTGAGGCTTTGATCCTGTAGAGTCCCAGGCCTGGCCAGACAGGGCAGAGTATGTACCCAGAGCAAAGGCAATTTGGAGTCAATGAGAGAAAGCTTGGAAAAGCTGGATCAAGCAACATGACAAGAACAGTGAGTGGGTAAGCCAGAGACAGCCAAGGTGTCCAGAGGTCAGGAGATGGACAGGGCAAGAGTAAGGGAACCAGCAGGAGTCACTTTGGAATGGGAGCTTAAGCAAGGCATGCATGAGTAGTAAACACACATGCATGAGTGGTAAACACACACGCATGAGTAGAAAAACACTGAAGGGCCAGTCTTATTTTGCTTTCCAGGGAGACTGTCTTTTTGGAGGTTTTGTCAAGACTCTGTTCTTTCTTAACAAAATGATGGCATGTCAGGCAGGCTATAGTTGCTGGATAACATATAAGATACCCAGTTAAATTGGAATTTCTAAGAAGTAACAAATAATGTTATAGCATAAGTATGTCCCATGCAATATTTGGGACATACTTATACTCTAAAAAAATTATTCATTGCTTATCAGAAATTCAGTTGTAACTGAGCATCCTGCTATCCTAAATGTCAACCTTAGAAGGGCCGATAATAAAATTCCCTCACCCAAGAAAACATCTGTGTGAGACTCACACCCTGACAGAGAGCTCCCCACTCAAGCAGTGAGATGCGGTATAAACATAGTGAAAATAGAAGAAAGCAAGAAAGGAAGGGTTTGAGGAGAGCAAGCAGGAGGATTAGGAGATTGGAAAGAGAATAGTGGAGGTGAGAAAATAAAGTGAGATTAAAGATGTATAACAGTGGCAGAAAAATTTAGGTGATGCCAACCTTACAGGGCATTGAATTACTTGCAGAGGGAAGCAGTAAGCCCAGGCTTGAACTCTGAGCAAAGGAAGTGAACTGATCCCCAAAAAGAAGAGGGAGCCAGCAAAATGAGTAAGGTCAAGAGGGACAGCTTGGGATCAAGAAAAGGGTAGCTTGATGGCCGTGTAATCCTGGACAAGCTATTTAACCCTCCAGACCTCATTTTCTCAGCAATAAAAGGGAGATTTAAAAAGCAGAGTTTTATACCTTAACTTTTGCACATGTACCACTGTAGGTATGTTTTACTTTTTCCAGAATTTCATATAAATGGAATCATTGAGTACGTGGTCTTTGATGTCTAGCTTCTTTAATGTTTTAGTCATTTATGCTGTGGTTCTTTTTCATTGGGTTCTTTTTCACTGCTGAGTAGTATTCCATTTCATGGATATACCACTATTTATCCATGTACCTATTGTTGGATATTTTAATAGCTACCAGTTTGGGACTATTGTGAACAAAACTGCTATCACCATTGTGTACAAGTCTTTTTGTATATGTATGTTTCCTTTTTATTGGGTAATACCTAGGAAGGAGATTGCTGGATCATATGATAAGGGTACTTTGAACTTCAGGAGAAACTGCCAAGCTGTTTTCCAAAGTGACTGTGCCATTTTGTATGTCCATCAGCAGTGTATGAGGGTTTCATTTTGTCCACATCCTCACCAACACGTTACTCTTCTTAATTTCAAGAGTCCCGGTTTTGAGGTCACACAGACTTCAAATTCTAGTTCTGCTTCTTGTAACTCCATCACCTGATTATCTGATCTTATTGAATCTAGTTTCCTCATTTTTTAAATGAGAATCATAATATTCATACAATGGAGTTTAATGTAGCAAGTGAAAACGAAAGCTATGTGCTCAGTTTAATTGTTTAAGCATACCTAATAAGGTCCACTTCACATTTATTTAGTTTCAATTCTGAAGACTAACTTGTCTGAAGTTCTAATTTAACAGCCTAGTAAGATGTCTTTGTATAAAAATTATCTGCAATCAGATGCAGCCTGATGCACATGGGCTCACCACCACCATGGTGCCCAGGATTAGGGAGAGCCGTTAGTTCTGTGTGCCCATCTCTAGGTAGACAGCGAAGGGGCTTACGCTCCAAATCAGGGTGCTTACACCCACTGAGAGCTTTCTCTCCAGCACTGGATAATGGGGAAATTAAGGAACTTGGAGTCGTTCGCCAATTTCTTAAACCTTCTGAGACGTAGTCTTTTCATATGGAAAATGGGGCTAATGACACTCCATTTGATTATTGTTGAGGATCAGCATACGACAAACTGAAAATGCCGCACAAATGATAATTTTACTTCCACTAAAGAGAGGAAATATATACACGCCTAGACAGAAACCTTCCTAAAACTAACCAAATGGCAAATACAAGCCCTTCTTTTCAACTTTCCCAGCCGTGTTGGAGGTGATGGGTTTCTGTGGCAATGAGCAATTAAGAAAGGTCACTGCAGGAGGGGTGAGCAGCTCTAGTCATTTGGCACAGAAGAGAGGGAATAGGCCATCAGAGGTCAAGCCAGGGAGAGGCAGACAAGACATTGACCCCTGGGAATTCTGATTCAGTAGGGCTGAGGTGAGCTTCAAGAATTTCCCTATTACTAAGCTTCTCAACAGATTCTGGTATACAGAGGTTTGGGACCTACACATCAGTTCTCAAAGTGCAGTCCTCTGACCATCAGCACCACATCAAACTTAATAGGAATGCCAATTCTTAGGCTCCATCACAGACCCAGAAACTCTAGGGGTAGGACATAGTGATCTGTGTTTTAAAAACCCTCTGGTTAATTCTGATGCACATCAAAGTGGGAAAACCACTATAGTAGACCAATGACCCTTAAGGACATCCCCAGTACAGAGGGGCTGAGGCCCAAGTGAGAGAGAAACAGGAGGGAACAGATTCCAGACAGAAAAATCAGGGAGTGTTGCCAGGTCCAGCCCAACGGCTGTGGATGACAACTGACCCAAAAAGGCAACAGGGTCTGGCTGCCCCCAGTTCCATTCTGCCCCTCTGGTTCTTGATAGTCTGGGTGAAGAAGGTGGGCAGCTTATATCTTGGTGGTCAGAGGAAGGCTGGGGACGCTGGGCTTCATTGATCTTTTATTCTAAATTTCAGTGTAACTTGGCACATTGGTTGCAACGGGCTGCCAGCCCCACTGTGCAAGACACCAAACGCTAGTTTAAAATGTAAAGACACAGAAAAAGAGACTAGAAGGAAACACCCCAAATTAGAGATGAAAGGGTGGGCTAATCTTAAAATCACAATGCTGTTTTGTCCAGGTCTCTGATCCTAACCACCCCTCCCTTCCAGAACACTCCGAAGGAGGAAAAAGGCCAAGGCCTCCGTGTAGGAAGCAGAAGGTGTTGCAGGTGTGGCTATTGACCCAGCTGAGGGAGGACCGGACTATTTCTCAAACTGTGTTCCAGATTTAATAGGTGTGCCAAGGCCAAAAAAAAAAGAAAAAAAGGGTGAGGGGGGCCTGAAGGGGTGGTCAGAAAGTTTAGAAAACCCCGCTCTCAGTAGCTCTCACCTGGAAATTCACATTGCATATTTACAAATTAAAGGTGCTGAGAACCCTGTAACAAAGGAACTTGTTAACTTCGTTGAATCCAGTGTCTCCCATCTTTATTGAGCACAGACCCTGCCTTCTTGATGCATTCCGAAGCCTTGTATGGAACAGTGTTCTGCAGAAGGTCAGTTGAAACAGAGCTCTACAAAAATTGTCAGGGACTTCCTTGCTCTCCACTTCCCTCTTCTCCCTCTTCAGTCCTCTGTCCTGCTCGCCTTTCTCCTGTGGATTCAGACCAACCTAAACACTTAAGCCTCATTCTATCTTGGACAGGAAGTCTAAAAACAGCCTCTGCTTTATGCAACCCTAGTTAGTGACAGGCTCCATTCTTGGTATTCTTGGTCTCTTGCCTAAGCACTTTTTTTGCCCAGACTGTTTGTGCCAGACATGTGTCCTTGACATTCTTCCTCCAGAATTCTGGGCCTGGGTTCTTAAATCCCAGACACTGAGCCTGACCTGCCTCCCTCCCCCTGCTCTTCCAGACCTGAGCCTGGACTGCAGGGTGGCACCCCTGCCTGCTGCTCCCCACATGTGCTATCTGTGGGTGTGACTTTGGGCCTGTTGGTTGCCAGGATCCGTGCCTTTTCACCTAGAAGCATTTATTCCTGCCTCTCCCCTGCGTGTTCCACGTCCTGTTCTCCCTTAGATGCCAACTGTCTTGCAAATGAGTTTCAGCTCCAGGCAAGTTCGCTATAGATTCACCGTGACCAAAGAAATTTACAGCAAAGGGTTCTTGAGGTGAAAAGGTTATACCCAACTTTATTTCCAGGTGGCAGGTCAGTCACTAAAATCCCGTTCACTCAGAGCGAGTCTGTGTTATCACTGCTGCTTCGGATGCAGCAAGCCGGTCTCTACCCCTGGGCCTCTCTGCACAGCCGTCCTCTGGGCCTCTGTCCTGGGTGCTGCCACCACTCCAGCCTCTGCTCTGCTCTCCTGCAGCCTTGCAGCCCCGCCACCCAGTCTCCAGCAAAGCACTGGGCGGAACTCCTTATATTAACACAATAATGGCTTATTGCCTGAAGGTATGGAAGCGGTAGCATAGCAACAAGCCAGTAACATTTAAGTTCAGGGAGGATCCTGGCCATAGGAACCCCACTTTATCCACACCAACTTAGCTCTCAGAGCACTTTGTTGGTTAATTTTCAGATGTTTTTCTGAAGACTTCATTTTTTGGTAATAAGGAATGACAGTTGCTGGTCATAAATCTGCCAGGGATTGGACAGAGTATCCCCATCTGATGTTTCTGCTGGATGGCAACACCGTGTGCCCGAGGCAGGTACTCAGCACAGCATGTGCACATGACCAGAAGAGCTCTGGAAATGGCGGCGATTTGCATTCCGGCCCCAGATCTATAACCCTGAGCAAATCCATGACCTCTCTGAGCCTCAGTTTTCCCATCTACACAATGAGAATACACACTTGACCTGCCTACCTTAAAGAGAGGTATTAGGAGGATTAAGGTGAAATAAAGTACTGTGGGCTCTTTGAAAGTATATGTTTCATAACAAGGTATCAGATTTATTATCAATATTTTATGACTTAGCATCTTGCTGCCCACATCACAGGCTCAGGACTGAGGTGGGCAGAGGAGGTTGTCGGTTTTTTTTTTTAAACACAAATTAATGTGTTTTAAAGGTCGACTCTATGAAATTAAGTTATAAAGTGACAGTGACCTTGCTTCCCACTTCCCCCATTCACGCCACTGAATTAAGGGTCTAAGTGAAGTGACCCACTCAGCCTGCCGCTTTGGCACAGAAGTGCAGCCATAAACCCAATGGGGTTGGCAACAGGACCTAGGGAGAACAGGGCTCCCTCTCCGGCTGGGCAAGCCCTATGCCCAGGTAGGATGAATGTACACTTCCCCCACAGGGCAGGCCTTCCCTGTCAGGGCAAGAATGGTGGGCCTGCTGATGAGAATGAGTAGAAGAGGGAGTAGGGCCCTCAGAGGGAGACCCTTACTTTGGTATCCCATGGCATTGAGTCCTGGCCTTGCCACTTACCAGCTGTGAGACCTGACATAGAACTTAGTTCCTCTGGCCTTTCTACTTCTAAATGGAGCTACAGGTGCCTACTCTGCAGGCTGAAGTGACAGCCCCATAATAATTACCAAAGCACCAGAGGAGTGGAGTGCAAGGCAGAGCGATAGAGTTTTCATGGCGCTGATGGCAGGGAGGCGGCAGTGTAATGCTGTGGATGCAGAGGGGGTGGTAGTTGTGTATAGCTGGATTGGATTCCAGAGCATAACTGTGTCTGTCCAAAATCACAGCAAGTAAGGTCCCAGCTAGAAAGAGAACCTTGAACCTCCAAAGGCCCAGGCCACAGTAAAGACCCCTTGCAAAAATGGTCCTTGATCTCACATGCCCATGGGATCCTCATGACCACCTTGCTGGAGCCTAGGAAGACGTTGGTCACAAGGGATGCTCAGTGGAAGCTGCAGGGCACAAACCTCTCTGCTGCAGGAATGTTCTAGGGTGTTCTAGGGTGCCAGCAGAGAAGAAGTGGAAATGCTTGCTTTCTCTTTCTGTCCAGCCCTGCGTCACTGGACCACAGAGCTCAGCAGGCGGCAAAGCTGGGAACTAAATTCTTGTTATGTTCCACCCTACAATCTTCCACTTTCTGGCGAAGCAGCCTTCAGCCTTTCTCACACCCACTCAGTGAGGCCCATGTGGGATGCACTACTTCTGACCTTGGAGGGATGCCCAGGCAAAGCCGTAGATGCTGACTGGCGGGCAGTCAGGAAAGGTGAAGAGCTCTGCAGCCCCAAGTGTGGCTCGAGGACCAGGAGCATCGCATCACCTGGGCACTGGTTGGGGATGCAGCGTCTCAGGCCCACCCCAGGCCTACTGGATCGGAGTCAGCATTGAAACAAGATTCTCGGGAGATTAAAATACCTGCTTATTTGTGTAGGGGGTGAGGTGGGGGTGGAGGCAGCAGGGCTGAAGTCCTTCTGGAGGCTTTAGAGGGAAGATCCATTTCCTTGCCTTTTCCAGCTTACAGAGGCCACCTGCATTCCTTGGCTGTAGACCCCTTGCTCTGCCTTCAAAGAGAGCAGAACACTCCAAAAAATTTAAAGAGGCACTAATATAGTGAGATGTGTCTGGACTTCAGTCCTCCATCGTCCCTGGTGATGTTTTTCACAGGATTAAATTAAATGTTCATTCCTATTCACTCAGTAGGTATTTCCTATGCACCTGCCAGGCACTGCATTCGACCCCAGAGACAAGGAAGCAAACAACACTGGCACAGCCCAACTCCTGAAGAGCCTGTGGCGACGTCTTCTGAAGGAATGGAAGCCAGGGCCAAGGTCAGAGCCAGTCTTCTGAGGCAGAGGCTTCCCTGGCTGCCCTCAGAGAGGTGCCCAGACTGCTGGGCATTTACTGTGACATTTGCCCCTGCAGATGCCTCACCTTGCTGTTGACAGCAGAGCACAAGGAGTGGTTATCACCACAGGTGCTGGGATCAGTACCTGGCATACAGTCAGGATGCACTGTATGTTCAGAGAATGAATTACTCAATTGTACCTAACTACCTCTCCGCCCGCCCGCCCTCCCTCCCACCTCCCCTTGCCTTCTTGCCCTCCACTCTTCTCCTTTCTCCTCTTCCAGAATTGTCCTACCCTGAAGAGGCCTCCTTTATCCTTTCCTGCCATTTTCTTTCCCCATGTCGTCCAAAAATCTCCATGTGCATTTTACCAGTCTGTAGCAGAAACTGGGGATCCAACAGTTTGTGAGTTTCTGTTTCACACCAGGATGATATCACCTACCCCTGGCGCACAGCATTCAGGAACACCTACGGCTTTGTAATGTGAGTATTCCTTTCAAACATTCTCTAGCTCAAACGCATAGTTGGGGCAAGCCAATCATCCACCCACAGGAGCCAGGATGCTGGGACACCTCCAGCCTTGCTGCTCTGAGAAAATTAAATGCAGCTGTAAGGCTCTGACATGCCAGGCGGCTCTGCAGCTGGATGACATTTTGAAGCGCCAGAGGATCTCCCCTCTTCTGCGAATAACAGGAAAAATAGCTCAAACTTCACTGGGAGAGGGGAGAACATGGATCAAGCAGGGCTGTTTGAATCAGTATAATCCAAATTCACATCCTGGCCATGAAACAGGAATTTTAGAAATTCATTCCTACAGAGGAGAATAAAGCACAGGGTTGTTCCACAGCAGCGCAGAGCAGACGGCCTGAGTGCTTGAGCCCTCAGCCCAGCCTGGTTCTCCCCAGCATGCAGCCAGAGCCGATTCCTTGTCCATGGTCGATGCCGTGGACGAGGCCCCAACCCCAGCCTTCCCTGTAATTGTGATGGCTCATATGTGACTCTGTCCCCAGAGAACCGAACTTGATCTCGAGGATAGAGTATCCGGCATAGATTCTCTCTTACTAAAAGGAAAGGAAAGAAAATTGCCTCTGGCTCTCCAAGTAAGAGAAATATAGACAGACTCCCTCTCCCCGAGGCCCTGTTTACAACACAGCTGATATAAATGAGGTAATGTGTGTTCACCCACGGCACTTGGGTTTTCACAATACAGAGGGGCTCGAGTTCCCTCTGATGGACACAGGCTGGGAGCGGGGGGGAAGGAGGGACAACCACATTGATCCAATTCTCTGTGATAAAATGCTCACAAAAGTGTAACATTTGTGAGGAGCACATGATAGATCTCACTGTGGACCAAAGGACACAGAAGCTCAGCAAGATGAACAGCAATGCCTTTGAAATATCCAGATTCACAGAGTAAAACCAGGACTCAGAGCCTGATTCCTAAGTGCTTTCAGCTACAACCTGCTGTGTGCAGGGGGCCAACAAAACTTCAGAGACTTCTCCCAGGGAGGGCAGGGGCAGGGCCATGCACACAGTGGCAGGCAGGCTTGTAAATAAAGCTTGGAAAATCCACAACATCCTTGGAAACTATGTACGTGATAACGCCTCCCATGTTGTTCACCAGCGGTGGGACTGGGGTTCAGGCACTGATGGCCCTGACACCTTTCATCATCCAGAGCCCATCCTCACAGATGTGCAGCCTCTCACCCACCAGCCATGGTGCCAGAGTTGCCCTTGCAGCCACACATCTGCTGCAACAGACACCCACATGCCCACCGGCCTCTTTTAAGCCAACCAGTCACCACCCTAGTTCTCAGGCAGCTCCTGTCTCTAGGCCTGGATTCCCTATTTGGCTGGCCCCCAGTAAGAAACCTTGCCCTTGTCTCAACTCAGCTCCCAACCTGATGGCTCCAAACGTTATTCTCACCAAGGCCAGGAGACTCCCCTTTCTGCGTCCCACACTTGGACCCTAGCAAGCCCTCATTGTTTGTCAAATCCAATTACTGAGGTGGATATAGTAATCTTTTGGCCACACATTTCACCTGAGGGTTTCAGCCCTGGGCAAGTTCACTATGGATCAGTGAGACCCAGGAATGACAACAGAACATTCTTGGGGTAAAATAGCTTTATTCTCCAGGCGGTAGGTTGAGCGCTAGAATCACATCTGCATCCAGCAGTCTGCAGGTCTGTAATCCTCCAGCTCCCAGGCAGAGATCTTTATATGGTGATTCAGTCAATAATACCTTATTGCCTATGGGTATGGAGGCACTAGCCTAGCAGTAGGCCAATTACATCATCAAGTGGTTTAGCGTCAGGTGAGGATTCTGGCCGTAGGAACTTCTATTTTCCTCCCCACACCACCTACCTGAGAATCCAGTTCCACAAATGAGTCACCTCTCCACCCGCCCAGTGCCTACTTCTTCCCCACCTCCACTGCTAAGATCCTGGCACACATTCCGGCCCAGCCCATCTGAGCCATGACTGCTCACAGGTGCAGACACTGCTGGTGACACAGCTGTGACGTGAGTTATTTAGCATCAATGTGTAAAACATGTAGAACAGAACTTCACTGCCCGACAGTAAACTGAGTTACAGGATTGAATCACAGCACTGGGGCAAGTAAGGAGTTTTCACCCATAACTGTTGGTAAAGTGATTTATTGATTTTAACATGACTCATCTAACTGGCGCACTCTGATCTCTGACCACATGTAACAGAGATTCACATTCATCTCCCCATCACTGGAACGGCAAGACACAGGAGGTGGAGATAAAGTGAAAGCCTAAAAACCCAGCAAGTCAATGGTGCCTGTGGTATAACATCCAACCACGCCCACCCTGCAGGAGGCGATGGCCCACATTTCGGGGGCAAGGAGCTGGTGAAAGATGCGCGATTAGAAGCGTACAAGGTGCTGGGCACAGTGACATAGGGAGAAACTGAATTGCTCACTGACAGTGTTTGCTCATGCAAAGCAGCTATGGAGGCCATTACCAAGTAACAGGGCAGAAATCAGTAACGCTGACAGCTGGGCAGCCTAAAATCTCAGCTTGTACCCAAAAGCACCAGAGAAAGCTGGCCCAGAGCCCAGCATCTGCTCTGGCCTGCACATTAGGCACCGGTGCACCTACCCCAGCCTGCCCATCCCAGCCAGCTTCCCCACCCTCCTCCTCACCTGTTGTCCCTTGCTGGTCAGGGCTCCTCCTTCTAGAAGCAGTGCACAGTGGAAAGATGTCTTAGGGCCTCTTCAAAGCCCACATCTTACCAGCCTCCCCACGCCTCTGGCTGCAGCCCAGAAGGCTGCCTTGCAAATTTCACCTCTGCCCTCTGACAGCAGTGCTTCTCAGAATCACCTGAAGAGCTTGCTAAAACACAGATTGCTAGGATCCTCCTAATTTAGTAGGACTAGAGAGAGTTTAAGAATTTGCTTGCTAACAATTTCCAGGTGATGCTGGTTTTCCTGGTCCTAGAAGCACCTTTGGAGAACCACTGGGCTCGTGAACGCCTGAGAGTGCTTTGAGTCAGTGGCAGGCACAGCCAGCAGTTCACCAGTCTATAAAACATGCCTGTCCTGAGCCCAGGTTGGGAGCAGCTAGGAAAACACGTGAGCAGCCCAACTTTCTGATCCAATATAAGACATCGTCCACCTGAGCAGAGACCTGGCTCTAATATTGTTTCTGAACTCCTGTTATGGGACAATCAGCAATTAAGTAAGACTTTGATGGCACTTTCATAACACACCATATGGATGGGCCCCAAGACAAACTTCTTACTGAAACCCAGTCAGCTGCAGATGCCAGGTTCTGAGCCTTTCCTGTATTTGCAAGGCTGGCAACTGACAGGGGCCTGACAGCCTGCTGCGGGCAGCCCCACCTGGGGAAGGCATTCTCTGAAGGTCCTCCTTGGGCCTCCCAGGGTTGCTACTTCCACCTGAAGGACTTCATTTATAAAGCAAAGGGAATATGGAGCTTCATGCACTGGAGGTAGTGTGATGCAGCAGTTTACTCTGGCCTCCCACATTCCAGGGAAGAGAAAACTGGGCTTGTAGTGAAGGAATACAGGCTCCAGGCCTGCTGATCACTAACTGAATATGTGACCTCAAGCAGGGTCTCAACATCCCTGAATATGTCTGTCTTGCCAATGTGTTTCAGCCTCGGGCAAGTTCACTATTGTTTCAATGAGACCAAGGAATGAAAATTGAACATTCCTGGGGTAAAAGGGTTTATTACACGGCTTGTTCTCCCAGGGATAGGTCGAGCACTAGAATTACGTCTACATCCAACAGTCTACAAATCTATAATCATCCCTCGTCTCTGCCTCTGCCCAGAGTACTGGGCAGAGCTCTTTAGCAACTCAGTCAATAATAGCTTATTGCCTACCGGTGTGGAAGCGGTAGCCTAGCAGCAGGCCAATTACATCATCAAGTGGTTTGGGGTCAGTTTAAGGATGCTGGCCATAGGAACTTCAATTTTCCCCACAATGTCACTTCTTTTGTTAAGAGAAAATAATCTGTCCTAATTCACAGGGTTATTACAAGTGGCATAATGATGCTATATGAAATTATTTATTTTTGTTAGTATTACTGTTATTTTTCTAGGACAGAATTATTTACCCCAAAACAGCTTCCTCATTGTTCTGAGATACTTTACTGAAGCCCTTTTTCCCCTGACATTGTTTTCCAATGGTAGCTGTTTATCGAGCCCCTTCTCTTTGCCAAGTCCTGCACCAAATACCATAGCCCAAGAATGAAGTGGATAAGATTTTCATCCTTAAAGAGACCTCAGCCTAGTGCGAGGGATAGTGACTGTCAAAAAATCCCGTTCCAGTAAATGTGTTGATTCAAGGGTGTGCAGAGGGCACTCTGAAGCAGACGTGAGGCCTGTGGCAGAGAAGGCTAATTCCTACCCAATATTTAGTCTTCCTTCTTCCTAAGCAACAGAACACCCAGAAAAAAAGACTACATTTTTCAGCCTCCCAGGCAGGTAGATATAACATGTGACTAAGTTCTAGCTAATAAGATGTAATGCTGCTAGGAAATCTTTTTAAATAGCAATTGGCATGTACCCTCTCCCCTTACTCCTTTCTCCATCTTCTTGCCAGAAATACAGATGTGATGGCTGGAGCTCCAGCTGCATCTTAAACCATGAGGACAGGGATGTTAAGGTGATAGGGTAGTGAACTGGAAGAGGTCTGTATCCCTAACAGCTTTGTGTACCAGTCCTGAGCTGCCTGTCTCCAGAATTCATGCACATGAGAGAAGGTAAACTTCTTATTTTAAGCTGCTAGTATTTGATGTTTTCTGACATGTGCAACTGAGTTTAATCCCAACTAAAAATCAAGGCCAGATTATGAGTGGCCTGAGGACGTTGGATCTTATTATATAAGCAGATAAGGAGCTCTGACAGTTTATAAGCTGCAGAGTAACTTGATATGGAGAGGTAAATGCAGAAGGAATAGAAACGACCCAAGATGTAAAGAAACTGAAAGCTTATTTCTGTTGATCGAAATGAAGAACTCTGATTTGGAGGGAAAGCAGATAGAGGAGCACGGTTGTAGACTTGGGCACTTTGAGGTGACTGCAATGACTCCGTGTTAAAGAATCCAAAAGGGAGCTGGAAGTGTAGAAGCAAATCTTGAGAGGGAGGTAAGGACTAGAGTCATAGATTTGGAATGACTCATGCAAAAGTAATTGCTGACATGCTATAACATGGATGACATGATGCCAAATGAGATAGGCTAGTCACAAAAGGACAAATACTGTATAATTCTACTTATATGAGGTACCTACAGTGGCCAAATTTACAGAGACAGAAAGTAGAAAGTGGTTGCCAGGGGCTGGGGGCGGGGGGAGGATGGGGAGTTTGTATTTAATGAGGACAGAGTTTGTTTTGTAAGATGAAAAGAGTTCTAGAGAAGGGTGGGGGCGATGGTTGCACAACGGTATCACTGTACTGAATACAGCTGAACTGTACACTTTAAAAAGGTTAGGATGGTAAAAAATACATACATAAAGACATGAATGAGTAAATAAATAAATAATCTAGTAAGTTTTAAACATCATAACTGAAAGCCTGAGAGTAGAAGAGGTTTCCTGGAAAAGAGGTAAAAGTGAGCCAGAGGGCTCACCTTTGAGAAACAGAACAAAGGAGCCGGTCTAAAGAAAGACAGTCGGTCTGAGAGGTGGGAAGAGAGGAAGGAAAGACTTCACTTCCTGTCACAAAAGCCGGAGAGGGAGAAAATCTGTGACATGATTGTGAAACTTTTAGAAAATAATAGTGCCAGAGAAAGAGAGAGATTGTTCAACAAAGTCTAGCCCAATTGTTCTGACGACAAAGGAGTCTCTGAGTTAGCACTGAGTACAAGGCTAAAACTGCAGGTGGTGGCCATCTAAACTGGATTTTTCAAAGCTGGTCAAAGAAAACGTCATGTACAGCAACACAGGGCTGGTGTGAAGAACACAGGCACCCGTTCCACTGTAACCATTCTCAAAGTAAAAGGCTGCCTCCACCAGTAGAATGGAGAATGCATCAAATCAGAAGTCTGTGTCCGAACTACGATAAAAATTCAGAAACCCATGGTAAAAGTGCTTGTAGCATACCAGGGGAAGTGCCAAGGAAGAGCAAGATCAACGACCCCAGAGAAAAGAGAATTCTAGAAAAGAATCTTCACTATCTCAAACTGCTCACCCCACTGTGAGTCAGTTTGGAGAGGTGACCTTTAACACTTCATCCATCTGCAGTCACTTTAAGAACTAACTGAGGCATGTGGGGAAAAAAAACCTTAGCTTATTGCCTGGGAACAGAATTCCTCTTAAGGAGGAAACTCTTTTCCCATAGGAAAAAAACCTTTCTAAACCTTCAGGTGGCAGGTATGACTGGAGGCATAGGTTAGCAGGGGTCAAGCCAACAAAAGAAAATTAAACAGCTGCATCCGTGTAGGGGTGAGAGAATGGAGGGGGAGGTCTCGGAGGTCTGCGGTCACCAAAGAACTTCTAAGAACAGAGGGTTGTCATGGTCCACTGTTTGCAACTCTGTATTGAAAACACGCTCCTCTGCCATCTCAAACTTTATTAGAGTAGGGAGATTTGGGTAGACAGTAAGGAACAAAGGATGAATTCCATTTGGGCACGACACCAGGGTAGCAATAAAGGAAGAGGCCCAAGGCCAGAGCAGAGAACAAGAACTCATTGCAGACAGGAAGTTGGAAGGAGAGGAGCGCAGGCGAATGAGATCAGGAAGACCGCAGGCAACATGTGTGGGAGATTACGATAAAGAGCCGGCTTCAGGAACAGCTGCACTGGGGCTTGGGGTTGTTGTGATTGCCAATCAATCTTTTTAGCACTGTACCACCTGTGTCCTTATTCTGTCTCAGTCCTGTCTCTTTCAATACTACCTAACAAGTTGCAAGGATGAGGGGGTAGTTCACAGTGTCATGTAAAAACTGAGAAATCTTAAAAAAAGAACTAAGGAAAGGTCATTAGACTTGCACAAGAGCAAGCCACCAGTGACACTGGACAAGGAATTTTCAGCAGGACTGAGGCCAGGGTCACCCCATGTAATTGTGCCGTTTGTGCACTGCACAAAACTTGCCCATCTGCACTCTTGGGGACAAAAGGCAGATGGCAGGAAGGTTATGAATGAGTAGCTAGTGAAGAGATGAAGGCCATGTATCAGGAGCTCCTATATGGGGATATATATTATTTATTTATTGCTGCATACAAAATGACTCCAAAATTTAGCAGCTTAAAACAACAAACCTTTATTATCTCACAGTTCTGTGAGCCAGGGATCCAGGTGCAGCTGAGCTGAGAGATGCCTGCTCAGGGTCTATCATAATGCTGCAATAAAGCTGTCCGCTGGTGCTGCAGTCATTTCAAGACTCAGCTGGCGTGAAGGATCCCCTCCTAAACTTAGTCATGGGGAAGCTGGCAAGCCTCAGTTCCTCATAGGCTCTTGGGCTGAGGGTCTCAATTCCTCGCCACACCACGTGGGCCTTTCTGTAGAGCTGCTGGCAACATGGCAGTTTGCTTCCCCCAGTGTGAATGATCTGAGAGAGAGAGAGAGAGAGAGAGAAAGAAAGGTTGGAAAGGAAAGAGGAGGGGAGGAGAGCAGGAGAGAGAAGAGGAGAAAAGAGGAGAGGGAAACGTAGATGTCCAATTCAGAAGCCAATTTTTTTATAACCTGATCTTGGAAGGGACGTCCCATCCCTTTTGCTGTATTCTACTCTTAGAATAGGTCACTAAGTCCAGCTCTCATTCAAAGGGAGGGGATTACACAAGAGTATGAATAATGGGAGATGGGGATCATTGGAGGCCCTCTTAGATGCTGCCTCTCAAGATATAAAGGTTCAAGCACTCTTTCAGAGAGAAAGCAAATCTTTCTCTCACCCTGGGGGGTAAAATCACTAAGAGACAAAAAGAATTTGGGACAAGTTCTAAGCTCAATTTAAGCAGGGACCAGAGTGTGTTCCAATTAGTGACACAGTGGCTAAGCTGAGCAAGGTGCTGAAACAATCGCCATTGGCAGCTCCTCAGCAGGCACCTGGTCATCTGCTTCACAGGGCATTAGCTTTGGTGCCCAGGTGGGTTGTCTGCCTCTACCTCATGTGGGTATGAAAAAAGTTCATGAACGCCAACAGAGGTTTCTGATCCAGAGGAACAGTCCATGCAAAAATCTAAAGGGGCATTCAGTGAAGGCAAAGCACCTCACAGGCCAGCCTTGTTTCTGTTTTCTGTGTGGGCTGGACTGTTATGCAGAAGTGTGGAGGGAAGAAAATACTCACTGACCAGATCAGCCCGTAACAGGCACCTCTGGAGGTGTCCTGGCCCCTGGATGGCTGGTCTTGAGGCTGCCACCCATCCCTACATGTACAAGCCCTATGTGGGCACTTGCCCCTGGCCTCACCTCGAGTCATACCCACCATGAGACTCTTTATGCTTTCTTTTAAACTTCTGGACCACAGAGAAGCACAGGGACAAAACAGGTATTCTCAATTTGGAACATAACTATTAGACTATAGCAAACTCTTCTGGATTCTTTTAAAGGCTCCTGGAATTTCTGAATCACTCTGAATTGATTCAATTCATAAATATTTATCAAGGGCCTGTATGATGATGAGTCAGCTCTAGGCCCTAGGTTGCCTCAGATGAAGTGAGTCAGGAAGAGACAGAACTGGGAAGAGGGCCAAGCCAGTGGGCATGGTGGCAGGAAGCTGTCATGCCAGCGATTACAGCTGGGGATCAGCTCATCAGGAAAGGACAGTTACCATGAGCCCAAACATCATGACCAAGTGCAGAGACTGACATGAGGCCAAAGAGAAGATACATATAAGACAGAATCCATGTGGAAGAGCTGAGGCTATTACTCAGCAATTCCAAGTGAACAGGGAAACCATGGGTAGCCCCAGCAAGAGAGTAGAGGTCAGAAAGCCCAGCACCCATCCCTGCAAACAGGGGCCATCTCTGACTTGTTCAGCATCCTTTCCCCAGTATCTGGCACAGTGACAAATTAAGGTGCTCAGGTCAACCGGGAGAACACAAGGATGCCGTCATTTATGTGACACCCATAAATCAAGGTTTGTGGTCCACAGTGGGCCTCAGGAAACTAGCAGAGAATAGTGTTCGGACCCAGAGCCTGGGAAAGAAAGCTCAGGATCCAGAACAGGTGGGTGGGGCCAGCTAAAAGCCCAACCAAATTATGAATACTGATTCCAGGGTATTCTCAGGATAACTGTAAAATTAATTAGTTCTAGCATTAATCATTTTAAGCAGCCTCTGCTTCTGCTAGACTAATGCCTGGAACCATGTCTGTCTTGCTTATTGGGTATCCCAGGGCCTAGCACAGGGCCCCGTGCTCAGTAAATTTGTGTTAAGGAACAACTTCTCCCAGAGAAAAATGAGACTCTGCAGAGGGTGGAGCACAGGTCTAGGACCCAGAGAGCACAGGTCAATACAGGAGAGATTTTTTTTTTCCAGGTGATAGTGAATTGGGAGGAACTAACAGAGCCCAGACTTCAGATTGAGAGCAAGCAATAAGATGCCAACCTTCTATTCCACATTCCTTACACTCACTTTCCTGGATCTCCTTCAAAATGCAGCAGAGGACTCAAATGACACTAGCCATTCACCTGTCCCAGGGTCTAATCTCCAGATTGTGAATATGTGCAGGCAGAAATGAAGCTAACAAACGTCAACATGACACTGTGAAATATTTCCTCTACCCGTAACTAGGTGGGCAGTTGAGCAACTC
This sequence comes from Smutsia gigantea, assembly GCA_032199065.1. Lineage (NCBI taxonomy): Eukaryota > Metazoa > Chordata > Mammalia > Pholidota > Manidae > Smutsia > Smutsia gigantea. The sequence goes on along the minus strand of JAVSCE010015891.1, from coordinate 33,853 downwards.
ACTTAACCTGTCTCTATATTAGCCTCAACTATTTCTTCATCTGTACTGTTCCAGAAGCTTTATGTTTTGATGTTGTCTCCCTTATTTCCTTTAGCTTTTATTGACTTTGCTTTTGGTGTCAAATCCAAAATATCATTGCCAAGGACAATGCCAAGGCATTTATTCCCTATGATTTCTTCTAGAAGTATTACAGTTTTACAATCAAGTTTTTAATCCATTTTGGGTTAATTTTTGTATGTGGTGTAAGAGAGCAGTGGTCCATGTGGCTGTCTAGTTTTACCAACACCATTTATTGAAGAAACTGTCCTCTCCCCATCGTATATTCTTGGCTCCTTTGTTGCAAATTAGTTGACCATATATGCATGGATTTACTTCTGGGCTCTCTATTCTGTTCCACTGTTCTATGTGCCTGTTTTTATGCCAGTGTCATACTGTTTTGGTTACTATCACTCTGTAATATAGTTTGAAGTCAGGAAGCATGATGTCTCAAGATTGTTTTGGCTATTTGGGACTTCTGCGGTTTCATACAAATTTTTGGATGTTTTCTCTATTTCTGTGAAAAATGCCATTGGAATTTTGATAGAGAATGCATTGAATCTGTAGAACTGCCTTGGAGGTATGAACATTTTAACAATATTAATCCTCGCAGTCCATGAGCATGGAATATCTAAAGGAAACCACCAACATAATGAAAAGGCAACCTAAGAATGGGAGAAAGTATTTGCAAATCAAATATCTAATAAATAGTTAGTATCTAAAACATATAAGGAACTTGCACAACTCAATAGCAAAAACCCAAATAACCCAATTAAAAATTGGGCCAAGGATCTAATTACACATTTTCCAAAGAATATATACAAATGGTCAACAGGTACAGGAAAAGATGCTCAACATAACCAACCATCAGAGAAATGCTAACCAAAACCACAATGAGATATCACCTTATACCTGTTAGGATGGCTATTATCAAAAACACAAGAGAAAAACAGTAGTGAGGATGTAGAGAAAAGGGAACCCATAGACACCATTGGTGGGAATGTAAACTGGTACAGCCACTATGAGAATGGTATGGAGGTTCCTCAAGAAATTAAAAATAGAATTACCATATGATGCAGCAATCCCACTTCTGGGTATATATCCAAAAGAAATGAAACCATTATCTCAAAGCAATACTGTACTCTCATGTTTACTGCAGTATTAGTCACAATAGCCAAGTAGAGAAACAATCTAAGTGTCCACTGACAGATGAATGGATTAGGAAAATGTGATCCATTCATATATATATTATACATAATAATAATAAATACACACATATATATATATATATATTATTCAGCCTTTGAAAAAGAAGGAAATCCTTTCATTTGCAGCAACATGGATCATGGATGAACCTAAGTGAAATATGCTGAACAGAGAAAGAAAAATCCTACAGGGCATCATTTATATGTATCATTAAATTATTTTAAATGTCAGACTCATAGAAACAGAATAGAAAAGTGATTGCAAGGGTTTGGGGGTGGGGGAAATAAGGAGAGGTTGGTAAAAGGGTACAAACTTTCACGTACAAGATATGAATATGGTCTGATAATCTAATGTGTAACAATGGTGACTCTAGTTGATAACACTGTATTGTACAATTGAAATTTGCTAAGAGAGTAGAACTTAAATGTTCTCACCAAAAATAAACAACAAAAAAAGGTAAATATGTGAGGTGATGGATGTGTTAATTGACTCAGTAGGGGGAATCCTTCCACAATGTGTCTGCGTAGCAAATCATCAGGGTGTAACTTCAAATATCTTATATTTTGTCAATTATACCTTAATAAAGCTAAAAAAACAAAGCAAAATGATTTCCTCATCTGTAGAAGGAAGGCATTAGAATAGAAGAAAGATTCTGTGGTTCCCCTTCTTTTCTGATATCCTGTGATTCAGTTGTTCTGGTCTGTTTTGAAGAGGATACAGATTAGGACTGACCCATGAAACACACAGTGGCTCATATGCTTCTAATGAGAACTGGAGCGGGCCTTGAAGAAATGCCATAGACACACACCCTCTCTGTTCTGTCTCCATGGAGTCTGGCTCTCCTGGAACGCTGTGTCTGTGGAGGAAGGTGAAGCATATTTCCTGTAGGCAGTTACTTATGCTTCCCAGGCCCTCTGGAGAGGAGGCAGCATGACAAAGCTGAAAGTTCCCTGGGCTTACAAATGAGAAGACCTGTATGCTGGTCCCAAACCAGCGTGTGAGCTGGCCAGTCCACCCATCCTCTTTGGATCTCTATTTGTTCAACTGAAATGCACTGAATACCTGCCCTGCCACCCTCACAAGGCTATTGGAGAAAGGCTTCTCCAAAACAGTGCTGAACAGATGTATAATCCTGTCAGGAGAACCCGGTCAAAATGGCTGGTAGGACATGAAAGAATGTGTGGGGCAAACAGTCCACAGTTTGGAGACACAAAGTATTTCTTAAATATTTGTGCATTCTAGAAAATTAAGATGAAAGCTGGACTTTGTGAGTCAGTCTGGTAAGAGGCAATGTGGCATAGCTGCTGAGCCAGTAAAACTGGAGGATAACAGTTCCAGCTTGGCCATTTACTAGCTGGGTGACTATGTGCATGTCACTTCGTCTCCCTGAGTCTCAGTTGTCTCATCTATAAAATGGGTATAATCTTCTTGCCCTGCCTACTTCCCAAAGTTGCCACTGAATCAAATAAGATCATTCTGAAAAACGTGGCCCACTGTAAAGTCCCACACACATTGGGCATTGGTGCTCCTGCAGGGCGCTTAGCAGGGGCTCCTAGTCATTAATAACCCCGCTGAGCCAGGGAGGCACATCCAGCCTATGGCACCAGCGTAACAGCATCAGCATCCACAGGACAGTCAGACACCTACATGAGGTGATCTGTGAGCAACTATAAGGCTTCATCTGCCCCCAAAACTTTCTCCTCCTCCCCGGCATTAGAATCTTTCCCATTAAAATCACTCCCATGGGGTACATTCAGTTGAGAGATAACTCAGAGCACAAGGGTGTCTGGGCAAGGGGCAAGCAGGGGCTGGAAGCCAACCTCAGCTCCACGAAGCACTGACTGTGCCTGCCGGAGGGAGGGGCGCTTTTCTCTAATTCACACAGAGGATCAACACAGCCCTCACCTGGAGGTTAGGAAACAAGTGACAAGCGTTTAAATGAAGAAATGTTCTCTGGAATGGGAGGGTCACCCTTCCTCTGCCTCCCATTAGTAAACAGAATTCTGGCAAAACAAAATGTCAACCAGTGAATTTCGTGTGTGTGTGTGTAAACCTTAGTCCTTGAGGGTGTAGCAGAAGAGGGCACTATAATGGGACCCTCCCAGGAAGCCCAGTGTTGGCCCTGGAAGCTGGGAGACATGGGTAAATCCTGGATAAGAGACAGGGCAGCATGATGTCCATCTGGGGTCTGGGGGGTAGAGGTAATGGAGGGTAGCTTGGCCAACATAAACTTGCCTGACCTCATATTCTTGCTGAAGGCCAGTCCTTCCAGCTTAGGCTATAGGATAATAACTACAGGTAATAACTATAGTGTGATATTACGTGAGGGGTTACCAGTTCCGCCCTCAGACCTCCAAGATGAGCCCCCGGCCTTCCCCCAAAATGCTTGCTAGAGCACTTCCTATTCCCACCTAATTTTGGCAACACAGTCAGACCCTGAGCACTGCTGGGTGACTTTTGTCAACAGAAATAAGCAGCTGCAGCCACTCCAAGGTCACTGTGTCCATGTGCACTCGGGTGACTCCCCTGCCCCTCCTTTTTCTCCAGATGAGACATCTCATTGTCTGAGGCTTGTGAATCTTCCAGGGAGTTCTGGGAACTGGACGTGGGCAAGATAATAAACAAGAGCAGCCTAACGTGCCATCGTGGGAAGGAAGGAGGCTTTCCTTCAAGGAGGGCATCACTATAGCCCAGGGTGCAGCTTCCTATAAACCTTGGCACTGGAGCCTCACAGCCAAGGGCATGGCCACCTCACAGCTGGAGAGGGAGGCTATAGCCTGGCTGTTCCTCTAGGCATCGAGATAAGCAGAAGGGCCACAGAAAAGGGCTTTCCTTCCAGTGGAATGAAGCCTCTAACCTGGCCCTTCCCCAAGGAGTCCATCCCTTCACCTTTGGAGTCTGAGAAACTTATCCATGGAAAGAAGCAAAAGAAAGAAGACATATATTGAGGAACGGTATACCCTCCCTGACCTCCAGTTTTAAGGAATGAGGAAGAGGGGGCTACTTATTATGAAAGGCCATTGGTCTGGATGAAGGCTTAGAAGTGGAACCTTCAAAGCATTTTCAAAGTTCTTTCAGTTTTAATGCAAAATTGATTTGAAGGCCAAAGAGTCACCTCTTTTCAAGAATGGGTATTATGTTAACACAATTGTGCAGCTGGTCTCACAGCCCATTCACAATTCTGATACTATTATCTCTATTTTTGATATGTTTGAACATTTATGGGGCATTAGCAGAAAAACACTCAGCCATGCTCTTCCAATCACTTCAGTGAGTGATTCTGTCTTTTTAATTAGGGTTCCTCTTGAGGCTCTCATAAAAAATCACCATAATACAGGCCACCCCTAACATTCGTGGGGCCCAACACAAGAGGGTAAGAGGCCCATATACAAAGGTCTAATGTTTAAAAGTTATAGATCAAGCTAACAAACAAAATGTGTTATAAACCCTATCATGACAAATACATATTCACAGTGACAAAGAAGGCCAGGCTCAAGTTTAGAGCTCTCACCCTCCTTGGAATTCTGCTACACAGAGAGCCTGTCCCCCAAATGCTCAGCCCTGGGTCCATGGACTTCTCTTCCTATCCTCCACTCAACTTGCCCTTGTCCCAGCCCACATGTCCAAGCTCCAACCATATACAGCACTACCAGCCTCCTGTTTGGCACCCTTTGAGCCTAGGGGCACATGACTGATCATACTCTCTGTGATCTCTGCCTCTGGTAGGATGGACCTGGAAAAAAGGCTTGGATAGGCTTGGGCCATTCAGGCAGGGAATTCTAGGATCCTAGAAATTCCCTAGGTGCCCAGAGAATGTTCTAGAAGAGGGTCATAGACTACAGGTAGTCACATGTCCTTGACCCTGCAGATTCCTTAGCACAGAGGGAGGCATGGCTGAAAGAGGGTTATGGTGGAGGTCCTCTAAAGTCCAGGGCCCAGGGCATCTAAGGGCATTATTGTGTCATTAGATGTCCACACTACTACCCTAAGCAATCTACAGTTTCAATGTAATCTCTATCAAGATTCTGATGGTGTTTTTCACAAAAATAGAAAAAAAAATGGCTAAAATTTGTATGGAACCACAAAAGCCTCCAAATAGCCAAAACAATCTTGAAGAAGAACAAAGCTGGAGGTATCACACTTCCTGATTCCAAGCTATATTAGAAAACAGTATGGTATTGGCATAAAAACAGCCATATAGATCAATGTAACAGAATAGTGAGCCCAGAAATAAACCCATGCGTATATGGCCAATTAATTTTCAATAAAGGAGCCAGAATAAGCAATGGGGAAAGGACTTCAATAAATGGTTTTGGGAAACTGGACAGCCACATGCAAAACAATTAAACTGGACCACTCTGTTATACCATACACAACAATTAACCCAAAATGGATTAAAGACTTAAATGTAAAACCTGAAGCCATAAAACTCCTAGAAGAAAACACAGGCAATAAGCTCCTTGACATTGGTCTTGGCAATGATATTTTGGATTTGACACCAAAAGAAAATCAACAAATGGGACTATATCAGACTGAAAAACTTCTTCATGGCAAAGGAAACATCAACAAAATAAATGGCAACCTACTGAATGGAAGAAAATATTTACAAATCATACATCTGATAAAGGATTAATATCCAAAATATATAAAGAACCCATGTGACTCAATAGCAAAAAGACAAACAATCCGAGTGAAATATGGGTAGAAGATCTGGGTTTGAGCCAAGAATTTTTAAGTTCCTTTTCAAAACTAAAACCCTATTCTTCCACTCTAAATTCCAGTAACGTGTGGAATACCTACCATGGGCCAGGCACTGTAGTGAGTCCTTTTGCATACACGACCTTGTTTTATCCATGATTCCATCACTCCACACCCCTTCCCAGCCAGACAAGCTTAGGGTGCTGTGCCCAGGCTGGATGTCCCAAGACATGCAGGGATGGACAATAAGGGATGTGCTAAGTTCACAGGCATTCAAGAGGAAGCACCCAAGATTCAAACAAACCCACAGTCCACCTGCAGCAGCAGTCCTCAGGGCTGGGCAAAGACATGGACACTTTGTAACAGACCCAGGGAGAGTGGGTGCCTCAGCCTCCTCTAGGGGTGAGAGACAGCTATTTAGAGCTACAGTTCAGACACTATTTCAATAAACAATACAAAGAACTGAAAGCCCCTTGGGATCATTATATTTGCTCTTAAAGGGAGAGGTCCAGGCCTGACAAATAGAACAGTAGTGGGGAAGGGACAGTAAAATTGAAGGAGGCATAAAAGGTGTAGGCCATGATTCTTGTGTTAAGACTGAGGGTCTGGGAACAAGCCTCTTGACCCTTTTTCTGTTTCCCTAAGATTCTCTTGAGCTTCACAGTCCTGGTGTGTGACTGAGGCTCCTGTTCTTAAAGTCAACTTGACCCCTATCCTCCTTCTCCTTTGTTAGCTGCCCTCCTAAGATCACCACTTACTGTTGGACCTTGAGCAAGTTTCTAATTCTCCAGGCCTGTTTTCTCAACTATAAAATGAGCTTTCTGAGGACTAATTGAGGTAACACCTGTGACGTGCCCGTCACAGAACAAGCCATCAGGAATGGGCAGGTAATAAAATGATTTTCCTCACAAATGTGAGTGCAAGAAAAGGGAATGGCCAGTTTGGTGCCCGATCAGCCTGCTGTCTTCCCTAAAGGACAGACGTGCCACTCCTGCCCTGAGGCCGTAGGTCTTTGGCATGTGACATCAGGCACAGGACAGCTTGTAGTCACACAGCAGCCAGCCAGCCGAGTGCAGCACACCCCCAGGGCCTCATCAAATATTGATGCAGTGTATAATGTCTCCGAACACAACACGCTGCTTCTCAAACACAAGCCTGCCCTTCTCTGACCCCAGAGGAGGGTGAGGGCTTGTCACATCCCTTAAGCGGCTGCATATCTAGTAAGTGGTCAGGCAAAACATCAGGTGTGCCAACATTTCACGGCAGGATGAAAGCCCCAGCTCCCTGCTTTTAGATTTTTCCTACTAGCCCAGCTTCCCAAGAAGGGAAGAGGAGATGAAAACTAATGTTGGAAGGAGCGGTGAGGTTATGGCAGGAGAGTGCAACAGTTGGAGAAGGAAAACACCTACTTGTTTAATACAGAAAAGCATGTAACTAGCTGCATATACACACGTACATACTGAGGGAGACCTGAGAGAGGGAATGTAGTGGCTTCACAGGGTAAATGTTTTGGAGGGAGGTCTTAGAGCAAGCAAACATTGATCAACCAAGAGGAGAGGAAAGATAAATAGTTCTACTTGGCAAGCTAAGGGATGATAATGCCACCCATCATAGAGCCAGAGAAATTGAGGGGAGAAGATCGTGAGCTGAGTCCTTCATGCTCAGATTGGGGCAAAAGTGAGACAACTAACTTCAGTCATCCTCGAGCACCTACTGTGAGCTGCTACTGGGGGCTCAGCTGAGGACAAAACAGAAGATGCGCAGCAGGTCCAGACCACTGAGAGCCAAGAGGTCCAGCACTCCAGGAGGACACCATGGCCACGTGTCCTCAAGAGCCAGCGGCTGGGCTGGGGGGATGGGGTAGCTATGAGGTCTCACACACACACACCTCTTGGCAGTGTGCTCTCAGCAAACAGCAGCTGCTGTAATGATCATCACTATGTTGAGTCTTCCCCGCCCCGGAGCCACATCACTACCTGGAGTCACCTGCACTGCAGGCATAGGCTGGGCAGAGGAAGCCAGGGACCCTACAACACGTTCAGTGGCTCCGGGGACTGATGTCTCCCTGTATCTGCAGCCCCAGACATTCGCCTTGGCCCAAGTATTCCAGGCCCCCTGAGCCTACAGAGAAACATATTTCCCAGCACGACTCCCACATTCCTTCTGGGTAGAATGCCTTTATATGGCCAAGCCCCGTGGGCAGGGATTTAATTAACTCTTTATATACCTTTACAGAACCCCACACAGGAGAACAATTCCTTCTCTACTGAGGGAAGTGCCAATGCCAAGAGAATGTTTTTATTTGGTTATTGCCCTGGCTCTTCTTCAGATCGTGTGGTGCCAGTTAACCAGGAGGGATCTGTCTGAGCACCTCAGGGTCAAAACAATAATTCTTAGAGGAAGGGAGGGTTTGTCTAGTTGAATTCGTGGTTGGCACAAATGTCGTGTGCCTGGTATGAGGTATACAAAGTTGGAAAAGATGAAACTCTTGATTTCAAGGTAGCCTCTAATAAATTAAGTAAACAAATAGTGGTCAACAAAAAAAAATCACCTCATAAACATCATGGCTTTAAAAATAAAAAAGAAACGAATAATCTGAAAGGAGGGTGACCCCCTAGACGATCAAGTGCTCATCAAAAGCCTGAGCTCTGAAGCAGCTATCCGACTGGAAAGGGAAAGCCGCTGCGGCTATTTGATCCTCTGCCATTCCACCCAAAGCGGCTGGATAAGGTCAGGGCAGCAGAGAGGATCCTGCTTACCTGTGACACACCCACCAAGCTGCCATCGCTGCCCAACTGGCCTATGTAACCCAGCTGCCTTATCAGGAACCCTGTCCGGCACAGTGAGTAAGGGTCAGCACAGCAAGGAGGTGGCCAGGGGATTCCAGGTTCTCCTCAGGAAAATGATAAAGTTCAGGCTACCACTAGACTGTAGCCATGGCCTTCTAGGAGGTCTCTCTGGTGCCAGACACTTCCTACTTCAATCCATGCTAGGGAACACTTCCATTGTGAACTCTCCAAAGCTGGTTTGAATTATATCAGTGTCCCCTGCCCTAAACCTTCAGTGGGGGCTTCCCACTGCCAAGCTCCTATGTAAACTCCTCAACCCAGCATCCAGTGCCCTTCACCATCTCACTGCAGTTTACCCTTCCAGCTTCACCCCAGGGCTCGGGCTGGTTCCTCACCTGGGTCAGCCTCCCTGGCTCCACCTGTAGAAATCTTGCCCTCTCTCTCAAGCCCTTTCTGTCACAGAGGCGTCCCTGATCCACGCACAGCCTCCCCCTTCCTGCCCACCCTGAGATGACTGCACATTTTATACCTGCCTGGTGCCACTCGTCACACTCCAGCCAGGGCTGGGCCCCCCTTACTCTATTACCTCGGGAGCTCCCTCAGGTCATTTCTGTCCTGTCTCTCTCCCATCCCCGGAGACCCACACATTAAAGGTGCTCCCTACGGTTTTCTGCCCTCTGCGCCTCTTGCTGCTGCTGTTCCCCTCTGCGATCCACACCTGCTCGAGTGGTCAGGGCCACCTGAAGCGCTGGGGAGACTCGTTGTGGCCTTGGGTGCCAGTGTTGACGTCAAGCGTCAGCATTCATATAGGATTAAATTGCCACAAAGTCCTAACAGACTCCTTCCCCCGCTCCTTCCCCTGAAAAGCTTGGTTTATCATTTGGTATAAAGTGAGTTGACTGGGGAGCCTGCATGGGCTTTCCTCCAATACTGACTTTTTATTCAGAACTTTCCCCAGGACATTGGGCCTCTCCTGAATCAAGGAAACTTTGTCTCTCCCCACGTTTTCTTTCAAGGTGCCTCCTCTGGTTCTCATCCTGCCGCTGATCATACCTCCTCTGACTTCTCTGCAGCACCTCTTCCCCCAGCCCCCGGCCTTTGGTGCTCAGCCCTGATGGTCCTCTGATGACGGACTCACTGCGACAGCTTCAACCATCTCTTCAAAGTTGTTGACCCAAAAACCTCCAAAACTCAAGTTCCTATCTCGCAACAGTCCTCTGAGCACTGGGGCTTGTACGTGTAGTTAGCACCTCAGAGTCAGCATGCTGTTGCCCTCAGAGTACCCCAAGTCCCTTTGCAAACTTAAATCCAAGAGTGAAACCCTTCTCCTCCTCCTAGACTTCCCTGTTTCCACCAACAAAACTACCCAGTGCAAATGGGGCCTTGGAAACCCAGCCCTGGCCTCCAAATGCTCAGAGTCACTCTCCCAAATAGCACTCTTAGAATTCATTCCTGAGCCACCCTCCCACCCTAACCAGGCCTATCTCCCCTCTGGCCTTGCTACTACTGCCACCCCTCTTTTTTGGGCCACCTCCTCTGGCACAGCTGGACTGTCTTCCCTGGCTGTCAGTCTTAATGCTATTTTCCAGCCTCAGACGTGGGTTTCCTCCTTTACCAATATATCTGCAGGATGAAGGTGGAGGACCAGAACCCCCTTCAGCCAAGTCCTGCGTCCTCATACAGTTCTCTGACCAGGCTCAGGTTCATGTCAGACAGATGCCATCAGTTTTTCAGGTGGGAAAGCCCAGAACCAGCTTTAATTCCTCCCTGTCCTTCAGTGCCCAGATCCCTCCTCTCTCCTGCATAGTGACCTGGGGATCTCCCTCCCCAGTTCCATCATGTTTATTTGGCATCACCATCAAACATTCACCCCATACCACTGACTCCCTCCCTCCACATGCTCCCTGAGCTGTGGTCTCCCTTCCATTCTGGTGCTGAGCACTTGGCTATGAGCCTGTCTCCCCCACCACACTGCGAAGCTGGAGATGGGGCTCATGAATCTTGTGTCCCTTGTAGCACATAAAGGACTTTTCACACCATAGGTGATTAATAAATAAGTGTCCCTCATCTGTAAAATCAGACTAGTAATACCTACCTCCTAATGTGTTGTGAGAATTAAATAAGACAGTATATGTTAATGCATTTTGTACTTTATGAAATCTTATCTAAATATAAGGTACTGTAAATTCTACAAGGCATTGACCTAAGGTTCAAGTTCTAACTCCAAAGTTGTGTGACTTTGGACTAGCCACTTGATCTCTAATCTCTTCTATCCTTGTACGCACAATATCCCTTCCAAACTTGTGGTCCATCTTGACATGCCCATTCCACCACTCCCCATTCCCAGGCTCTAAGGATCCATTTCCTTCTCAGCCTTCAAGGCCTGGCTTAAGACCCCTGATGCCCACTCAAGTCAGAATCAATTCTCTCTTTTTCTGGGCCATCAGTTTAGATGATTTACACCTCTCCTGCACCTGGCTTCCTGCTGATTATATATCTACCTTCTCTTCTAGACCAAGGGTCAGCAAACTTTTTCTATAAAGGTCTAGATAACACTTTGGACTTTATGAGTCATATGGTCTCAGTTGCAAAAATACTTGATTCCACTATTAGAGCATGCATGCATAGACCATATGTAAATGAATGGACATGGTTGCATTCTAATGAAACTTTATTTTTAAAAAAGGCACGAGGCCAAAATTGACCCATAGGCATAGTCTGCTCACCCCTGCTCTAGATGTTAGCTCTCTAAAGTACTGACAAGCTTTTATTCATCTCTGTGCCTTCACTTGTAGCCTTGAGGCCAAGCTCAGAGTTTAGGCTCAAGAGGCCTCAAATAGTTAATAAATTAATAAATAGCAGTTGTAATAACAGTGTCCTTTTATTGAAGCCATATCAGATGCAAAATACTTGGAACTCTATAAGGTGGGTATTTATCATTCCATTTTATAGATGAGAAAAATGGGAGAGTAAGTAATATGCCTGCAAAGCTAGTAGCACAGCAGATTCACACCCAGGTCTGTGCAAAGAAAAATCACCTTAACTGGCTTGAATTTGAGTGATGCAGTTGAACTTGGTGTCTTCTAGTTCTCCTGGCAAAGACAGCAAAAGAGTCAAGTCCCAGCCTGGCTTCCTGTGCAATCATGAGCTACCCCACCTGGCTGTAGGGAAGCACAATTTGACATGCTCAGTTGTGTTCTCCTCACTCACCCGGCACCAGTCCCCCATGTGCTCTAGCACACACAGCTCAGCAGCAGGCACCATGAGACCCCTTCCACTGGTCGCACCCAGATGGAAGCCACTGACACCAAGCCTCCAGCGGTCAGCAGCTCTGTGGTTCAGAACAAAGCGAGAGACAGGCAAGCAATAGATCTAGAAACAAATGGGCTGGTTTGGCTTTCAATCTTCTCTTACCAAGTCCTGTGCCAGGCTTCCAGAAGCTCACCTTGCTTTGCCTTTGATCCACAAGTTTGGTGCCTGGGAATCAAAGAGAAGTCACTTTCATCCTGGTAGCCAGATGTCACTCTGGGCTCCGTTCCCTCATCTCCTTCAATTTTGGCTTCTGGATGTTCAGATTCACTTGTTTCCATCACATAATCCATCCTTCCTTCCTTCCTCCCTCCCTCCCTCCCTTCTTCCCTTCCTCCCTTCCTTCCTTCCCATACTCCACATTGGATCATGTATGGACCACCCTCTGTATTTCAGGCACTGTGATTGGCACTGGGACATGTTGGAGGATGAGAAATACTCCCTGCTCTCCAAGAGTTCAGTCTAGTGACAATTCCACATAAACAGACATTTGCAGTACAGGTCCATTTGTAACCCGCAGAAGTGGAAGAAGGGATAGTCAATTCTGCCTGGAGCATAGTCACGAAAGGTTTGCAGAGGAACCTGCATTTAAGTTGAATCTTGGAAGAACATTTCACAACAGAAGTAAGGCTTTCCAGGAAGAGTGAACAACGTATGCAAAGACGTGGAAGCAAGAAAGAGAATTATAATCTGGTAGGGGAGAGTGTGTGACAGTGTGGTGAAGGATGGGGTGATATCAAATAGGGCTGGCTGCAAAAATATTTCTCTTGGGAGCTATCGAAGGGTTTAAAGTAAGGGAGGAAGCTTACCAGAGCTGTGATTTAGAAAGACCAAGCTGGCTACAGTATGGAGGTGGGACTAGTATGAGACCTGAAGTTGGAAGACCACAGAGAAAGCAGGTGTCCATGCAGGGATCCATGCAAGCTAGAGAAGGTGAAATCCACACTGGGAGGGATTCACAAGGACCTTGTTAATCATCAAGGTTTGACTATTTGAAAAGAAGGAAGAAAGGAAGGGAGGGAGGAAGGAAGGAAAGGATAAAGGGGGTAGGAAAGAGAGGAGGAAGGAAGAAGAAAATTCAAAACCTGCGTGGAGAAAGTAAAGCTTTTTCCAGTGAATCAGTTGTCAGGGGCTCAGGTTGCTAAGCTACAAGGAAAGTGGAACAGCCCGCGCTAAAAAGAGCTTTGGGGGAGGTGGGTGTAAGCAGGCAAGGCGCTCCCTCCTCCAGGCCCGGAGCCCCGGCCCCGCCCGCCGCCCTGCAGGGGAGGAGAGGACGCGCGAGGGCTCCACCTCCAGGAAGGGCCTTGGGGTTCAAAGGGCATCAGCGGCACAGTGGAGCTTCCTGGCGGAGACGACTTGGGTGTTTACCTTCACGGTTATTCTTCACGGCTGCTGGCTACGCTGCTGCTGTGCACCGGCTCCCAAGTGTTTCCCACGTAGTGTCACAAGTTCCAGACTTTTTAAACCTGCTTTTAGGACATAGAGGTGTGGGTTTTTCTGGATCTCTACTCTTCCAGGCTTGCCCTGTCTAACCAAAGTGGCTCGTTTTTCATCCAATCATTTGACTACCACCACCTGTAGCTTCTTCACTTGGGGCCGAGGAAGCTCCCCCAAAGCTCTTTTTAGTGGGCTTCTTGCGGCAAGAAGACTAGCTGTGGAGGCTTAGTTTACTTTCCAAGACCTTGAATTGACAGGTTAGCCCCTGGAAGGCAAACTTGAAGCCACCTGGCCTTATTGGGTCTGGAGACTGCAAGTGACCAGGAGCCTCAGGTGCACATTCTTCTGACTCTGGTTCCCTGTACCAGGCCCAGCACACTGCCAGCTGTTTGCTTTATAACAGTAGTTGCTTGGAGACAGAGTAGTCTTAAAGGTCACGTCCAGTATCCCTCATAGTCTGACATGCAGACATGCCTAGAGCCCTTGCCACATCCCACTGGGCCAAGGGCTCCAGGAGGTAGAAGTTTATGGAGCTGAAACCAATAGAATTGCCTCCCAGAATCAGGCTTTGAGAAGCGAGTTCAGGGAAGCAAAGGGGTGCCCAGAAATAGAGAAACCAGAGGAGGAAAAGACAAGCTGGGAGTCCCGTGGGGATGGGAATTGGTGAGGAATGATGGAGTCAAGACCTGACTGGTAAGAGAAAGCTTGACAGGACTGCTGAACTGAGTCACAGGGATGCAGCTGAAAAGCAGCGAGGGGAAATCAGGGCCCGAGGTAGAAAGAAAAGCCTCCTCAGTGGGCAATGATCAAGGCAAGGAGGACCAAGAGGAAACTGATCATTGTCAGCATTACCTGCTGAGCTCCCACCTGAACAAAGACTGTGCGGTTCAGAGTGATGGCACAGGGGCCCCACTTCCCCAACCCTTGCAGATCCCAGGGGTTCATCTGTGCCTCTTACTAAATGTGACTTTCTCACTTACTACCTATGGGACCTTGGGCAACTCACCGAACTTCTCTGTGCAGATTTCCTCATCTGTAAAACAGGGATCATGATCATCTTAACAGAGTTGTAAGGATTAAATATGTTTATATGTGGGACATGCTTAGAACAGCATCTGGTATATAGTAATTATTCAATATGTGTGAATTATGATTTTCATCATCTTCTGCATTTTAAGTGTGAAATGAATAAGGCTTCTAAAAAGTGAAAGAGGCAGAAACTCTCACTCTGTTCTGCAACTAAGAAAACGAGGAGGAAGAATAGGGCAAACAATTGCTAAGGCCACACAGCAGATGAATGTTGGAGCCAAACGGCAGACTCAGACCTGCTGGCTCTACAGCTCAGATTCTTTCCACCATGTTCATTCATCTCTCTTGGTTTCTTGCATCCTTGATTATGATGTAGTGGGAAGCAGCCATGGGCTAGTAGGAAGAGCACAGTCATGGATCCCAGGTCCTACTTGCTAACTGGTGGGATATGTCACTTCCACTCTGTGAACCTCAGCTTCCCCACGTAAAATGGATAACAACCACCTCTTAGGGGTGTTGTGAGGAGGGTAAAGCCATCAGGGTGGCATTTTCTGTGCCTGTCAGACAATTGAGAAACATTAGATGCTTCCAAATCTTCTTCCCACCCTATGTGGATCTCTTGCTGCTTTGTTCTGGTTCCCTGTCTTTACTCCCTGCCTTGGGAAGTCATTTCAACCTCAATTTCTGAAATACCTTTCTGCCCTTTGCTCACTCATTATGCTCATATTTTCTTTCTCTAGAAGTTTCCATCTACTTCCAAGTCTCCAATACCTGTTTGTAGTTAGAGTCTAAATCTGTGCCTGTATCTGGGCCTTTAACCTTAGAATTAAAATACTGTCTTATTCCAAGGACCAACCTCAAGCAAAATTCTGGATTGGGTAGAGTTGGTCTTGGACTTGCCTGTTTCTGTCCTCCAGGCAGTGCAGCCTTCCTCCTCCCAGCCCCTGGCACCTGACATCCTTGGCTTTTCTCTCCCTCTAACCAAACTTCATTTCTGGACAGAATATGAAATTCCTTTGCACTCAGGTAAAAGTAAAAAGTAACCATCAATCCCTCCCAGAGGCATTTACATTTTAGTGAGGGTCAGAACCTTCTGCCCAAGCACAGAAATCTCCCTGTAGAATCTCACTTTGGTGCATCTCCAAAGGGAAGAGGCTTGATCCCAAGCACAGGGCCTTCTCAACACCTTGCACTGGGGCCCACCTATGCATAAGCCAGGACCTGACACTGTCTCTGGAATATTCCCTTGCTTTTTGGGTGGTGTCATAGTCACACTTGTCACATCTATGACATCTCTTATCTTTATATCTTAAAGAGCTCTGAGAATGTTAATTAATGCAAGACACAGTCTAAAAAAGCAGATTTGCAGGTGGCAACCTCCAGCTACAACTGCAGTTCCTTTTAAACTTATAAGCCTTCATTAAGAAACAAACTCAGGATTTCTGAAGCCCATGTCAGCCATTGTTCTAGCAAAGAGGTAACAGGCCTGGAATGTTTTGGACAACAGTTTTAGTTAGCTGATTTCTAACAAGCATTTCATTGTTCCCCTTGTGTTAGGCACATATAGCAATATATGGGTTCAAGTTCCAGCTCCCAGTCCCAGCTGCATGACCTTGGGCAAGTCCTGTGAGTTTTCTGTCCATTTCCTCCCCTATAAAATGAGGTAATAGTACCTACTTCTGGGGATTGTTATGAGTCTTAAATAAGATAATATCTCCAGGTACCCTCCTCAGTGCCTGGCACTTAGAGGCCCTCCCTTAAATCAGTTCTCTTCTCCTTCCTCCCCCCCCCCCATTGCCACATAGTGCTGCAGAGAAAGGACAGAGAGATACATCCAAGGCTCTCCAGTGCCCTGTGTTCTAAAAGGAGATACATTTGATTATTAAAAACCTCAGACATACATTCCTTTTGTTTAAAGACTTCAAATGTCCACTTTTACCCTTTCCTACCCTTGCTAGGAAAGAGAGGAAGAAGTAAAAGATGAGCTGAAGAGAAAGTTGTAGAGAGCTGTGTGTGCTGGCCATGGTGTAAAACACACCAAAATAAACATGGCTTTGAACAAAGAGGGTATTTACAGTCTAGAAGTGGAATTATCAACCTGACCCAAGCTGCACTGTATAAGAAAGAAACCAGGCAAGTGTTTCCTCCTTCAGAAGTACCTAGACAATTTAACTGTCCATTGGTGTGGCTGATATTCAGCTCAAGATCACAATACCATAGACATCTTACCCAGTTCTATGGCCTTCTTCACCTACTCCTATATCAGGTAGGTGGGGCAGGTCAATAACTGCAATTTTCTAATAACTTTTTGGATTCAACATCAGAACCAGGAGAGCAAGAAGAGTGGGTTAAATCCAAAGAACGAATGTGAAACTACATTCAGAAGGTGAAGCAGGATGTTAGGAGACCAGGCCAGAAAACACAATCACAAATTGTGGATGTGTCCACAGTGCGGTGCTGGCTGGATGGAGGAGTCAGTGTCAGCTGATCCCAAAGTGCCAGGCTGGGCCACCAGGCATATAGCAGGAGCCAAGTGCCAACTCTGGAATGGGAAAGGAGCAGATGGAAGAGGAGCAGGGACCAGGAAATAGCCAAAGCTAAAAACAAGTGGAACAAGAACAGGTAAAGGTCAGAACTTGATGTCTGCAACCCCACTGCCAAACCCACGTTTGAGTGACAGGGAGAACAGAGTCCGCGACACAGGCTGAGGGCTGCCGCAGTTCCAGCAGACTGCGAATGCCCAGCAAGCTGGGGTCTTGCCTGCCTCGCTCACTGCCTTGCTCTCAGAGTCTAGAGCAGAGTTTGGCAGGCCCACAATAAGAACTACAGAAATGCTAGCCACACTTATGACATTGTTGAAATTGGCAGAAGTGGGTGAATGACTAAGGTGAGGGAAACCCGCGTGGACTAAATCAAGGACACAACATTAGAAAGGACACCTTTCTCAGTGAGCATGTCTCCCTGCCTCGAAGTGCTAGTATTCAATGCCCGTAGTTGGAACATCTCACACCTCCCCTCTCTCCTTCCCACATCCTAACTTAGTTTCCTGGGTCACCGTAATGAATTACAACCTACTTGGTGGCTTAAAATGGGAGATGCATTCTCTCACAGCTCTGGAGGCCAGAACTCCAAAACCAGTATCTCTGGGCTTCCATCAGGGTGTGGGCAGGGTCAGAGGCCCCCCGGAGGCTCTAGGGGAGAATCCTTCCTTGCCTCTTCCAGCTTCTGGGGGCTGCCGACATTCCTTGGTTTGTGGCTGTGTCACTCCAGTCTCTGCCTCTGGCTTCACATGGCCTGTCCTCTGTGTGTGCATGCATGTGTGTGTGTGCAAAAGCGCACATGTGTGTGAAATCTCCCCCTGCTTCTCTCTTAGAAAAACACTTGCAGAAGCATTTAGGGCTCACCTGGATAATCCAGGATAATCTCTCATCTCTAGATCCTCAATTTAATCATATCTACAAGGTCCCCTTTTCCTTATAAGGTCACATTAAGGGTGTAGGGATTAGGACTTGGTACCTTTGGGGAGCCACTCTTCTGCCTGCACAGGGCCTAATGCCCCGGGGCTTGGGAGAGGATTCCAACTGGCCTTTCCGTGGAGTGATGAGGCAGCACAGGAGTGTGATGAGGAGGGGAGGAGAGCTGTCACCGGGGCAGAGCAAGACAAAGCAGGGCAGAGCACGGATGTCAGGGAGGCTGTGGGGATCACATGGCAGTAGGCAGGGTGACATCAGTGAAGCTGCGGGGCATCTGGCAGGGGCATGTTGATGGCCTCCAGGATAAGGGTGAGTCACTTGGACACCGGCCAGGGGAAGGAATAGACCAAGGCCTGCCAGACTGCACTGGAGCCTCAGCCCTTGCCTGACCTCCCTAAACTGGGCCCAGCTGGGCCACAATGACTAGGACACAGTCCCTGTTGTCAATGAGTTCACAGCCTAGTGGGGAGGCCAGGCATATTAAAAGTGCTCTATTAACAATGCATGTATCTATATGGGTCTGAGGGAACATACAGAAGCAAAATTATTCCACTTGGCCAAAGTGTGGCACATCTAGAAAGTTTCAAAGGGGTCAGATGCTTGCTACTGGTCTTAAAATTTGAAAAGGAGTCTTCTAGACAGAGGTTGACCAAGTCCAACTGGGAGATAAGGGGACATGCGGGGTTGAGGAAACCAGTTGTGACTTTGCATGTTCCACCATGGCTCCCTTAACCATTCCCATCATGCTTTTGACAGCACAGTTCTGAGAGCAATGCTATTCAAAGATCTTCCTCTGGAGAGAGCTTGGGTTTTGGAGAGAGAGAGCTTGGGTTAAAGACCTGGCTCTGTCATTTAACCTCTAGCTTTGAAGTCCCCTGCAAAGTGTCATATTGATAGTACCCCCCTCATAGGAATGTTCTAAGGATTAAATAAAATGCTTGTAAATCACTTAGCACTGTGCACTGCTACTATTTACTGCTTGAAAGGGAACTTAAGAAGAGAAAGCAACAGAAGTTACTAAAAAAGCCAGGAGGAGATGCAATAGTGAAACAGCACCTCCAATCCTCCCATGATTTCCTGTGACTGGGTCACAGGGGCAAGTCCACAGCAGGTTGTGATCTAATGGGAGGGCTAATGATAAAAGAGCCTTTCCCCAAAGCTGTCTTTTTTCAGAGGCCCAAGTGGTACCCAAAATTCCAGCTCTAAAAGCCATTCTCTTGGCAAGTCATAGTCTCTAGTTCTCTGATAAAGCAGAGAGGTAACACATTAAATCATTACCATTTTTGGTGAAGGAATGAAGCATACGACAGGTAAATTTCAACAGAGGAGGTGTAATGGATTAAATGATGGCCTCCAAAAGATATGCTCACATCTGGGATCTGTGAATGTGACTTTGTTTGGAAAGTGAAGGACCTAGAGATGAGATCATCCTGGGTTATTTGAGTGGAACCTAAATCCAATGACAAGAGTCCTTATAAGAGAGACACAGAGAGAACAGAAAGAGAAGACACAGGGAAGACAGCCTATGAAGGAGGAGATATGCCTGGCCTCCCCACTAGGCTGTGAACTCATTGACAACAGGGACTGTGTCCTAGTCATTGTGGCCCAGCTGGGCCCAGTTTAGGGAGGTCAGGCAAGGGCTGAGGCTCCAGTGCAGTCTGGCAGGCCTTGGTCTATTCCTTCCCCAGGCCGGTGTCCAAGTGACTCACCCTTATCCTGGAGGCCATCAACATGCCCCTGCCAGATGCCCCGCAGCTTCACTGATGTCACCCTGCCTACCGCCATGTGATCCCCACAGCCTCCCTGACATCCCTGCTCTGCCCTGCTTTGTCTTGCTCTGCCCCAGTGACAGCTCTCCTCCCCTCCTCATCACACTCCTGTGCTGCCTCATCACTCCACGGAAAGGCCAGCTGGAATCCTCTCCCAAGCCCCGGGGCATTAGGCCCTGTGCAGGCAGAAGAGTGGCTCCCCAAAGGTACCAAGTCCTAATCCCTACACCCTTAATGTGACCTTATAAGGAAAAGGGGACCTTGTAGATATGATTAAATTGAGGATCTAGAGATGAGAGATTATCCTGGATTATCCAGGTGAGCCCTAAATGCTTCTGCAAGTGTTTTTCTAAGAGAGAAGCAGGGGGAGATTTCACACACATGTGCGCTTTTGCACACACACACATGCATGCACACACAGAGGACAGGCCATGTGAAGCCAGAGGCAGAGACTGGAGTGACACAGCCACAAACCAAGGAATGTCGGCAGCCCCCAGAAGCTGGAAGAGGCAAGGAAGGATTCTCCCCTAGAGCCTCCGGGGGGCCTCTGACCCTGCCCACACCCTGATGGAAGCCCAGAGATACTGGCTTTGAACTTCTGGCCTCCAGAGCTGTGAAAGAACACATTTCTGTTTTTTTAAGCCACCAAGTTTGTGGTAAATTATTGCAGCAGCCACAGGAAAGTAATATAGGCCCCAAAGGGGTTGACATTGCTCCCCTAGTTTTTTCAAATGCTCCTACCCCACCCCAGCCTAACACTTCTCCATTTTCTTATGGTTCCTTTCTGAGGACCTGGAACTATAACCACTCTTTATTGAGCACCTATTATATGCAAGGCTTTAAGCCATGGCCTCACATGCTCTACCTCTAATCCATGCAATAACCCTAGAGAAGGATGTCAGGGTCCAAAGAAGTCAGGTAACTTCCCCAGGATCACACAGCTAGAAAATGCTGGAGCTGAGATCTAACCTTTGGAATAAAGCCTTTGGCCGTAGCCCTGGTGTCTCACTGCCCCAGTGGGGACTTCTCCACTTGACTGGCTATCAGTTCTCGAGAAGCCTACTAGAACCCCTTACAGACAGCAAATGTTTATTGCATGCCAGGCATAGTGCTCAGCAATTTACATACATTATTTTATTTTTATTGTCAAAGCAACTCCATGAGATAGGAGCCATTAGTGTCCCTTTTTATAGGCTAGGAAATTACTACTAGTGGTAGAACCCGCACCAGGCCCTGGGTCTTCTGGAGGTCCCAGACCAGTGTCATTTCCTCTGATCCACTCTGCCTCCCATTTGCACACACACACTGGGCCGAGATTTGACTTGGACTCGGTTCAAGCTTCTGAAAAGCAATGTGTTATCCAAAGTTGGGAGGACTTCCATCAAGTATATGTGCAGAGCTTGCTTTTTAGTTTCCAGAGAGTTCAAAACACCCACCATGCTGCAAAAATATTCCACTGCCCAGACATTCACAAACACCCTGCCCACAGTTTCAGAAGTCTCTCTACCCACCCAATCATGGCTGCACCCTCCTCATCCCCCTCATTAGAAAAGTTGAGAGCTACATTGTAAAATTAATATACTGGAAAAAATCTGCAAAATATAAGTTATAACACTATTATTAATGATGGTAATATAAGATTGGAAAAAAAAATGTTAAGGATTTCATCAAAATACGAATCCCAAGTAAAGTCTTTAAAAAAAAAGTGTATTGATGGAGGCGGGTGAAGGGAAGAAAGCCAGGGAAGAAACAGAATGAGAGGGAGAGCAAGATTGTCTATCTTTATAAACCTTGAATACTTACATTGATTTATTTAGAATCAGTGGTAATTGGCATGCTTTCATACGAGATGTTGAAAAACTTAATTGAAGTAGCGAGCCATCCAGCATGGCCAACGGACAACACACTGCCTTGGGAAGTGAATTAGGATTTCCTGGATTATCTTGCCTCCTTTTGTGTTTGGAAAGAAAGATGAGTCCAGCCAAAGGGAGAAAGAACTCTCTGTGATTGTCAACAGAAGTAGGATAATGAAAAGAGAACAGGACCAGGGACGGCCAACCTGGCTCTCGGTCCTAGCTCTTCCACCCATTGGCCAGAAGGCACTTCCCTTCTCTGGACTTCACTTTTTCCCATCTGCAGATGAATTCTGCGGTGCTCTCAAATTCCACAGGGATATTTTTAACTGATATAGAATCACAACCATGTGTGTTTTGTTTTGTTTTGTTTTTGTTTTTCTTCTCACAGTTGCATCATCAACTAAGAGAACAAGGCCAGGTCGCTGCTGAGCACACACATTTCTCCAGAGGGCAAAATCGCATACACACATGGTTAAAAATCTTCTGACAAGAGCTGTGTCTCACACCCAAGTCCCAAGCTCAACGGATCTGCCCTCACATGCCCTCTGGAGCAGCCTTGCTAGGGAGGAGGTCCGTGGAGACCGCTTGTCTGAATCTCTTTCATTGCTGCACTCCCGGAAAGTCAGCCTTATCCTTAAGCCTGCAAAGTAAACATCATCCTCAGCAAAAGCTGGAGTCACCTGAAGTTAATCACCCTTTTTGAAAGGGAGAGCTTTGCCATTCATCACTCCACCAGTACCCGCTTTAAAACATGACAAGGAACATGGGGCTCCCCTAAGAAATCACCCTAGCCTTTCATCCAAAATCATCAAAGGTTGTGGGCAGGGTTTAAAATTGCATTTCATGGCTGGGGAAGACCACAGTTTGGGGAAGGAAAAGACACAGGGGCAGAGTGGCAGGGTTCTGAGGGTGGAGGGCAGTAAGTAAAGGGCCTCCCTGCTGTGACTGCCACAGAGCTGTGGGTGATATTAACACATTCAGAAAATATTACCCAGAAGTCCAGAACCAAGACTTACAAATAAGTATTTCTTGCCTTAAGCATTTATCATAGGTATGTCGAGTTTTTACCATATCATTTTGTTCTTGTTAATTAAGATGCTGCTTCATTATTACGTTAAGGTTGAATCTTGTGTGTCTGTCTTGAATATCCACATAGCTGGCAAATTCTTAAAAGACAGAGGAAGTTTCAAGCGCAACAAGTTGTCCAGTGCAGAACTGAGCCAAGACAGGCAGTCTTCCTTTGCCAGAGAGTCAACAGCAGGCCTTCCATGTGCCTGAAGGCCCCTGTCCCACCAGTCCATCCCCATTTCTGTGACCCGCAAAGCAGCACTTCCTCCCCCAGTTCTGGGAAGACTAAGAAGAGCATTAAGGAAAGTTATTAGGTTCCTACATAGCCTAGACTAGTCTATATCCCATCTGGGACTTTCTGAATAGTGATAACAATAACAACAGCTAACTTTTGAGTGCTTACTATGTGCAGGTATTGCTAAGGGTTTTATCTTGCAACGTGATCCTCATGACAAACCTGTGAGATAGCTGCTTTTACCATCCCCACTTTATAGATGAAAAACTGAGATCCAAAGTACATGGCTAAGAAATGGTAGACCTGGGGTACAGATCAAGGCTAGATGGCTGGAACACATAGGTATTTTAAGTTCTAGGATATAGTTTGTGAATTCCTTGAGAGCAGAGATTCTTTTCTTTCTTTCTTATTTATTTGTTTGTTTGTTTATGTATGTATCGTTAATGTACAATCACTTGAACAACATTATGGTTACTAGACCCCCTATTATCAAGTCCCCCCCACATACCCCACTACAGTCACTGTCCATCAGCGTAGTGAGATGCTATAGATCATTACTTGCCTTCTCTATAAATACTGCCTTTCCTGTGTCTCCCGCCGCTGCATTACGTGTGCTAATCATTACGCCCCCTTTTCCCGCTTATCTCTCCCTTCCCACCCATCCTCCCCAGTTCCTTTCCCTTTGGTAACTGTTAGTCCATTCTTGGGTTCTGTGAGTCTGCTGCTGTTTTGTTCCTTCAGTTTTTCCTTTTTCCTTATACTTCACAGATTAGTG
The DNA here is from genome assembly GCA_032199065.1 of Smutsia gigantea. Classification (NCBI taxonomy): domain Eukaryota; kingdom Metazoa; phylum Chordata; class Mammalia; order Pholidota; family Manidae; genus Smutsia; species Smutsia gigantea. Next base: position 10,173 of record JAVSCE010015891.1, on the reverse strand, counting down.
AAATCATTTGATACTTCTCTTTCTCTGCCTGGCTTATTTCACTGAGCATAATACCCTCTAGCTCCATCCAGTTGTTGCAAATGGTAGGATTTGTTTTCTTCTTATGGCTGAATAATATTCCATTGTGTATATGTACCACCTCTTCTTTATCCATTTATCTATTGATGGACACTTAGGTTGCTTCCATTTCTTGGCTATTGTAAATAGTGCTGCGATAAATATAGGCGTGCATCTGTCTTTTTCAAACTGTGCTGCTGCATTCTTAGGGTAAATTCCTAGGAGTGGAATTCCTGGGTCAAATGGTATTTCTATTTTTAGTTTTTTGAGGAAACTCCATACTACTTTCCACAATGGCTGTATTAATGTACATTCCCACCAGCAGTGTAGGAGGGTTCCCTTTTCTCCACATCCTCGCCAACATTTGTTGTTGTTTGTCTTTTGGATGTTGGCCACCCTAACTGTTGTGAGGTGATATCTCATTGTGTTTTAATTTGCATTTCTCTGATGATTAGTGATGTGGAGCATCTTTTCATGTGCCTGTTGGCCATCTGAATTTCTTCTTTGGAGAAGAGTCTGTTCAGCTCCTCTGCCCATTTTTTAATTGCCTTATTTGCTTTTTGTTTGTTAAGGTGTACAAGCTCTTTATATAATTTGGATGTCAACCCCTTATCAGATATGTCATTTATGAATATATTCTCCCATAGTGTAGGATGTCTTTTTGTTCTACTGATGGTGTTCTTTGCTATACAGAAGTTTTTAGTTTGATATAGTCCCACTTGTTCATTTTTGCTTTTGTTTCCCTTGCCCGGGGAGATATGGTCATGAAGAAGTTGCTCATGTTTAGGTCCAAGAGATTTTTGCCTATATTTTTTTTCTCAGAGTTTTATCATTTCATGACTTACATTCAGGTCTTTCATCCCTTTTGAGTTTACTTTTGTGTATGGGGTTAGACAGTAGTCCAGTTTCATTCTCTTACACGTAGCTGTCCAGTTCTGCCAACACCAGCTGCTGAAGAGGCTGTCATCTCCCCATTGTATATCCATGGCTCCTTTATCATATACTAATTGACCATATATGCTTGGGTTTATATCTGGGCCCTCTATTCTGTTCCACTGGTCTATGTGTCTGTTCTTGTGCCAGTACCAAATTGTCTTGATTACTGTGGCTTGGTAGTAGAGCTTGAAGTCAGGGAGTGTAATTCCCCCTGCTTTATTCTTACTTCTCAGGATAGCTTTGGCTATTCAGGGTGTTTTGTGGTTCCATATGAATTTTAGAACTATTTGCTCTAGTTCATTGAAGAATGCTGTTGGGATTTTGATAGGGATTTCACTGAATATGTAGATTGCTTTAGGCAGGATGGCCATTTTGACAATATTAATTCTTCTTCGCCAAGAGCATGCAATGAATTTCCATTTATTAGTGTCCTCTTTAATTTCTCATAAGAGTGTCTTGTAGTTTTCAGAGTATAGGTCTTTCAGTTCTTTGGTTAGATTTATTCCTAGGTATTTTATTCTTTTTGATGCATTTGTGAATGGAATTGTTTTCTTGATTTCTCTTTCTGCTAGTTCACCGTTAGTGTATAGGAATGCAACAGATTTCTGTGTATTCATTTTGTATCCCACAACTTTGCTGATTTCAGATATTAGATCTAGTAGTTTTGGAGTGGATTCTTTAGGGATTTTATGTACACTCTCATGTCATCTGCAAACAGGGACAGTTTGACTTCTTCCTTACCAATCTGGATGCCTTTTATTTCTTTGTATTGTCTGATTGCCAAGGCTAGGACCTCCAGAACTATGTTGAATAAAAGTGGGGAGAGTGGGCATCCTTGTCTTGTTTCCGATCTTAAAGGAAAATCTTTCAGCTTGTCGCTGTTAAGTATAATGTTGGCTGTGGGTTTGTCATATATGGCCTTTATTATGTTGAGGTACTTGCCCTCTATACCCATTTTGTTGAGAGTTTTTATCATGAGTGGATGTTGAATTTTGTCAAATGCTTTTTCAGCATCTATGGAGATGACCATGTGGTTTTTGTTCTTTTTGTTGATGTAGTGGATGATGTTGATGGATTTTCGAATGTTGTACCATCCTTGCATCCCTGGGATGAATCCCATTTGATCGTGATGGATGATCTTTTTGAGGTATTTTTTTAAATTCAGTTTGCTAATATTTTGTTGAGTATTTTTGCATCTATGTTCATCAGGGATATTGGTCTGTAATTTTCTTTTTTGTGGTGACTTTGCCTGGTTTTGGTATTAGAGTGATGTTGGCCTCGTAGAATGAGTTTGGGAGTATTTCTTCCTCTTCTACTTTTTGGAAAACTTTAATGAGGATGGGTATTAGGTCTTCACTAAATGTTTGATAAAATTCAGCAGTGAAGCCATCTGGCAAGGTGTTTTGTTCTTAGGTAGTTTTTTGATTACCAATTCAATTTTGTTGCTGGTAATTGGTCTATTCAGATTTTCTGTTTCTTCCTGGGTCAGCCTTGGAAGGTTGTATTTTTCTAGAAAGTTGTCCATTTCTTCTAGGTTATCCAGTGTGTTACCATATAATTTTTCATAGTATTCTCTCCTAATTCTTTGTATTTCTGTGGTGCCCATAGTGATTTTTCCTTTCTCATTTCTGATTCTGTTTATGTGTAGACTTTTTTCTTGATAAGTCTGGCTATGGGTTTATCTATTTTGTTTATTTTCTCAAAGAACCAGCTCCTGCTTTCATTGATTCTTTCTATTGTTTTATTCTTCTCAATTTTATTTATTTCTGCTTTAATCTTTATTATGTTCTTCCTTCTACTGACTATGGGCCTCATTTGTTCTTCCTTTTCTAGTTTCATTAATTGTGAGTTTAGACTGTTCATTTGGGATTGTTCTCCTTTCCTGAGGTAGGCCTGTATTGCAATATATTTCCCTCTTAGCACGACTTTCACGGAGTCCCACAGATTTTGCTGTGTTGAATTATTGTTGTCATTTGTCTCCATATATTGCTTGATCTCTGTTTTTATTTGGTCATTAATCCATTGATTATTTAAGAGCATGTTATTAAGCCTCCATGTGTTTGTGGGCTTTTTTGTTTTCTTTGTGTGATTTATTTCTAGTTTCATACCTTTGTGATCTGAGAAGCTGGTTGGTACAATTTCAATCTTTTTAAATTTACTGAGGTTCTTTTTGTGGCCTAGTATATGATCTATTCTTGAAAATATTCCATGTGCACTTGAGAAGAATGTGTATCCTGTTGCTTTTGGATGGAGTGTTCTGTAGATGCCTATTAGGTCCATGTGTTCTAATATGTTGTTCAGTGCCACTGTCTCTTTACTTATTTTCTGTCTGGTTCATCTGTCCTTTGGAGTGAGTGGTGTGTTGAAGTCTCCTAAAATGAATGCATTTCATTCTATTTTCCCCTTTAATTATGTTAGTATTTGTTTCACATATGTAGGTGATCCTGTGTTGGGTGCATAGATATTTATAATAGTTATATCCTCTTGTTGGACTGACCCTTTTATTATTATGTAATGTCCTTCTTTGTCTCTTGTGACTTTCTTTGTTTTGAAGTCTATTTTGTCTGATATAAGTACTGCAACTCCTGCTTTTTTCTCCCTATTAGTTGCATGAAATATCTTTTTCCATCCCTTTACTTTCAGTCTCTGTATGTCTTTGGGTCTGAAGTGAGTCTCTTGTTGGCAGCATATAGATGGGTCTTGTTTTTTTACCCATTCAGTAACTCTATGTCTTTTGATTGGTGCATTCAGACCATTTACATTTAGGGTGATTATCGATAGGTATGTACTTATTGCCATTTAGATATGTGGTTACCAAAGGTTCAAGGGTAATTCCCTTACTATCTAACAGTCTAATTTAACTTACTTTGTATACTATTACAAACACAACCTAAAGCTTCTTTTTTTTTCCTCCTTTTTCTTCCTCCTCCATTCTTGTATGTTATGAATCATATTCTGTACTTTTTGTCTAGCCTTTGGGTGACATCTATTTAGCTTTAGGAATACTTCCATCTATAGCAGTCCCTCCAAAATGCACTGTAGAGATGGTCTGTGGGAGGTAAATTTTCTCAGCTTTTGCTTATCTGAAAATTGTTTAATCCCTCCTTCAAATTTTAACGATAACCTTGCCAGGTAGAGTATTCTTGGTTCAAGGCCCTTCTGCTTCATTGCATTAAATATATCATGCCACTCCCTTCTGGCCTGTAAGGTTTCTGTTGAGAAGTCTGATGATAGCCTGATGGGTTTTCCTTTGTATGTGATCTTTTTTCTCTCTCTAGCTGCTTTTAAAAGTCTGTCTTTATCCCTGATCTTTGCCATTTTAATTATTATATGTCTTGATGTTGTCTTCCTTGGGTCCCTTGTGTTGGGAGATCTGTGCACCTCCATGGCTTGAGAGAATATCTCCTTCCTCTGATTGGGGAAGTTTTCAGCAATTACCTCCTCAATGACACTTTCTATCCCTTTTTCTCTCTCTTCTTCTTCTGGTACCCCTATATGCGCATATTGTTCCATTTGGATTGGTCACGCCATTCTCTCAATATTATTTCATTCTTAGAGATTCTTTTTTCTCTCTTTCAGATGTGGAATTTCTTAATGATTGAATCTCTGGCTTAAATTCATTCCTGCGTTCTTGAATATTTTTCTGTATCTCCATAAGCATGTTTATAATTTTTATTTTGAACTCTCTTTCAGGAAGATTGGTGAGTTCAGTTCATTTGGCCCTTTTCTGTGGTTTGTGAGATTTTGGTCTGAGCCATGTTCTTTTGACGTTTCATATTTCTGTGTGGTGCCCACTAGTGTGCAAAAACTCCAGTCTCTGGAGCTGCTCAACCCCTAGAGTGAGGTTGGGGGTCATAGGGGAGCAGAGCTGGTGCCTGGGGGGAGGAAAGATCTGTTTCCTGATTCCCGTCTGTGGTGCCTGTCTCCAATGTCAGAGCCAATGGGCCAAGGACACACGTGTAAGCCTCTGTGCTTTGCGTCTCTAACTGTTGTTTGCGGGGCCTCCCTCTGGCTGGCCTGACGCCAGCACAGTGACTGCCGTTTTGTGAGCAGGTGCCTGCAGGCCAGTAGGGAGGTTGGGCCGGCTGTAAGTCACAGTGGGGGGCCTCAGCGCTGAGTAGGCAGCCAGGAAGATGGAGCACCTGAGCTCCTCATAGTTCCCAAACAGCTGGGCAGAGTGTGCCCAGACAACCTTGTCCAGCTCTCCCTTCTCCCATGCAGCAAGCTCCATGTGAATCCTGCCCCTTCAGCAGCCCTCTCATTGCTAGGAAACCTCTCAGACTGCCTGTCCTTCCTCTGACACAGAACAGCCGGGTGTGAATCTCGTCCTCCATCAACAGCAGGAATGTTAGTCTCCCAGGCCCTCCGCCCATCTGAGCTCCCCAACGTTCAGAGCACCACACAGTATAGGCTTCCACTCAGAAAGCAGATCTCCAGGGCTAGGTGTTCAGCAGTCCCAGGATTCCACCCCCTCCCCGCTCTGTTTCTCCTCCTCCCACCGGTGAGCTGGAGTCAGAGAAGGGCTTGGGTCCTGCTGGATTAAGGTTTTTGTATGTTACCCTGTTTCATGAGGTCTGCTCTGTTTGTGAGGTCTGTATGCAGTCTGGTTCAGCCTTCTTTATTCTTGCTGTTTTAGGGGTAGTTGTATTAATTAACTATATTTTTGTACTATTTGTGGTTTTGGGAGGAGTTCTCCGTGTCACCTCTCACACTGCCATCTTGAATCTCCAAGATTCTTTTTCTCTTCTGTACTCTCCCAGAGCCTAGAGGAATCTTGAGCAATAGTAGACTCTTGGCATTTATCTGTCAACTAAGTGATTGATGAGAGATCCATGCCCAGAGCAGTCAAACACCAGAAATTAGAGTGACAGAAGGATAGAGAGTGATCTTGCAAAGACAGTTTGGAGAGGTGCTTAGAGCCATGCTGTTTTAGGGTGAAAGAGTGTAGGCAGAGAGCACCCCTCAAGGCAACATTCAGATATTTCCAGAAGCCTTGGGAAGGAAGGTGGCCTTCTATCCTCCAAGGAATAATGAGGCATCCAGAAATAGCAAGGGCACTGGGTGGCTATGGGACCAATTAATGTCCCCATCACTGGGGGTCACTAAGGAGCCAGTGTTGCATTTTGCAAGAAACTGCTCATCTGCTGTCCTGTCTAAACTCCAGTTTATCAAAATGCACTAGTGCCCAATTGTTCCTTCACTATGGGTGGCCTACAGAATTGTCCTTCCTTTTCCTGCATTAAAGGTATGAAGGAATGCAGCCCCATTTTCCTAATAGCTTATGTCTCAATATTTTGTTTGTTAGTTATCTGGAACTGAAAAGCATTTCCCATAGGAAAACATGTTATTTAAAGAGGTTAGAGTCTCAAGTAGGTCCTAAAGGCCTTATTTTACCCATTGTTAACCATACTTAATATGCTGGTACCTATCACCTACAAATAGTCACGTGTTTGTGTAAGAAAATGCATTCCCAATTCTAACTCAGCAAGCTAAGACAAGATTCTTCCTAGTCCTTGAAGTAAGGATTCCTCAGAGTAAGAAAGCTGGCTGAACTGTGGTACCTGATCACTTTATAACTGGGTTTAGAGAGGAAATCAGGATTTGAGGGTACAGTCATCCCCCTTATCTGCAATTTCACTTTCCACAGTTTCAATTACCCACATTCAATTGCAGTCCAGAAGCAGATGCTCCTCCTTCTGACATATCATCAGCAGGTCAACAGTAGCCTAATGCTACGTCATCACTTCATTCACCTCACTTCTTCTAATCACATAGGCATTTTGTCACCTCACATCATCACAAGAAGGATGAGTACAGAACAATAAGATAATTAAGAGAGAGACCACATTCATATAACTTTTACTAGAGTATATTGTTATAATTATTTATTTTATTATTGATTGTTAACCTCTTACTGTGCTTAATTTATAAATTAAACTTTATCATATATATGTATGTATAGGAAAAATTATAATATATATAAGGTTTGGTACTATCCATGGTTTCAAGCATCTGCTGGGGGTCTTGGAACATATCCTCTGTGGATAAGGGGGGTTATTGTATAAGATCATGCTAGCCTTATCAACGGGTCACATCTGCTCAAAGAATTTACCAGCACCCCTGATTTCTGTTGGCTCAGGGTGGCACACATGAGGGTATAAGTCACACTGCTGACCTCCTTTGGGGCATCTTAAAGTTCAAAGGGATTTTCACTGCACTCAGCCTATTAAATCCCCAAAGCAAAGAAAGCAATACTTACACAGTGCCAGCTCTGTCCCAAGACTCTTTCCATGCTAAGGGACAGAGAGCTGAGAAAAGAGTGACTCCAAGAAGCTCCTTATAAAAAATACTCATAATAGCTACTACTTTTTTTTAGTATTAACTTTATTCCAAAGTCCTTAAATGTATTATACTTTAATTCATTAGATTCTCACAACAACACTATGAGTAGACTTATCATTAGCCTCACATTGAATATGGGGAAACTAAGTTTGGCCTGATCACATAATTTGCCTTAGATCACCTGGCTAGTGCATGGAAGAATCAGGACATAAACCCCAATCTGTCTCAAACCCCAGGTTCCAGGCTATTAACAGCTATGCTGTACTCATTTACCAGGGGAAAAAAAAATCCAAAAACAGATACCACAAAGCAAAGCTTGCCATAGTATGTTAAAAATATGTATTTTTACTTAAATGATAATCTTAAAAATTGATACAAGCATATTCTGGATCATCAGGCATTTTAATTATACTGCGTCCTGTCCCAGAAAATGGCTCCCTTTTTCATTTACGATTGATCTCTAGACAAGAGGAGGCCAAATGTCCTTACGGCACGCTGAATGAGGGTTTTACAGAAGATTGAACAGAAGCAAATCATGGAAGAATTGCTTCCTCATGCAGTCACACCACACACAGTAGTATAGACATGCCAAGCTCTCAAGGGTTTTCCCCATAGGTGTCATCCTCACAGTGGATGCAAATACATTACACAGATTCCATCTTTCTGTGTCCAGCCTTACACACCATGTCGACTCATCACTTGAGAACTAGCTACTTGGCTGTAAACTGCTATAGTCCCCAATAAGAATTGTTAAGAAATAGTTTTTCTCCAAGTCTCCTCTTAGCTATTCTTCATTCTTGGTGATGCAATGAGTAGTTCTAAATATCTTCTAGAATGTTCTCATTTGCCTCACTAAAAGAAGAAACCCTAAGAAACAAGCAGACAGAAACTTGCCAGTTCACGTGTCGCGTATGAATAGCACATCAAGCTGGTTTATGAAAAAGAAAGAATCACAAAGTTTGAATTTATTACAACATTAGAAAAAGTGGGTGAGAAGGAAGCAGAGAAAAAGCAGCACAAATTGGAAGGACAAAATGAGATTATAGAAATAAACCCAAATATCAGTAATCACAACAAAGGTAAATGGATTAAACTGGCCTATTAAAAATACAGAAAATATTGCATTGAAAAATATTACAAATCCAGATATACTTTGTATGAGAGACTGGCTAAGTTGTAAAGATGCAGAAGGACAGAAAATAGAAGCATGGAAAAGAGATAAAGCTAGAAAAATACAAACAAAAAAAACTAATATGGCTTTTAGTCTACTATTAATTATATCAAACAAATTATAATATTATCAAATAAATGAGTTTAAGTCAGACAGCATTATTAGGGATACAGTGAGTCACTACCTTTTGAAAAAATTTTTAACTCATCAGGGAGCTGTAACAACTGTAAACATAGATGTACCTAAAATTCACATGGGGCAAGTCATTTGAAATGGTCTTGAAGGATGAATAGTATTCACCAGACAGACAAGGGGACTGGGCCAGGGAAAAGGCCATGCCTGCCAGAGGAAACATCACACACCAGAGCCAGAGAGGTGAGGAAAGAAAGAAGCAAGTACAGAGACCTAAGGCATTGGACAACTAAATTGAGAAAGAATAACTAAAACACTGGGAGTGGCGGTGACTTCATGTCTATGAAGCCTTCGTTTCCATGACACTCCTGCATACCAGCAAGAACGGGACCAAGTTCCTCTTCAGCATAAAACCAAAGCCACTAGGAAAAAACTACTACTTATATGGGGGATGGGAGGACCAAGAAGAGCTCATGGTCTCATTTTCCCTGGCAAGCCTCTGTATTGCAAATTTGCAAAGTCCCAGAGTAATTCACTGGTGATGTCATTTTAGCCTTAGAGGATTGCCCGTCCTGAACAGTCATGTGACTACACCCTTTGGCTGTCACCAAGAGGTCTGAAGAAGACTGGCAGTGTTACTCAGCCCCAGCACACTAGCAAGCTGCTTTAGTTCCGTACTTTTATAATTACAGTCTGACTTGTTACATGTAATAAAAAGAGGGTAAGAAATGAGAAAGAAAAACGAGTGATTTCATACAAGTGTAGAAGTAATTTCCTATTAATGCCATGACATAACACATCCATTTGATTTCATTTGGCAAACAAAGCAGAAGATCCAGTTTGACAAAAAAGATCAAGAATAGTTGCACAATGGGCTTCTGAGTTGGGAACGTCCTTTACATGGTGTCAGCTTCTACCATGGCAGGTAAGTCGTTCAGTTGTGAACAAAATACCATCGAGAGTATCCACAAAGTCTTAGGAAACAATGTGCATTTGAGAAGGAACTACTTTTTAAAGCTTTAGACGGGTTAGACAATTTGTCTCTTGAATCTGGACCCCCTTTTTGCTGATATTTTTGGTTAATATGCAGTGGAATTGACACCTACCTACCCATTTTTTATTTTGGTGATGAAAACTGGAAACTAAGAGGAGAGGCTGAAGGCCTGGGGACGAGGATTTTTCTCTTTTTGTGATCTCTTCAAAAGTGTCCTTTTCTGCTTGGTTTTTGCCTTAATCACAGCAGCAAGCATTTTCCACATCGGAGAAAGTGGAGAACAGGCCTTATACCCTGTGCCTATTTTCTCTCCAGCTATGCATGTTTGTCCTCTGTCCTGCCAGGAGCTCTTTCCCACTCTCTTCTTATTTGTCCCTCCTTCCTTTGTTCATTCCTCAGTTCCTTTCTTGCCCAACACAGAATGGCAGAACCTAGGCAAGCTAGTACTATCTGTAGAAGCTGCTTTATTCTAATAATCCAGCAAGTATTTCTCAGGTGCCTGTGATGTGCCAGCACTCTTCTAGGTGCTGGGAGTAATACT